>JAJEKV010000091.1:2381918-3581918 GCA_021234155.1 Isoetes taiwanensis
GGCAGTTGCTTTCCTTTTGATGGTTTCCATCCTTTATTGGGTTCAATTGCCTCCCAATCTCAAGATGTAATCCACCTTATTTTTTTATACCTTTCATAGCTGCTTCAAAGAAATGCAACTTTGCATAGAAATTTGTCTTCTTACCTCTCACTATGAATTTGGTGCCGTCCGGTCTTTGTCATGGCGACTTCATTGCGGTCATGATCGATCATGGCTTTCGGCGGCTTAGGAACTCATTCCTATAAGGTCATACCTTCAATCTCCATGACCTCGCCCCCCATCGACCCGCCACTTCCCACTAAGGTCTATGTCGAATGTGATCCTCTCCCCCCTTATTGTTGCGAATGGTTGCCGTTTGCCATAACAAGCGGCCTTGGCAGACTTGATACCTTGTTCTTCATTAGAGGTGACCAGCCTAGGAGAACAAAGGATTATGAGGCTACATCTATCAATACTAGATATGGACTGCTATCTATGATATTGGCCCATGATTTGTTGTTGACTTTCAATGTCACGACTCAATGTTTGCAAATGTAGCCTCACCCATCTATAAAGTCTGGGCCTCATCTTTGGTGGTCGTCTTCATACGCCCCGGTTGGTGAATCCCAATCCACCAAGTTACGCCTGCACGCACTGGCCGAATGGGCAATCATGGGTTCGGTGCCACATTTTGGAAGCACACGGCTCAAAGCTTCTTCTCGATACATTTCACATCTCTTCTCTTTAGTCAAAGAGTACAATGCAGAATGCGGCTTTAACATTTGCCCCGATGCATTTTTAAATTACGGTTCCCAAAGTTCTTACCACGAGCTCTCCTTGCTGCTGGCCTCGATGGTGGTTCAGCGATTGCTTACTCTGTTCGCGCCCTTATGCTTGTCGATTTGACCTTCCTTTGGTAGATTGTCTCTCACGGCGTTCTTTGGGCTTCTTCAAACTTATGGCTTTATCCACCATTACGCAGCTTGACTTAGGGTTGATTGCTCCGGACTAGCCTTTTGATATTGCTGGGATGTAACCTTTTGATATTGCCTTGGAAAAACTGAGATGGGATGGGTTGGGTGTGGGACAAGGCAGGTGGGGACAGGTGGTAGAGCTGCTGGATACGCTGGCGGTATGGCGACCTAGGCACATAATGTCTGCTGAAAACGCTGGCGAGGTCTTGAATGCGCCGTTTCGCTGCGGGCGTTGGGCTTGGCGCAGCCTTTCGCAGGTTCGCAGGCATGCATCCAGGCTGGCGCATTTGGCAACTTTCCTATGTCGCTTGTCGCTTCGTGCCGCTGGGGTTGTAGGACTCATGCAAATGCCAGTCAGGCGGACTGGCGCCGTAGATTAGTGCGGGATTGACCAACCAGATCTTCCACATTACTCACATACGCCTTTATCTTTCTTTCAATAATCATCTCCTTCACCCACCACAGCTCTGCCGATAGGTGTCGGACTTTCCCCGACTTCAACATCATGGCCATCAAGTTGTTGGATGGGAGATGTTGCGGGCAGCTTTGTTTTCCTTTTCCTCTTCCTGTCTCGACATTTCCACGGTTGTCTTGCCCCTCCTGTTGTGGACCTTCCTCAGTACCCTTCTTGGGTAGTGGTGGGGTGGAGGTGAATGTGAGATGCATATTCTTGGGCATTCATCAATGGGGTGGCCCAATGGATGTTGATGCATCTGATTCCTCATCGTACCAGCCTTGCGTTGATTGCCTCCGTCATTTTCCTCGCGTTGTTGTCATCTGATCCGTCAGAATAGGTTCCTTGGTATCCAATCTTTGATCATTACGGCCTTAGGAACTGGTAGATGTTCCTTCTTTACAGGATTGATCATCAATGCTTGTTATTTGTTTTACATATCAATTATATCCGTTTACAATTAATTCATTGTTAGATACAAAGAAATCATGTGAAATTTCCACTTACAAGTCAAGATGATACTAAGTCATTAATATATAAGTACATTACATGATAATATCAAAGAGATTACTCATTACAATTTAAAACTTAAAAGGAAATCTTATAGCTGATCAATGGCCTCAAAGCCTAAAAGAAATTCTTCCGTCTGAATCGGAGGCCTTTGCGAAGCCGTTCCGCAGGATGTTCCTTGTCGATCTTCCCTCGAGGCTGCTCAGCGCCATTGCGGTTCGGGAGTTACGGTGCGCGTTCTTGCTACTACGAAAGTGATGCATCCACGAGGTGGCCCCTAAGCGGAAGTCGAGGGCAATGGGCGCCTGGGACCTCTTGAAAAGGATGTGATCTTCATGGGCGATATCTTGAATCTTTGCCCGGCTTAGGGGGTGCTATGAGAAGTGCCGCTGATTCTTTCCCCTTAGGTGAACTCCTTGTGGAAGACTACCATTTGCCTTGGCTGAGGGCTGGGAAGATAGTAAGCGTAGTGCCATACCCTTACGTGGCCTCAAGCCCGATCCGTGCCTTTCCTTTGAGCGCTCGGCCGTAGGCATCTCTTTGCCATAAAGGTCTTCATGGTCTCTCCACATCTTTGGTTGCATTGTCCAAGTTGATGCTCTGGACCCTTCCCTCATGCTCAAAAGCTCCAGGCCCCGTTCGGCGACTTGGGCCCCTCTGGTTTGTCTGATTGTGCTCTGTATCTGTTTGGAACTCCTCCTCTGAAATAGCGAGGTTCTGCTGTCGATAGATTTCCCTTATCTGGCGATGAGCGCTATGGGACATTGTCTCCCGACATAAGAATGTCTCTCCGCCGGCTCCTTGGAATCTCACGGTATGAATAGTCGATGAGGTGGAGTGCTTTTCCCCATGTGCTATCATGCCTGCGGCTTCGTCGATTGAAGTCCTTTTGTTCTGGCGGTATGACAAGTTGAGGATGTCATTTGCTAGAATGTACTCCTCTCGGTCGATGACTATCGGCTGACAGTGTGATCTTAGGCCGGGTGGCTCGGTGGCTCTTCTGATGTCGTCGTCGTGCCTCGACATGTACCCTGCATTCTTGTCGCCTCTCTGCTCTCCCACTCGGGTTTTGCTCCCCTAGCTGCTCGTAGTCTTCATGGATCTCGAGAGATGGTATTTGGCGTCGTGCCATAGTATTCGTGAGGCGGAGGACTCTATATTCAGGATTTGATCCCGGGCCCTCTGGTATCAAGTGGAGCTAAGTCTAAGGGCTGAGCGGAAGGTTCCCCTACTTTGTTGATTGACTTATAATGCATGAAGAGGGCAAGGGCATGCAGAGATGAAAGGTACCTATGCCTATTATGTCGGGGTCATGTAATGCAGCATGGTCCTAGTCCTATCCCATAGCTTCTTGCCTTTGGATCCGCCATCTCTCGACCCAAGGCTTGGGTGAGTGTCTCAAGAGAAACCCAATTCCCTCCCCTAGGGGGTAGTCTAACTTCCCAAGGTAGGACACATTTGGTCATATTGGCACATGATATCTGTATAGTATGGTGTTCTAGACAGAGTTGCATGAAGATCAAACAAGTGGTCAAACACAGAGAAGGCTTGGTCAGCAGGGAGCTGATGGATATGGCTTGCAGCATTGTACCATCTCTCAAAGTTGCTGGGCGCCATTGAGCAAGGAAGGGTGCAGAAAATGACTTGCAAGGATCAGTGAGGAGTTAGAAAATCGCCTAAGTGGCTGGGAGCAGTTCTGTGGAAGGGAAAACGACAAATGAGGCCCTTTTTATAGACTATGGTTGACCTCGGGATTCGTGCAAAAGGTTCCTAGATGGGGAAGGCCTTGGTTCTATGGCTCTGGGTGTCCAATTGAGCTACCATGAAGTGCAATTCTAAGCAAAGCAAAGCAAGAAACACTACATGGCAGTTTGTTTGGTCGAATTTGGCTAATTTGGGTCAAGAATGGGTTGACCCGGGTGAGTCCGCGCGGATGGCCTCCGCGTCGCGGACGCAGACGCGTTTGGCGCGGTCTCACCCGGTTGGCCTATTTTGGGCCAATTTTTGGTCATTTTTGGGAATTTCAAGATGCTAACATGGCTAATTGGGCCGATTCTAAGCTAACTAGCAACTTATTTTCAGCGAAGCTGACATCTAAAAGCATGTTTTGGGGCGGTCGGGTGAGTCCGCTGTGGATGGCCTCCGCGTCCGCTTGAGGCAGCGTTGCGCTTCTCATCTCACGGGTTGGCCCAATTTTTTGCTTTTTTGATGATTTTTTTTGCCAAAATTTTGTTGTAGTCATGATTTCTAGGATATTTCTGGGAGTGCTATGAAGAATTCTACTACAATTAGGTTCTATTTCCTAAATTTCAAGCATACAACATTTTTTTCCTAATTACAAAGGGAAATACTTTTATATTAATAAGAAACACAATTACATGGCAATTTTACTTTTCTAACAAAATTTACAAAATTTGAGGCCTAGGGCCTCTCCCTGCGGATCCTCCGTGCTAAGTGAATGTCCTTTGGCATAAGGGTGACTCTCTTAGCATGGATGGCACAGAGATTCCCTTCCTCAAAGAGCTGCACCAGCTCTGCTTCAGCAGCCTCTTGCAGAGCCCGGGACGTTAGAGGGGTGATCCTATAATCGGTCCGGAACTCTGCATGGCTTCCCTAAGGAGGCGGCTTTCGAAGAGCCTTCCTTATGAGGAGATTTGTGCACATTTGGAAGTGCTTGATCTCCCTAAACGGCATTACCTGCTTGTTAGGCGTGGTGAACTCCCCTGGGTTTTCGGTCTAGGTGGGGGGTGGCCGGCTGATTTTCTTGACTGCTGCCGCCCTCCGCGATCGTACACCTCTTGGCGGCAATACCAATGGTTGTACCTCGTCCAGCGGCGGAGGTACTCCTTGTATCGCGCCATTTTTTCCGCTTAATTAGCGATCCTAGGGCCTTGAATGCCGTTCCCCTATACGCTTCTTCACCACCTTTGGTAGCTCGGCCCACCGGGTGGGGTGGCCTCGCATCGAGGGTTTGAAGCTTCTCCAGGCTGACCCGGTGTCCCCTTCTCTTCTTCTTCCTCCACCTCCTCATGTTGGTATTTGGGGAGGCTCTTCTATGGCGGCGGTCTGCGAGGGCTCGTCGTTCTTCCTCTTCCGTCCTTCTTTCTGCTTTGAGCTCCGCTCGCGCCCTCTTCTTCCTAGCAGCCTTCTCTTAGGCCACTCACTTAACTTTTCCTTGCCCTTCTTCTTAAGCCTTTGAAGGGCCAGCTTCTTCCGATGCAGTCTTTGGTCTTTTGCTCCTCCACGTTCTTCGACTTTGCTCTTCCACGTTCTTGACACGCTCTTCCACCTCGGTGTCAGGAGGCCAGAAGTGGCGGGACTCGTCCGTTCTTTTGCGTGCCTCGATGGCCAGCTGCTTTCTTTGGGGCTCTCGGCATCATGGAAGCTCACGGTCATTTCTTTGCTCTTCTTTGGTGGGAAGCTCCTCTTCCCCTTCTTGGGTGAAGGTGCTCGGGATCTTCTTAAATGCAAAGGCGTCCATTTGCTACGGGCCATCGAGAGGGTGGGTGGCTCGCCAAACTTCCTAAATTTGTTTGTTTTGGTGCGTGCCATGTCTTGTGGCTCAAGAAATGGGTGACGTAAGGCTGATCAAGAGAGAGATGAAGGTGAAGGGTTGGAGAGAGAGAATGAGGTGTCAGATATTTAAAAAGGAGGGTCCCTAGGAATATTCTCCCACCATAATTATCCCTATTTATTATAGCCTCCCTTATTAATTGCACCATATTTTAATTATTAATGTATATATTAACTTTGTATTAATTTTGTATTATACTTTAAATTTTCGAATTTCCTAATGGTTTGATGTGCTAATTATGGATTCGCGCCATTTTTCACTCGGGTCTCCGATTGGCATGATTCTTCGACCCATTTTATGTGAAATTTGATGCAGATACATAATCTCCACACCAATTTACTAGAGGATGAATTCGACTCATTCATTTCTTCGTCTAACACTTAAGCTAATTTGGGACCCACTACCTAAGAGAAAAATTTTTCCCTTATTTTTCGAGGTTCAATGGTGGAAATTTTTATTTCACACCCCTATAAGCTTGTTAGACTACTTTCAAGGTTATGGTGGAGTGCTAGTTCTGGTCAACCAAGAACATCGCTCACGATACCATTGTGGCGCTCCCGCTAAATATCACGGCTTTCCACGTACACTTTCAGCGAGGAAATTCCCCCATCCGAGCTCAAGCGGCCCGCCGCAGGCCCTCCAGGTCTACCCAGCACTCTAGGGTGACCCTAGTGCGGGGGGGGTTCTGAAGGTGTCTTGCGCCCTTCCCTATGGGCTCCTATAACGTGAGGCGATAAACATGTCGAGAACTAGCATCAACAATACAAATACTACCTCGAAGGGTAGTCCATCACATATCAAAGGTGCAAAGAACATAGCCACATACCATAAAGCGTGAGAGCTCCTACCCGTGGATCGACACACAAGGAAGTCGGTTATTTGGATAGGCCTCAAGGTAGAGCAGGCCGAGTCATAACAATGGCGGGGCTGGCATAAGACAATGGCTAGGGTTGACCACTCCATCCGCCCCTCACATGCATACTTTGCGGATGGGCTAGATCGGGCTACGGCATGACTCTAACCTTCGGGATCACGCAATCCCATGGCATCACCCATCCGGGACTACTCCGGGTTGCATCTCCTGGTCCGGCCGAGGTAGGAAGGGTTGCATCTCCCCTTCCCGGGGTCTAGAGGCTCCACTTCAAGGCTAGAGAATCGTGACGACACACGATTCGTACCCGACTGAACCCCCCAAAACAAGAGCCAAGCCGACACTTGCAACTCTTGAGAGGCAGGGCAACACCTTCGCCCCAGGAGGTGTCGGACCCATGCCCGCCCACACACAGAGTGACCAGGCCATAAGCCTAGCCCACTATGGGATCCCCCGTAGCCCCCCACTCGGCAGGGATCCTCCCTCCATATTGCCTCTAGCCCCGTTGTGTAGTCCGAGTCACATCATAGCCTCCATAGCCTCGGGTGGGTTTCCTATGCATGGCCGCAATCTAATAGGAACTAAGGGATCTATACTAGGAACATACTACATATGGCCCTAGGTCTCTACCCCCCTTCCCAACACAAGAGGAACAAACATGATCAACCATCATCCCATAATCATCATGAACAATATCATATGAACATCTTAACCTAATCATACATATCTAACTATTAGTTAGGGTTCATTGATTAGGGTTCAAGATGTTCAACAAAGGATCTAGGGTGGCTCTACTCTAGCTACGAAATACTAACCCATCTGGAGTGCTAACTCCCAGATGAACTAACATGGACTCTACTCAACCTACCTCCTCCAGAAGCGCTTCCTCCCATCCCTGGCGTCTCCATGCTCCTTGACGTGGCTCGAAGACTTGCTCCCTCTACGATCATACACACCTTCCAGGGGCTGCTGCTCCAGGCTAGGCTACGACGAACGATGCTCGAAACGGAGTTTCGGGCGCGTGGATGAGGGTTTAGGTGCTAGGTCAGGGAAAAAAGGTCTAGGGTTAGGGTTAGAGCTAATATAGGTGTGGGTCCACATGGGATGCCACGTGGCACCACTAGGATGAGGCCGTGTGGCGGTTGCCCAATAGGATAAGGCCATGTGGAAATGGGTCTTATCCTAAGGTTATCTAAGTTAAACAATTAACTTAGATGTGCACCCCTTGCCACTTCCCAATGCATACAAGGCTACTTAGGTAGACTTGTATGGTGACGGGTCCAAGAATATACGTGTATATAGCGTATATTCCCCTGGAACGTCACACCCTCCAGGAAACGTCTCCACTCCTCAAAAGAATCCACTATCGCCAACAACTCTTTGTCATAAATGGGATAGTTGATTTCAGCAGCCTGAAACTTTCGTGAGTGATAGGCGATTGGATGCAATTCATGGTCATCCCCCTCCTGAGACAGGATCCCATCAAGCGCAAAATCAGAAGCATCTGCTTCGACAACATATGGGCGCAAAGGATCTGCATGAGCAAGAACTGGCGTCGTGGTGAAAGCATGCTTCAGGGTAACAAAAGCAGATTCTGCTTCCACAGTCCATTCAAATGGCACATCCTTGACCGTGAGGCGTGTCAAAGGAAGAGCAATCTCTGAATAATCCCGGATGAAACGCCGATAGAAATTGGCAAACCCGAGGAAACACTGAACATCGCGAACGGATGAAGGTGTTTGCCACTCCAGAACAGTGCTAACCTTTTCGGGGTCCATAGAGACTCCATGTGGAGTGATGCGATAGCCAAGGAACTCCACATTATCCTGCTCGAACTGACACTTCTCAAGTTTGGCATATAACCCATGCTCACGAAGCTTCAAGGAGGACGTCGAACATGCCTCTCATGTTAGGTCGAGAGTCTTAGAATAAACAAGAATATCATCCGGATAGATGATAACAAAAGTGTCTAAGAACTCTCGAAAAACATCATTGGCCATATCTTTGGAATCTTTAGGGGCATTGGTAAGTCCAAATGGCATAACTGTGTACTCGAAATGGCCATACCGAGTACGAAAAGCTATTTTCCACTCATCACCCTCCCGGATCCGAATAAGATTGTAGGCACCCCGAAGATCAATCTTCGTAAAATAATGCGCACCTTGAAGTCGCTCCAACAACTCTGGGATCAGAGGAAGCGGATACCGATTCGGTACCGTGATTTTGTTGAGGCCGCGATAATCAACGACCAGCCGTAGCGAATCATCCTTCTTTTTGACAAAGAAGATAGGGCGCCCAATGAGGGACCGAGAATGTCGAATGAAGCCGATTGGCTAGATTCTCCTCAATATAATCCCATAAAACCTTCAACTCGGCGGGGAGATAGACCATATATCAGACCATATGGCGGCGTCATCCCGGCTGCAAATCAATAGGACAATCATATGGACGATGCTACGGGAGTTTCTTGGCCTTGACTTTGTCAAATACATCGAGAAATCGCCATATTTATCCGGGAGCATTGGAACAGGCCGATGGTGTCGAAGCTAGCCCGGCGGGTGAACTGGATTGCAAATCTGGCGAACTTGGATCTTGCCTTCTAGATTTATCGAACTCAAGAGAAATCTTGAGATCTGGCCGAGGGCATGAAGAAGCCTCTACAAAAGAAGGAGCAGAACATGAGCAGAACAGAACGGGAGCAGGAGCAATTGGAACATGAACCGAGCATGAACTGGATCAAGAACCGAGCGTAAAAAATGGGATCGGATCAAGAGCCGGAGCAAGAACAGTAGATCGGAGCAAGAGCCGGAGCAGGAATGAGATCGGAGCAAGAACCGGAGCAGAATGTGAACCGAATCGGAGCGTAAACGAGCCGAGCCGACATCATCAAGAATATGACAGAATCTAGGGCATGAACCGGAGCAGAGGCAAGAGGCTAATCGTAACATGGAACAACAAGGACGGCGTGGGGGCCCACGATACTACACGGATCAAGTCGATGTTGGTATAGAGACTCGATCCGCAGAGGAATCGAACTAGAGCTAGAACCAACAAATCAAATGATCTAGTACGCCAATCAATCATGCTGGTTATGTAGCTCGAGCTGTATGCACTCCAAGACTATTGGCGCATGAGGGCTAGCAATGAGATTGAAGGAAATACTACAAGAAACTCCCTCAACAAACCTCAAGAGGCGCAATACATTCTCGTGGCACGCACTGGAGGAGATCTCCGTCCATCAATCACTTCAGCAGGCGGGGATGCTCAACCTTGCTCCTAGGGATGGCGTGCGTTTCGGGCTAACGCACTATCCATAAAGCAAGCATTTGCACCACAATCAACTTGCGCCAACACTTGTAATTCTCCAACTCCTCGATTTCAATGATATAGGGATGAAGAATGCCTTGTCGACCTTATCCGATGGAATAAACATGTCGTGAAATGTGGAAGGAGTCTCGAGAAAAGACCCGGCCACCGACGAGAGACTCCTACTACTCGGACCGGCCCCTGAAGTTTTCCGACTGATTTAGGCGCTTCACAGGGCATCCACGAGCGATATGACCAGCTCCTCCACAGTAGAGGCAAAGATTAGCCTCTCTCCGACGCTGCTTCTCGGCGGCAGATAAGGGTCCTCGAACTGCCCGATCAATGCAGATAGGCTCAGTCCGTGATACGCTAGATTCTACAGATGAGAGGCAGGGGAAGGCGTAGCACAGCGCTTGTGTAATTGGAAAGACCGACTATGTCTCTCTTGCCTACGTCAAGAGCCGATTATCACATCGAATCGCAAATGATGGCTTCTTCCAAACTCGGGGATCCTCCATAGACAACAACATATCTTTGACATCCTCTCAGAACCCCTTCGGAAACAATCTCGAAGTGCAATATCATCCAGGCAAAGATCACCGCAATTTGACGAAATTCGATGCATATATACCGGCTGGGGAGAGCCTTGCCTTAAGTTGCAAAGTTTTGTGGATCACTGTCTTGACGACGACGGTGTCTCCAAAGCATGCTTCGAGTTCTGCAGTGAAAGCAGCAAAATCTTGCAACTCTGGGGCTCCTTTCTCCAATAAAGGAGCAAACCAACTTAGAGCTGGCCCTGTGAGAAGAGAACCAATCAGCCCCACTTGTTCTTGAGCTGTGGGATATCTATGAGGATGGAGCTGAATCACAAGCCTGATCTGATTCAAAAAACCACGGAGCTTGGACCGAGTGCCGTCAAACTTCTCTGGCAGGCTGATCTTAGGCTCTGATAGCCTCAATCCCGAGCTAGAAGCAGATTCATGTGAAGCAATACGTTCCTTAAGCTCTTTATTGTCCAACTGCAACTGCTGGCATACTTGAACAAGCTGCTGGACCTGCTGTAATAAAGTCGGAACCTCCTCCATAGATATAAAATCACCAAATACGAGCAAAACAATGCTTAGGATCAGAGCAGGCAAGAACCGGTAAGGGATTCCGGTTCAAACTGTCATGAACCTACTCGAAAAACAAGGAAAATACGTGGAAAATATGCAAGAAATACGGAAGAAATACGCCAAGATCGGCAAAGAATCTGATATATGAACAGGAATCAATAATACAACAGCAGAAGGCAAGCGGGGAATACAAGACGGATGCCTAGAAGGCTCAAGATCGGGCGTTGAACGGAATGGTTTGACAAGAAAGAGATGCCTCCTTATATATCTAAACCAACGGTCGGGGATCGCGCCACTCAATGGGTGAGATCGCGCTAAGTGTGTAAGATGCATTTAGGTTCTAGAACATTCTAGAACCTTCTGGAGGTAGTCCCACATATGAGGAAGACGTGAAGGAATGTCTTCAACAAATATTGGTAGTGCACTTGGCAAGAGTGTATGACTCGCAACTGGAAGGTTGCGAGTTCAAACTCTGTCTTGTGCAACTACCCTTTTGCATCTGTGTGACGACCATCTTTTGTACATACGAGTATAATGATCGTATGATACGAATATCCGTATGGTCGTCACATCTATAAGCATTAGTTGGTGTCTATAAAATTGGCCTAAACAAATTTAAGTGTTTCCATGAGAGATCCTTCTTATATCTCAAGATTTGGCAACACACGTACATGATTCTTGTATGTAGCATCTTGAATTAGAACTTGATTGCATTTTCTTTCCTTTTTTTTAACTATCTGGGACCCATCATGTGTGTGTCATGGTCATTGTATTTGTGCCATAACCACAATATAGATAAAGAACATAAGTAAAAACAAATAGAGCTAAGTTGCTAATAATAATAACTTAAAAAAAAAAAAAAAGTCTCGTTATAAACGGACACGTCGTAATTGGCGTCGTTCAAAGACAAATACAGACGTCATTCAACGACGTCACGACGTCGTTCAACGACGGCCTGTAACTTTTAACAGAAACAGGGCCGCTTTTTTTGCCGCCTAGTTTTTTTATTTCCAAGCGGCTAGTGGAGCGTTTTTGGGGGCGATTTTTGGCACGGATCATCCTTAGGGTCCTTTCCAAGCTTCAATCAAGCATAAAAAGGTATGTGAATGGATCAATCAACTCTATTTTTGAATCTAGGCTTATTATTTGATAAATTTAGGGCTTCTTGATTTTTCTTGTTTGTTCTTCCATTCCATCCCATTTCAATCCTCCTCTTCATTCCATCCTTGTTTTTTTTCAATCCCTTTCTCCTCTTCTTAGTTTTTTTCTAATCCTCCTCCTTCAACGCCTCGTTGTGAAAGTGACCATGCAATGTAAAGTTGGTGGGGGAAGGGCCCACTTCAGCAATGTAAAGTGATGGGGGCAGGACCCATCTGGGTGTGTTGTAAAGTGTCATATGTCCGATAGGACGCTGCCTTGTGGCGTGACGTTAAAATCTCTTCTTCTTCTTCTTCTTCTTCTTCTTCTTCTTCTTCTCCTTCTCCTCCTTCTCCTCCTTCTTCTCCTTCTTCTCCTTCTTCTTCTTCTTCTTCTTCTTCTTCTTCTTCTTCTTCTTCTTCTTCTTTTTTCATATTTACATCAAAACTTCACATTATTTTGTTTAAAAACATAAATAACATTCCATATATGATGCAAACGTTAACATAATATCCATCCTAGTAATATTACTAGGCCACAGCCTTCCATTTTAGGCACACCTAAATCTTATCTGAAGTATATCTTTCAATTTTTCAAAAGCAATTATTGTTGTATAACCTGGTTATTTTATACAGTTAAGACAATATGAGAAAATAAACATTAAGCATCTTATTGATTATAAAAATATAATGTGACAAATAGTAATTTCAGGCCATAAATTCATGTATCAATGTTTGAACTTTTGATGGGGCATACAATATAATGTCGTTTGAAACATATCCAGTTCATAATTATGAGCAATCTAGAAGATAATTCACAAGTCATAGGTTTTTCGTAGAACCAGCTACTAATGGTCACCAGGTTCTCTAATATCAGCAAAAAATCGGAATAATCTCACCATATTTTCTTGTGAACTGCAAGGCAAATTATGTTGCCAATCTTCCACCATAATATTTATGGCAGCAGCAGAAAGACCATTGACAAAACATCAAAGAACTCCAAGGAGAGGATATCCGGGTTACCTGCATCCAATCAATATACTAGTTAGCAATAATCTCGGTAACAGTATAAGGGATGACAGGTAAGCTATCAGATATCC
Organism: Isoetes taiwanensis; assembly: GCA_021234155.1. NCBI lineage: Eukaryota > Viridiplantae > Streptophyta > Lycopodiopsida > Isoetales > Isoetaceae > Isoetes > Isoetes taiwanensis. The sequence goes on from JAJEKV010000091.1 coordinate 2,394,938, forward strand.
TGGCTCTTCGCCCTTCACCCAGAGATTCCCAATGTACTTTGGGTCCACACCATAGTGAAGTATAAAATCATGCAAATAGGCCAGCAAGTTTACTATAAAGAAAGAGTTGCTGGCTGCTTACCACAGCCCAGAAATTATTTTCCTCATATGTTCATAATCATTAAGAAAACACACAAGGAGTTAAGAAAATAGGCTACTCTTGTACAGTAATAGAGATATTAAAGCTGCCATGGACCTGTTTATGAGCCTAAATCCTACCATTCAGACCTTATGACTCAATCTCCCGCTATAATGTAGATCAAAATTTTAAGTATTTGGCACTCCATCCATCACATGGACTAGAATATCATCCATATCCGATGTTTGCAGACTAATATCTCTACGAAGATTTATTATTAGTCTGGAGCTATCATTTTCTCAGCATTTTTTGCTAAAGGATCGGGTAGAGTCTAGCAAGCAGCCATGCATTTAGCATTCACATATCTGATAGAGCAGAATATAATCCTATGTACTGCTGAAAAACAGTAAGAACGATTTTATCATGCAATGTAAACTTGGCAAGGGCAGATTTATTCTGAAAAAGAAGTTCTCAACAATCTATACGACCCATCTTTACCTTATAGACTTTACCTAGTTCTTCAATAGCAGAAATAGAAGCCGGAAATAAGGTATTCAGACCTGTTGAGATTCGCTCCTATCACCAGAGCTTTGTTTTTGTCCTTTCACGACTTGTTTGCCACCAAAATTAGACTTGAAGTTCTTCTTGAAAGGGAGGTTTCCCGCTTGCAGAGCCTTGCTCTTCTTGTGGTGCAGCTCATATTTTCCTTTCGCATATTGCTTACAAATGCAAACAAAGGGAGACAAGAAGCTTAGACAACCGAGCAACTGCCTTCATTTCGTATTTAGCAAAATATCTATTCAGCCAGTCATTAAACATTCCGGCCATTTGTTTAAGGGGCCATTTACTCCTTTACCAAGGTTTTTGTGGTCTAGGACTATGTGGCCTACATACGGACATCCACAACCTTGTTAGATAGGGCTTTTTACGCTGAGGCGGTGCCTCAGGTCTTTAAAGCCAAGCTATTTTTTTTATTGTGATGATAAGACATTTTATGAATTTAAACTTCTATACTAAAGGGAATTTCTGCATAATAGTGAAATTAACAAAGGGTTATCACATACCTTATCGGAACCATTGGCTTTTTAACAATCCCATGCAACCGCCCTATCATATAATCCCTTTATGTGCATATTCAAAGATAGTCTTTGAATACAATGGTTAGATAAAGAATACCAATATCAACAATTATTTTAACATAGCCAACAAATGTTAGCATGGTTCTATTAAAAATGAAGTCTTGCCTTTTAAACTATAGTAAAAGCTAAATAAGGTATAGACCTTATCTTAAATTTATAAAAGGAAACCATAATTTAGGCAATAATTCCAACATATCGGAGAGGCATGGAGTTCATTAGTGCAAAAATATGTAGTGCTGCTCATCTAAGAGCATCATAAATGCATCATTATAAGTTTATCCCCAAAGGAGCCACTAAATAGAAATCCATCATTAGGTCAAAATTACTATAATATCAGCAGACCTAGGAAACTCGGCTCCGTTTAAAGTCTTCTTCTTCTTCTTCTTCTTCTTCGCCCGCAACCCTCCCTCGGATAAAGGGGCACTTCTTCTCATGGAAGATAAGGAGTAGGACCCTTCTTCCATGGGAAGAAGGGCCCTACTACCCTACAGCCATGTACCTTGTCTTGCCATTATGGCCTTGAATTCATAAATATTGAACAGTCCAGTAGCTTGGTCTATTACCTCAATTGTGACATTTAGAAAATTACCTTTGTATCCAATCAGTTCTGAGTTGGCACCACAGGTTTTGTATGTGGTTTCATCCTTTATATGTAGCAACTTTAGGTTATATATATTGTGGCATTCAGCCCTGTCTTTGTTCTCCTGGAAAAATTCTGTCAGGTTATCTCCATTCATAATGCATAAATCATCCATGTATCTTCTAGCATCTTTGAATTTTAAAATATCTCTATATCGGCCATCTTTTGCTAGATTCTCAATATGTAGCATTTCAAAGTAGGACAGATAAAGATTGCACCAGTCGGGAGAGCAAGCAAATCCCATGGGAATCCCGCAGACCTGCCTCCAAACATCTGATCCTTGTATTATAAAGCAACAACAAAGTAACCATTTGTTGAGTTCAAAAAACTCAACTCTGCTCATACATTTCCAGCTTTTTCCCGTTTGTTTTTTTGTCCTGTGTATATATAACATCATCCTTGATTATCCTGTACCAAAATAAACATTCTTCACCATTTCCACTCATATAATCAACCCCCAGGTCTATAATTTGCTTCAGTACATGGCAAATACCATCTTCCCCATCAATGGGAATATTCTCATAACATTTTGAAATGTCCGCCATAAAAAATATTATGTATCTTGCAGTGGCAAGTTCACATCATGTCATAGATTGAATTCACAATCCAAAATGGGTTCACTTTCCCAGGTAAAAGAACATTTATTTTACTCAGTCTGTGCATATATGCTTTAGGTAGAATCTCCAAAATACCTTTGAGACCCCTTGTAATTTTTTTTTGTCGGTAGCTTAAAACGAGTTTTGTGGGCGTTAGTAATCCATCTATAATCGTCTTTATGTGCCTTGAAAGTGCCAAGCAAGTATGGGGAGGCGGTCTTTATATGGGCAATCAAGTTGGAACAATTCCATCAATTCCTGATTTAGTATCTTTAATATTTCATGTTTGTCTATCTTGCATTTCTCAAAATCTTTACCAAGCAGTCTCCTTCTAGCCATATCTCTAATATGCCAGGGACAAATAAAAGATGGAACATTTGTTGCTTTATCAACCCCAGCAACATACAAATTTCTAACCAACCAATCAATGCATGTGCTGACCTTCTCGTCCAGAATAGCACATTTGGTTTTTTTCTGGTTTTTCATCCAGTCCACAGATCATTCTTAATAATCTTAAGCAAATTTATGATAATACTCTGTTTTTCATAAGGGTGTAAGTATCTTCCTCTGTTCTCATGCCCATTCATCAAATCTGTAATACCTCTTTCCACATCAGCCATAAACTCATCCAAAATCAGAGGTTTATCTGGGATAAAATTCAGGCCTTTTTTCAGCATATTTTTCACCTCAGTAGACTTGACAATATTAAGGTCTAAAGTTCTGACATGACCTATTTTTTTGTCTATGAATTTCTCCATTCCAGGCAAATGGCAGACACATCGTGGCATCATCTCATCAGCAAATATCTTAAATGGCTTATATAAATAGTCAACCAGTTTCTTATCATATCTCCAGCCAAAGCCTGAGTCATTGATAATATTGGCACCAAAATCTCCCAATCTTAGAATGAAGTAGTCCTTTATGTGACTCCTGATTCTTATTTTATCAATAATTTTTGAGGAGAACAAAAAGTGTACCCCTAACCTTCTCCTTTGGTAGTAGTGTGTTTTTATGAAGGTTCTTCTTCCATCATAACCACGGCTTATAAAACGCATCTCTTGCTCTTCAGTCTGCAACAAAGGAGCTAAGATAAGAATATATCTTCTTATCAAGATTTATAAGTTAATATTACTTAACAAATCTATTAATAATAGACGTTTTACATAGTCCACCTGCCATATCTTATGGCGTAGACTGTTAGCATAATCTGCCAGCCATATCATATGTCATTAGCTTATATATTTTAAGCCTTAAGAGATATTATCATCTACTATTGAAGGATATCAGCATAACTTATAGAAACTAAGTAAGAAACCATGTAATTCCACCATGTAAAGGAATCCAAGTTATGTAACATAACTGTAGCCATATATTTATATTAGCAAAAAGTACAATGAGTCAAGTTCCGTTTGAAGGAACATTCATCAACACTATATACTTAATAATTACAGTAATAACAACTGCATATGATGTTTTTCATAAGGCAGAGATTCCAAACTTCTGAGATGTCAAAATTTACGCCCACATAATATGAATATCTCATCCGATAAATCCGAGGGACAGAAAGATAAACCAGTACGCAGAGATAAAGTAATCCATATTTTTAGAAACCTTTCCACCTATTGATATGTTGGCCTATTTTTTATGTAGCCGATAGGCTTAATGTGTCGCCCTGCCAAAACAGCAAAAGGGCACCAAAGTTAGCACCTTGGTCTAATTTTAGCATGAGCCATAGAGGTCTCATATATGATCGTTAGAATCAAAAGGATTCTTACTTTTCAAAAACCAGTTTTCCTTGTACACCATCGGTGTTTCTTTGCATCACATTTGGCCAAGCTTTAGTTACAGACGCTTCCCCTGGGGTACAACTGATAATGGTGTCTGAGTTTTCACTCAGGTTAATGATATTGCAGCTAGAATCTATGCTATTTCTAGCAACCCTTGGCGGTAAATATGATTCACTGCTATTTCCAGTTTTTTGGGGGACCCAAGCAGAAGCAGATGCTGCACGTACGTCTTTAGATCTATTGTTATATTTCTTCTTTAAAAACTCCTCATCTTTGAGCATCATCTCACATACTTCCACAAGTCTAGTGTTCCCAAAAAATTGTAGTACATCACAATTAGGGGTGACCGTCAGTTTGTTTGCGATTTTTATCAGAGTTTCTCTAACATGCAGATAGGCCAATTGAGTCAACACTGGTTTCTTGAGATTCTGCCTTATAAAATATAGAAAATAGGCCATTCTTCCAGCAGCAGAATATTTGGGATAGATAATATCCAGGTGATTGAATAGATACCATATCGCTTGGTCGAACCAAGTTATAGAGTCTTTACATGTATCAGGCGGACAGCTGCATTTAAGATAAGGGCTCCAACTTCTCCATATCTTATGTAGATATGAATATCCCCTTTCGGTATTCGGATAAGCCATATGGGCCTTTACACATAATGTAACTCCACTATTGTTTTTGCATCTTTTGTCAAATACCTCAGTATGACAAGGGAAGTTGATTTCTGCTTCATCCATGATTTTGATCATATTATTGGTATCATTAATGGCAGCCGCCAGCTCTTCATCCTTAATGTCAGCCATTAGTACCCATGCCCTAGTACTAATAGGGGCTAAAGTGCCAAAATTTAGGCTCCTCCATAATCCTTGTTGAAATTCCTCTCCCAGCCATTCCACAGCCATTTCTGAAATAATAGGGAATCTGAGGCAATTGCTAAGAGTTAATCTGACCAGATCATCTTTGTTGCTACATTTCAGGCTAGCCTCTTTCTCCTTTTTCAGAAGGTCCATGTCATCTTTTGGGAAATATTTGACAAACCCTTGCATATCATTTTCCTCGATACCATAATCTATCTGAATACCTTTCTCAACCACAAAGGTATTATCTGTAAGGTTATGAACTTTTTCTAGATAGGTAACTGTGGCCTTGCATTCCATGGATAACATATCATCCAGATCAGTTCTATCAGCTAAGATATCCTGAATTTTAGAGAATAACTGCTGAATTATCTCACTGCATTCTTCAATCCGCATACCTTTTTGGTCCATCGTAAGAAATGTTTCAAACCAAGAGCTGAAGCCTAGATGAATGATAGGTGAGAAACTGTCAGGAGCAGACCTCTTGTTGAGGTCCAATATCAGCGCATGGATGCTAAGATTTGGTATTAAACCAATAATAGCTTGAACAGCATTATTAGGGGGATCCCCAACAACACCATAGCCTATATCCAGAAGATATTTCATCCAGGCATTTTTCTACATCACAATATCAAAAAATGTGATTAGTATAGCAGAGTTAATCATTATAGATTCATAGCAGAATTATAACAAGGTTTGACAGAATTATAACAGAATTCTAACTGAATTATAACTGGAAGACTGTGTTTGTTAGATAACTCCAACAAATGGAAGTCCCAATTTCTTCTTTTTCATATTTACATCAAAACTTCACATTATTTTGTTTAAAAACATAAATAACATTCCATATATGATGCAAACGTTAACATAATATCCATCCTAGTAATATTACTAGGCCACAGCCTTCCATTTTAGGCACACCTAAATCTTATCTGAAGTATATCTTTCAATTTTTCAAAAGCAATTATTGTTGTATAACCTGGTTATTTTATACAGTTAAGACAATATGAGAAAATAAACATTAAGCATCTTATTGATTATAAAAATATAATGTGACAAATAGTAATTTCAGGCCATAAATTCATGTATCAATGTTTGAACTTTTGATGGGGCATACAATATAATGTCGTTTGAAACATATCCAGTTCATAATTATGAGCAATCTAGAAGATAATTCACAAGTCATAGGTTTTTCGTAGAACCAGCTACTAATGGTCACCAGGTTCTCTAATATCAGCAAAAAATCGGAATAATCTCACCATATTTTCTTGTGAACTGCAAGGCAAATTATGTTGCCAATCTTCCACCATAATATTTATGGCGTAAAGCAGAAAAGACCATTGACAAAACATCAAAGAACTCCAAGGAGAGGATATCCGGTTTCCGCATCCAATCAATATACTAGTTAGCAATAATCTCGGTAACAGTATAAGGGATGACAGGTAAGCTATCAGATATCCTGGCTCTTCGCCCTTCACCCAGAGATTCCCAATGTACTTTGGGTCCACACCATAGTGAAGTATAAAATCATGCAAATAGGCCAGCAAGTTTACTATAAAGAAAGAGTTGCTGGCTGCTTACCACAGCCCAGAAATTATTTTCCTCATATGTTCATAATCATTAAGAAAACACACAAGGAGTTAAGAAAATAGGCTACTCTTACAAATAATAGAGATATTAAAGCTGCCATGGACCTGTTTATGAGCCTAAATCCTACCATTCAGACCTTATGACTCAATCTCCCGCTATAATGTAGATCAAAATTTTAAGTATTTGGCACTCCATCCATCACATGGACTAGAATATCATCCATATCCGATGTTTGCGGACTAATATCTCTCTAAGATTTATTATTAGTCCGGAGCTATCATTTTCTCAAAGATTTTTGCTAAAGGATCGGGTAGAGTCTAGCAAGCAGCCATGCATTTAGCATTCACATATCTGATAGAGCAGAATATAATCCTATGTACTGCTGAAAAACAGTAAGAACGATTTTATCATGCAATGTAAACTTGGCAAGGGCAGATTTATTCTGAAAAAGAAGTTCTCAACAATCTATACGACCCATCTTTACCTTATAGACTTTACCTAGTTCTTCAATAGCAGAAATAGAAGCCGGAAATAAGGTATTCAGACCTGTTGAGATTCGCTCCTATCACCAGAGCTTTGTTTTTGTCCTTTCACGACTTGTTTGCCACCAAAATTAGACTTGAAGTTCTTCTTGAAAGGGAGGTTTCCCGCTTGCAGAGCCTTGCTCTTCTTACCAGGGTGCCGCTCATATTTTCCTTTCGGCATATTGCTTACAGCGGCAAAGGGAGACAAGAAGCTTAGACAACCGAGCAACTGCCTTCATTTCGTATTTAGCAAAATATCTATTCAGCCAGTCATTAAACATTCCGGCCATTTGTTTAAGGGGCCATTTACTCCTTTACCAAGGTTTTTGTGGTCTAGGACTATGTGGCCTAGATACGGACATCCACAACCTGTTAGATAGGGCTTTTAACTGCTGAAGCGGTGCCTCCAGTCTTAAAGCCAAGCTATTTCTTTTTATTGTGATGATAAGACATTTTATGAATTTAAACTTCTATACTAAAGGGAATTTCTGCATAATAGTGAAATTAACAAAGGGTTATCACATACCTTATCGGAACCATTGGCTTTTTAACAATCCCATGCAACCGCCCTGTCATATAATCCCTTATGTGCATATTCCAGCATAGTGCTGAATACAATGGTTAGATAAAGAATACCAATATCAACAATTATTTTAACATAGCCAACAAATGTTAGCATGGTTCTATTAAAAATGAAGTCTTGCCTTTTAAACTATAGTAAAAGCTAAATAAGGTATAGACCTTATCTTAAATTTATAAAAGGAAACCATAATTTAGGCAATAATTCCAACATATCGGAGAGGCATGGAGTTCATTAGTGCAAAAATATGTAGTGCTGCTCATCTAAGAGCATCATAAATGCATCATTATAAGTTTATCCCCAAAGGAGCCACTAAATAGAAATCCATCATTAGGTCAAAATTACTATAATATCAGCAGACCTAGGAAACTCGGCTCCGTTTAAAGTCTTCTTCTTCTTCTTCTTCTTCTTCTTCGCCCGCAACCCTCCCTCGGATAAAGGGGCACTTCTTCTCATGGAAGATAAGGAGTAGGACCCTTCTTCCATGGGAAGAAGGGCCCTACTACCCTACAGCCATGTACCTTGTCTTGCCATTATGGCCTTGAATTCATAAATATTGAAAGCAAGACCTGGAAATTCATTATTGTTGATCATCCGGCAAACATTTTCTAGAAGATCCTCCTTTTTGAAACCATTCTGCATGAAGTCATTTATAAGTCCCTTAATATCTTCAGCAGCCAGGAAAGGGCTACTATGAACATATAAGAACGGTAGAATCTGAGAGATGATAACACGGCTTGCATTAAGATAAGGTCTGCAACTGGAAGCATGAATATATTTCGTAATACGGAATGGAAGTTTATATCTCTTGTCAAATCTGGTGGTCTTGAACAGTCCAGTAGCTTGGTCTATTACCTCAATTGTGACATTTAGAAAATTACCTTTGTATCCAATCAGTTCTGAGTTGGCACCACAGGTTTTGTATGTGGTTTCATCCTTTATATGTAGCAACTTTAGGTTATATATATTGTGGCATTCAGCCCTGTCTTTGTTCTCCTGGAAAAATTCTGTCAGGTTATCTCCATTCATAATGCATAAATCATCCATGTATCTTCTAGCATCTTTGAATTTTAAAATATCTCTATATCGGCCATCTTTTGCTAGATTCTCAATATGTAGCATTTCAAAGTAGGACAGATAAAGATTGCACCAGTCGGGAGAGCAAGCGAAGCCCATGGGAATCCCGCAGACCTGCCTCCAAACATCTGATCCTTGTATTATAAAACAGCAACAAAGTAGCCATCTGTTAAGCTCAAAGAACTCTATTCTGTTCATACATTTCCAGCTTTTTCCAGTTTGTTTTTTGCTGTCCCAGGTATATATAACATCATCCTTGATTATCCTGTACCAAAATAAACATTCTTCACCATTTCCACTCATATAATCAACCCCCAGGTCTATAATTTGCTTCAGTACATGGCAAATACCATCTTCCCCATCAATGGGAATATTCTCATAACATTTTGAAATGTCCGCCATAAAAATATTATGTATCTTGCAGGGCAAGTTCAGCATCATGTCATAGATTGAATTCACAATCCAAAATGGGTTCACTTTCCCAGGTAAAAGAACATTTATTTTACTCAGCCTGTGCATATATGCTTTAGGTAGAATCTCCAAAATACCTTTGAGACCCCTTGTAATAATTTTTGCTGGTAGCGAAAACAGAGTTTTGTGGGCGTTAGTAATCCATCTATAATCGTCTTTATGTGCCTTGAAAGTGCCAAGCAAGTATGGGAGACGGTCTTTATATGGGCAATCAAGTTGGAACAATTCCATCAATTCCTGATTTAGTATCTTTAATATTTCATGTTTGTCTATCTTGCATTTCTCAAAATCTTTACCAAGCAGTCTCCTTCTAGCCATATCTCTAATATGCCAGGGACATATAAAAGATGGGACATTTGTTGCTTTATCAACCCCAAAGAACATACAAATTTCTAACCAACCAATCAATGCATGTGTTGACCTTCGTCGAGAATAGCACATTTGGTTTTTTTTTTCGGTTTTTCATCCAGTCACAAAGATCATTCTTAATAATCTTAAGCAAATTTATGATAATACTACTTTTTTCATAAGGGTGTAAGTATCTTCCTCTGTTCTCATGCCCATTCATCAAATCTGTAATACCTCTTTCCACATCAGCCATAAACTCATCCAAAATCAGAGGTTTATCTGGGATAAAATTCAGGCCTTTTTTCAGCATATTTTTCACCTCAGTAGACTTGACAATATTAAGGTCTAAAGTTCTGACATGACCTATTTTTTTGTCTATGAATTTCTCCATTCCAGGCAAATGGCAGACACATCGTGGCATCATCTCATCAGCAAATATCTTAAATGGCTTATATAAATAGTCAACCAGTTTCTTATCATATCTCCAGCCAAAGCCTGAGTCATTGATAATATTGGCACCAAAATCTCCCAATCTTAGAATGAAGTAGTCCTTTATGTGACTCCTGATTCTTATTTTATCAATAATTTTTGAGGAGAACAAAAAGTGTACCCTAACCTTCTCACTGGTAGTAGCTGTGTTTTTTATGAAGGTTCTTCTTCCATCATAACCACGGCTTATAAAACGCATCTCTTGCTCTTCAGTCTGCAACAAAGGAGCTAAGATAAGAATATATCTTCTTATCAAGATTTATAAGTTAATATTACTTAACAAATCTATTAATAATAGACGTTTTACATAGTCCACCTGCCATATCTTATGGCGTAGACTGTTAGCATAATCTGCCAGCCATATCATATGTCATTAGCTTATATATTTTAAGCCTTAAGAGATATTATCATCTACTATTGAAGGATATCAGCATAACTTATAGAAACTAAGTAAGAAACCATGTAATTCCACCATGTAAAGGAATCCAAGTTATGTAACATAACTGTAGCCATATATTTATATTAGCAAAAAGTACAATGAGTCAAGTTCCGTTTGAAGGAACATTCATCAACACTATATACTTAATAATTACAGTAATAACAGCTGCATATGATGTTTTTCATAAGGCAGAGATTCCAAACTTCTGAGATGTCAAAATTTACGCCCACATAATATGAATATCTCATCCGATAAATCCGAGGGACAGAAAGATAAACCAGTACGCAGAGATAAAGTAATCCATATTTTTAGAAACCTTTCCACCTATTGATATGTTGGCCTATTTTTTATGTAGCCGATAGGCTTAATGTGTCCTCGCCAAAAGCGACAAAGGGCACCAAAGTTAGTACTTTGGTCTAATTTTAGAATGAGCCAATAAGGTCTCATAATTGATTATAAGAATCAAAAAGATTCTTACTTTTCAAAGACCAGCTTTCCTTGTACACCATCAGTATTCCTTTGCATAACACTTGGCCAAGCCTTGGTCACAGAAGCTTCCCCAGGAGTGCAACTGACAATGGTATCTGAGTTTTCACTAAGGTTAATAATATTGCAGCTAGAATCCATACTGTTTCTTGCAACCCGAGGAGGTAAATACGATTCACTGCTACTTCCAGCTTTTTGAGGCACCCAAGAAGATGATGTAGCTCGCGCATCTTTTGATTTTTTGTTGTATTTATTCCTTAAAAACACTTCGTCTTTGAGCATCATCTCACAGACTTCCACAAGTCTAGTGTTTCCAAAATTCTGTATAACATCACAATTGGGGCTGACAGTCAGTTTATTTGCGATCTTTATCAAAGTTTCCCTAACATGCAAATAAGCCAATTGTGTCAGAACAGGTTTCTTGAGATTCTGCCTTATGAAATGCAGAAAATAAGCCATTCTTCCCGCAGCAGAATATTTGGGATAGATGATGTCCAGGTGATTGAACAAGTACCATATTGCTTGGTCAAACCAAGTTATTGAGTCTTTACATGTATCTGGTGGACAGCTGCATTTAAGATAAGGGCTCCAGCTTCTCCATATCTTATGTAGATATGAATAGCCCCTTTCAGTATTCATATAAGCCATGTGGGCCTTTACACATAATGTGACTCCACTGTTGTTTCTGCATTTTTTGTCAAATACATCAGTTTGACAAGGGAAGTTGATTTCCACTTCATCCATGATTTTGATCATATTGTTTGTATCGTTAATAGCAGCTGCCAATTCTTCATCTTTTATATCGGCCATTAACACCCATGCCTTCATACTAATAGGAGCTAATGTACCAAAATTAAGGCTCCTCCACAATCCTTGTTGAAATTCTTCTCCAAGCCATTCCACAGCCATTTCTGAAATAATAGGGAATCTGAGGCAATTGCTAAGAGTTAATCTGACCAGATCATCTTTGTTGCTACATTTCAGGCTAGCCTCTTTCTCCTTTTTCAGAAGGTCCATGTCATCTTTTGGGAAATATTTGACAAACCCTTGCATATCATTTTCCTCGATACCATAATCTATCTGAATACCTTTCTCAACCACAAAGGTATTATCTGTAAGGTTATGAACTTTTTCTAGATAGGTAACTGTGGCCTTGCATTCCATGGATAACATATCATCCAGATCAGTTCTATCAGCTAAGATATCCTGAATTTTAGAGAATAACTGCTGAATTATCTCACTGCATTCTTCAATCCGCATACCTTTTTGGTCCATCGTAAGAAATGTTTCAAACCAAGAGCTGAAGCCTAGATGAATGATAGGTGAGAACTGTCCAGGGAGCAGCCTCTTGTTGAGGTCCAATATCAGCGCATGGATGCTAAGATTTGGTATTAAACCAATAATAGCTTGAACAGCATTATTAGGGGGATCCCCAACAACACCATAGCCTATATCCAGAAGATATTTCATCCAGGCATTTTTCTACATCACAATATCAAAAAATGTGATTAGTATAGCAGAGTTAATCATTATAGATTCATAGCAGAATTATAACAAGGTTTGACAGAATTATAACAGAATTCTAACTGAATTATAACTGGAAGACTGTGTTTGTTAGATAACTCCAACAAATGGAAGTCCCAATTTCTTCTTTTTCATATTTACATCAAAACTTCACATTATTTTGTTTAAAAACATAAATAACATTCCATATATGATGCAAACGTTAACATAATATCCATCCTAGTAATATTACTAGGCCACAGCCTTCCATTTTAGGCACACCTAAATCTTATCCAAGTATATCTTTCAATTTTTCAAAAGCAATTATTGTTGTATAACCCGGTTATTTTATACTGATTAAGACAATATGAGAAAATAAACATTAAGCATCTTATTGATTATAAAAATATAATGTGACAAATAGTAATTTCAGGTCCATAAATTCATGTATCAATGTTTGAACTTTTGATGGGGCATACAATATAATGTCGTTTGAAACATATCCAGTTCATAATTATGAGCAATCTAGAAGATAATTCACAAGTCATAGGTTTTTCAGAGAACCAGCTACTAATGGTCACGGGTTCTCTAATATCGACAAAAAATCGGAATAATCTCACCATATTTTCTTGTGAACCGCAAGGCAAATTATGTTGCCAATCTTCCACCATAATATTTATGGCAAAGCAGAAAGACCATTGACAAAACATCAAAGAACTCCAAGGAGAGGATATCCCGGGTTACCCGCATCCAATCAATATACTAGTTAGCAATAATCTAGATTAATGATAAGGGATGATGTGTAAGCTATCGAATATCTGGCTCTTCGCCCTTCACCCCGGAGATTCCCAATGTACTTTGGGTCCACACCATAAAGTGAAGTATAAAATCATGCAAATAGGCGGCAAGTTTACTATAAAGAAAGAGTTTGGCTGCTACCACAGCCTGTAAAATTATTTTCCTCATATGTTCATAATCATTAAGAAAAAACACACAAGGAGTTAAGAAAATAGGCTACTCTTGTACAAGAATAGAGATATTAAAGCTGCCATGGACCCTGTTTATGAGCCTAAATCCTACCATTCGGACCTTATGACTCAATCTCCGCTATAATGTAGATCAAAAATTTTAAGTATTTGGCACTCCATCCATCACATGGACTAGAATATCATCCATATCTGATGTTTGCAGACTAATATCTCTACGAAGATTTATTATTAGTCTGGAGCTATCATTTTCTCAGCATTTTTTGCTAAAGGATCGGGTAGAGTCTAGCAAGCAGCCATGCATTTAGCATTCACATATCTGATAGAGCATAATATAATCCTATGTACTACTGAAAAACAGTAAGAACGATTTTATCATGCAATGTAAACTTGGCAAGGGCAGATTTATTCTGAAAAAGAAGTTCTCAACAATCTATACGACCCATCTTTACCTTATAGACTTTACCTAGTTCTTCAATAGCAGAAATAGAAGCCGGAAATAAGGTATTCAGACCTGTTGAGATTCGCTCCTATCACCGAGCTTTGTTTTGTCCTTTCGACTTGTTTGCCACCAAAATTAGACTTGAAGTTCTTCTTGAAAGGGAGGTTTCCGCTTGCGAGCCTTGCTCTTCTTACCGTGGTGCGCTCATATTTTCCTTTCGGCATATTGCTTTACAGTGACCGCAAAGGAGACAAGAAGCTTAGACAACCCGAGCAACCGCCTTCATTTTCAGATTTAGCAAAATATCTATTCACCCGGTCATTAAACATTAGGCCATTTGTTTAAGGGGCCATTTACTCCTTTACCAAGGTTTTTGTGGTCTAGGACTATGTGGCCTAGATAATGGACATCCACAACCCTGTTAGATAGGGCTTTTAGCTGGCGAGCGGTGCCTCAGCCTTAAAGCCAAGCTATTTCTTTTTATTGTGATGATAAGACATTTTATGAATTTAAACTTCTATACTAAAGGGAATTTCTGCATAATAGTGAAATTAACAAAGGGTTATCACATACCTTATCGGAACCATTGGCTTTTTAACAATCCCATGCAACCGCCCTGTCATATAATCCCTTATGTGCATATTCCAAAGCATAGTGCTGAATACAATGGTTAGATAAAGAATACCAATATCAACAATTATTTTAACATAGCCAACAAATGTTAGCATGGTTCTATTAAAAATGAAGTCTTGCCTTTTAAACTATAGTAAAAGCTAAATAAGGTATAGACCTTATCTTAAATTTATAAAAGGAAACCATAATTTAGGCAATAATTCCAACATATCGGAGAGGCATGGAGTTCATTAGTGCAAAATATGTAGTGTCTTTGCTCATCTAAGAGCATCATAAATGCATCATTATAAGTTTATCCCCAAAGGAGCCACTAAATAGAAATCCATCATTAGGGTCAAAATTACTATAATATCGCTGTAGACCTAGGAAACTTCGGCTCGTTTAAAGTCTTCTTCTTCTTCTTCTTCTTCTTCTTAGCCTTAACCCTCCCTCGGATAAGGGGGGCACTTCTTCTCATGGAAGATGGGAGTAGGACCCTTCTTCCATGGGAAGAAGGGCCCTACTACCTCTGACCATGTACCTTGTCTTGCCATTATGGCCTTGAATTCATAAATATTGAAAGCAAGACACGGAAATTCATTATTGTTGATCATCCCAAGAAACATTTTCTAGAAGATCCTCCTTTTTGAAACCATTACGCATGAAGTCATTTATAAGTCCCTTAATATCTTAAAGTTTGACAGGGGAAAGGGCTACTATGAACATATAAGAACGGTAGAATCGAGATGATAACACGGCTTGCATTAAGATAAGGTCACAGAATGGAAGCATGAATATATTTAAATACCCGGAATGGAAGTTTATATCTCTTGTCAAAACCGGTGGTCTTGAAGCAGTCCGGTAGCTTGGTCTATTACCTCAATTGTGACATTTAGAAAATTACCTTTGTATCCAATCAGTTCTGAGTTGGCACCACAGGTTTTGTATGTGGTTTCATCCTTTATATGTAGCAACTTTAGGTTATATATATTGTGGCATTCAGCCTGTCTTTGTTCTCCGAAAAATTTGTCCGGGTTATCTCCATTCATAATGCATAAATCATCCATGTATCTTCTAGCATCTTTGAATTTTAAGATATCTCTGTATCGGCCAGCTTTTGCTAAATTCTCAATATGTAGCATTTCAAAGTAGGACAGGTAAAGATTGCACCAGTCGGGAGAGCAAGCGAAGCCCATGGGAATCCCGCAGACCTGCCTCCAAACATCTGATCCTTGGATTATAAAGCAGCAACAAAGTAGCCATCTATTAAGCTCAAAAAACTCTATTCTGTTCATACATTTCCAACTTTTTCCATTTTGTTTTTTACAGTCCCATGTATATATAATGTCATCTTTGATTATCCTGTACCAGAGTAAAAATTCTTCACCATTCCCACTCATATAATCAACCCCCAGATCTATAATTTGCTTCAGCACATGGCAAATACCATCTTCCCCATTAATGGGAATATTCTCGTAACATTTAGAAATGTCTGCCATAAAAATATTATGTATCTTGCAGGGTAGGTTCAGCATCATGTCATAGATTGAGTTAACAATCCAAAAAGGGTTCACTTTTCCAGGTAGAAGAACATTTATTTTACTCAACCTATGCATATAAGCTTTAGGTAGAATCTCCAATATACCTTTGAGTCCTCTGGTAATGATTTTTGCTGGTAGCGAAAAAAGAGTTTTGTGGGCATTAGTAATCCATCTGTAATCGTCCTTATGTGCCTTAAAAGTGCCAAGCAAGTATGGGAGACGGTCCTTTATATGGGCAATCAAGTTGGAACAATTCCATCAATTCGATTTAGTATCTTTAATATTTCATGTTTGTCTATCTTGCATTTCTCAAAATCTTTACCAAGCAAGTCTCCTTCTAGCCATATCTCTAATATGCGGGGACAAATAAATGATGGAACATTTGTTGCTTTATCAACCCCAAAGAACATACAAATTTCTAACCAACCAATCAATGCATGTGTCGACCTTTTCGTCGAGAATAGCACATTTGGTTTTTTTTGGTTTTTCATCCAGTTCGCGGATCATTCTTAATAATCTTAAGCAAATTTATGATAATACTTTTTTTCATAAGGGTGTAAGATTCTCCCTCGGTTCTCATGTCCATTTAGTAATTCTGTAATACCTCTTTCCACATCCGCCATAAACTCATCCAGAATCAAGGGTTTATCTGGGATAAAATTCAGACCTTTTTTCAACATATTTTTCACCTCTGTAGACTTTACAATATTAAGGTCTAGGGTTCTGACATGACCTATTTTATGGTCAATGAACTTCTCCATTCCAGGTAGATGGCAAACACACCGTGGTATCATCTCGTCTGCAAATATCTTATATGGCTTGTATAAGTAATCAACTAGTTTCTTTTCGTATCTCCATCCGAAGCCAGAATCATTGATGATATTGGCACCAAAATCACCCAATCTTAAAATGAAGTAGTCTTTTATATGACTTCTGATCCTTATTTTATCAATAATCTTTGAGGAGAACAAAAAATGTGTTCTAACCTTCTGCCTGGTAGCAGTTGTATTTTTCAAGAAGGTTCTTCTTCCATCATATCCACGACTTATACACCGTGTCTCTTGATCTTCAGTCTGCAACACAGGAACCAAGATAAGAATATATCTCCTTATCAAGATTTATAAGTTAATATTACTTAACAAATCTATTAATAATAGGCGTTTTACATAGTCCACGCCATATCTTATAAAGTAGGATCAACATAATAATCGCGACCATATCATATGTCATTAGCTTATATATTTTAAGCCTTAAGAGATATTATCATCTACTATTGAAGGATATCAGCATAACTTATAGAAACTAAGTAAGAAACCATGTAATTCCACCATGTAAAGGAATCCAAGTAATGAAACATAACTGTAGCTTTATATTAATATTAGCAAAAGATACAATGAGTCAAGTTCCGTGTGAAGGAACATTCATCAACACTATATACTTAATAATTACAGTAATAACAACTGCATATGATGTTTTTCATAAGGCAGAGATTCCAAACTTCTGAGATGTCAAAATTTACGCCCACATAATATGAATATCTCATCCGATAAATCCGAGGGACTGAAAGATAAACCGGTCTGACGTTGAGATAAAGTAATCCATATTTTTAGAAACCTTTCCACCTATTGATATGTTGGCCTATTTTTTATGTAGCCAAAAGGCTTAATGTGTTGCCCTGCCAAAAAAGCAAAAGGGCACCAAAGTTAGCACCTTGGTCTAATTTTGGCATGAGCCATAAAGGTCTCATAAGTGATCATTAGAATCGAAAAGATTCTTACTTTTCAAAAACCAGTTTTCCTTGTACGCCATCAGTGTTCCTTTGCATAACTGTTGGCCAAGCCTTGGTTACAGACGCCTCCCCTGGGGTACAACTGATAATGGTGTCTGAGTTTTCACTCAGGTTAATGATATTGCAGCTAGAATCCACGCTATTTCTAGCAACCCTAGGTGGTAAATATGATTCACTGCTATTTCCAGTTTTGGGGGACCAAGAAAGATGAATCTTTGCGACGTCACGTCTTTAGATTTACTGTTATACTTTTTCCTTAAAAACTCCTCATCCTTGAGCATCATCTCACATACTTCCACAAGTCTAGTATTCCCGAAACATTGTAGGACATCACAATTGGGGCTGACCGTCAGTTTGTTTGCCATTTTTATCAAAGTTTCTCTGACATGTAGATAAGCTAATTGAGTTAGAACTGGTTTTTTGAGATTCTGCCTTATAAAATGTAGGAAATAGGCCATTCTTCCAGCAGCAGAATATTTGGGATAGATAATATCCAAGTGATTAAAAAGATACCATATCGCTTGGTCAAACCAAGTTATAGAGTCTTTGCATGTATCAGGCGGACGGTGCAATTTAAGATAAGGGCTCCAACTTCTCCATATCTTATGTAGATATGAATATCCCCTTTCGGTATTCGGATAAGCCATATGAGCCTTTACACACAATGTCACTCCACTATTGTTTTTGCATTTTTTGTCAAATATGTCAGTATGACATGGGAAGTTGATTTCTACTTCATCCATGATTTTGATCATATTATTGGTATCATTAATGGGCCATGACTCTTCATCCTTAATGTCGACCATTAGTACCCATGCCCTAGTACTAATAGGGGCTAAAGTGCCAAAATTTAGGCTCCTCCATAATCCTTGTTGAAATTCCTCTCCCGGCCATTCCCTGACCATTTGAAATAATAGGGAATGCGAGGCAATTGCTAAGAGTTAATCGACGGATCATCTTTGTTGCTACATTTGAGGCTAGCCTCTTTCTCCTTTTGGAAGGTCCATGTCATCTTTTGGGAAATATTTGACAAACCCTTGCATATCATTTTCCTCGATACCATAATCTATCGAATACCTTTCTCAACCACAAAGGGTATTATCTGAAGGTTATGAACTTTTTCTAGATAGGTAGCTGTGGCCTTGCATTCCATGGATAACATATCATCGGATCAGTTCTATCGACTAAGATATCCTGAATTTTTAGAGAATAAGCTGGCTGAATTATCTCCATTGCATTCTTCAATCCATACCTTTTGGTCCATCGTAAGAAATGTTTCAAACCAAGAGCTGAAGCCTAGATGAATGATAGGTGAGAACTGGCCAGGGAGCAGCCTCTTGTTGAGGTCCAATATCAGCGCATGGATGCTAAGATTTGGTATTAAACCAATAATAGCTTGAACAGCATTATTAGGGGGATCCCCAACAACACCATAGCCTATATCCAGAAGATATTTCATCCAGGCATTTTTCTACATCACAATATCAAAAAATGTGATTAGTATAGCAGAGTTAATCATTATAGATTCATGGCGAGAATTATAACAAGGTTTGACAGAATTATAACAATTCTAACTGAATTATAACTGGAAGACTGTGTTTGTTAGATAACTCCAACAAATGGAAGTCCCAATTTCTTCTTTTTCATATTTACATCAAAACTTCACATTATTTTGTTTAAAAACATAAATAACATTCCATATATGATGCAAGCGTTAACATAATATCCATCCTAGTAATATTACTAGGCCCTGACCTTCCATTTTAGGCACACCTAAATCTTATCACGAAGTATATCTTTCAATTTTTCAAAAGCAATTATTGTTGTATAACTTTGGTTATTTTATCTGAGTTAAGACAATATGAGAAAATAAACATTAAGCATCTTATTGATTATAAAAATATAATGTGACAAATAGTAATTTCGGGCCATAAATTCATGTATCAATGTTTGAACTTTTGATGGGGCATACAATATAATGTCGTTTTGAAACATATCCAGTTCATAATTATGAGCAATCTAGAAGATAATTCACAAGTCATAGGTTTTTCGTAGAACCAGCTACTAATGGTCACCAGGTTCTCTAATATCAGCAAAAAATCGGAATAATCTCACCATATTTTCTTGTGAACTCCAAGGCAAATTATGTTGCCAATCTTCCACCATAATATTTATGGCGGCACGAGAAAGACCATTGACAAAACATCAAAGAACTCCAAGGAGAGGATATATCAGGGTTACGCATCAATCAATATACTAGTTAGCAATAATCACCATTAGCGGTATAAGGGATGACAGGTAAGCTATCAGATATCCTGGCTCTTCGCCCTTCACCCAGAGATTCCCAATGTACTTTGGGTCCACACCATAGTGAAGTATAAAATCATGCAAATAGGCCAGCAAGTTTACTATAAAGAAAGAGTTGCTGGCTGCTTACCACAGCCCAGAAATTATTTTCCTCATATGTTCATAATCATTAAGAAAACACACAAGGAGTTAAGAAAATAGGCTACTCTTGTACAGTAATAGAGATATTAAAGCTGCCATGGACCTGTTTATGAGCCTAAATCCTACCATTCAGACCTTATGACTCAATCTCCCGCTATAATGTAGATCAAAATTTTAAGTATTTGGCACTCCATCCATCACATGGACTAGAATATCATCCATATCCGATGTTTTGCGGACTAATATCTCTCTGAAGATTTATTATTAGTCTGGAGCTATCATTTTCTCAGCATTTTTTGCTAAAGGATCGGGTAGAGTCTAGCAAGCAGCCATGCATTTAGCATTCACATATCTGATAGAGCAGAATATAATCCTATGTACTGCTGAAAAACAGTAAGAACGATTTTATCATGCAATGTAAACTTGGCAAGGGCAGATTTATTCTGAAAAAGAAGTTCTCAACAATCTATACGACCCATCTTTACCTTATAGACTTTACCTAGTTCTTCAATAGCGAAATAGAAGCCGGAAATAAGGTATTTGACTGTTGAGATTCGCTCCTATCACCAGAGCTTTGTTTTTGTCCTTTCACGACTTGTTTGCCACCAAAATTAGACTTGAAGTTCTTCTTGAAAGGGAGGTTTCCCGCTTGCAGAGCCTTGCTCTTCTTACCAGGGTGCCGCTCATATTTTCCTTTCGGCATATTGCTTTACTGACAAAGGGAGACAAGAAGCTTAGACAACCGAAAGCAAGCGCCTTCATTTCATTATTTAGCAAAATATCTATTGACCCGGTCATTAAACATTAGGCCATTTGTTTAGGGGCCATTTACTCCTTTACCAAGGTTTTGTGGTCTAGGACTATGTGGCCTAGATACGGACATCCACAACTTGTTAGATAGGGCTTTTTAAGCTGGCTGAAGCGGTGCCTCGGTCTTAAAGCCAAGCTATTTCTTTTTTATTGTGATGATAAGACATTTTATGAATTTAAACTTCTATACTAAAGGGAATTTCTGCATAATAGTGAAATTAACAAAGGGTTATCACATACCTTATCGGAACCATTGGCTTTTTAACAATCCCATGCAACCGCCCTGTCATATAATCCCTTATGTGCATATTCAGCATAGTGCTGAATACAATGGTTAGATAAAGAATACCAATATCAACAATTATTTTAACATAGCCAACAAATGTTAGCATGGTTCTATTAAAAATGAAGTCTTGCCTTTTAAACTATAGTAAAAGCTAAATAAGGTATAGACCTTATCTTAAATTTATAAAAGGAAACCATAATTTAGGCAATAATTCCAACATATCGGAGAGGCATGGAGTTCATTAGTGCAAAAATATGTAGTGCTGCTCATCTAAGAGCATCATAAATGCATCATTATAAGTTTATCCCCAAAGGAGCCACTAAATAGAAATCCATCATTAGGTCAAAATTACTATAATATCAGGAGACCTAGGAAACTCGGCTCCGTTTAAAGTCTTCTTCTTCTTCTTCTTCTTCTTCTTCGCCCGCAACCCTCCCTCGGATAATGGGGCGCTTCTTCTCATGGAAGTTAAGGAGTAGGACCCTTCTTCCATGGGAAGAAGGGCCCTACTACCCTACAGCCATGTGCCTAGTCTTGCCATTATAGTTTTGAATTCATAAATGCTGAAAGCAAGACCTGGAAAATCATTATTATTAATCATCCTGCAAACATTTTCTAGAAGATCCTCCTTTTTAAACCCATTTCGCATGAAGTCATTTATAAGCTCACAGATATCTTCTGCTGCTTTGAATGGGCTACTATGAACATATAGGAAAGGTAAAATCTGGGAGATGATAACCCTGCTTGCATTAAGATAAGGTCTGCAGCTGGAAGCATGAATATATTTCGTAATACGGAATGGAAGTTTATATCTCTTGTCAAATCTGGTGGTCTTGAACAGTCCAGTAGCTTGGTCTATTACCTCAATTGTGACATTTAGAAAATTACCTTTGTATCCAATGGAGTTCGAGTTGGCACCCACGAGGTTTTGTATGTGGTTTCATCCTTTATATGTAGCAACTTTAGGTTATATATATTGTGGCATTCAGCCCTGTCTTTGTTCTCTGGAAAAATTTCGTCGGGTTATCTCCATTCATAATGCATAAATCATCCATGTATCTTCTAGCATCTTTGAATTTTAAAATATCTCTATATCGGCCATCTTTTGCTAGATTCTCAATATGTAGCATTTCAAAGTAGGACAGATAAAGATTGCACCAGTCGGGAGAGCAAGCGAAGCCCATGGGAATCCATGGACACGCCTCCAAACATCGATCCTTGTATTATAAAACAAACAACAAAGTAGCCATTTGTTCAGCTCAAAGAACTCTATTACGTTCATACATTTCCGGCTTTTTCCCGGTTTGTTTTTTGCTGTCCCGGTATATATAACATCATCCTTGATTATCTGTGTACCAAAATAAACATTCTTCACCATTTCCACTCATATAATCAACCCCCAGGTCTATAATTTGCTTCAGTACATGGCAAATACCATCTTCCCCATCAATGGGAATATTCTCATAACATTTTGAAATGTCCGCCATAAAAATATTATGTATCTTGCAGGGCAAGTTCAGCATCATGTCATAGATTGAATTCACAATCCAAAATGGGTTCACTTTCCCAGGTAAAAGAACATTTATTTTACTCAGCCTGTGCATATATGCTTTAGGTAGAATCTCCAAAATACCTTTGAGACCCCTTGTAATAATTTTTGCTGGTAGCGAAAACAGAGTTTTGTGGGCGTTAGTAATCCATCTATAATCGTCTTTATGTGCCTTGAAAGTGCCAAGCAAGTATGGGAGACGGTCTTTATATGGGCAATCAAGTTGGAACAATTCCATCAATTCCTGATTTAGTATCTTTAATATTTCATGTTTGTCTATCTTGCATTTCTCAAAATCTTTACCAAGCAGTCTCCTTCTAGCCATATCTCTAATATGCCAGGGACAAATAAAAGATGGAACATTTGTTGCTTTATCAACCCCAGCAACATACAAATTTCTAACCAACCAATCAATGCATGTGCTGACCTTCTCGTCCAGAATAGCACATTTGGTTTTTTTCTGGTTTTTCATCCAGTTCACAGCATCATTCTTAATAATCTTAAGCAAATTTATGATAATACTCTGTTTTTCATAAGGGTGTAAGTATCTTCCTCTGTTCTCATGCCCATTCATCAAATCTGTAATACCTCTTTCCACATCAGCCATAAACTCATCCAAAATCAGAGGTTTATCTGGGATAAAATTCAGGCCTTTTTTCAGCATATTTTTCACCTCAGTAGACTTGACAATATTAAGGTCTAAAGTTCTGACATGACCTATTTTTTTGTCTATGAATTTCTCCATTCCAGGCAAATGGCAGACACATCGTGGCATCATCTCATCAGCAAATATCTTAAATGGCTTATATAAATAGTCAACCAGTTTCTTATCATATCTCCAGCCAAAGCCTGAGTCATTGATAATATTGGCACCAAAATCTCCCAATCTTAGAATGAAGTAGTCCTTTATGTGACTCCTGATTCTTATTTTATCAATAATTTTTGAGGAGAACAAAAAGTGTACCCTAACCTTCTCACTGGTAGTAGCTGTGTTTTTTATGAAGGTTCTTCTTCCATCATAACCACGGCTTATAAAACGCATCTCTTGCTCTTCAGTCTGCAACAAAGGAGCTAAGATAAGAATATATCTTCTTATCAAGATTTATAAGTTAATATTACTTAACAAATCTATTAATAATAGACGTTTTACATAGTCCACCTGCCATATCTTATGGCGTAGACTGTTAGCATAATCTATTTGGCCATATCATATGTCATTAGCTTATATATTTTAAGCCTTAAGAGATATTATCATCTACTATTGAAGGATATCAGCATAACTTATAGAAACTAAGTAAGAAACCATGTAATTCCACCATGTAAAGGAATCCAAGTTATGTAACATAACTGTAGCCATATATTTATATTAGCAAAAAGTACAATGAGTCAAGTTCCGTTTGAAGGAACATTCATCAACACTATATACTTAATAATTACAGTAATAACAACTGCATATGATGTTTTTCATAAAGGCGTAGATTCCAAACTTAAAGAGATGTCAAAATTTACGCCCACATAATATGAATATCTCATCCGATAAATCCGAGGGACAGAAAGATAAACCAGTACGCAGAGATAA
Source organism: Isoetes taiwanensis (assembly GCA_021234155.1). Lineage (NCBI taxonomy): Eukaryota > Viridiplantae > Streptophyta > Lycopodiopsida > Isoetales > Isoetaceae > Isoetes > Isoetes taiwanensis. The sequence goes on from JAJEKV010000091.1 coordinate 2,419,630, forward strand.
AGTAATCCATATTTTTAGAAACCTTTCCACCTATTGATATGTTGGCCTATTTTTTATGTAGCCGATAGGCTTAATGTGTCGCCCTGCCAAAACAGCAAAAGGGCACCAAAGTTAGCACCTTGGTCTAATTTTAGCATGAGCCATAGAGGTCTCATATATGATCGTTAGAATCAAAAGGATTCTTACTTTTCAAAAACCAGTTTTCCTTGTACACCATCGGTGTTTCTTTGCATCACATTTGGCCAAGCTTTAGTTACAGACGCTTCCCCTGGGGTACAACTGATAATGGTGTCTGAGTTTTCACTCAGGTTAATGATATTGCAGCTAGAATCTATGCTATTTCTAGCAACCCTTGGCGGTAAATATGATTCACTGCTATTTCCAGTTTTTTGGGGACCCAAAGCGAATCTTTGCCGCGACGCACGTCTTTAGATCTATTGTTATATTTCTTCTTTAAAAACTCCTCATCTTTGAGCATCATCTCACATACTTCCACAAGTCTAGTGTTCCCAAAAAATTGTAGTACATCACAATTAGGGGTGACCGTCAGTTTGTTTGCGATTTTTATCGAGGAGTTTCTCTAACATGCGAGATAGGCCAATTGAGTCAACACTTTGGTTTCTTGAGATTACGCCTTATAAAATATAGAAAATAGGCCATTCTTCCAAGTGAGAATATTTGGGATAGATAATATCCAGGTGATTGAATAGATACCATATCGCTTGGTCGAACCAAGTTATAGAGTCTTTACATGTATCAGGCGGACAGCTGCATTTAAGATAAGGGCTCCAACTTCTCCATATCTTATGTAGATATGAATATCCCCTTTCGGTATTCGGATAAGCCATATGGGCCTTTACACATAATGTAACTCCACTATTGTTTTTGCATCTTTTGTCAAATACCTCAGTATGACAAGGGAAGTTGATTTCTGCTTCATCCATGATTTTGATCATATTATTGGTATCATTAATGGCAGCCCATGACTCTTCATCCTTAATGTCAGCCATTAGTACCCATGCCCTAGTACTAATAGGGGCTAAAGTGCCAAAATTTAGGCTCCTCCATAATCCTTGTTGAAATTCCTCTCCCAGCCATTCCACAGCCATTTCTGAAATAATAGGGAATCTGAGGCAATTGCTAAGAGTTACTCTGCCCAGATCATCTTTGTTGCTACATTTCGGGCTAGCCTCTTTCTCCTTTTTCAGAAGGTCCATGTCATCTTTTGGGAAATATTTGACAAACCCTTGCATATCATTTTCCTCGATACCATAATCTATCGAATACCTTTCTCAACCACAAAGGTATTATCGTAAGGTTATGAACTTTTTCTAGATAGGTAAGCTGTGGCCTTGCATTCCATGGATAACATATCATCGGATCAGTTCTATCAGCTAAGATATCCTGAATTTTAGAGAATAAGCTGAATTATCTCCTTTGCATTCTTCAATCGCATACCTTTTTGGTCCATCGTAAGAAATGTTTCAAACCAAGAGCTGAAGCCTAGATGAATGATAGGTGAGAACTGTCCAGGGAGCAGCCTCTTGTTGAGGTCCAATATCAGCGCATGGATGCTAAGATTTGGTATTAAACCAATAATAGCTTGATAAAGCATTATTAGGGGGATCCCCAACAACACCATAGCCTATATCCAGAAGATATTTCATCCAGGCATTTTTCTACATCACAATATCAAAAAATGTGATTAGTATAGCAGAGTTAATCATTATAGATTCATAGCAGAATTATAACAAGGTTTGACAAGAATTATAACAGAATTCTTGAATTATAACTGGAAGACTGTGTTTGTTAGATAACTCCAACAAATGGAAGTCCCAATTTCTTCTTTTTCATATTTACATCAAAACTTCACATTATTTTGTTTAAAAACATAAATAACATTCCATATATGATGCAAACGTTAACATAATATCCATCCTAGTAATATTACTAGGCCCTGACCTTCCATTTTAGGCACACCTAAATCTTATCCGAAGTATATCTTTCAATTTTTCAAAAGCAATTATTGTTGTATAACCTGGTTATTTTATACAGTTAAGACAATATGAGAAAATAAACATTAAGCATCTTATTGATTATAAAAATATAATGTGACAAATAGTAATTTCAGGCCATAAATTCATGTATCAATGTTTGAACTTTTGATGGGGCATACAATATAATGTCGTTTGAAACATATCCAGTTCATAATTATGAGCAATCTAGAAGATAATTCACAAGTCATAGGTTTTTCGTAGAACCAGCTACTAATGGTCACCAGGTTCTCTAATATCAGCAAAAAATCGGAATAATCTCACCATATTTTCTTGTGAACTGCAAGGCAAATTATGTTGCCAATCTTCCACCATAATATTTATGGCGCAGAAAAGACCATTGACAAAACATCAAAGAACTCCAAGGAGAGGATATCCGGGTTACCTGCATCCAATCAATATACTAGTTAGCAATAATCTCGGTAACAGTATAAGGGATGACAGGTAAGCTATCAGATATCCTGGCTCTTCGCCCTTCACCCAGAGATTCCCAATGTACTTTGGGTCCACACCATAGTGAAGTATAAAATCATGCAAATAGGCCAGCAAGTTTACTATAAAGAAAGAGTTGCTGGCTGCTTACCACAGCCCAGAAATTATTTTCCTCATATGTTCATAATCATTAAGAAAACACACAAGGAGTTAAGAAAATAGGCTACTCTTGTACAGTAATAGAGATATTAAAGCTGCCATGGACCTGTTTATGAGCCTAAATCCTACCATTCAGACCTTATGACTCAATCTCCGCTATAATGTAGATCAAAATTTTAAGTATTTGGCACTCCATCCATCACATGGACTAGAATATCATCCATATCCGATGTTTTGCGGACTAATATCTCTCTCTGAAGATTTATTATTAGTCCGGAGCTATCATTTTCGGCATTTTTTTGCTAAAGGATCGGGTAGAGTCTAGCAAGCAGCCATGCATTTAGCATTCACATATCGATAGAGCTTGAATATATAATCATATATGCTGAAAAAAGCGAAGAACGATTTTATCATGCAATGTAAACTTGGCAAGAGGCGATTTATTCTCAAAAAGAAGTTCTCAACAATCTATACGACCCATCTTTACCTTATAGACTTTACCTAGTTCTTCAATAGCAGAAATAGAAGCCGGAAATAAGGTATTCAGACCTGTTGAGATTCGCTCCTATCACCAGAGCTTTGTTTTTGTCCTTTCACGACTTGTTTGCCACCAAAATTAGACTTGAAGTTCTTCTTGAAAGGGAGGTTTCCCGCTTGCAGAGCCTTGCTCTTCTTACCAGGGTGCCGCTCATATTTTCCTTTCGGCATATTGCTTACAGCGGCAAAGGGAGACAAGAAGCTTAGACAACCGAGCAACTGCCTTCATTTCGTATTTAGCAAAATATCTATTCAGCCAGTCATTAAACATTCCGGCCATTTGTTTAAGGGGCCATTTACTCCTTTACCAAGGTTTTTGTGGTCTAGGACTATGTGGCCTAGATACGGACATCCACAACCTGTTAGATAGGGCTTTTAACTGCTGAAGCGGTGCCTCCAGTCTTAAAGCCAAGCTATTTCTTTTTATTGTGATGATAAGACATTTTATGAATTTAAACTTCTATACTAAAGGGAATTTCTGCATAATAGTGAAATTAACAAAGGGTTATCACATACCTTATCGGAACCATTGGCTTTTTAACAATCCCATGCAACCGCCCTGTCATATAATCCCTTATGTGCATATTCCAGCATAGTGCTGAATACAATGGTTAGATAAAGAATACCAATATCAACAATTATTTTAACATAGCCAACAAATGTTAGCATGGTTCTATTAAAAATGAAGTCTTGCCTTTTAAACTATAGTAAAAGCTAAATAAGGTATAGACCTTATCTTAAATTTATAAAAGGAAACCATAATTTAGGCAATAATTCCAACATATCGGAGAGGCATGGAGTTCATTAGTGCAAAAATATGTAGTGCTGCTCATCTAAGAGCATCATAAATGCATCATTATAAGTTTATCCCCAAAGGAGCCACTAAATAGAAATCCATCATTAGGTCAAAATTACTATAATATCAGCAGACCTAGGAAACTCGGCTCCGTTTAAAGTCTTCTTCTTCTTCTTCTTCTTCTTCTTCTTCTTCTTCTTCTTCTTATTCACATTTACATCCAGACTTACACTATAAATGCATAAATACAATTTACAGTTCCGTTCAAGATGTAAACTATTCCCACATATCCATCAAGGGTAAAACCCAAGCCACAGCAATAAGGTAACCCTTACATGGTTGGAAATGTGAACTTCTTTAATATAGTTATGCAATTAATCATACCATATGCTTTGCAGTAAGATAATCATATACGCATTTAATTTTCAGAATTTCAGAAAATATATATATTGTTCATAAAATAAATATTGGTCATAGCATTTAATTTTCAGAATTTCAGAAGATATATTGTTCATAAAGTAATTACTGGTCATATAGTTTCTAAATAGCTGCATCTTATTTTATTATATCATATGACAACATACAAATTCCAGCACATTAATTTCCAAATTATATTATGTCATAGTTTTAAACATGTAGACTGTTATCATAAACTATCTCAACATCTCAAAGTTTTAGCGAATAACCATGCATTAATCCTTATAACAATGTTTCGTGAAGGAATCTAACTTATAGCTTTCTCTCAAGTATGACAGATGCATAATCTTGTCATATGCTGCCTATATCCTTAGTGCACCTCAAGGTTTAGTTAGATCTCACCAAATGAAGTATGAGATCTGGATTTGCTGATCGTTTTTCCGTTGTATCATCTTCCTTAGTGGTTGCTTTTGTGCTGCCACCTTGTAAATTTGAAAGAACAGGAGATTGTGTCTCGGTTACCTGCACCCAAACAGACCAATATTAGCATGAGAATGGTAATAAGGAAAGGGGCGTCAGGTAAGCAGTGAGACACTATGGCTCTTCGCCCTTCACCTATTCTTTTCAAATAAGAATAGTGTATTATTAGCAAAATGAGCGCTAGAACTTACAATAACTCTTAGAACAAGCACAAATTATCTAATAGCTGCTTACATCAGCTATAAGTCTGGCATATAAGCCTAAAATCAGCCAAATGAGAAGCATACAAGTCTTAACCTTGCTGCCATTAACCCAGCAAATAGCAAATCTCAACCACAAGATTCTTTGGTTTTGATTAAAAATAGAACGATGTGTTCAAATGCAATAAATATTAAATGTATATCTGCTTACCACAACCATATCTTATGTGGATCAGCCATTAATGAAATAAGCTACATTATTATTGGTACAATGTATCCTCCTAATCATGCCCAAACTGAACTGCCAACAAAAATTGTAAGCAAAATATTCGGTCATTCATATTTGCAGCAATTAAGTTCTCAGATAGAAGCAACAACTACCTTGACACTTATCTTTAAAGGCATAAATCATGCTATATCATGTATCAAAGCTGCGTTTTTCTTACTTTCTAGCATTATAGCAGAAATCAGAAGTGTGCAATCTATATCTAGCTCAGATATATCAACAAATTTTTCATCCAAAACATTATATAAGAATGTAAACTTCTAAAGCCCTTTTCTATATGACTCTTGGCTAGACTCATCAAGAAAAATTCTTATACTTCCCAAGAATGGCAAAGCTTTCATTTTCGGCTCTGTATTTGCAAGAATCACAGCCAAAAGTAGACTACACAAGCATATAAATATCCGAAACCTGGGTTTGGTCGCTCCTGGTCACGGCAGCTTGCTTCGTTTGCTCTCCATCATTGTCATTCCTTGCAGGTCCGTTTGGAGCAGAGTTCACGGCTCTTACTGCCCTTCTGCCGAGGATATACACGCCCTTGGGCATTTCGGCTCTTCCCAGAAATAGAGTAGCGGCAGTAAACTAACAGAGACGCCGCTTTGGAGATGCTATTGGGGTAAACCCAAAACTTAAATGTCCAAAACGTCCAAATATTTTAAGGCCTTTACATATCATCAAAGCATTTAATGTATTTAATGCCACCGTCCACCATTATTATGATCTTGGTGGCATGGCAGAATATCCCACCATGTTTGCACCATCTTTTTAGAGCCCTATATGGTCCCATAAATGCAAAGCAAATTCGGCATCTTCAAATGGTGCCCAATATCTTGAGTGCTTTAGACCAACTTACAAGGTACCTTGCCATGCAAAGCAATTTTGCATGTATCCCCACGTGTCCATCTTTCATGCAATAAAGGTGCATGCATGCATAATTTTCAAACAATAGGAAAAGTTTATTGTAATACCTCTTTATAAAAATTACGATTCATAAAGTCAATGAATATATTATAAAACTTGAAGGCAATCTGCAACATTTAAGAAATTAGAGTCTTAGCATACCAAGAAAAATACTTAGAGTGGAGATTTTTGCATCCATCAAATAATAACCAATTAACCATATGTTTGTACCACTTTTGTGGCTCACCTTTATCCAACATCAACAACAAACCACTAAAGAACAACTTTAGGCAAGTTCATTCTATAGTGGGCTTATGTGGACTATATTTACGCCATGTGAATCATGTGACAAGGCACACATTAGACTAATCAAATTATTTAAATTATTTAAAGGAGCACCCCTTGCACACCCTCCATAGGCATATCTAAATCATAAGAGCATTATCAAAAGATGAAGAAGAATCTTCTTCTTCTTCTTCTTCTTCTTCTTCTTCTTCTTCTTCTTCTTCTTCTTCTTCTTCTTCTTCTTCTTCTTCTTCTTCTTCTTCTTCTTCTTCTTCTTCTTCTTCTTCTTCTTCTTCTTCTTCGTCTTCTATTCAATCTCCTCCTCCTCCTCCTCCTCCTCCTCCTCCTATTATTTTTTTCCCATGGAAGAAGAGGGACGTCGTTGAAAGACGAGGCCCCTTTTTTTCCTCTATTTTTTATAACAAGAAGGGGACGTCGTTGAAAGACGAGGCTCTTCTTTTTTTGTTTTTCCTTTTTTTTTGTTTTTTTTACATGTCAATGTCAATAGTTCTTTTTAATGATCAATGTAAATGGTTTTAATGTGAATGATCTTTTTAATGTGAATGGTCCTTTTTTTTTTCTTTTTTTTTATTTATGCTAAAGTTTTCTAATCATTGAATGCCTTTTTTTTTCACGTACACTCGTAACAAAATGTGTTGCTCTTGGAAATCGATTTTCGGACCTCGTAGACATTCTAGATAAGAATTTGAGTTTGAGTAGGAGAATAAAATTTTAATGTTTTATTTAGGTTAAAAAAAATCTTGGGGAGACTTGGGCAAGGGCATGGTTGACTCCACCTTGAATGGAGGGGACTAGGTGTTCCGGGTCCAAACTCACCGTTTACTCGTGTAATTTTATTGATTAATGTACTTAGTTTAGAAAAAATTGGGGAGACTTGGACAAGGGCATGGTCGGCTCCGCCTTGAGTGGAGGGGACTAGGTATTCCGGGTCCAAGCTCACCGCCTCCTCTTGTTTATTTGTTTATTAATATAATAATAAATAAGAATCTTTACGGGATTGGACAAGGGCATGGTCGGCTCCACCTTGAGTGGGGAGGACTTGGTGTACCGGGTTCATTCTCTATTTAATTTATTACCTTCACCAACGGCTTGGACAAGGGTATGGTTGGCTCCACCTTCAGTGGAGAAGACTGGGTGTACCGGGTCCATAGCACCTCCTTTTTCTATATCTTGTTTGTTTCTTTAAATTTTAAATAAAAAGGAAAAATAAAAGGCTGAGTCAGTTAGGGTTTTGAAAAAATTGCATTATTAATTTTCGGTTTCTAGTTAAGAATGTTGTTTTTTTTAAATGTTAGGGATGTCAAAGAAACACTAATGTGGGGTGGTTAAGAGCAAGAAATTTTTTAAAAAAAAATTAAGAGGGAAACTAACTATTAAGAAAGTAGGTAAAGATTCATAATGAAGGTATGAAAAAAGTCACAAAGCAAGATAAATGAATCTAAATTGGTTTGTAGGTGTGGCCCCGAGTGTGAAGACACAAATGCTTAGTGAGATTAAATGCGTGCTCATAAATGAGATATGTGCTAATGAAAGTCCCGACCGAGATTGGTGTCTCACCTCATGTGTCGATCAGTATTTGGGTGTCTTATCAGCTTTATTTAGTCCAAGATTTAGAAAATCATTGACTGGAGAGCAGCCATATTAATAGGATCTCTAAAAAATATGCTTTCTGACTGGTTTCCTATGTTATGTCAAATTCTTCACCTTCTCCTTTTGGTTACAACGGCTTTAAAGTTTGCAGTTAAAAGGTTTTTCTGTATTTTTTGACACTTAGCAGCCTGCCTCGTGCTTGCTTGAAGGCCCCATACCTTTGCCATTTTGTCAAATAGTTAAGAGAAGTATCTTGGAAAAAGGCAACGGCAACACATCTATTAAGGCATCGTTACTTGTCACTGGTGTAAGCCGCTTATCTTTAACAGATGAGGTACCTTTTCTTTCTCTTATGTCATGAGTTTGTATTGGGCTGACGTATTGGACGGGTACAGTCATCTGGCGTTAGCATGTAGCAGTTTGTCTAGTGATGTGTTTTATCTTACTCATTAGGAGTTGCTTTCATGCTTAGCTTGCATATAAATTGCATATTGACGCATCTGAGGCACTATCGTGTTGGGTATTTACCATCTCCTTTTATGTGCTTACAATCGTTGTGAGTTTATATAATTTGGTTCCCTTGGTGTTCTTTCTACCTCTGGTGCAGGATCCTAAGACTCTTACATAGCGCTCCCCAAGCTTTTACTCCATTCTGTATCTATACGGAGATAGGGCGTTTTTTGTTCTGGGATATTTAGATGAGGACTCCAACGTCTTTCCATTGATTGCCTCTTCAAGATATGTGTGTTTCTTCATTGGTATAGTAATGTTGAGGCTGCGACTCTCAGCTTTTCCCTCTCCCAGTAGGTTGGATCAAGAGTGCCAAATTTGTAAGATCATGGATTTTAGACTTCTTATGGGTCTGCTTTTGAATAGTTTTAGAAGCCGTTGCACTTTGCAAACTGGCTGGTTGGCATGAGAGTATCTATTCTAACTTATTTTCATGATGAAGCTCAAGTTATAGCTTCCTATCATGTTTGTTGAGTTTTGTGTTTTACCCTCTCTTGCTATGTGAAGGGTTCACGCTTAAGTTGCTTCAATTTTCTTGCACTAGCTGAGTCAGGTTCATGGTTAATTCCAAACGGATATGGGCCTTTGATGTCAAACTAAGTGTGCTAGCCTATATGCAAGTTTATTCCTTCTGTTGGCATTTCTCAGTTTCAGTTTAGTTGGACTTATCATTGAAGTTGCATTTCATAAACCTTTGTGAACCTCAGCAGCAGCGGCAAAGAGCTTTTGTTCAGCTTGCTTTAGTAATAGGTGATGCCTTGCTGATATTTTAATGTTGAGGCGTGTTTTTTAGGAAGTCTGCTCCTTGGCATGCTTAGTTGCTTAGTTTCACATTGTTGCAGATGATTCCATAATAAGCCTGCTCTTTAACATGCTTCATTGTGTCTTAATACCAATTTTACAGACTAGGTTTTGTTTTGCTAGCCCAATAGAGTCGTGCTTCCTTGTGGATTCCAGGAGCATCTATTTCCAATTTTTTCTATATTTAGGATGCTCGCATGCGCACTTGGCCTTGGTAAATAACATCACGGTTTTGACATGAGAAGTCTATATTTCTGACCTCTAGTGATTGATATTAGCTTTTTTCATCCATTTTAGTCGAGTTTTGATCCTTTTTAATTAAGCGGCCATTTGTTTTTAAAATCTATATGAATTCTGAGTTCTTAATTGCATCCATTCAAGGCTGCATTAAAAAATTGTATGAGTTTTATCTATTGGTTTCTTAGGTGCTTTTTCTGACTCTGGTGCAGGATGCTAGGACTTCTATAACGCTTGTATTCGTTTTCTTGATTTGTAATTGGAACCAAGTATTGGGAAGGGCAAATTTGCAAATTTTTGTTTTGGGACATCTAAATAAAGACCCATAGCATGCTACTATGTTGTTGCATTTTTAAGAATCTATTTGTTTCTTCAATGACGTAGTATTGTTGAGATCGGGTTGCCTCGACTTTGTTGAGAGATGCATGGATTTTGCATATGCGTTTTTTCATTCTCAATGTTTGTGGATGCTTCAACTAGCAAGTTGTTTCACATTAGACCTTCTTGATAAGCTTGATCCTTAGATTCACTATTTTGCATTGCTTATCCTTATTTTGCTAGAATTAGCACCATTTGGGTACCATTTGCTGTGTTATTTTTATGACCATTAGAGTGATGCTATTATCCCTGCATATCCCATTCGATAAAAGCTTAGCGATCATTGCTTGCATCTTCGTGATTTCGCGACAGGCACAGGAACAAGAGATGAAGAGACTTTGTCAGACCACTATCCACTTTATGTCACTTTGGATTGGAGGCACTCAGTGGCGTGGCCATAGGACAGGCACCCCCGGGGTTTGGGATACACCCCGAACTATAGGAAGCAAGCAGGATATGAGGTGGAGCTTGAGCGTGAGCTACAGGGGATTGATGCCCTCTATATATTGCGTGATAAGTGTGAATGGTTAGTGAAGGCTTTACTCGCAGCAGCCAGTAAATGCTTTGCAGCAAGAAAGCTCCCTCAAAACCCCTCAAAACCCTCAAAACCCCTGGTTTGACGCGGAATGTAAGGCTCTAAAGAGTCAGCTACGCATCATCGTAGATCCACAGCTCCGGCCACAGGCCATTAGGGACTATAAGGCATTCTTAAAATCCAAAAAGCATCGCTACATTGCAGAAAATCAGCAACGCATGTTTGATCTGCTGATGACTGAGCCAAAAGCCTTTTGGCGTAGAGTGCTGTATAAGAGGCATCAACCACCTGGAAATGTTACGCGGACCGGTGGAGCGGTTGGAGGAGTTGTATGACCCCGGGAGCAATTGGCGGCGTGCGGATCAACTAGGAGAAACACTACTGACTCGAGGGCGGACATCCACGAGGGGTCTTAGGCATCTTGCTAATGGTAAAGCAAAGGATTTTGCGGGGACTTGAGGCGTTTGTTGAAATGGGGTGGGCCAGCTTTGCTCGGGCCTTTGACGGGGGGATAATCAATCAGGCCATCGAGAGGGCCTCCGCGAGAATGGATGGTTAGCAAGGTCACCCCTATTCATAAGGCGGGAAGCGAGGATGACTCCACCAACTACCTTATGATCATGGTGAGCGGTTACTCACAAAACTTCTAGCGGGTGTCTTTGGAGAAGAAGCTAACGCCAATGGAAGCTGGAGTGCGTCGCGGTTGGCGGCAAGGTTTCCACCCGCCCCCTCCACAGTGATCATATTTTACTCTCGAGAATCCTTATGGAAGCTAGCCGCAATGCACGACGTGACCTGTATTGCTGTTTTGTGGATTTTAAGACGGCATATGATACGGTCCCTCGGGACCTGTTGTGGCAACGCTTGCAGGAGCTGCATGTCCCACAGGATTTGCAGAATGCCATGTACCGGCTTTATGACGGAATATATGCCACTTTGCCTGCGTCAGACCACCGGGTGAACAACACCATTTATGCCCGTTATCTCCGACGCTTTTTGGGCTCTATATTGACAAGTTGGAGACCTGGATGCAAGAACATGGAGGTGGTGACCCGCAGTTGCCAGAGGCATATGCAGTAAAATAGTTGCTCTATGCAGACGATCTGGGCTTATTATCCCATGCAGCCAGGAGTATGCAGGAACATTTGGATGCTCTCAGTCAATTCTGTGACATAGCAGGAATGACAGTCAACCAGCAGAAAACCAAGCTATTGCCAATCCTGTCACAGCAAAGATGATATCTTGACTTCTATTCTGAGAGGACAAAGGATGGAAGTTGTAAGGACCTTTAAGTATCACGGGAATCGATTTCTCTGCTAACATGCTATGGGATGATTTGTGTAGAAAGAAGGGCGCGGGATGGAAAGCCTTGTATGCAATGAGAATAGCCATTCTGAGAATAGATCTATCGATTGGACGCATAAAAGCACACTTGTTCAAAGCACTCATGGAACCAAGATGCTTTGTATGGGGTAGAGATCCAGGGGGCGCCCGATTAGCAAGGGTACTTGGGATAAGCTAGAGAGGGTGCAGAAGGCTTTTCTGACATACAACCTAGGCGTCAAGGACACGGTGCCTTATCCAATTTTCTTTGTATGAGGCGGCTTTTGGCCCTGCGGCGATACGCTATCGCGTAGGCACCTTGCGTATTTCCATAAGGTTGTGAGATGGATGCACAAGCGTCTTCCTCCCGGGCTCTGCTATGGCACAAAGGCCATAGCGTCTCAAGAGAGTATGGCAAGAGCATTGTAGGGGATGGTTCGCAAGATGGTCCATAGACTATCAACACATTATGGATATGTCGGAAATTGCAGAGCAGGAGCTGCATTTGAATGCGCACTTTGTTGCCTCTCTGTGGGATGCGCCCACTCTTGCAAAGCCCAAAACCGAGCACTACCACACACAGGTCAATCCGTCACTTGAACACGGCCCCACCAGTATCTGAAGGCACACATTTCCACCAAGAAACGAAGAGCTATAGCTGCAATAAGGGGGGGTCCCACCATCTCGCATTGAGGCAGGTGACTGGGGGAGGATGGATGGGCGGGGAATCCCCGGCATGAGAGATTATGCGATCTTTGTCACATGCAGATTGTAGAAGATGAACACCATGCTCTACAGGAATGCCCAGTATATGCACATATCCGAGCAGCTCATGCCGATCTCAGATGCTCTGAGATAGCAATTCACCAACTACTGGCTTCGCCAATGGTGGCATGTCTTGCATCCTACATTCTGCAAGTCTCCACCATCAAGGAGTCCCTCACAGCACAAGGAATTTGAGCGCCCAAATAGGGCCTCTCAACGCCTACTACAAGGGTTTTTCCTCCCACACGGGTTTTTTTTTCATCAAGTGGTAGAGACACATTGTCTGGGTTTTTACGTGGTTTTTTTTTTGTGTTTGGAAACTTTTCGCTATATTGTAAAACCGTCTCATAGGCCAGTTGGCCTCCGTGGACGTTAAAATATACTTCCTTCCTTCCTTCCTTCCTTCAAGGCCTTTAATGTTTCTCTTCGTTATGTTTACACCTTTCTATTGTTGGTGAGCGCGTAGTTTGCGTTTTTACCCATCAAGCACTTGGGGGGCAACTACTTGGTTTTGATAATTTTTGTAAGTTTAGTAGTACTCCAAATTTATAGTTTTTAGATCTGGTATGAGGTGTGTCAACTACCTTGTCTCTACCTTTTTGCCCATTAAGTACTTGAAGGCTTCTTCAATGCCCATTAAGTACTTGAAGGCTTCTTCAACTCCTTGATTTGGCATTTTTCTAAGAGTACATAGTGCCCCAGAATCGTTACTTCATGTATCTGGTGCTAACTTACCTTGAGACTTTATAATTCTATAGACTTATGGGCATGTATAGTTTTGCTTGTCTTTCTTACGTTATTTTGATGTTTCATTCCTTTTTTAGATATCAATGAGTATTCCATAGCATGTAACTATAGAGCATTATCTAGAGTTCAAATTGTGTATATGCCTTCCTGGAAACACCATATCATAGGCTAGTATAGTTGTTATTGGTTTATCAAAGCTGTGGTTTGAGCTCCAATGGGTTTGAAAATGAAAAAGAAAGCCAACAGTCAAGTTCCATGAGGTGCATTCGAGGTAATGGTCTAAGGAAGTGTCGTTCTTGCACTTGTTAGGAAGGCTCTAGGAGGTAGGTTGAGGTCGTAAGAGGTTGGAGCTCGTAAGAGAGTGTGTGTTATTTTTTGCAGAAGTTCGAAATATTCATCAAACGAATTGCTTTGGATGTTTGGCACCTGTAATGTTTGACAGGTAGACAAGAATATTAATTTGTAGACATGACTACATTGTTATAAATGCATAGCCATCAGCTTCAGTCTAGATTTGCCAACTTGCATGTGCAGTTTTTTGCTATTCCAAGTTTGTTTAAATTTACTTCCTTTAGTAAGTTAGCACGGCTAGCCTCCATTTGTTGGTTAAGGTTTGGTTTAACTTGTTTTTCTAGAGTCCTTATTGTTCTATTAGGTTTTCCTTTTCACTCATTCATACTTCTTGATCTCTTCGAATTTTGCATTCTTTTGAAGTGATATTCCTGGTCCTTTGTTCGAGGTTTCGATGCATGTTAGTTAACGCACAAATATATGTATGGAGGGTGGCCTTTGGAGGTTTGATCATGTCCCAGTAGTTTTTCGAGGTGTTGTATTTAGGCTTGCATTTTGGTGTTTTGTTGTTCTAGTGTTGAGTCATTGGCCTTTGTGCCTCCTATGTTTTTAGAGAGTACAAATTTGCATCTTGGCCCTTGTGCCTAGATATGTCGTGCTTTTCTGGGTGCTGTAATCTTGTCTTGTTTGCTGTCCTTCTAGGTCTTCTATTAGCTCCCTCGATTAGGTTTTGTATTAGCTCTTGAGTTCCCCTTGCTGTGTTTGTTCATCTCTCTCTCTTCTCCTTTTATAGTTTTTTGGTTTATGATATTTGCAGGTTTTTGATTGATTTGGTTACCTTAGATAGTGTTGGTGATTGCATCCTTTAATTTAGACACATTGGAGTTGTGAAGAGGTTTGTGTTCCTTTCACCTTTCTTTTAGTATTCTTAGTTGTTTGGATCTGCTCTGGTGCTCATTTTTCACTGCCTCCTTTGTTTTTAAGTGATGACATTGTACCCTTAATTATTTAGGCATTCGATTTACTAATCTTCTGCCTCTTTTTTTAGCATGGTTGTTTGGTGTTGTTGATTGAGTGCAACTAGGCTCTAGATGTATTATTTATCTGTGTTTCAAGATTAGCAGATAAATCTGCTTCTTGAGGCTAGTTGAGAGAGTTCCTCTTAGATTATTTATAGCCTTTTGCGTCTCTTTCATTTTTATTAGCTGTCTTTGAGCCTCTCCCTTTGTGATCGCTTGTCCCATCCTCCCCCCTCCCATTTAAGTTGTTTAGACGTGCATCGTTGAAGTTTTCCTTTAGTCAATGTCTTGGTTTTTCATTGTCGACTTCTAGATCTTGTTATGGTATCTTGCACAATGGGTTGGGGGCTCTCATGCCAAGTATTGCGCTTGTGGAAAGTCTCAAGTCTTGAGTGTTGGGATTTAAGTGGGTGGTAAGGTCTTCGTGCCTTGTACTTGCATTGTCGGTGGATTATTTGTGGTGCTTATTTCAGACGATGTCGATGGCCCTTGTGCCATGCTGGTTGTCCCTTGTGTGTCAACGATGTAGTGGTCCTCGTGCCAAGATTGAGTTCCTTGTGCCAGGTGTTCCATTGTTTTCTTTCTGCAAATTTGCTCGAGATGGATGTGCTTTTGGACTTGTGACTATGCTGGTGTTCATAAAGTTTCATTATGGGCCAAGCATTTGGAGGATTTCATTCGAGTTTTGCTAGAGTCTTGGCATGATGGGTTTGTGTTGGGCATTAGGAGTGGGGGCATATGGTTCTTCATGTAAAACTTATTGAGTTTTGAAAATATCTTTGCGGCATTTTGATGCCTTTTGTATGCCCAAAAAGGCCGGTGAGGTGATCCTAGAGAAGAGGATCCACATCCGGGGACACGGGTATCTCAGAGGGCAGGACCACCAAGGCGGATAATGTCCGCCTTTAACAGCCACGACGGGATGATCCCAGAGGAGGGGATCCACCTCCTGGGGTCCGGGTATCCCGGAGGTGGGGATAACTGGTGGCCGATAATAGTTCCGGTATCGGCCATCTCCGGGAGATCCCCGAGGGCGGTATCGTTGGTGTGATCCCGGAGGCCAGTATCTCTGAACTGCGGACGACTGCGATCGGATGGGGCGTTCTACGGCTGAGATGGTTTGTGTCTACTTGGCGTGCGCCTGTACTTCCAAACGGGGTCTCCCAAATGGATCCCCTTAGGAGTGGCCTGGTATCCCCGAGGATGGAATTTTTACCTCTTGGATCCCCGAAACCAGGGTAAATGTATCGACAAATATCATGCCCTTTACTTATGGGCACCAAGGCCTTTAAAGATGGGGTATATGTTCGAGTTCTACCCATTTTTGAGTTGCCCCTAGGGGGACAAACCCTTGCTTATCTGGATTTGTAGCATATCCTAGGTATATGCTGGAATATACCTAGGATATGCTGGTGACTACTCCAAACCCATTGTTCCCTATAAACCGGCGGTCTCCTGCATTCTGGATTGCGGATGCTCCAACCGGATAACTGGCAGGGCAAGGATCAAGCTTTTAGGTGCATTGCTTTATGGACCTGAAGGCATTGGTCCCAATATTACGGTGGCCATTTCTCTTCATACCATATTTGAGCTGGAGAATTTGAAAAGATGGATCTGGTTTCTTGGATTCCTAAAGCATGGGATTTCTTTAAGAATGGTAGCAATCTATTGCATAAGCTCGTTCTGGAAATTGAGAAGAAATGTTTGAGAGATTTGGTAATGTGATACCCCTGAACGTTCTGCAAAACCATTTCTATCAAATTGACCATTATAAGGTCCTCTCAAAGCCATGTACGGTGCAGTTTCAAACCCATGAAGGATTTAAAGGCCTCTTGGAAAGCTCATAGTGGAGTGATAGCATTCATGGATCTGCGCAGGCTTCATCACAGGTAATCCAGTTCTCTAAATCAGATATGATGTAGTACATTACTTTTGTTTTGGAGATTACCTTTTGTCGATGTAAAGAAGAGGGAAAATATGAAACTTCTACTCTAAAGGTTCTGGATAGTTATTCTTCCCTATTGGAAGTCCGAAGATAATGTGCATTGTTGCGCATTTTTGGAATTCTTATTGTCACATTTGCTTCATATGCCCTCAATGTCGATACAAGCTTTTTAGGCAAAAATTTCATCAATGCACCCATGAGTAAGTGGGTGCAAAATCGGTACTGGGTAGCAGAAATCACCGTCCGGACGCTGCTTACAAGTGCTTAAAAGTGGCGTATTTTAAACACGACATGCGTGATTGATCAATTGACATGTAGGGTCTTGGCAAATCAAATGATGTGAGAGAATCATGAGCTTGAATGGTGCCGGAAATATGAATGCCTGTAGCCCGCCACATATTCGTGGATGGCGGGCTTACTCATCTTGAATTCAAGCAAAATGGAGGGACCAATTGTTTCCAAGGATTGCCTGAACCGAAATTCAACAATTTGCCCTCACCAATTTTGCAATACACAGAAATCCGGGATAGATGAAACCCAATTCCTCTCCCCGTTCACTTTACAAAGCCATTGATGCAGCAAGGAGGAGAGATCAGAGGCAGAGATTGTATGCAAAGAAGGTAGCAATGAAGAAGAATTCCCCTTCTAAAGATTCGCCTTCAAAGAAGAATAAGAAATTGAGGTGGGTGACATGAGAATAAGAGAAATTCGGAAAGAAATTTTTGAAGTATTCAACCAAATTAGTACAAATGTTGATGACAATGACAAAGGCCATATCCTTGCGGTCTTCTTTGGAGGGCAAGGGATTTACCAATTGCTTCTATAAAGAAATCTAAGCGGGGTTACTATGGCCGAGCAAATGGTGAAGAATTTGAAGGAAACAATGCAAGAACATAAGTATTAGAGGAATCATGACATGCTTAGGTGCAAGGAAGTCCACCACGATAATGGCAAAGCCGGTACAAATGGTATCAAGCCATTGAACCAAGCGAAGTGGCTAGATTGCTCAACATCCCCAGAAAAACAATTTCAAATGCTTTTCAAAAAAGGGTGCAAGCTAACAAAGGGGAAGGATCTTGGTCAATGTTCAGGAGGAGGAAGCGGATGGATAGCATGTTAGATTACAATAGAGAAGCTGTTCTCAAGTTCTGGACAGAGAATACAAGAGTTTCTCCATACAAGAAAGACGTGAGGAGGTATGTATCGTAGAGGCAGGGAATAAAGATGGAACATCCAATTCACCTTCTTGAAGTCAGCCAAGTAAGTATTCATCCTATATTGTAGGGTTCATTATATGTAGCATTTATTTGGCATTCACACGATTTTCCTGCAGTTGCAATTCTACCTAAGGTTTAGAGAGGAGAATCCTCATATCAAAATTGCATTGCAGACTTTTGAGAGGTTGAAACCGAGTTTTGTAAGGAGGATGCGTGAAAGGCATACATGCTATTGCATCTACCACTTGAAATTTGAATACATCATGCAGGGATTGAACAGCATAAAAATCGGGTGGAGTTCATGACAATTGCAACTGCCACTGTGATATTTGTGGCCCTGGCCCAGAATGTGCAGCCAAGAAGCATACAATCAAGTGCACCAGTGATTTATGGAGACAAGTGGTCTGCAGCAAAGGGGATGATGAGGAGTGGTTTGATCATAACTGCTTGATGTTGGCGTGTAAAAAATGTGTGTTGGATAGAATTAGAAAATGTCCACAGGAAATGGATGGCACGGGTTCATTACTAGTTACTTGGAAGACATTTGAAAAGCAACCTGTGGACCAGGACAGAGAATTCAGGGATCCAAGAAAGGCTTTGAGGTACAAACCTGTCTTAAGATTAGTACAGAAGGAGAGAAGTCCAAAAGAGTTTCAAGAAGATGTGAAGAAGGTAATACAGATTTTGTTCCACACAATTACATAGCACATTGGCAGGCCAATCAGTTTAAACAGTGTGTGTCATCATTTCCAGAAGATACAATTGTATCTGTTATTGACTTTGCAGAAAATTACAGCATCAAGATCCAGAATGAGCCCCGGTCAATGCGGGCATCTGGACCAAGTTTCTATACTTGTTCACATAACATATAGACATGACAAAAGTCTTGCGATATTCCTGTTCACAAGTGCATTTAAGAAGACCTGTCCAAAGAAGAAAAAAAAGAACAGAAGATTGGAGCAGATCAGGAATAGACTCAATAATGGTAAGAAGATCATAAAAGAGACTCACTTTTACATTTCTGATGATAAAGTGCATGACTCATTATTTGTGGAACACTGCCTACAAAAGCATGCTGCATGGCTTAAGGAACAGGAAATAGAGTATGAGAAGCATTGGGTTTGGAGTGATCTCATCAAGAAGCAAAGTCTTACCTTTGAATCTTGGGTATGACTCATATATTTTCCCAAGTAGCTTCGTCATGACTGGACAACCAGGTTTGTCAGGGTGGGGAAAACTGGTCTTCACACATTTTTCCTGTCCCCATACAAATAGAAATCCGTCCCTCAAATCTGAACATAGTACTTGCAGCACATCTTCCACATTAGAGAGTTGCATTGATGACCATATACCAACACAACACTTCTGTAACAAAGTCTTCAAGAAGAACACTGCTTCTAATCTGAATATCACTTTCTTTCTGCTAGTGTATGTCATTGTCAATCCTGATTCCAAGCGTATGTGTTCATTTGCACCAAAAGTTTTTACCAACACACCATTTAAATCCAAGACAATGAGTTTATCTTTTCTTTGCCAAATCAATATTTAGTGCGTTGGAACATCACGAATACCTACACAACGGGGAATTACTACATGAATAAATAGATGAAGATGAAAATGAAAAATGGGTTGAATGTGGAAACCTTTCTATATCAACGGCAGGATTCTCGACCTAATGAGAATCAACTAGTAATCCCACGATTGAATGCAACAAAAGAAAATCAATAATATTCAATGTTTTAAGCAACACTAAGTTGTGGCCTTGGCGACTTCCCACACTTGACTTTCCAGGTTTTGTAAGGGCATCAATCACTTGTTGAAGACCGGGGCTCACGAAACTTGAGGGCCTGATTACGCATTTTCTTGAGAACACACTTTGATATAGGTGTGGTGTCATGATTGAGACCCGCTTCTGCATCTTTCGCGATCTTCGCTTCTTGTTCTCTTTCTTGTAGCTTTGAACAACTTCTTTGCTATCCTCCAAACTTACCCCTCTTTGTTCTTACGCCCTTTCCTTTTGGCAAAAATTCACCCAAGTTGCCCTCATCCAATGGAATTACTCCCTCAACTTCCTTAAGTGCTTCGGTGTGTACACTTTCAGTGCATTGTTTTTCCACAAGCGGTGCTTTGTGTTTTTTGGTCTTTGTTTACAACTTCTTCTATAGCTTCTTGGGCGGTTTCTTGGGTGGTGGTGGTGGTTCTTTTGTTACATTCAAATCGGTCACAATTGTTGTACTCCTATAGGACTTTGCAGGTGTTGTGCATCTTCAAATGAAGCCATTGTCCTTCTTTGAACCACTCGTAGGGTGAGACCTCAATTGCGGGACGGATTAACACATCCTTTTTGGTGTACTATTTGAAGCACACGCAAGATGGCCAAAAACCTAGCTCGTCAAATACACCCCCGGCACCTTTTCGGGCAACCATGAATACATTGTCCTCCTCTCAACAATGAACAACAAGTTATATGATACTCATGTTGGCAATTCAATGCTAAACTTAACACAGAAGCTTTAGTGAATTCGGACCACATCTTTGAACATGTATAAAATGGATCTTGCACTAACAACTTATCTCATATAATAGTAGAGATGCTAAATGTTGCGGGGAGTATCCATTTTCAGCTTCCACAAATTGTTTATGTAGAAATGCAGAAGTATTTGTTCTTCTTGAGAACTTCTAACTCCTCCTCGGGTTTGATTTTACATTTGACACGCTCATTAATGGATGTAGGGTTCATTGCTTTTTGTACCTTGTTCTGTGCCAAGTTTCCATCAGATGATCCGCTCCAAATCTTTTATTTTCGCCTCCAACTCACAGTTTGGATTAAGCTTGAACTCCCCCTGTTTTGTAGCCAAATCATTTGTGGCCTGTCTTTAAACCGTTTTTCAGCCTCTTCCAACATCATTTTCTGTACTTCAGAGGCCTTCTCATTGCCTTTCAATTCACTTCCTACTGATTCTTTGTGATAAGTAAAATTGCTTTTCCAATCTCCTGTACTGCATTCTCTAAGGCTTTTATGTTTTCATCACATGCACTGATCTCATTTGATCCAGCTGCCACCTTTGGCTTTGCCTTCATTTCAGTTTTCCTAACATGTGCTACAACATCTGCCTCTGTTTTTACTTGTCTATTGTTGTGGTATCTTTGGCATTGCACAGCAAATGCAGCCCAGTTTACTTTGTGTTCCTCAGGTGCAACTATTGATCTAGTGCAATTTTTCAAGCATAAAAGCAAGGCCGGTTGCTTTCTTACTTCTTTGTTGTGACAATTCTTGTAGATTTTTTGGCAGAGTGTTTCCAACTTCTCTTGAAGATGCTCCTTTGCACAATGCCATTTTATCTTTCCCTTGTTCAACTTCTTTGTCCAAACAGATTCCCAATCTCGATCCGTGACATTATTTTCCAACCAAGTTTCTTCCTCGTGGGGCTTCACCCCCCGAATTGCACAGACCTCTGATGCTGTGAAAATCATCCGTGCTCCATGCCTCCATCATCAACAGTCAAACACTGATCTGAGTTTTGGCGCGCAGGGGAAAAGGAGGGAGAAGGGTGTGACGGGCTTCGACGTACGCGAGTTTCAGCACCTAAAGTGCTTAAACGCTTCGCCAAAAGTTGTACCCCACTAGCGATTTTACATCCAAGTACCATTATTTAAGACTGATTGATTAATGACAAATCACCTCTTGAATGGATTACGTTTGTGACTGTAGGAAAAAATAAGCAATTGTCTGCATATAAGCCTTTTACATGTCCCGAGACTCTAAACCTAAAAAGGACTTGGGAGCAAAGAAATATAGAACATAATAGATTGCTGGATAGACTTTGTAATATGTGCATATTCTTTGACACATGCATTTGATTTGGGTTGGGCAACTTAAGATTTATAGGGAAATTTATGCAACTTGTTCATTTTCTAATGTAATAACTTATATATTCAGCATGCGTTTTGTGTTAGGACAATTTTTAAGCTTGTTTTTGCATGGAAGGAGGGTTTGATCCCTATCTGAACATGCACGTAGCATATCCATCGGCCATAGAAAGGAGACCTCTTTAATAGTTTTTTTCAACAGTACCTCAAAAAGAAACTCTTATGACTCGTGTCCTTCTGGACATTTTGCAGAATAAGACTACATGTAAACTACATACAGTCCTATCAGTCATTGTAATTGCAATGATGATGGTTAATTACATTTTTTATAATGCCTAATTTCAAGTTTTATGTGAAAAGGCTGGGCTAATCGTGTCTTCTACTTCGACAACGGTTCTACAGCTGTAGAAGTAGCTTAAAAAATGGCTTTCAGGAAGTTTGTCGTCGATCATGGTCATTTAAATAAGTTAGATTAGAATAGCAGCTTTACTTACAAGGTAAACTTTTTATCCTATCACCTTTTGTATCATTAGGAAATGAATTGAAAATGTGTATCTCTTTTACTTAAAGATACTGGGTATTTAAAACTTTGAAACGTCCCTATAAAGTATGCATTCATAGGCTTGAAATAAGATATTCATAATTATTGTTGTCAGCATTCAACAGGGATAAAACTTGTTGCTAAATAGATTGCTGGTGGATTATCAGGTTCTAGCTCTGAAAGAATCATATCGTGGTGACACTCTAGGCGCAATGGAAGCCCAAGCACCATCTGCCTATATAGGATTTCTTCAACAGCCCTGGTATACCCACTTTATCATTCTTTTAATGGAGGTGGTATACCCCCTTTCTAATATTTTGCACGTGGTAAACTGAAATTAAATATTTCGTGCTTGGTTCCAAAGCCTTCCACCCTAGCTAATGAGATGATGCCAATAAAGATGGTGGGGGATTTTGGATTTTCGTGGATAAAGGTCCACCCCCTTTCTTCTTTCCCGTTAGCACTATGGAATCAGGGAGTGCATATTGGTGGCATGCTAGTAGAGTTTCCGTATTTTGGCAAATCGAAAGCATAGTGGGGGTCCAGCAAGAGTGTCCATGGGTGTCCGCTATCATGTTTATTTCTTGATGAACTAGAAGAATGGCTAGATAGCAACGGTGGGACAGGGTACACAACTTTCTAGATATATTAAGCAACTGTTGCCTTATGTTGATGCTGTGGTGCTCATTAAAAAAAACAAAAAGGGAAAAACCACAAAATACCCTTATGTTTTGACGAATTTCACGACATACCCCTGAGTTTAAATAAATTATTGAGATGCCCTTGGACAACGTATATCCCTCTGTACAATTTTAAGTTTCACCTAATGCCCTTTAGTTTTTTGTATTTCATGGAATATCCTTCTGTAACAGATATTCATGGCGCCTTTTTAGCAAAGACACCTACTTCTATTCTCGGTACCTTAAAGGAAGGCAAGACACCAAATTAATTTCTGGCCCATTGATTTGCTCTCAGCCCATCGATTTCCTCTAGCGATTTGCAATGATCCTCTTGTCAAAAGCAATAATTCGATCCAATTTACAATAACAACTTATTATAGTCAAATAAAATCAAGAAAGAGGATTTGTAGGAGTTCAAAAGTGGTGACAGATGCAAGCAGAGATAATAGTTCGCTCACATGAAGGGCCTAAGGGTATTTCGTGAACTTTGAAGCATTTGAAATTTGAAGGAAATCTCACGTTCTAGTTCTCAAGGGCATTTGAGAAATCCAAAGAAAACTTAAGGGCATTTGGGAAATTAATGTAAATCTTAAGGGCATTTGAATAATTTTAAAAGATACACAATACTTTGTATTTTGACCAAGGGCATCTCAGGAAATTATCAAAACTGAGGGGTATGTGGTCGAATTTGTCAAAACATAAGGGTATTTTGTAGTTTTTCCCTTTAAAAAACATCAGTTAGCCTTCAGAGAAACCTCAGTTTGTGAACGTAAACAATAGTATATCCAGAATAATGGTGTTAAGCAGCAAATTAGAATGTGTTTCACATAGATATGGAAAGAACAAGCACTAAAAACACCTTAGAATAGAGATCTCAGACCACTATAAGTGGAACATATTTGTTTCTAAAAGCATGAAGAAGCCCTCTATAGTGTGCTAATTATGTGTCAAGCTGAAGCCATCGCATTGAAGTCTTAGCAATCAGATTCCGTTCGAGATGGGCTCTTGACATAATCCGGTTGTCTCCCATTGGAAAAATACACTTCATTCTATGAAATCTGGTGGTTCAAACAAACTCTAGAATGAGCTGAACAACGGACTATTAAGCACAGGACAATGATAATCTATAAAGAACAAGACTACGTATTGCATCTATAGGTAACGTCAAAAAATGATTAATAGCCGAAACCACGTTGAGCTTGCGTCATTTGGCCATTGAGGAAGGGAGATATGCTGATTGGGACACAATGGCTTTTCCCATGCTGTATGGATCGTGTGAAAATAGAGGAACATGCATTCCGAGCCATTGGTACTTTCTAATTACGTACATGGAATACTCGATATAGCTTGGCCAAGTACTTGAAGGTAGTGTGGGAGGATAGAGACGAGATGTTACAGCCTTACAAATAAATGGGATCCACTGATGCACAAATTTTGATGTATAAAACATTAAATTTTGTTTTATGAAATGCATTTGTACTATGCTATCCTTTTGGAATTTTGGGTCTTTCCACAAGATGTGGTTGTCAATAGCAACATCTGCTGCAAATGAACTGGGAATTTGGATACACTAAGGTGTCTTGCTATTATCGTATTCATTGCCATAGCCTTGCTTTTTATAATTATTGCACAACTAGTAGCTATGTAGTATGTAGTTCTTTTTCATTTTTTGAAGTTCTAAATCTGGATGAATGCTCCCTATATTCAGAGAAATACATTCGTGTTTTTTCTTTTGTTTGGCAGTGATGCATGGTGCAGGAGGAATGGTGATGGTGGATCCTTTATTTCAGCGGATACTTATTCGAGAATGTAAATGCCACCAAATTCCTGTGATTTTTTATGAAGTCTTTCCAGGGCTATGGCGGCTTGGAGCCCAGGTGATTGCTGCATGGTATTAGCTCATTAATAAGAACTGGTAGTTAGAATATTAGGCATAATTACCCTATACCATCATAGATAAGTGGAGGAACAAGCTTGATACGTTTTGGATTAGGCATTGCAATAGGACTTTCCTTTTGTTCTTTCCCTTTTGATATTGTTATGCAAGAGTATTCTAATTCGGAATTAAAATAGTCTGCTGCAAAGATCCTTGGCTGCTTTCCTGACATAACTTGTTATACAAAGCTGCTAACTGGCAGCACTGTCCCCTTGGCAGCGACACTAGCATTTGAAACAATTTTTCAAGCTTTTGAAGGGACATCCAAGGTATGGTTGGCTCATATGAGAAATGATATATTGGTAGTAGTGTTGTTACTAGCAAGTATTTGAATTTCTCAACCTGAACTTATGCCGATGGTTATATGACAGCTTCATGCTCTCTTGCATGGTCACTCCTACACAGCACATGCAATTGGCTGTATTGTAGCAGTCATAGCCATGTCATGATTTAAGGATTCTTTAAGGAATGGAAACCTGTTACAAGATCAAGGTCGTCTCAAATTAGTAGAATTCTTAGCCTACATAAACATGAAAAGAATCTAATGTCTTTCTCGTGAATGTAGCTTTGGGAGCCAAGGTTGGTTGACGAAATATCAAATCTTTCTTATGTTAAAAGGGTTACGTCACTTATGACTGTGTTTGGAGGCATGCATATTCTTGATCTCGTGCACTGAAAGCATAGCATGCTAACTGCCTGCCTTGTACAGGTAAAATTATCAACAAGGTATATCAAGAATCTTTTTCATTTACAGCGTCGTCAACGTCGTAAAGCACATGATTATATAAAGATGGTGTAGATGTTCTCTCTGACAAGTTATTTGAAGTCTCTTGGTGAGTAACCTGTAAAGAACATGGGTTTTGGGTTTTAGTTGTGTCATTTTTCTCAGACTATCTACTTGTGTAATTTATGTAATTTATGTTTCTAGACAAGGGAGATGATGCCATGGTGTTGGTTCTTTATCAGAGATTATCAAAAATTACCGCGCAACTATCTCTGGCAGCAAAAGATATATAAGATTTCATAATTAGTACTGCCAAAGATAACCTGGTTCTATTGATGTCTTTTGTTGTTATAACATCTTTTGGACTGGGTTTGCAAAGTGTCAAGTGATATGAAATTGCTCCTTGTGTCTCTTGAATTGACCAATAAATTAGCTTTTCTAGTATTAGCTAGTGTTGCTGTACCTGTCTGCATTGTCTGCAGGAAGAGATGGATCAAGTTACAGATGAAATTATGCTTCAAAGGTTCCGAAAATGAAAGCAGTATTATAAGGCGCTAGTGCAGACATTGATGGTGGCACTAGAGCGTTACAATGTTCTTATAATGGTTCAATATGCCAAGGCCTGCAAATTGATCGCAACTCTAGACTGTCAGCTTCAGCACTCCTTGCACACTATTCTTAATTCCTAAGACAAATACAAATCAATATCAATTGGGGGTATGGAAAGTAAATATCTTCACAACAAAAAGGAAGTGCAAATCAGGCTATGAATAGGGATCTTGTCTCCAGACAGGGCAAAGCTAGACTAAATTGTATGGATGGGGTCTAGAATTTTGCCAAACTTAATAAAGCTAATACGATTGCAACTCGCTCCCAACAAAATTCAAAATGACTAGCAATATGTTGAAGTCCCAGCACAAAGGGTGGCTATTATGAGGAAGCTACAGAAGCTTTGAGACTTGTTGTTTCTCTGGAACAACCAATGGATGGGTCAATAGTTTCAGGTATTTTGTATCAGCTTGCTAGGGCAGAACGATATGGTGATGCTCAGAGAATAGCCCTTTTAAATTGCAATTTTAACTCGGTGGTTCTTATCCATGAATGCTTGGAAATTATATTTGCCAAGACATGGAAACATGAAGAAGTTATACTTCAGTTGGAGAAGTTGGAAAAACATAGGGGGGAACAGTGAGCTTTCCTGCATATAATGCATTACTCATCTTATGAACAGGTTGGCATGTTTAATGAGGCCCTAAATATGTTTCTTAGAATGCGGGATTATGGAATGCTCATTTATTCTGATACTTATAAAAGTGCAGTGACGGCCTATTGCAACACTGGGAAGCCTGATATTGCATACAATGTCCTTCGTCAGTGCATTCTGAACCTTGGATCGCTGAAATTATGAAACCTTTATATACTGATCATTGAAACTTATGCTAAGCAACAGCTTTGGCAGGATGCTGGAAAGGTCTTTACAGAGCTTCAACAATCTGGCTTATCTTTGACAGAGTTTTGAATGCAGGTTTATGGTTTCGAGGACAAGGAAAACATGTACATTCAAAGACCTTAAGATATAAAGCTAGAAGATGGCCACAACAGATCCTTTACCATGATGAAAATTTGAATAAGCACAATTAAGCATCGTAAAGGTTGCCTCCCTTGGTACACATCAACACGAATGAAAAACACATAAAAACACAATACGAAGAGGAAAGTAGAAGTATAAAAACGTAACCTGCAGAGGAATTACCTTCAACAGCTTTCAAGTTCGGAGCCGTGCCGTTGCCGAAGAATGATTGATGCCTCAACGATCTCGCCCACCTTCAATCCTTCCCTATCCCAGTCCTTTAAATACCAAATACCTTGCATTTTATAAAGAGGAGCCTTTATCATATGCCTAATACTTTGCATTTTATGGAAAGTTCCCTTTACGTTCCAAAAAGGCAAAAAACCATTTCTTGCCACATGTAAAAATGGTGGAGGAGCAAGCTTTTTAAACATCAACAACTAAAGCCTCATTGCTTGTCGTCGTTAACCTCCATTGCTTGTCCTCGTTCCTTTCGGATCCCATTAAGCAGTCTCACACTGCAGATGGCATCATCCAGTGGCACCAAGCACGTGGCAAGCAGGAATTCTGTTGACATGCCCAATCCGAAGTCAACAAAAATGATCAAAAAATTAACTTGTTTGTTTCGCTGCTCCTGCAATGAGATACATGTGCTCGTTCTAATCCAATACGGGAACTTGCTACGTGCAACATCACATGGCGTTAAATGTAACGTTCTTAACCGACATGCCCTTAGCCAACTAGGCAAAACCGTCTAGACGTTTATGAGTAATCGCTTCTACCCATTTATGCCCCTATTTCGGGAACGCCCCACAGACACATTCAAGGATCGAATACTCGAGCGGTCTACCATGGGCCCGTTACAGTCTCTCCCATTAGAACTATGCTCGTCCTCGAGCATCACAAGACTTAGCCAGTATACTACTGACTGGGTGGTTACCAAGGTTACCAAGGCACCCATGGAGACTTGAACTCGAGACTGGTTTTGATACGTTTTTTCGCTTCTATCCATTTATGCCGGCGTCTCGGGAACGCGACACCATGATCCACTCGAGCGGTCTACCATGGGTCTGTTACAATCTCTCCCACTAGAACTATACTCGTCCTCGAGCATCACAAGACTTAGCTAGTATATCACTGACTGGATGGTTACCAAAGTTACCAAGGCACCCATGGAGACTCGAACTCGAGACTGACTTTGATACCAAATGTAACGTTCCTAATTGACATGCCCTTAATCAACTGGGCAAAATCGTCAAGACGTTTATGAGTAGTCATTTCTATCCATTTATGCCGGTGTCTCGGGAACGCCCCACAGGCACATTCAAGGATCAAATACTATGCTCGTCCTCGAGCATCATAAGACTTAACCAGTATATATACCACTGACTGGGTGGTTACCAAGGTTACCAAGGCACCCATGGAGACTCGAACTCGAGACTGGCTTTGATACGTTTTTGAGTAGTCGCTTCTACCCATTTATGCCAAGTGTCTCGGGAACGCGACACCAGGATCCACTCGAGCAGTCTCCCGTGGGTCCGTTATAATCTCTCCTACTAGAACTGTGCTCGTCTCCCATGGGTCCGTTACAATCTCTCCCGCTAAAACTATGCTCATCCTCGAGCATCACAAGATTTAAACAATATACCATTGACTGGGTGGTTACCAAGGCACCCATGGAGACTCGAACTCGAGACTGGCTTTGATACCAAATATAATATTCCTAACCGACATGCCCTTAACCAACTGAGCAAAACCGTCAATACGTTTATGAGTAGTCGCTTCTACCCATTTATGCCGATATTTCAAGAATGCTCCATAGGCACATTCAAGGATCAAATACTTGAGTGGTCTACCATGGGCCCATTACAATCTCTCCCACTAGAACTATGCTCGTCCTCGAGCATCACAAGACTTAACCAGCATACCACCGACTGGGTTGTTACCAAGGTTACCAAGGCACCCATAGAGACTCGAACTTGAGACTGGCTCTGATACCAAATATAACGTTCCTAACGTACATGTCCTTAGCCAACTGGACAAAACCGTGTAGACGTTTATGAGTAGTCGCTTCTACCCATTTAAATGCCGGTGTCTCGGGAACGCCCCACAGGCACATTCAAGGATCAAATACTCGAGCGGTCTACCATGGGCCCGTTACATTAAATGTAGACGTCGTGGACGAGCATGCAATGCACACAATCATGGTAACTGCCGACGAGGAACGCTGCGTGGAATTGCAAACCATGTTGAGAGCAGGCTTTCGGGTATCTATACGTAATTTCGGTGTAAGTAAGAGAAATTCGTTGTACAAGTTCGGAGATTGTGTGAACACCATAAAGATGTTGCAGAATTGAAGTTCTAGCCTGAGTTCTGTGACGTTCTAGGTATCTATATGGTATATGTATGCATACAATGACATGTCACCAGGACAATGGGCTTAATGGTCCAAGTGAGGGTTACCCATAATGGTTTTTATTAGCTATGTTAATAAAGCCAAAGGGATAATTATGAATTATAATGGCTTAATTAACCTAATTAAGTCATTATGGTCTAATTAGCTAATTATCACCCATAAGGGGGTGCCACCTGGCCCAAATCGATTGGCCAGAAGGGACTTACCATTTTGGGCCTAGGAATAGGGGTCCTACCCCATTTTCTCTCCCAAATTCGAATTGGGATTGAGGAGGAGCAGCAGCCAGCAGCCTAAGCTTGTTTTGCCAACACTTACCTACCAGTTTCGAGAGATGGATGCCTACCGTGACCATGGCTCTAGCCAGGACACTGGTTAGTCAGTAGATAGGTTTCTTTCCTGCTGACACTTCTTTGAGTAGATGGAATGATTAAATTTTTTTTATGAGTTGCTCTGATTACATGGATGGTAATTACATTAATTCTTTCTGCTTCTTCCGTGTATTGGGAATTAAGGGAAGGGTAGTGACCTAAAAGCTTCCTAGGATTAGAGATGTCTCTAGTTAGATTCCTTAATACCCAATATTGCAGCCTGTGCACAAGAGCCTACCTGGCTGGGGATGCTATGATGTGGTTCAGCACCAGATAATGAGTATGATGGTGAAACGGGGGTGGGGTCTTGCCTAGCGTGGCTACAGGACCCCTATAGTGTGCTAGCCCTATAGTCGGTCACTGTGTGAGGGCCGGATATGGGTCTGACACTCTCTGGGCCAGAGGGTGGGAGCCTATATGGCCGCCCTGGGCTCGAACGGGTTCGTGAGCTGACCTTTAGATTTAGGAGAGTAAGTCGAGTACGGATGCGGGGGTCACTGAGGGGGCACGTGTTCTCTAGCACACCCAGGGATCCGTCATACTTGGGAAGGAGTCGACTCTCTGACCTGCCTCATCGGACCGGGGAGATGTAATCCGGAGTAGTCCCAAAGGGTGATTCCTGGGGATTGCGTCTCCGGAGGGCTACAAGCACGTCATAGCATGATTCAGCCTATCTGCAAAGTGTGCACAGGAGGGGCGGATGGAGTGGACAACCCTAGCCATTGTCTTATGCCAGCCAATGCCATGTTATACTTCCGTCTGTTGATATCTTGAGACCCTGGCCGTCAGTTGATCCCTTGGAGTCTGAGCCCGGGGTAGTGCCATGTTATTGTGTTATTTCATGTTGTTATGAATGGATTGTCTTTTCCATGATGATGATGGATGGGCCACCCTTCGTGGTGGTATATTATTTTGCATTATGATTGTATGCTAACGTATATGTATGCTTCCGCTGTATAGGATTTCCCATAGAGGACGTGGAACGAATGACACCTCCATGTTCCTCGCCCGGATACTTGGTCATCCCAAGTAGTCCAAGTATGACGGAGGGCCTTGCCATGGTGATTTAGTCGCCATGGGAGGGGAAGTCCCGTGTCTATACGATGGGAGGCATCATATGGATTCTGGGAGCGTCACAGTGGTATCAGAGCGATGATTTTGGTGGACCAAAATTGTTGCACTGGCCATAGTCTAACTCGTTAGTTGACGGTGAATTCTTCCTAGGATAGGATGTCCAAATTCTGTAATTAGCATTTCAGTTGGCCTAATTACGGGGAGGATGACCTAGTTGTGGAGGGATGTGTTCCATAGTAGGGTGGCAAAGGTCAAGAAGTGGATCCAGAAGTACGAGTTTTGTAGTCACTATAACTTTCTCCACATAGCTCGGATCGACGAGATTGTTGCTCCAATGAGTCGGGCATACCCCAAATACCCTAGGGGGGTCATCAACCGGCATCAGAAGGTCGAGCAAGGGGCCAAACCCAACAGCGGCGCAGCTCGGGTTTGGTCGCTCCAAAATAGCGAGATAAACCCGTATAACCTAAGCAGCGCCGCTCCGTATAAAATGTGTATTTTCACCGTATAATTTTTTTTTTTTAAAGTTTCAGTAAAATTTTAAATTTAAAAGTTAAAAAAAGTGAAAAGCCGTTTTTTCTATTGTTATCTTTTCCCGCCTACGCCTTCTCTCCGCCTACCTCTGTCGTCCGCCATAGCCGCCGTACTCCAAGCTTGCAACCTTCCCTTTTCTTGTGCCCGCGCCCTCCTCCAGCCCTAGCGCCTCACCTTTCGCCTCCCTTTCAGTCAGCGCCTTGTCCATGGCCAACACTAAGAGTACCTTGGACCCTGCTAGTCCCACTATACCTCAGATCTATGCACTGCTTGGGCAGCACTTGGCCACCAACAATGACATAATCGACATCCTTCTTAATGAGTTGGTACAGCGTTTTAGCAATGACGTTAGGATACCTTACCCCATATTCCATCTCTCTGAACATTTTTTGATTAAGCTTAACCTCCAACAGCAGCCGTATACCATGGTCGAGCAACCCGATTAGGTCATGATGCTGGTTAAGTTTTACCCTCCTGAGTGTGAAGAATATTCTGAGGAGGAGGCCATTCGAAGAGAGGCAGCCCGTATCCGGACTTTGGCCCAAGAAGACGACCTTCGGGGGATAGAGCGGGCAGACACCGCGGCCCAGGGTCGAGAGTACAGATACCTGGGGGATGGGAGGGCCATTATCAATTGCGAGCCTTTCGAGCTTCCCCCATACCAGTGGTATGAGGCTTCCCAGCACTTTACCTGGACTGAGATCCCAGATATCAGTCTGGACTACTTGACAACGGTCCAGATTGATATGAACCTCCGGCCCGACTGCTACCATTGCGAGCTAATTTGAAGGGTCGCGGCCCGGTGGTTTGCTCAGGTCGAAGCCGACATGGCATGAGCCCGTGAGGCTCGGGAACAGGCAGAAAAGGCTCAACAGGAGCAACAGCAAAAGGAGCAACAAGAAAAGGCCCGACAAGAGCAACAACAGCAGCAGGCCAACACAGAGCAAGGGACCCAGCGTGGGCCTGATCAGGCGGACAAGCCGCCCAGCAAAAGACGCAGGAAATTCACAGCCCACAAGTTCGGCAGCCAATACAAAGAGAAACTAAAAGTTGTCGGAAGCATAGGCAAGCACACCAGCTCCAGTCGGCGGCAGGAACGGGTGGAAGCTGCATGGCCCCATCCCGTTACCGCAGGCAAGACGGTGTCAAAGAAGCCTAGTCCGACTCCAAAGGCTGCCACTTCAAGGAAGCCTCACCGCTTCAGACCGGGCACCGTGGCCTTACGGGAGATCCGTAAGTACCAGAAGACTACGGAGCTGTTAATAAGGAAGCTACCCTTCCAGAGATTGGTTCGAGAGATAGCACAGGAGTTCAAGACTGACCTCCACTTCCAGACCTTCGCCATTTTGGCACTTCAGGAGGCTGCTGAAGCCTACCTGATAGCTCTCTTCAGTGACGCAAATCTTTGCGCTATCCACGCAAAGAGAGTCACAATAATGACCAAGGATTTAGCCCTTGCGCGGAGAATCCGGGGCGATCATCCGTAGCTGCCTTCGGGCATTGTCGTTGTAACAATTTTGTACATCGTAATAGAAATCCCAGTTTTGTCTACTGTGTCCCTGTTATAGCACAACTATCTATGATTAAATAAACAGATTTTAATATTCCTTAAAAAAAATAAAAATAAATGTCAATGCTGACGTCAGCATAAAGGTACAAAAGGTACTTAAAAAGTTTTTAGGGTTTATTTTCATTTCCTAGCTTTTGTTTACCCTCCTCCCTCCTTCCTTCCAGCGCCAATGGCCGCCACCAACATGCTTGAATGGTATCAGGATGGAGAACACTGGGACCCTCAAGTTCCCTTTGATCTCCTAAGCCTTTCCTACTCCAGCGCATCGACCTCATCTCCAACATGCAGAATCACTTGACTATGCCGGATTCTTGCAGTTTTATACCGAGGAGATGCTTCCTCTTTGCATTCCTCTGGGAGAACCCCTACATCTATACATTGAGCGAGCTGTGGTGAAGGACATGCTTGGAGGGGGCAAGAGTGGCTACGAAGTGCTCAGGGGCAAACTCCGGTGGGCCCGGCAACCACCCGTCGTCATGCATGAGGGACAGGAGCTCCTCGAGGTGTCTTTTGCCCTGGCCATCCTCATGGACCAGTATGTAGAGGATTAGACCTTCAAGGTCCCGGAATCGTCAGATGAGGAAGAGGATGAGCATATTGGGATGGACGATTTCGTCCGCTGGAAGCAACTAGCCGAAGAAATGCTGCCATGCCGGGAGCGGGGAGGACGTTTAACTGGATTAGATGTCATTCCAGTCATATATCACCAGGGCCAGGAGTTCCTCCTTCTGGATGATATTATATGGGCATACCATGTAGTGGCTGGGCTCAAAGGACGGGAGAAAGCACAAGTTCTCTATGAGCTGGCCGAGTATTGCATGGATGATTTTATTGATTTCTCATCCGTGGATCTCCTTCCTGAGGTACAACTTCCACCAGCAAACCATTGAGCCGACTGACTTCTCAGGCTTAGGGATCTTGTACTTCAAGATCCTCCATTCCAGCCTCCTCTGGAAGCCTTCACGACTATGGGACCTCAAGTCCCAAATATCAACATGGCCGAGATTCCCTCTCATTCGGATGAAGAAGGGGAAGACCTTTATCATAACCCTGCCCATAGTAGGGAGGAGGAGGAGCTTAAGGAGGAAGAGGTTCCTATGGACCTAGAGAAGGAAGTAGCCACTTCGGTTACTCCCCAGAGGAAAGTGTCGAGAAACCATCTTACCCGCTTTTTCCTATCAGCCTTTAGGCATGGACAGGTTCTTTTTGTGGCCCGTGACCTGGCCCCAGAAACAGAGGCATCGTGGTGGAGCCTCTGTGCTTTGTCCACCCTGGCGGGACGCAAGAAGTTGTCATACCACGTCTACACTTATGTGTTGGTACGTTGGGACTTTGCCTTGATCGCCTTGGGCCAGGATATAGCACCCTGGATGAGCATGAAGCTCCTCTCGCTCATGATATCACCAGATAAGAATTAAAGAGGATGACATCCATAAGTCCGCTTTTCGGACTCGTTATGGCCATTACGAATTTACAGTCATGCCATTTGGCCTGACCAATGCTCCGGCCACCTTCATGCGGCTCATGAATGATGTCTTCCGCGAATACCTTGACGATTTTGTCATTATATTCTTTGATGATATCCTCATATACAGTAAGACATTGGAAGATCATGAATGGCTTCTTCGATTGGCATTACAGAAACTGAGACGTCATCAATTGTATGCCAAATTCTCTAAGTGTCATTTTGCCACCACCAAGGTGGATTACCTGGGCCATATTGTATCCGCAGAAGGAATAGCCACTGACCCAGCTAAGATTGAGGCAGTCAAAGAATGGCCCATTCCAACCAACGTGTATGAGGTTCGCAGTTTTCTAGGCTTGGCCGGGTATTACCGTAAATTTGTCAAGGACTTTGCCAAGCTCGCTGCACCTTTAACTGATCTCACCAATCATGAAAAGGTTAGGGATTGGATGGCACATTGGAAAGATAAGGTATAGACCGGCTTTCAAGCCCTAAAGGGTGCTTTGACAATAGCTCATGTGATTACAATGCCGGATCCTCAAAAGGATAAGTGGGTTGCAACAGATGCCAGTAGAATTGCTACGGGGGGCGTCTTAATGCAGGAAGACCGGGTTATCGCTTATGATTCTCAAAAGATGAATGATGCGGAACAGCGATACCCCACGCATGACCAAGAGCTACTTGCCGTTGTGCGTGCCTTGCGTATTTGAAGGCATTATTTACTGGGAAGGCAATTCCAGTTGGACACGGATCATCAAAGCCTCCAATACATTTTTACGCAGCCCCATCTTAATTTGAGGCAAAGACGGTGGATGGAATTCCTGGAGGAATATGACTTTGAAGTCATTTATAAACTAGGCAAGCATATAATGTTGTTGCTGATGCCCTTTCCAGGCATCCATTCGTCACTCGCACGCATTGTAATGCTATCTCCACACTCTCCAGTGAATTTGGGAAACAGATCCAGCAGACCCTTCCTACAGATCCGGAATTCCAAGGGGTATGGCAAAGTGTATCTAAGGAATCCATAACTGATAAGGAGAGGGAGACTTTCCGCCAGTATAAGAAGGACACTCAACTCCTTTATTACAAGGACAAATTATGTGTTCCCGAGACGTCTGGAGTTCGTAAGCTCATTCTCCATGATACACATAACAGTCCGATAGTAGGGCATGCGGGGTTTATGAAGACATATTTCAAAATCCGCTCCAGCTATTTCTGGCCAGGCATGAAGAAGCATATTGCCAGGTACATTAAGCAGTGCCAGACTTGTCAGCAAACAAAGGCAGAACAGTTGCGTATTCCAGGTGAATTGCAACCCCTCGACGTACCCAATGCTAAGTGGGAAGTTATTACCATGGATTTTATCGTGGGGCTTCCGCGTACCTTAAGAGGGTTTGATGCCTTAATGGTAGTGGTCGACAAACTCTCCAAAATGGCACATTTCTTGCCATGTCGTACCACAGATACTGCATTGGATATCGCCCTGCTCTTCACCAGGGAAGTGTTTCGTCTGCATGGAATGCCCCGTACCATTATATCGGATCGGAATCCTAAGTTTGTTAGTGCGTTCTGGAAGGATTTCTTCAGCACTATTCAGACTAAGCTTGCCATGAGCACATCTTATCACCCGCAGACAGATGGTCAAACCGAGCGTACCAATCGCATCATTGAAGATATGATGCATAACTATGTCTGGAACAAACAGTCTCAATGGGCAGACTATATTTATTTGGTAGAGTTTGCCTACAATAGTACCAAACAGGATTCCTCAAGGATGTCTCCCTTCATGATTAATTATGGCTATCAATGCCTTACACCAGACACGTGGCATAATCCAGTCTCCAAGGTGGAGGTTTCCCAGCAATTGCGTGCAGACATGCAAGGCCTGGTTGAAGAGGTTCGGGCATATTTGCTAGCTGCAAGAGCTCGACAGAAGAGTCTAGCAGATCGCCACCGTATTCCTTGGGAGTTTCAAGTTGATGAGTCAGTTTGGCTAAAGATCAAGGTGAAGCAAGCCAAACTTAAGATTGGCAACTGTAAGAAACTTGCACCTGGATGGGTGGGACCATTTCGGATAACTGAAAGGATAGGACCTCAGGCCTACCGGTTGGATCTACCCGCACATTTAAAGATCCATATAGTCTTCCACGTAAGTCTTCTCAAGAAGCACCATCCGGACCCAGAAGAGATACTTGACACACCAACACTTCTCGAAATGACTGAGGATCAGTTGGAGATTGTGCCAGAAGCTCTCCTTGATCACGCCTATAAACAAACCCGTCGAACTCAAATTTTGCAATACTTGGTCAAGTGGAAACACTTACCCACAGAGGACGCAACATGGGTTCTTAAGGCGGATTTGGATAAGACTTACCCGGACTTTATGAAGGAGTGCCAGGGCCGAACCATTCAAGATGCAATCATCTCCAACCCAAATGGTAAGCAGACTGGTCTGTTAGTGCGACAGGGGTCATATGAGTGCAATCCAGCACGAATTCTTCTAGGGGTTGGGTTACATGCATCCTAGATGGGGGAAAGTGGGCATATAGGCATTCATGATAGGACGCATTCGTCTACGGCCATTATGGGAATATTGCCATTCCTTATGCCGAGACGACATGCAAGCCCTAGACATGATAGGACCCTTGCATTCATATTTTTATTTCTTTAAGGGGGTGGTCCCTTCAACCACACTATTTCACTTAATTCTTAAACACTAATGCATGCACTTTTGCAGGCCAGTAGAGTGTACTCATAAGCTGCAGAAGAATGGAGGCCTCACGTAGTAGGCCAACTTGTGTTTTTGAATTTGAGTTGTCTTTAAAATGTGTTTTCAAAATAATTTCTTACTGTTTTGTTGAGACGAGACTCCTTGTCCTACTGTTCCGCGTGTAAACCTTTCCTATTTCAATAAATTAAAGTTATATCTGCTGTAACTTACTCTCCACTAACGCTCATGCTGAGGACAACATTAATCCAAGGGGGGGAGAATGTGACGTTCCAGGTATCTATACGGTATATGTATGCATACCATGACACGTCACCAGGACTCAATGGGCTTAATGGTCCAAGTGAGGGTTACCCATAATGGTTTTTATTAGCTATGTTAATAAAGCCCAAGGGATAATTATGAATTATAATGGCTTAATTAACCTAATTAAGTCATTATGGTCTAATTAGCTAATTATCGGGTGCCACCTGGCCCAAATCGATTGGCCAGAAGGGACTTACTATTTTGGGCCTAGGAATAGGGGTCCTACCCCATTTTCTCTCCCAAATTCGAATTGGGATTGAGGAGGAGCAGCAGCCAGCAGCCAGAAGCCTAAGCTTGTTTTGCTAACACTTACCTACCAGTTTTGAGAGATGGATGCCTACCGTGACCATGGCTCCAGCCAAGACACCGGTTAGTCAGTAGATAGGTTTCTTTTCTGCTGACACTTCTTTGAGTAGATGGAATGATTAAATTCTTTTTATGAGTTGCTCTGATTACATGGATGGTATTTACATTAGTTCTTTCTGCTTCTTCCGTGTATTGGGAATTAAGGGAAGGGTAGTGACCTAAAAGCTTCCTAGGATTAGAGATGTCTCTAGTTAGATTCCTTAATACCCAATATTGCGGTCTGTGCACAAGAGCCTACCTGGCTGGGGATGCTATGATATGGTTCAGCACCAGATAACGAGTATGATGGTGAAACGGGGGTGGGGTCTTGCCTAGCGTGGCTACATGACTCCTATAGTGTGCTAGGCCTATAGTCGGTCACTGTGTGAGGGCCGGGTATGGGTCTAACACTCTCTGGGCCGGAGGGTGGGAGCCTATATAGCCGCCCTGGGCTCGAACGGGTTGGTGAGCTGACCTTTAGATTTAGGAGAGTAAGTCGGGTACGGATGCGAGGTTCACTGAGGGGGCACGTGTTCTCTAGCACACCCAGGGATCCGTCATACTGGGGAAGGAGACGCCTCTCTGACCTGCCTCATCGGACTGGGGAGATGTAACCCGGAGTAGTCCCAAAGGGTGATTCTTGGGGATTGCGTCTCCGGAGGGCTACAAGCACGTCATAGCATGATTCAGCCTATTTGCAAAGTGTGCACAGGAGGGGGGGATGGAGTGGACAACCCTAGCCATTGTCTTATGCCAGCCAACGCCATGTTATACTTCCGTCTGTTGATATCTTGAGACCCTGGCCATCAGTTGATCCCTTGGAGTCTGAGCCCGGGGTAGTGCCCTGTTATTGTGTTATTTCATGTTGTTATGAATGGATTGTCTTTTCCATGATGATGATGGATGGGCCACCCTTCGTGGTGGTATATTATTTTGCATTATGATTGTATGCTAATGTATATGTATGCTTCCGCTGTATAGGATTTCCCATAGAGGACGTGGAACGAATGACACCTCCGTGTTCCTCGCCCGGATACTTGGCCATCCCAAGTAGTCCGAGTATGACGGAGGGCCTTGCCATGGTGATTTAGTCGCCATGGGAGGGGAAGTCCCGTGTCTATACGATGGGAGCATCGTATGGATTCTGGGAGCGTCACAAGTTCTAGCCTGAACAGGCACATGTGTTTGACAAGGTCAAACACTTGTTTCTTTTAGAGCATAAAACTGTTGTCTTATTCAACACCCTGAAGGCCAATACATTCCGTGGCCAGACTAGTTTAATATCTGTGGAGGCTACAATGGCATTCAAGATTGTAGAGGACGCAGTGTCAAGTTGGTTTTCAGATGAATTATAGTTTTCAGACGATGACGTAGCGACGACACTCACAAAAGAAGTCTTCACAACACACTTTCTAGACAACACCAAGGTATATCTTCTACTGCTAAAACTAAGCCAAAATTGTCCTCGCTTCTCACCTTCTTTCATACAACTTTCCACTAATCAAACATTCTTGGATGTGCAAGTCTCAGGCACATTGAGATTGAATATAACTGGCGACCACAAGGTCGTCAATACATGCAATGCTTGCAACAAGGTAGTGTCGGATAGTCTCAGCGACACATGCGGGAACGACGATATGCTGAAGAATTAACAATATTCAGTGACATTGGCACTGCATCCAAGACGCTTCATGTCATAATGGTAGGAGCATTGCTTGACAAATCTCTCGGTTATCCACTAGGAGGCGCATTAGCTACAATGAAGATAGATCCTCGATCATTGCACCAAAGCGTATTGAAGAGCCAGGGTAAATGCACGTTCGAGCTCAACCACAGACTCCAAATCATTGCCTTCGACTGGGCCTAAACTTAGAACCCGACCCATAACTATTGAGCAACAAATGACATGCCTGCGCATTTTTAAGTAGCTTTACTTTGCTTGCAACTTCCATGTATTTTATGCTATTAAATTCTTAGCAACCTTCTTCAATTTAAAATATCGAGTTCTTCCTTCATACCTTGAACAAAATTGACATGCAAAATATTTCACAATTCCTAAGTTCTTTCCCACCCGTCCCCCCTTTTGGATCCTTTATACATTGTTTCGTATGTTATCAAGTATTCTATTGTCTTGATTTGAATTAATTGTCAAAATATGACTCTGACGTATGATTTAAGCCACTTCACCCTCCGTCCATGGAGCGCAACCCCCCCCCCGCGGGCGCAACACCTTATTGAAAATGTCCATATGTGCATTAGCCCCAACCAACAAACCAAGAAGTGACGGTAAACACTGCCTTTTAGTGACACGTCGGCAGTTTGCCTTGCACATTTGCAAGCTCCAACTTCCGAAGGCATCGACAGGGAATCCGGTAGCATGGATACATTGCTACTAGCTGGCAATCATTCTGTCCCATGACGTTGTGATGGTTTTGATGGACCGGCACATGTTCGATGTGGATGAAGCATCAAAAGAAACGGTAAGTTAATTATCTGTGCTCTGTTCTTCGAAGTGCACTTGAATTCGAACCCAAGACTCAGATATTCTGGTTAACTCATCCCATAACGATGCAAAATATTTAATCATCGTTAGAAAGTATGGAGCTAGTTTGATGCATAGTTTAGGACCAAGGCAGGAATTTTTAAATATCCAGGATTCCTTGATTCTAGAGAGCCATGCTGTCTTTTGCAGCGAAAAGATGCAGGGTTGACTAAGGAAGATATTGAAAGCCTGATCGTGGATGAGAACTTATACGAGCTCGACAGGATGAAAATGTTTCTCTCTCCAACTGCACATCAGGTAGTTAATTGTTTGGCTAAGTTTGAAATGACTTTGGGTGCCTTTTATCCTGATGAAAAACAAACTGATCGAATTGTCATGAGCTTGATTAGACAATTATCTTATTGGAACAGCCATAAGTAAAGGAATATTAATGATCATCTGCATTAGATACCTGAAACCTTCTATGCCTATTCCAGGTCTTTTACTTCTTTCCACAATTCATGTCCGTAACAATAACTCCTGCTATAATACCAGTCAACATGCGCTATTATAAATTTCCCTTGTAAACTCAGCTTTTAACAGTAGGCAAGGTGATTTCATGATTGGTTTCGGTGGATTATTCTTGTACCTGGCCTCTCTACCTTCATGATTGGTTTTGGTGGATTATTCTTGTACCCGGCCTCCTTACCTTTAGTAAGTTGTGTCTGCAAATCCAGTTAAAGCTCTGCTTTAGTCAAGTTGGCACTGACAATGGCACCTGCTGCTCTCTGTTAGAAAAATGGTCTGTCTTTTCTAATAGGGGACGTATGTGTTAAAGCAATGGAAGCAACAGCAGAGAGTAGTGTTACAAGCAAGTTAACTGTGTTTATGTTTATGATGTTGTATGCAGCTTCAGCAAAGTTGTGCTTTGACAAAGCTTCCCACCATATTCCATGAATATGGTTTAAGAGCTTATCATGCACTTTTTCCTGGCCTTGGTTCAGCATTGCACGAGTTTAGTCCACCAATACAAGTATGTTTATTTGATCCCATAAATACATGCAGTTAAGTTCTGGCGTTTTATCTGAAAACAAACCGTTCTGGGATTAAATTATACCAATACAGAGGTAAACTAAGCAGATCGATCAATAGATAATAGATAATGCTACGGCTAGAAGATGGCATAGTTTGGAGGGTGCAGACCCCGTTCTTCTAACACCAGAGGTTGCTAGACCTGATAAATTTCTAATTTCTCTCATTTTGT
Source organism: Isoetes taiwanensis (assembly GCA_021234155.1). Taxonomy (NCBI): domain Eukaryota; kingdom Viridiplantae; phylum Streptophyta; class Lycopodiopsida; order Isoetales; family Isoetaceae; genus Isoetes; species Isoetes taiwanensis. The sequence continues at coordinate 2,461,428 of JAJEKV010000091.1, forward strand.
TTATGAGAAACATTATTAAAGTAGGTATCATAATATAGACTGTGTTGACAACCGCTTACATAGAACTGTGTTCAAGCTACGATTTTGATGTTTAAATAGTTTTGTTTGTGTTTCACACTTTGTCCAAATCTTAGTTTTTTTATAAGAACAAATTGGCTACAATACTATGGTCTGGGGCGTTTCATTATTCTACTACTGTTCTTAACTATGTGCATGACCATGGCATGCTTTCCTTCTTTCGACCGATATTAAGCTATTATGTAAGTTTAGGTAGCTGCAGGAGAAGCCTTCCTTACGATCATGCATGATGGATCTTTACCAAAGGAGGTAAAATAACATATTGTGCAATTAATGGATGAGACTAAAGTGCATGCCCTTGTGATAAATTTCTTAATCTGATTTCTTAGGTAGCAGTGAAGATTTTGAGTACAGTTATTGGCATGCTTGATGCTTATCTCAGCAAGGAAGTAGTCTATATTTGGCTAGATACTCTGTGTGCAATGGCTCCTCTACTACCACGGAAGGTCAGCTTCAAAAGTTTTGTTCAAAACAATCTACTTTATATATGTTGAGCTGGAGCAATGTCTGGTGCCCTCCATAAAAGCTGTTAATAAGATAAGCAAAAATCAAACCAAGACTTCCAGAGATGATCAAAGCAAGCCCTATGCAATATTTGTTCGTTCATATCTTTCATTTTCTGATGAACTCTATAACTGGTGCTAGATGCTAACTGAAGATCTATTAAAGTTAGCTCTCTCAAAGGGGCCAGTAGAGGAGACTTCTCAATCAAGAATTATCTGTAGCCGAATATATGGCGCTATAGCGCCCTTGCTTGAAGGTGCATATATTGAGCAAAACTTTCTTCAAAAAGCCATGGAACTTTGTCAGGTATTGCTGTTATCAACTGGGACTAAAAGCTACTTCTGGTTCACAATATAAGGTAACTACCTACAAAACAATTCCAGGATACAGATTCAGAAGTGCGCATCTGCATGTGTCAACAACTAGACCGGTTAGGAAGAGCGGTTGGCATTGAAGCAACTAAGGTTTAGCTTATGTTGTTAAGACGATTTGTTTACAAGCTATTTGCATGTCGTAACTTATGTGTATGCTCCACTATTCTCAGAATAGACATTTATCACACTGCAGAGAACCATTATACCGGAACTTTATGAACTGCTAAAAGACGAAGAAGTTCTGGTTCGACGTGCTGCTTTGGAGAGCCTTGTGCAAATGCTGGACTTTTTTCCCTCTGAAATTAGGCGACTTAAAGTGCTTCCCATCATTTGCCAGTGTGCACCTCAACTCTTTTGAAGTTTGGTGCAGTTATCTTGTATAGAAGGAATCAAGATTATAAGGATTATAAGGTTGACGGTGTGAGACGCCATGAGTTGACAATGTGAAATTTTGTCTTTAGGATTTGTGGTCATAATGACTCAATAATGCTTATTTGTTTGGCACGACTATTTGGGGTAATGATATTGAAGGTCAGATTTACATGCTGAAGTTTATCTACCTGAAGTCTTTGTCACTTAGCTTGGCATTTGAAACTTTGCATGTAGTTATGCAGATGGTGCCTGAACTACATGAAGATGATATTCAACTATTAATCAATTCGTATAAGTGGCTCAGCTGTCATCCAAATGAAAAAATACGTCGGGTATGGATTATATATTAATTGTGTGTAGCTAATCTAAGGCAGCTAACCTTTATAGTTAAACTTTTTCTGTCTTTTGTGTAGCTAGCTGCATTTAATTTTCCAGCCATTCTGAAGGCACTTGGTGCTCGCAAATATGCATCTCTGCTACATACAATATATTTGCAGTTCGTAAAAGATTCTTCTTCGAGTGTCAGAACTAGCATTGCAGCTTCCTTGCACGAGGTATAACAACAGATATTTGTACTGGCTTCTAAAGGAACTTCATGCTGCTTTTTATCTTATCCAATTTAGAAACTAGATGCATGTAAATGTATAAAAGTAATGTCTTCCTAGTAATTCAAGATGTTAAGGAGCAGCAATTGGATAGCATAATGGTTATAACCTCACTTGGTACATTTGAGCATAAGACCATTGAAATGGATTTCAGTAGATGCGTTAAATTATTGTAAGCCATTATATGCTGACGCAGTGGATGTGTACATATGTTGCACAAATGTCCATAACGTGTTTACTACTAGAAACTGGTAGAAGCATACGACAGCACTTATTGATAATGCGCAGTATTCATTTTATTCTTGAAGAATAGCTTTCTGATAGCCTGAGGAAATCCTGAAGGATGAAGGAAAGACAAGGACAGAAGCGTAAGCACCTACTAGCTCCTAGAGAGTGAACTAAGAAGAATGAGGCGTGACTATGGCTAATATAGAGTGCCATGTCAGCAACAAGTGATGACTCAGCATGCACAGTCATCATCATACTAACATCCCCCCTATGACGTGCATGGCTGAAAAAAAAAAAACTATAAATCCTAGGACTAACATCCCCCCTGAGATGTTACATGTCCTAAATTTCAGCATATAAAGCAAGGTCAACCACATAAGTAACCATGGGTGCCACTGAAACTTGGTTTTAAACCATATTTTTCTGCCTCTGTACCATTCTCGTGTCTTTGTGATGTAGACATTCATACTACTGATATAAGATCCAGCACGGGACTGATAACCCATATCAACAATATATATCTTCTGTAGTGCATATACCTTTCTCAAAAAATCTGATTCAGTGCTATGGTAGAACTCACAAATCACATCTGACAATCTTCCAATCATATCAGTATCATACAAATCCAATGAATTATTGTCTGAAGATTCAGATTGATCCACCCCAAACTGCTCTGGTAGACTTTCAGTAGAGAGACTTGTATGGTCATATATATCAAGAGTAATTAATATCTGATTTCTCATATGCAAGCATCTGTAATTTACCTTTAGCCTATTGGTGAATCCTCCAATACCAAGGTAAGAAATATACCCCAAACAATCATCCAAGTTAGAATGATCCTCCACCTTCCCATCATGTGTGCAAGCAAATGGAATATGTAGATGAATATAAAGTGGAAAATCGACTTCATGTTTACTAACCTTGGTGATTATGGAACTAAAACCAGCATTCTGCTCATATATATCCATCGAAGGAAGTTGAAGAACCAACTCATCTTTGAAATCTGCAGTATACACTTGATGCTCAAATATTTCAGCCCTATGCTCATGCAGACAAGCCACATGCAAATCATCTTGTTCAGATTTAACTATAACATCTTGGTCTTGTTCTAAATCTGTAGGTGCTACTGTTTCCATATATGAACTAGTGAGCGCATCTGAAGCACTTTGCAATGTAAACTTGTGGTCATTTTCAAAACATGCAGCTCGTATATACCCTAGAGGTACATCAGCAGCTGTGTCCATGATAAGATCAGAAAGTATATCTTGTTCGGAAAAATCAGCACTCCATTCACATGAGACTACCATGTGCTTGTCTTCTATCTCATTGCAAATATCCTGAATCAGAGCACCCTGCAGAGCAGGTACATGAGCAATATATAGCGGTGAAGACTCCAAGAACATCGCTGTTACAGCATAATCTGCTATGTCGAATGAAGTTTGGATCATAGAAGATGGACTAATATCGTGAACATTATCTTCATTGGACATAGTATGCTCGTGTTTGATCCGTGCAGCTTGCACTTCTCCAAGGTTTTCCACAATTTTATAATCATCATGGGGAAATGTATCAGGAATATCTTCTTGATGAACATCTGTGTCAGCTATCATGGTTGCCATAACTGCATCTATCTCAAATTTAAACTGCAATGAATCCCATAGTTCCTTAGAACTAGAGAACTCATCTAATACCCAAGGATGTATTTCTTTATCAATTGCCAAGCGAATAGTACTCAAAGCAATTTCATCTACTGCATCAAACTTTTCCTTGTCTTCTGCATCTAACCGTGTATGCTTCCCAAGAACAATATCCAAATGTTCCTGTCCATAGGAGTAAAGAAGCTTATGCATGAAAATTTTCCAGCTAGAATAATTTTCATGTGCTAAGAACTCAAATGAAGCCCAATCATATGCTGATGGCATCTGCACGTAGAAGTCCATAGATCCACCCAGCATACACCTACTATTGATCTATATGCTTTTGATTATCAATAACCGTAGTGCAAATAATCGCTCAAATGCTAGCATAGACGTCCAGATCCTAGCCCAAACTTGAGATCCGGCAAGAACTGTGCCGCAAAATCCAGATCCAACCAAATTCAGAGCCAAATCGAGCTCCAAGTTCTAAATTCGGTGCCCCTCTGCCGTAACTCCAAGTGTGGCCCTATCCGACCAACAAAAATAGAACGCACCTTTTTCTTTTCTCCCGAATAAGCCACGAACCAAAATGATTGCGCCCACCATGCAATATATCTCCGATTATACAAATTCTATTGTCGATTTGCCATATGGCACAAATCCGACTCCAAAATATCTTCGCAAAGAAATCCGACCCTTTTTAGGGTTCTAATCTTCAGATCCGGCAAGATCCGCATGCTAAAAACACCAGATCCGAGCAAATCCTTCATATTCTTCTTCAACCTTGTGGTGTAGATCCGCACCAAATCCACACAATGCAGCAAACGCTCATTCAGAGCTTTGCTCCTTTGCAGCCAATTGATCTTGCAAGGAATCTTGCCAAGAAATTGACTCGAGTTTCACTGATCTAATCCACCCCAGATTTCTAGAGCATCTGTATCAAGAGATCTCAGAACATCTGTGTGCCAATCAGACCAAGCCTTTGAGAGCTTAACTTCCAAGTCAAAAAAAACTCACTGAGAATTTTGAAGATCAACCGTGATCGACTTGCTAACCTCCCCCTTCAGATCGGCTCTGATACCATGATAGCCTGAGGAAATCCTGAAGGATGAAGGAAAGACAAGGACAGAAGCGTAAGCACCTACTAGCTCCTAGAGAGTGAACTAAGAAGAATGAGGCGTGACTATGGCTAATATAGAGTGCCATGTCAGCAACAAGTGATGACTCAGCATGCACAGTCATCATCATACTAACACTTTCCTATCTCATTCTTCTCTTCGTCTCTCTTTCCCCCAGAAATGACTCATTATAGTTCATTTCAAGTGCATAAGTTAATAAATCCCAGATGGAGATTGAGCTAAGCATGTTGACGGCGAGGAAAGGAAGTGCCCAATGTGTTATCTAAATATGGCCGAGTCTAAGGAGCATTTCAATTTACCTGCCCTACCTACATATGATAAGAGGAAAATATTATTGCCTCTTTCGAGAAAGAACATCTTTCCAGTAGCTCATGAAGTAATGCCAGGAACGTGTATATGGCGTCTCTTTCAAACGGAGGAGCATGCTCACACAGAGAGCCAGCATGAGCTCGAACAGAAGAAGGTAATTGGAAGGTAATTCGTTCTGCTTCGATGGACGAACCATTGAAATTATATCTTGATCTAGGAGCGGAGTTCTCAGGTCCCCTCTTCAGATTGAAAAATGCTGCCGATGCTAGATTGTTAAAGGATACGCATCTCTCGCCTAGTCTGAGAAACAGTGCTTCCAAATGCATTTTCATGATCTTTAGACAAAACTCTTCTTTTTTTGACATGTTGGTAAGATCTGGGGACTTGATTTGAGAGTGGAAGAATGGGCTCACTTAGAGAGACTTCAAGTATCAGTCTAATTTAGAATGATCAAAAGTAAACCCCTGGTGCCCGGTGCCTCAAGATATAATGCTCGTTGAATTTATTGCTAGACCACCCTTAAAGCTTGAAGTGCCTTTCCAGGCGGCATCTTTCATACATAAGCTACGCCACTTTGGGGTGACATGAGAGGGCCAGCTGAGACTCACTTGGTTGGTGTTTGTATCATCAAAAGATCTGGTTGATCAAGGTTGTACAACTTGGTGTTTTGCAAAAGCAGCTCGATGTTCTTAAGGCATTCTCAATGGATAGACTTCGTCCTTCTCAATGTAATTTGAGAGGGCTCAATGTGATATTTGTCATGATCTGGAACAACCTTATATCTCAAAACACTTGGTTAGATGCCTGTAGAATTATCTTCCAAAATGGAATTTTACACGGAACAGTAGACCTGGTTATCTTGATAATGACCTCCCTATTAAAATAAGATTCTCAATGGGTCAATTCAAGGTGTCCTATCATCAGCTGGAAATTGAGCTGGGTCGTGTTTAAACATCTTAGCCGGGAAGATAAGAAATGCACGTTGTATCACTTGGATATGGTGGAGTTTGAGAAACGTTTCATCTTTACCTGCCCTGTTTATTATTTCACAAGGAAGATCTTTTTAGACACCCAATATCCTTACAACAGCTTATGGACTACTATGACCAGAAACAAAATTCTTCATTTGTTCATGAGCTTGTTCAGAGACAAAGGAGCGTCCTTAAAGACCGAAACAGCATTAGACCCCAAGTGGTTGAAAAGAAACAGAAATTGTTTTATTTTTCCTTATTGCTGAAGATCACAACAAAGTGGAAGGTGGAGAGCTCTCCAAAGAAAAAAAAAGGGAGGAAAATCAATAAGATAATGGAAAATAGAAGAATGTAGAAAATGAAAAAATGGAAAAGATATGGAAAAGGGTGCACCAAATTTCATTCAAAAATAAGGTAATACAAAGCTTCAAGGAATCTTCACATGGGGGAAGAGGCCTCCCACATCTCTTTCCAGGGGCCTGCCACTACCTTTTCTCCATGGAAATCAAAGAGGAGAACGAGTCCCTCAAGATTTTTTTATTTTTTTAAGCAAATCTTGGCCGTCCATTTGTCATGATCTTGGCACTTCTTTTTGACGCCTCATCAATCCCCTTGTTCTTGTTTTCTTCTCCTTCATAACCAATTTTTGCTTAATAACTACACAACTTGATTTGGGACTTTGGATTCCAACAAGAAGCACAAATGAATGTGGGCCCTTGATTTTCTCCCCCCTTAGATTTTTAGAGTGCAATTCTTCTATTTTGACTGGGATTTGCCAAAAATCTGGTCAACAGAGCCAAATATGATGGTTCCTTGAGTAAGGGGTTAGAGAGAAAAGGGGAAGTTTGCTGATTTTTGGTTTTAAATAAGCTGCATGCCTTTGCTTGGGTCACACCTCCTTCAATTTGGGAAAGTGTGAGATTCTGCTGATTTTCTGCAAAAGTGTGTAGGGATAGTTAGCTAAAAGGAAAACAGATCTAAATGAGGTCAACTATGGTCCACTACTCATATTGTGCGCCAGAAGGCATTCTGGAATTTCCACAAGTGTGCTGGTACACTGCTGAATAGTTGCATCTCTAATGGTAATTTTTTTTTTTTAGGATAGAATTAAAGCTCTTAATTACTACATATTCTTAGCTAACTGCTATGATGGGGAAAAACAATTCTCCCATTATTCGAGGCTCTTGCTTGGAATTTCAGCACCAAAACTAAATATCTAGGTTGTTAGTACTATTAGAAAATGGCCAGTAAACCAAGATCATTGCTCTAATACCCCCGGGGGTTTCACATGCTGCAATCAGGTTAAACATGCCTATTCTTCCCTTTTTTTCTTTCGGGGCGGTCCTTTCTTATCCATTTTCTGATTCTCATTGCCCCCAGCTGAAGTGGACCCTTCTGACTTCCTTTTTCTATTATGGTCTAATGGTGCCGATGAACTTCGAAAAAAGAAGTCAGCACCATTTGCTTTAATTCTGAATCAGCTTCTTTTGTTTGACCACATTTCTCTTGAGTTGGTGAGTTCACATATATACAAAGCAAGGCATTTCTGGTCTGGAAGGTTTATGGGTTGCCTCAAAGTGGTTGGGTCCCCGACTCTTATTTCACAGTATGCTGGAGACAGAAAGATAAAGTGTTCTTCTGATTCCGCTCCCCTAAGTTGCACATTTAACAGGTTCGTTTTTCACAAGCCCTGCCCTTAGCCCGGCCAGCTTCAATTTCTAACTGATGAGACAAGACGCAGAACTTCCCCAATACATTCCTGAGTTTATGTGACAAGGGGGTACCTAAGTACTGAGAATGTCGAAGGAAACCATCTCTAGATGTATTCAAGAAATTGTCGTTGAAGAAATTGTCCTTGTAGAACTTTCTTTTTTGTGGATAGATCTTTTGAAGAGGTCCACTTGTCTGCCACATACATGTGTTCTAAATCATGGCAAATATTCATATTTACCTCATGACGTTTCAAACAATTTTGGGTACTGAGTGAGTGCTGGTAGCTGCACGACTTTGGTTGAACGGTCGGAGGTGATATATTGAGAAATGAGACGCCCACTTGGTTGAACAGTTTGCCCATGTGGGGAAACCAGCTACCCTTACCTGAGTTCGCCAATGTTTTGGATGAACCGAATGCCAATTGTGGGAACCTTTGCCTGCCTTCTTATGTATCAGCCAAAGACTGGAGTCTATAGAAATAAGACACTACCATAATCATAGCTTCAAGTTCTAGAGGATTGGCTGCAAATTCTGCAAGTACAACCTCATGTGTTACTGAGGGTTTGCTGATCATTCTTGACATCATTAACTCTCGAATTGCTTTCATTCATCTTCTCTGAGATCAGGGGCCCAAACCTGTGTGCCATACAAAGCCGTTGGCTTAACTAAAGTAATGAACAAATGGAATTTAGTATTGACATCATAAAGGTGCCTCTGGAAGCATAATAAAATACTCTATTATGCAAACTATCAGAAACATTTTCGAAATTTACTCTGGCTTGTTGGAGATGAGGTGTTTTTTAGAAGCATTGAAGGATGAGACTGATGAGGAACTGATTAGATTGTCAGAGGTTTAATGAATACTGATTTTATGGGACAGCTGGGTTGTGGCTACTTATATGATCCTGCGTCATATGGGCCACAATTTGGTGGAATCAGGTGGCAAGTACGTGAGCCTCAGTGTTTGAGGCTTGAGTTTCCGCTGTTCCCTCATGTCTTCTTTTTTTCAATAACAGATGAGGGATTTTACCTGTTGATCAGATCATGCCACATAAACGGGTAGTGCCAGGGTCCTTGTATCTGCCTTGTTGGCAGCTGGTGGTCCTAAGCTCCCATTTGGCAACACCCACATTTCTCCCATTTTCAAACAATTTTGTGGGTTAGATAAATGAGTGATATTACATATTACATGTCATACTCTTTTAGATTAGACATGCCAACTGTGCTGCTGACATGGCTTCAACTATAAAGCCATAATCATGCCTTTATAGTTTTATCCAGTTTACTCATAGCCTAGCTATCTCGCGTATCTCTTCTCTCGCATATGTTCATATCATCTCATGGTACCAAATCTTCAATGTAAGATGAAAATGAGTGCCGGAGATGAGCAAGTTAGATCAGGTTGAGGTGTTGGATTTGATCAGAGGAATTTGGCTATAAATTCTCTTGCATTTGCGCAAGAGCTTGTCTAGATAGGGTCTGAATTGCATGGTGAGTTCAAAATGAGTCTAGAGTGCTACAAATTTGTGAAAATATCTGCACTGTTTGCTCCAAACTTGCAAGATAGTTCATCAGAATCCCAATTTTTTTCGTTTGTCAATGATTGCTTATCTGCAATTCATTGGATTATCACTTAAGAATTGAAAATTCAAAGTCGTTTCTGGTTTCTTGAACATGGAATTGACGTCTGGATAATCTGTTTTCTTTCGCCTGGATCTGACGGGATCTGTATGAATTTGCATCTCTTTGCTCAATCTGTATCAGACTTGCGTTGGTTTGCTTGATTTGTATTTCATTTTCACGTCAAAATGGCTACAGGTGCAACTCCATGGAAATATTTTACATATCCTGTACTCGACATTGACAATTATTTTACCTGGCTAGATGCGTTTGAAACAAAACTTAATCTAAGAGATGTTTGAAGTTGGAAAGTAAAGAGAAAGTTGGATGTTTCACATGTTTCATATCCTGTAGCATTTTGATAAAAGAATGAACAATGGACGTGGCAAAATGATGATGTGGCGTGCCAGTCATGTACTATTAGGTCAGATTTAGGTTAGTTACAGTGAGTTTCTAAACTCTTTAAGACCCTTTTTGAAATGATACTTTCTTAAAAATCGTAGAGAATAACAAAGAATATCACTGTAATTTGAGCTGCTTCAAGGACTGCATCCCAAGTAACTCTTCATTTGCTGGAATTTAGCTATTGAGGGGTTTGGTCATTCCGTCAGCCAGTTGATGTTCTGTAGGACAGTACTGAAGGTCTAGAGTGGAAAGCTGAAGCTGTTCCCAAACAAAGCAGACCTTCAAGGCTTCATGCTTGGTATCTCGATGATACCTGAAGTCATACAACCTAGCTGCCTGAATACGTTGCTATAAGTTCTGGAAAAGATGTAACAGCCAAAACATCTCCTTCGTACCTGTTGTGGCCTTTCTGAAATCTAGATCATTCCCAGCATGATCTGCATCAGTGTAGAATAGAAGTTCTGGAGCTTTTTGCTGATGATAGACAAGTCCTTCAAAAATGATGCCCTTCAAATATGAAAGTATTCTTTATGCGGCCTACCCAATGTGATCTTTTGGGAGCATGCATAAACCGGATAACTTAGCCAATCTCAAAGGCAATGTCTGGTCTAGCGCTGGTGATGTAAATGGGCGAGCCAACCAGCTTCCAATACAAATTTGGATCACAAGGTTCCCCATCTGCGTCCAATGGTAGTTTGGTGCCTGCATCAAATGGATTTGTAGTTGGTCATGAAGAACTTTTTTAATACTTCATGTATTAAAACTCTTGGATTGAGTAAGATATATAATATGTAGGAGGTTGTCACACCTCAATCCAAGACAGAAATGTAAAAGAACCGAATCTGTTACTTTGAAAGCCTGTTTGATTGGACCCTTGATTTGAGTGATGAGATCCTGAGCATCACTTGTAATGATTGTCATCAACATACAAAATTAAAATGCAAATCATCTGACTTGCAACCTTGTAGTACAGGCTTGGATCAGCTCGGGATCTAAGGAATCCATTTGCAAGAAGAAAGGTATTTAGCTTATCATGCCAACAACCAGGGGCTTGTTTAAGTCCATACAAGCTCTTCCTCAGTTTGCAGACTAGTTGCTCTTTCGCATGTTGGATAAATCCTTGTGGCTGCTCCATATAAATGGCTTCTTTTAGTCTCCATTCAAGAATGCACTCTTGAAGGCTAGTTGCCAAATGGGCCAGTTTTTAGTAGCTGCGAAGGCCGTCACTGCCCTAACAGTTGGCATTCTGGTCACAGGTGCAAAAGCATCGGTATATTCCCATTGGTAGCAAGCAGTTATGGCAGCTTAACCTTAGGTCGTCTTCTCTAATAGAGCAGATTATTCTATATGAAACAGTCCAAAGGATTTTGGACAGGGTCATTTTGTTTGCAAGTTCAAGAAGAATCTCTATGGCTTGGTGCAATCTTTAATCTGCTGGCATCTTAAAATAAGCAAGTTCCAGATTCTGAGGGCTGAACCATAGATTATATTAGAAAGGTGAGGAATCAAATTTGTATATAGTCTTGTACGTTGATGGCACTTGCATTTTGTTTGCAACTCGAAAATGAAATTAACTAAATCTTATGGCTAACATCAAGTTAATGATAATGAACAATAGAGAAGTCAATAATTACCATTGATAATTGCAACTTTCATCTACTTAGAATGTAACACATTAAATCAAATAGGAAAATCTTAAACGCAAACCCCTATGAGCATGTATTTGTGGTTTGATCCAGGTATCGAAAATGCTAGGAAAAGAAAGATCGGCGACATATCTAAAAGACCCATTTATACTCTTGCTAAAGGATCCCTCAAGAGATGTTCAATCAGCTTTGCTTCCTATTCTTCAGCATGTACTAGGTTCGGATTCTTTAAAGCAATGTGGCATCTAGGGCATTATAAATAAAGAATCATCCTTTGAGATTAAGTAATTGTCTATGTATTCATTTAGCACGCCCGTTGAGACCCAAGTCCATATGCCACATACATGCGGCCTTGGGCCTCAAGCTCATCAGCGCATATTTCAAATCTATTGTTTCATTTTGAAATTCCTACCACTTTCTCCACATGCTCATAGTATTGTACGAAGCAAATGCTCAAAGTGTCATATGAACACTGCGTACTTCACTACTCCTACTCCCACATTTCATTTACAATCATCATATGCTAAGGTATTTATATTGGTGACGTGTTTGAGAGCCGCCTCCAATTTTCATTTGTATTTTCAGAACTTGATGATCTAGGAAAGAGGAGGACATCGAGAAGACAAAGAAGGAAGGAAGGAAGAAAGAGTTGAACATAGTTTTTTGACATCTATGAGAGACCCTTTAATCCTCCATTATAGGAGCATCCCCTAGGTTGAAGGTGTTAGGTTATATCTAATAAGGAATCAAGAAACAAAATACATAGTGGCAAAGTTTTTTTTACTTTCCACACTGTACTACAATACAAGGTCATAAAGTACAACTTAGAATAGATCCCTACAGCCTTTTTGTCTGAAAATCTCATTGTATTGAATAAAAAGAGCACATAGAATCGACTTATCATTGACTGACTAAAAAGGACTTATCGTTTAATCTTAAGCAATAAGCCAGAAGATGAGCTTTGAAAACATGTCTACATTGCTGCCAAATTGTTCACACGATCCAAGCCCGACTTGTATCTTTTTTTGGTTTTTGCTTTGACCAGGATTGTGGGAGCACCCCAGCAAAATCCTTTTAGTAGAAAACCCAAGTTCAAACTTGGCTCAATTGTGCCCAAAGCCATGCTCAATTTTCTCGTAGTGGTAACGCTTATTAAAGAATATAAATTGTAACTCGTTATGTGCACACCCCCTTAGAGGGCTTGGAAAATGTTATGATGGCCTGTATGCATTGGGATCTTTTGATCCGCAATAAAAAACTAATTGTGGAAAATAACCTACTTCATTTGCGCTCAGTTAAGGAGTTTTCGCGCCCCTTTCAGACACTCAAGCAAGCTCCCTTATCACATCCATTTTTCTGATAGCTCCTTAAAGACGACGCAATGCAGACATCAGAGAAATAATAGTTAGAGCCACTTAGTATCCTTGGAATTTTTCAGTTAATTCCCTCCATAGTGCTATGTCCCTCTGAAGCTGCTGGGTTTGGTATACCACAACCAAAACTTAGTTGAGTGGTCTCACACTAATGTTAGGATTTACTCCGCAGGCTTCAATTGCACTGCCATCTTGATTTCTCCATAATGCGGTCGTCAACAACCGTATTACTTTAGTTTGGATATTACTAGCTTGGAGTTTTGCTGAGTCTTGGATTTCATTTCTATAGATAGATGCCAATCTAAAAAGTTCTTTTTGTATCCGCTCCAGATTTTCACAGAGACTTCCCCCATTCTAGTGGCGTATGCTCCCCAAGTATTCATCACATTCAGAAGTGTGTTTTTTCATGACCGTTTGGTTTAATGCGTTTAAGTGTCTCTTCGCATCCTCCCGCTTTTATTTAACATGGCTTCCTCACATCCTGGTGCAAAGTTACTCCCATTGCAATATGTTGTTTATCGGCACATAGTCTCAAGGCAACTGCAACAGTGCTAAGTGCCCCCGTCTATAGAAGTTTCAGGAAATCCCTTGATCTTCAACTGCGGTATGCTCACCTTTTGCCAGTTGTGACTTGACCACTACAGAATTATTAGGATCCCTGCACAGCCTCTTTTTTTGACACACTATGATCAAACTCCCTAGCTCCCGCGACATCTCCAATATTGGATTAAATGTGTTTCCAAACAGTTTGAATTTGATATTGATAATTTGGGCCCGACTAAAAAAACCGTTTGCATATTTCATCCAATCACTTTTGCCTTCCAAATTTAAATCTCAGAAACAAAACTTTTTGCTTCTCCACTTCATTCTCTACCCTGCTAATGTGCGTACAGAGTTTCTTTTTATCAGCTCTAATTTCAAGGTTATTTCCAAACTCCATCCGCAGATTCTAAAGGAATTTGCAACGCGCCTTTGATACCAATTGATATAACCACTAGAAGCTATTTGCTTAAATCAACAACAAATAATGCCCAGCTTGAGCTTGTATCATATCAGGTCATCTCTAGATTATCCCTTTTTAGAGACTCTCGATCCAAGCATCAACGAAATGGTACATTGACACCTCCTCGGTACAATTCAAATATTAAAAAACAAATAATCAACGAGCAATGGTAAACTGCGTATCTCTTTTCGCACTTGACAGTTAAGTCTTATACCTGCACAATCTAGAATTAACTACAGATATACTTGTACTTTTGCAATACCATATATCCCTTGTAACTCCGAGGTAGTTTATTATCTTTTGTAGCTCCGCATTGCTACTCGATTTTCTTTCGTACCTCCGCGGTAGTACTTGATTATATCTCTGGGAATAGATGCAACTTTTTCCGGCCTATTGTGTTGCAATCACAATTACCCATCTTCAAAATGCACTCATATTCAAGCATATTGCATTGCAGCACAATTACTAATCTACCAAGAGGCATTCACATTTGGTATATACCAACTTCTTTTAAAATAATTTCATATGGAGTTGTCTAGCCCTTTTCTTAGCTTTTTGGCTCTCTATAGTGTTTTCCCTTTTCCTATGTCCCATAGTGCCAAATCAGGTGCCACTGTTTGCTTTAATCCTCAAGAGTAGCTGATTCAATTCCCTATTTTGTTTGACTATATTGGCATTGGATTCACTTATTACTAGTAAAATCCTCTTTAGTTCCTAGTTTTGTCCACAATTCTCGCCACTCTTCCCACCATTCTATCCATTGTGAAATCATGTACCCGACAGTTCAGGAAGATCAACACCCACCATTCTGACCAAGCACTAAGCTGTAGATACCATTTTATATGCATGAACAGCAGATACCATCTTGTATTCACACAAACTGCAGATACCATCTTGTATTCACAGGAACTGAGTTTATAGTAATAGTGTTTGGTATAGAGTTTTAGCTTTATGCAGGTAAACCATCATCCCTCTACCTTAATCACGTGTTTGATATACTGCTTCATCTCACATCGTCTCATGAGCTTTAAAAACCTTACATCCAGCTCCTCTAGCAAATTTAACTTTGGCCTCGTGGGTTCTTTCTAAACGAGGCCCCAAAATTGGGCATGCATACAATACCACTGGCTATCATGTAACATTGTGTACATAATCTTTTGCCTGTAGCAATGCCCCATATGGTAAAAGCACATTAGGGGTGTCCATTTTTGGAACCTGCCAAATGCCAAAGTACCTACACAAAAACTAGAAACTAGGTACTTTTTTTTTTCCAATTTTTTCATCAAAATAAACTCAAAATTCAAAATAAAAGTCTAAGACGCATTAAGATTTAATGTTAAATGAAACTAGAGACTAAAAATATGCATTAATTCTTAAACTTAATAATTATTGGAATATTACATAAATCCTGCAATCCTAGTGTTGGGCTATTTTCTTGGTACTTTTCTAAGAGACACCCTAACATGCTTTTACCCCACAAGCATATTTCTCATATGCTCCAAAGTATTGTGCGAGTCTCTACGTCAGATAAAGAGAGGGACACAGAGAAGGAAGGAAGGAAGGAAGGAAGCTTCATTAGAGTTTGCGCATTCTTGAGTTGCAAAGCTGCTTCATTTTTTTGCTTTGCTTCAATTTGTTCTGTGGGAGACCCTTAAATCCTTCATCCTCTAGGAGCATCCCCATAGGTTGGAGGTGCCAGATACAAAATACACAGTGGTAAAGCTTATTGAAGAATCTGCATAGTAACTGGTTATGTACACTCCCTTAGAGGGTCTGAAAAATGCTGTGATGTCTTGTATCCACCTCTGGTCTTTTCCTTCTTTTGGAAAGATTTCGTATGGAGCTGTCTGGCCCTTTTCTTAGTTCTTTGGGACCTGAAGTAGCTCATTCTCCTTCCTTTTGTTTGATAATGCTTTTTTTGAGTCGGGTGAGTTCGTATGCATATAAAGCATGACATTTCTGGTCGGAAAGTTGGCTCAAGGTATGGTGTCATCCTCTTATTTAATAAATGCGGAACACAAGATAAAGTGTTCTTTCGATTCTGCTACCCCAAATGCAATTTGAAGACTCTTTTGCTTACATGCTAAGTTGCAATTCAAAGAAAGCCCATCTGTCTGGCACATACATGTGTTCTAAGTCATGCTGAATAAATATCTTTCTTATGACATTTCAAGCAAGTATTAGGAGCTGAGCTATGATATTGAAATGGTGGAAGCTGATTTATTGAGAAGTCCATTTTGTTGAGATTTTCTGCCTGCCTTGTTTGTTTGAAGAGTGGTGAGGAGGAGAGGAGAAGAGAACATCCATAGAGAAGTGATGGAGGAAAAAGAGAGAAATTTATATCATTAGAGATAGGGCACACAAATATATAATAGTCATCGGACTGATGACATGGATAAAAAATGTCAATGTGGCAATAGTTAATAGCTATGAACTTACACGTAACCTACCACTCTATAGTCTAAGACATGTGATGTTGACCCTGTGTGCATCGACCATGTAACATGTAACACAAGTCACATTACCATTCTTGTCTATCGCAAAAGACTGTAGTCTATGAAAATAATATACTACCTTAAAAACAGCCTCAAGTTTCAAAGTTGTGGCTGCAAACTCTACCAATATATATCATATACACTGGGGGTTTGCTTCCATTATTCCGGACATTGTTAATACTTGGAGTCTCTCAAGCTGGATCCATTCTTCTGCTTCAAAATCAGGAGCCCAGATTCCAAAGCATCTGGTTCAACCAACATCATAAAAATGCCAGCATCGTCTCTCCATCTTACCAAGAAATATGCACATGTAGGTGTTCTTACATCACACTGTACATCTTATACATCAGTACAAGATACTGAGTTATTGTGTATAGGTGACAGTAAACTCTTAACCTACATATATGTAAGAAAAATACAGCTTGAATAACGAAATGAAATTCTAAAGTAGCATCACAACTCCAAAGTGTGTAATTACAGTTGGCATTATATAACTGCTGTTCTGCAAGTGAGGATGCACTATGGCTTTTCCTCTCCCCATGCATCTTTCAGATCTTAATGTGTGGGTTTCAGATATAATAGCTGCATGTTTAGCCCCGTCCATTTCGGATCATAATTCTCGCTTGCAGATTCCGTCTATGACTTAAATCTGAAACTGTCTTAGCTGTAAGGAATCCTAAGGGTTGTTCTTGAAGCATATCTGAATCCGTCATCCCATTTCGGTCCCATTGACAGACTCTTCAGTGATGTTAAGATTGCCTTTTGTTGAGCAGAATGGTATGGGCATTCTAGCCAGTGGTGTCGGCACTGTAGCAACCAGATTCACCGTATCCTTCCCCTGGCAGCATGGTCTAGCGACAATTACCCCAACTAGTTGGTACAAGGACCAGCTGTTGAATGATTGAAATTGACCACGTCACATCATGCACTAGTTTTACACTGCGTTGCAAAGCTCTTTGTGTTGGGTTCAAGTGCATTGGACGGTGTTAGTTAACCCCTTGATAGTGGTAATCCGTTCTAGCATAGTATTATTTACAGATACAAGATTTATGTTCATGCCATCACTTTTTCCAAGGGTAATAGCTATTATGAATTTTTGCACTTGTTTGTGGGTTTTACAGTTTATAGATGTAGCTTATTTATGCTATTTGCTGAGTGGATAAATGGTAATTTTTTTTTTTCGTTTTCAGGGCAATTTTCTGTTTCAGATGAGCAGCAGAAGTCGTCAATATATGCAGCTATTATTCCTCCTTTGATACAGTCAGAGAAGGCAATCAGTTGTACAAACCAATGGCGGCTGCAAATGTTCCTCTTGAACTCATTTTGTCAACTTCCTGTGAGTATTATGAACCTGATCAACACCTTTCATGTGAAGGGATCTCATCACTTTCTTCTGGCTCTGGATTCATGCAGGTCTTCCTTACAAGTGACCAGATTTATGAACATTTTGTCCCAATTTGTTTTCGTTACATGATAGATGGTGTCTTGCCTGTCAGATCTGCCGCAACAATGGCGCTTGCAATCTTCATACGGTACTAGCAACTTCTAACTAAGAAACTTTAGCCTGCACAAACTTCACTTACATATAACGGGCATCTGTCTTGGATGGTATATGAACGTGCAATAGCTGCATATATAATCTGCGAAATGGGTAAAGCTGATAACACAGATATTTCCAACATCCTACAAACCGATCACCTTGTTGTCCGAGGACCAAATTGAAAGGAAAGTGGTTCATAAAGGAACTTTTCAATGATCATTCTGGGCTAATAGAAGGGCCCATTATGACAGTTTTTTACTCTTCCAATCAAAGTTCGATATCATGTCGAGTTTTATGTTATGCAGTCCAATGCTGCATAATGATATTCTATACCTCAGACACACAGTGTTTGTACAACTCTATATTAATGAGCCAATTTCTGATTATGCATAAAAACACATCTTGTTATTCACGTCATTTAGTTTTTATCGCTGTTGTAGGCAAAGTTTTGATTGCTAACTATGGTGGGTCAGTTTCTGACTTTGCAGTAATAACCGGCATACAACTCAACGCTATGAGATATCTCAGAAGGTCGTGAAAGAATTTGGATATGGTCAAAGCTACTGGTCTCGATTAGTCTTCATTGAATTCTGTGAAAGCATGCTCAAGTAAGTCATTTTCTTGCCAATGTGCAGCATTTTCATGGATTAGACTAATATATGGGACGTTAATAATGGATACAATTGTAGCTGAAGAGAATTGAAAGCTGAAGTGGGATCTGTTAAGTTGGTGCATATTTGAAAGCCAGCATCCTGTTTCTAAAGACATTGGGGGAGGATGAGAACTGAGCTGGGGTGTGCTAAACATCTTAGTCGGGAGGATAGGAAATACGCTTTATGCAATTTGAACATGGTAGAGTTGGAAGATCTGCTGATCCTTAGCCTCTCAAAAAGAACTGCCCACACTTGGAGGTCCTAATATTTTATAGCTAGAGTTTTCAGCTTGGTTAATATATTACTAGAACAAAATCTTTAACATTCTCTCTAACACTCTTGTCTTGCAACTTATCATACTTTTATATTCAACATCTTGTGGGCATCTACTGTAGCAGGGGGGCACAAATCACTCTTCATGTTTTTGTGCACAACTAGGGTCAGTGTGGACTTGTGTTCGACGCCTATTTTCTACGAACATTGATAGTCAAAAGATTTTATTGGGGTTGTTACCCCTTAAAGCTGATTAATCCCTACGAAAAGCTTCATACATCATTTCTCTTGACCTAACGAGCTGAGCAGTAATGAAAGAAAGAAAGATATATTAATGTCTATGGGATGCCCATAGACTGCGATTGAATTTACGTGGGGCTCACTTGTAATTTGAATCAAACCAGGTGATGTATTTTTTATACCGTCTTAATGGCACCAACTATGAGACATATCTTGAAGTTTACTTGGAACTATTGGATCTTAAGATGTTTTAAAAGAAACTAGGAGGGTTAAGATAGATACGATGAGAAAACCTTAAATGTTATTATAAGATCTTGCGCATTGATTGGGCAAAACAGCTGCGAAGAACAGCCAGGAACTGATGCTAAAAGCATCAAGCCATCGTTCAACTATAAGTGGCTACAAGAATAGGTCTCATCAATCAAGCCTAAAAAGCCAAGTATGCCAGAAAAAGTAGAGTGGCATCAACTGTCAAAGGAGGATAGAATATGGCAGTCTTTCTCATCCTTGAAACTTAATTGCCATTTTCTCTAAGCTTCAACACTAGGCATGTCGTATTGTAGTTTTGAAGGTGGCTACAGGCTATTCGGTTCTGGATATTTGTATTTTGTGGTTGTCATGCTGTAGAATATATGCCGTGAATGATTAGTTTTTAGATACAACATTAAATTTTTTTGCAGAGTCTCAAGTACACTCATGTTCCGGCAAAACTTTCTTGATGCTGCCCTTGTTACTCTCCAGGTTGGTTAATTTGCTAAGTTCTGTTCATGAATGAGTTTAGATTTGGCTAATGGAGCTTCTCATGTATCATACACCCTGGTGTTCCTAATTGACAAGGTCAAAGAGATTATCTTATTGGTATTTATAGGGGGGCAAGTGTGATGAATGAGACATTGTATCTCACTGATCCTTATCATGTAAGCAGAGTTATCAGCTAACATGAAGGATGTGAATGCTAAGATATATGACAGCATTACAGTTTGAAGCAGCAGAAGAGAGGGTATCATTGTCAGTCCAGTAGATGGGCCTGTTGCCATTATTATCCATTGCTTGGACAGTTTCTCATGCTGAAAGATTTGTGCACCTAGCATGTGCTTTTAGTTACCTGTAAATCACAAGTGGCTTAAGAGCTTTTGGTAATCATATATATGAGGATGATCCATCAGGAATAAGTTGTCCATACTAGGATAATGACCTTTGATTGCCCATATATCATGTTACATTTGCTTTAAAATTTTGTATTGATGAATGAGTTTTGAATATCGAGCCCCAATTCGTTTCAAGTGAGAGCTCTGATGGAAAGATACAAAATTCTAGATGAGTATAATTGTTAGTTCTTCCTTTGAGGGTCTCCGAAAGAGTAAAACGGAGTTCTAAAGAGTCCAAAAGGAACAAAAGTACTGTGCTCCAGCTGTTAGAGAAGATCCCGAATTCTTTCGGTTTCAGTGGTCTGATTTTATTTTCATTTAGCACCTTAATTACGTGTTCGTAGGCAGCATAAGACTTGCTCCTAGTTTTGTTTGTGGATCACATTTATTAGACGTTAAAATAAAGAAATCATCCTTCTTTCTTCTTGCTTCCTTTGTTCCTTTCTATAATCTAAAGACTTTAATGAATCAGTTACAATCATGAAAGGCTGCATCCTATTTGTGTACCATTTTATGAATGCAAAAGCGATGTCCAAAATTTATCACCTGAGGTAGTAATCTGTCTGTAAAAGGTTTTTTCACATTGCAATCAACTAATTACAGGATGTGATTGTCAGTGTTCGCATGCGCGCATGCTTATTGTTACCCCTGCTAAAGGCATCCATTAAGCTTCCAGATGATGTAGCAGCTCTTGAGAGGATTAATTTTTATGCAACACAAAGGCTCAACGATAATGACCGTCAGGTAGCAGCTGCAGCACGCAGTATCGCAGACTCCCTTAAACATGCTGTTGTCCGCTGCACAGGCCTTGAAACTGGACTAGAAGCCTTTTCTTCACAGGTTAAAGGGGAGCATTTTACATTATCTGTGTTTTTTCTGCTATAGAAGACTCATGTTCCATTTCTGGATCACAGGCAGAGTTTGAAGCACTTGACAAGCAACGGGAAGAGGAGGAATGGAATATGTTAAGTAAAGAGGAGCAGGTACAAGGACATGCTACATGCCTTTCTTTGCATATAAAAATAGGCTCAAATGCATACAATAATAAGCTCGTAGATCAGATCAGCAGCTAAGAAACCACCTTTATTTTAGTCATGTTAATGCTAAATCAAATGGGCATTTGAAGACTAATATATGAGAGTCAATGAATGGAAAAGCTTGATAACAGTGTTTCTCAAAATTGATTATTTAGGATACCTGTATACTACATGATACCGAATTCCTCCTTTTCAGGATGAAAAGAAAAAGCTGGATGAGGCTTTACAGAAATTCAAGGTGGATGCAAGCAAGAGGGCTCCTGGTTCCACAGCTTCAACTTATGGGTTGAAAAGCGGTATAACTTCAGCTGACAAGAATGTCCAATGTGCGCAGGCGAAGGCAGGCATGACTAATAAGGTTAAAGTTGTTGGGCAAGGGTGGGGTTCAACTCCGGCACAAGACAATGCATGGGGTGACGCCTCTTCCTCTCAAAAATCCCAACTAAAGCCAAAAACCACTTTCGGTCCAAAACGATTATAACCCATGTTTAACGATTATAACCCATGTTTTGAGGGGATTGAAGAGCTGTGTCCACAGTGCCCAATTGTTGTATAGTTCTATTTTTCTATTTGATATTCCCATTTCTTTTTCTTTGAATATTCAATATAAGAAAATTATTATCTTCAAAGTTGGAATAATTTCTCAATTGTCTAAGACGTATAGTTTTAGGGTTGCTGTTTAGGGTTTTTCTTCTCCAAAGCTTATGTTATAAACCTCCAATGTTTGAGTTTCGTATTGCTCGAGGAGCTTCTCGCGATGGTGTGGACTATAATTTCTGGGACGTATTGTATCCAAAACCATATATTTTGCCATGTTTGAATCCAATTCCAGAAAATGGTTCAGCCAGGGGCAGGTGAAGATATATGTCGAGGTTTCAATTGCCCCACATTCCAAAGGATAATTCAGAGACCTCTTTGTATTTAGCAAGATACTAATTGGTCTTGAGCCTCTTGTTGAGTATTGACCACCCGTCAGAGACCTCTTTGTATTTAGCAAGATACTAATTGGTCTTGAGCCTCTTGTTGAGTATTGACCACCCGAACACTGCAGGGCTTCTTTCACGAATAGTTTAAAATGTCGCGAGTGAAGATCATATCCCGCATCGAGCGGAATTACCGTTTTCCCTGTGAACCGCTGAAAGCATCTAAGCGGGAAATCCTTCTCTATACGAGTTCTCAGACGAGGTGGAAAAACATCACTTCGATTTAGAGGTCATAATATTTTCTATTTTGGTGTGTTTTTGATGGATTTTTTTTTTGGCATGGTTAGAAAGAAGGAAGCTATCTTATGTTTTTTTTTGGAGCGAGACTAGGGCATGGATAAGATGTGACGCTGCTTTCTATTTGCAGCCTGGGTTTTGGCTTCAAGAGATGCCTATGGCACGGTTCAGTCTAGTTTGTTCCCTTTTGTTTTGGCTCAGATGACTTTCATTAGGTTGTCCAGGAAGCTCTGTTGCCTATTTGCCTTGCTATTACAACCTAGAAATTATCAAATTGGGGCACCTAGGCACAAATCGGGTCTCAGAAGCATCAAAGTAGACCTCTAAAGAACTCTGTTTTGCTCATGGGTCTCTAAATTCGAGTGGCAAACCCCAAATCCGACCTGGTAATAGCCAAATTGAGTCGCCCTTAGCTGGCTTGCTGCTTAGAATCATATGCAGACCATTTTCGCTGTCTCCAACCATCTACATGGGCAGTTTTGATTCTTTGAACTTTTCTTTGCTTGATTTCTCTTTAAATCCGCCTGATAATAGCCAAATCGGGTCGGTTTTAGCTTGGTCGCTGCCTACAATCACATGCAAACCATTTTCGTGTTTCCAAACAGTTGCACAACCAATTTCGGTTCAGGGAATTATGTAGCAGAGGAGTTGATTTTGGGTAAACAATCTGAGCCATTGAAGTTAGATGGGCAATCTTAGCCATCTATTAGAGAAGCTCAACCACTGGCATGAGAGTGTAAGAGTCTTCAATGATTCGAACCAAAGTGGGAAGATAAAAAGCTTTCTTCCTTCTGAGATGCACCGAAAACCTGCTGAACATCTGGTTTAATTTGATCATGAGTTTGCCCTACAAGTAAGAATCCGAGCTTTATTTTTCTGAAGATCTCTAGCTCCAAATATTTGGTATCACTTTCTTTATCGTTAATATTTTTATTAGCAATTTGGGACCCTTAGATTATGGAATATTTCATGGAATCTTTCACATCCAAGGTCGGCCTATTTCCTTAAAAACTCTTGCACAAACTACAAGAATGGCAATGTAAGCCAATGATTTAAGCCCTCAAAACCATTGTCCAAGCAACCAAACAGAGCTACTCTTTTAATTATGGAAACGGTGCCATAATTGGGATGGTGGATACGGGTAGCTTCAAAGACACTGAATTCGGCCCAATTCTGAAGAAGTGGAAAGGGATCTGAGGGGAAGGAGATGGGTTTAATTCCTCACAAGATGGGTTTAAATCCTCACATTGTAACAAGATGCTGATAACACAATGTATTTCTAGGAGGCGCAAAACGAAAGGGCGTTGAATTGGAGCCGAGACTATAAATCGTCAGGGATATCTGGCCACGGCAGCCACACGGCTCCAACTGTAGTAGGATTTTGTTTCAAATGCAAGCTACTTTGGATGTGCCACAGGGGGATGGCCCTAAAAGCCAGAGTTGCTTCTTATAAGGTATGATGGAAAGATGGGGGCCTTTCAATGTTTGATGTTGTTGCATACTTCGATCAAGCCATTGCAATCCTGCTCCAATCAACATGAAATGAAACTAGAGAGAAGGAATCATGTTGCAAGCCCGCATCATTCTATTTGCAGACAATTGCAAAACAGGCATCAAAGAAATCCTCCAAAATAGAAACAATACTAATAAACCAAACAAGTTGTTCAAATGGCCTAAAATATACCATTTTTTATACAATACTTTCCCAACCATT
Source organism: Isoetes taiwanensis (assembly GCA_021234155.1). Taxonomy (NCBI): domain Eukaryota; kingdom Viridiplantae; phylum Streptophyta; class Lycopodiopsida; order Isoetales; family Isoetaceae; genus Isoetes; species Isoetes taiwanensis. Next base: position 2,485,725 of record JAJEKV010000091.1, read on the forward strand.
GCGAGAATTGTGCAAATTTTATAAGGTTGTGAGATATTTTTATATGTTTGGTAATTTGAAATTAGAGTTTTTTAGCATAGCAAGTGCTTAACATTTGGATTTGAGCAATGGTCTACTTAACATCTGGATTTGAGTTGGAACTTGGTGTTGTGACTAGGTAGATGCATGATCAATTTTAGGTTTTTTGCATTTGTGTTGGCACTTTGTGGTGGTGCTCGAATTGGTGACCAAGGTTGAACTGGCCACTATTCTTATTCTTGTTTTATGTTTTCAGGTCTCTTGTAATCATTCATCGGACTTAAAGGTTTGGCTTTGTTGCACCTATTCTTATTTGGCCTAATTTTCTGCCAAAAACAGTGTTTCGTATAAATTACCTTATGCATGGGGAATCAATGAACTCTGAAGTAGAGGCACAAGGGTCCCTTGACTTGAGGTATACACCTCTTATTGATTATGATTTTCATAACTTTAAGAGGACAATAAGAATGGAGAATCCTACAACAGTTCATAAAAGAAGGCTCGAACATAGGGGTTTACTACTATGGGATTTGTTGGCTCGTATCATTATGACGTGGTTCGATTGAAACTGATCAAATATTGAAGTTGATATGAATATGTAGCAAAATAACAGGGGGTTCCAGAGGGATTTGATATGGATGTAAAAGTAACAATTCCGAAAACCATAGACTATATATCTCTAAAACAATGGAATAGGTTGTTATAAAAAAAACATAGATTAAAGATAAAAAATAATCACATTAGCTCACTGGGTACATTGGTTAAAGTAGTCTTATTAGGACATTGAGTTATTTTGGTAGACGTTCGAACCCCCGTATTTCATATTCTAAAATCTTAGGCAAAGCCGTGATAGAACTAGTGCAAAACCAGCACAAACCCTGCAAGATCGACTCAAGAGATAGAATAGAAGAACAAGAATAACTCTATTGAGAAAAGCAATAGGAAATACAATCTCTACGACTGAGCATTGCATAGTACATAACGTACAATCAATATATACAACTGGTGAGACAGAGAATAGTAGTCCACCGTTTAACCACCCACCACTAATTACGGCACTGATTTAGGGTCGGTGCTCAGTGCTGACAAAGTGCTGCCTTCTGTACATTTCAGCACCTTCTCAGCACCTGTGTGCTAAGTGTTGAACCACTGCTGTTTCAACACATTATGCTTAGTCAACATATTTATATTCCAACACTCTCCCTTAAATGTTGCTGACTAAGCAGAAGAAAATCAGCTGAAACTAAGGTAATCCTTCTCTCCCTTCAGCTGCAATTTCTTCATGCCCAAGCTCTCCTTCACATTGACAAACTTAGATCCAACTAATGGTTTGGTAAAGCCATCAGCAAACTGATCCTGTGAGGAGCAATGAACAAGTTGAGAAGATCCCATTTGGATCTGCTCATGGACAAAACACAAATGGGTGTCAAGGTGTTTTGTCTTTGGATGGTACTTAGCATCCTTGGCAAGATGGATGGTACTTGTGTTGTCGCACAATATAACAGCCGAGGATGGAGGTACCTGCAGATCTGTCCACAAATGTTTAAGCCACAACAATTCCTGCATCCCAACACTGAGTGCTTTGAATTCTGCCTCTGTGGTGCTGATTGACATTGTAGACTGTCTTTTAGACAACCATGTTAGCACGTTAGGCCCTATGAACGTGACCATCCCTGTTGTGGACCTCCTACTATCATGACAGTTAGCATGATCTGCATCAACAAAGACTTTCAGCTGGAAATCAGAGGACCTCTGATAAAAGAGACCTTCCTGTGAAGTCCCCTTCAGATATGCCAGCAGTCTTTTAGCAGCCTTCCAGTGCGACTGCCTGGGATTGCTCATGAATCTAATCTGCTCAGCGCTCCCACAGCGAAAGAGATATCAGGTCTAGTGACTGTGAGATATATCAACGTCCCTACCAAGCTTCGATAGAGTGTGGGATCACACTCCTCCTCACCATCGAAATCAAGCTCAAGCCTTGTGCCTGGCTCAAAAGGACTTGCCACAACCTTGCAATCTTGCATACGATACTGCTGTAACATTTCTTTGATATATTTCTGCTGAGAAAGATAGATGCCATCTGAGTGCTGCCACACTTCTACATCTAAACAATAATGCATAAGGCCAAGGTCAGTCATCTCGAAGGACGAAGATAACTTCAACTTCAATGTAGAAATCAGCACATCAGCATCTCCTGTGATGATCAAATCATCAACATACAAAACCACAATGCACATTCGGCCTTCATGTGATTTATAATAAAGATTAGGGTCTGCTGCACTTCTGCTGAACCCCTGCTCAAGAAAGAAAGCATTAATTTTTGCATGCCAACATCTTGGAGCCTGTTTCAAGCCATAAATGCTTTTCTTCAAATGAAAAACCAGCTGCTCCTTCCCTTGAACAACAAATCCTGGAGGTTGAGTCATATAGACCTCTTCCTCCAAATCACTATTCAAAAAAGTAGACTTAATGTCTATTTGAAACATTGGCCAACCTTTCATTGCAGCAAGAGCTATAACTGATCTAATAGTGGACATTCTGGCTACGGGAGCAAAGACTTCATCATAATCTAAGCCTTTTTTCTGTGCAAAACCCTTGGCTACAAGTCTAGCTTTGTGCTTTGACACTGTCCCATCAGCATGAAATTTGGTTTTAAACACCCACTTACATCCAATAACTTGCTTATCAGCTGGAAGTTCAACTAATTCCCATGTGCCTTGCTTCAGCAATTGAGAGTATTCTTCTTCCATTGCATGCTGCCACTGCGGATCACTAGCTGCTTCATGAAAGGTTTGTGGATCAACATGATCCTGGACCTTTGCCATTAAGGCAAGGTTACATGATCCATTAGACTTCTCCTGTTTCTCCATCAGACGTGCTGATCTCCTAGGTTCAACAACAGGTACAACAGGTGCTGCAACCAGTTCTGCAACAATTTGTTTCTCCTTGAGACGTGCTGATCTCCTAGGTTCAACAATAGGAAGTATAGCAGGTGCTACAATAGGTGCTATAATAAGTGCTGGATCAGGTGCTACAGTACCTTCATGTGTGCTGGATTCCCCTTGAAAGGAACCAACCTGCTCATGGACCATAGGGCGAGTGGGATTGGGATCATCCCATGCCACTACTTCAGGCAAATGTGAGTTCACTAGAGAAACCACTAGAGAGGGAGAGAAAGGCCTACCAGCAGCTGCTATCAGATCTCCAACATCCAAGCTGCTGTCATTGTGAACTGTAGGACAATCACTCGAAGATATACCATCATACACAACATCTTCAACGAATTGAACTGACCTGCTTACAATAACCTGCTTGTTGGAAGGATCATACAACTTGTAACCTTTCTGATTTTCTGGATACCCAATGAAGATGGCTTTGACAGTCATGTCATGCAACTTTCCATACTTTTTCAGCTTCTTAGCAGGTATGGAAGCATAAGCCAAGCATCCAAACACCCTCAAATGAGACACATCTGGTTTCATTCTCCAAAATGCTTCATAAGAAGTCACATCCTGGACTGCCTTGCCTTAGTAGGCGACCTATTTGCCAAATATGCTGCTATCACTACTGCCTCTCCCCAAAAAGATTCAGGCAGTTTCTTGTGACTCATCATAGATCTTGCCAAATCAAGCAAAGATCTATTCCTTCTTTCAGCTACACCATTTTGTAGATGAGGATAAGGAATGATTAACTGTCTTTCAATACCTTCTTCCATGAGAAACTCATCAAAGGCATTAGAAACATATTCATCTTCATTGTCACTTCTCAACTTTTTAGCTCAAGGGGTTGAGTTGCGCAATGAATAGCCTGCTGTGGAAAAGGCTGTTGAGGTTGCTTTCCGAGATAGCATGCAACACACTCAAGCTTGACACATTTCAAAGAGGGAATACCGGTAACCATCTTGTTCTTGTACAAGGCATGTACAGCAGTGCCTCCAACATGACCAAAACAAGCATGCAACAGATGCTCAGCAGTCAAGTCAGCACATACAAGACCATGTTCAGTCTTATGAACTGAACCATCAAAGACATACAAGCCATTCTGCAGCGTCCACTGCGCCATGAACTGCAGACTTTTCAAGTCAATGCCTTCAAGTGGATTCCTGCCCAGCAGATAAGCTTTGCCATTTCCGAGAACAATGTGATGGCCTGCTTTATCAAATTCAGCAGCAGACATGATATTAGACTGTAATCCAGGTGCAAATATGACATTTCTCACCTTACTAACTACATCACGTCCATGCAATTGAAAAGCTACAATCCTCTTTCCTGTGATAGGAAGAGAATATCTATTACCCATCTTCACATCACCTCCAGATCGAGGTTCAAGTTCAGAAAACACATTTGAATCTCCGGTAAGATAAACCGTGGCTCCTGAGTCCGAAATCCAGTCCTTCTGTAGGGTGTTCGCCACTGCTGCAAGATTCAGATATTCAGCATCAAAAGTGGCACATGCAACAACACTTGTCTCTCTCTTAGAGTTGACTGTTGTGCTTCTCGTGTCACTATCCTTTGAGCTTTTCTTCTCCTTCTTACACTTCGAACTGTAGTGACCCTTTTCACCACAATTCCAGCACTTGAGCTCCTTAGATTTCTTACCATCAGACTTTACATTTTCTGACTTCCTAGAGTCTTTGCTATCAACAAACTGCTTCTTGGTGTCAGCCCGAGAAGTAGACACAAAATTAGCATGGTCCACTCTCCCATCCCTTTGCTTCTGCACCAACTCTTCTTGTTGCAGTAGAATGGTTACTTTGGCTATATCAATCTTCTCCTTGTACCTGATCTTCGAAGAGATAATATCATACGAAGGAGGAAGACCAATCAAGATATCTTGAATCAGCTATTTTTCAGATAACACTCCACCAGCAGCCATGTAATCCAAGTGCCATTGCTTCAACTGAGTAAGGTATGCTATGACAGATTTGAAATCACCTAATTGGACATGTCTCATTTTGTTCTGGATCAGCATTTGAGTAGCCATACCCTTGCTATCAAGAGACTTCTCCAAATGAGACCACATCTCCTTAAACTCAGTAAAATGGTTGATTTCATGACCAATTGTCTCTTCAACCAACATTTTGACAAGAGCACAAGCTTTCTAGTTTATCCTGCCAGCATCTACTGACTTGGTGCTGATAAAGTCTTCATCAAACACCGCTTCCATGTCACTAAATATCAAATAATTTGCCATGAGCTTTGCATTCTGTGAGAACTTGAATGGATCCATGAATTTCTCCTGCTTTCAGCAGCCAAAAAGATGGTTGAGAAAACAAATTTGTCACCAAACAAAGCACCCACTAGAAAAGTTGAATCTTGAATTTTGTCACCAAAAAAATCTTGGAAAACTCGAATCTCACACCAGAACTTGCTGGAAAATCTGAATCACTCTCCCAAAACGCTTCCTCCAGGCTGTTGCACTCAGAAGTGTGTACCCCAGTACAACACCTAGACTATCGAACGGTTTCTTGATTGAATTCTTCTCCCTTTGAGTAATTAAGCTGAAGTGTATGGAATGCAGTACCCCAACACAAACGAGTTAGCCTTCGTAACTATTCTAACCATCAACAACCAACAACAAACTTACAGAATTCTTTCTTCAATTTGCATCACACATTCATTTTTTTCAAACAAATTTATTGCACTACTATAACCTTCACAGTAATCGATCTCCCCAAATTCTTCATTACTCATAAAGGATTGCCCAAACAAAATATATGTTAATGTTCAGAATTGACAAATATTTCCACTTCCTAATTGTCTCAACATTCCTCTGAAGGCGTCCATGCTGTTGGATCTCGAGATTGCTGGCTGGGATCGAGCTGCGACTTAGGAATTCCGGTTCCTCTGCTACTCTTCAGGCGAGATGGCGTCCAATGCTGCTCCAATCCGACCTATAGGGGCTGGAAACCGAAAGGGTTTCCCTTTTAGGGTTTATGCCCCTTTATCCCCACGAATTTTAGGGTTGGGCCCTTTTTGGTCAATGGCCTATTGCCACATGGCAAAAGGATATTATATTCACATGTGGCCTTAACATGTGCAATATAATGGTTCGCAGGGTTGTACCCTAGGGTACTACCCCTTTATGGTCGATGTGTACATGTCGTCATGTCGTCTGAGTCGACATGTACTAGTGACGTGTTAGTATAATATACGTATTCATACCATATATTATTCTGGAACGTCACATTCTCCCCTCCTTGGATTGATGCTGTCCGCAGCATCACGAGTCTCCCCACCTTGGAAACCTGCATACAGCTTATCGGACTCTTCCGACACATGTAATTAACACAATTATTATAAGATAATACTTAAAATTATAATTGCATTGTTTATAATCTCCACATAGTAAACCCTTTAATTTACGCCTTATTTCAACATTTATTATAGTATCTAGTTTAAGCACAAAAATTGTTCTTCAACGTTCTTGTCCCCTTGTAGCATTTATTCACTACATATGCTACAAGTTCTTGTAGTGCAACCTCCTGCCGCTTCATCGTTCTATTGGCCTGCAGGTTGACACTACGTTAGTACCAATTTAATTATTAAAAATTTTGGTTATATGGTGACCACCCCACCTATCTACATGAATGTGTGACTAATCTCCCGGCATAGGAAGAGGATGCTTCTTCCATCGTGGCCGTGGAGACAGCCCCTATCATGCCTATATGCCGCTCATGCCTACACCTGTAGTTGCTTTTTGCGTGAAGGTTGGTGTCCTCCCCGTAATTAGGCGTGAAGGATCCTTCCCGTGATAAGCATTGACTAGAGGTGCTTCCCTATTATGCATCTGAATGACCTCTTTTCTCTCAAGCTGACTACTTCCGTGGCATCGGAAGTAGACTCCTAAGTTACCTTGCTTACCTATCGGTTCGGAGTCGACCACTTCGGTGACGAGCTGACCCTTGCATTGCTCCATGAATTGTGGGTACTGCTTCTCAAGATCTGATTGTAGTACCCACGTAGCGTCCTTTGGTAAAGATGCGTCCATTTCACAAGGTATTGGAGAAATTGAGATCTTCTCTTCTTATAAGATCGATTCGAGAAGAACCTCAGGAACAATCTCAAGTTGATCGTCGGGTTAATTCCGTAAATGGCTTCGGTGTCTCCAATACTTCCTCTGGATTAGGGGTGTGTTTCTTTAGGAGACTTCGTGAAAGACTCTATGGATCTTGAGGTGTCTTTGGTAAGTCCAATTTGTAGGCTTGGTTACCTACCCTTTTGACAATTTTGAATGGACCAGCCCACCTTGGAGCAAGCTTCTTGCAATTGCCGATGCGGAGCTTTGCTTGTTTGACCTTTATCTTCAGCCAAACATTGTCCCCTACTTGGAACTCCCTTACTGTTCAGTGCCGATCAGCTATGCTCTTTTGCCTTCTTCTTGCTGCTAGGAGGTATCCTCGCGACCTCTTCAACCAATTATTTGCATCTCGGCGAACATCTGCTGGGATACTTCTACCTTGGACACAGGGTTGTGCCAAGAGTCTGGTGTCAAGCACTGATAGCCGTAGTTGATCATAAACGGTGACATTTGGGATGACTCTTGCTTGGTGCTATTGTATGCAAACTCAACCAAGTAGATGAAGTCATCCCGCTTTGATTGCTTGTTCCAAAACATAATTCGCGAACATATCTTCGGTATGGTTAGCTCGGTCCGCCCATCGTGCGGGGTGATAAGCGTGCTCATCGACAATTTCGTCCGATGGTCTTTGAAGAGATCTGCCGAATGCACTCATGAACTTGAATCTACGGGGAGATTATTTCTCTTGGCATCCCATGGAGTCTAAAATATCCTTTGTGAATAACATTGTGTCTAATGCCGTGTCGGTGCTCCTACAAGGCACAAAGTCGCCATCTTCGACAATTTGTCGACTCACGACCATTAAGGCGTCTTTGCCCTTATGGTTCTAGGGAGCCCTGTAATGAAGTCCATGCTTATTATCTCCCACTTGGAGTTTGGTACTGGCAATGGCTCTAATGCTCCTGGGATTCGTAGTTGTTCCGCCTTCGTCTGCTGGCATAGCTGGCACTCGCGTATATACCTTGCTATCTGCTTCTTCATGCCTGGCCAATAGTAACTACTTCTTATCTTGAAGTAGGTTTTTGTAAAACCTGCGTGGAAACTCTTGGGCTGTTTGTGGGTGTCATGGAGAATCAACCTTCTGACTCCGGATGATTCCGGCACACACAACTTATTTTTATGATACAAGAGGTTTCCTTCCTTCTTAAAATGTTTGAAGGCTTCTCTCTCTTTGTCCGTTCTTGCCTCTTTAGAAAGGCTTGCCCATACTTCCTGGAAGTCCTTGTCCGTTGGCAGCGTTTCTTCTATTTTCTTGCCAAACTCACTGGTAAGTGTTGATATGGCATTGCAATGCACCCTTGTTGTTAAGGGGTGCCTTGACAGAGCGTCTGCGACCACATTGAGTTTCCCCGGCTTGTACACAATCTCGAAGTCGTACTCTTCCAGGAACTCCATCCATCTTCTTTGCCTTAAATTCAACAATGGTTGCGTGAAGATGTACTGCAGACTCTGGTGGTCGGTATCTAATTGGAACTTCCTTTCCAATAGATAGTGTCTCCATATCTTTAAAGCTCTTACCACTGCCAATAGCTCCTGATCATGTGTCGGGTAGTGAGTCTCTGTGTCATTCATCTTTCGTGAATCGTATGCTACGACTCTTTCTTCTTGCATTAAATTTGCTCCCGTCTTAATCTTGCTCGCATCGATTCGCGACTAAGCATCCTTTCTGGATCGGGGCAATGTTAAGACAGGGGCGGTTGTTAAGGCCTCCTTTAACTTCTCAAATCCTGCTTGAGCCTTCTTTTGCCAATGTGCCACCCAGTCTTTTATCTTTTCTGCCTTTCTATAATATCCTGCTAAGCCCAAAAAGCTTCTCACATCGTGTATGTTCTTTGGTGCTGGCCATTCAATCACTGCTTGGATCTTTGCCGGATCGGTGGAGATGCCGTCTGCTGATATGACATGCCCCAAGTATTCTACTCTTTCGGTGGCGAAATGGCATTTTGACAACTTCGCATAAAGCTGATGTCTTCTCAGCTTCCCAAGTACCCTTCTCAGATGTTGGCTATGCTCCTCCAGGGACTTGCTATACACCAAAATGTCATCGAAGAACACGATAACAAATGTGTCAAGGAATTCCCGAAAGATATCGTTCATGAGTCTCATGAATGTTGCTGGGGCATTTGATAGGCCAAATGGCATCACTGTGAATTCATAATGGCCATACCTTGTTCGGAACGCCGTTTTGTGAATATCTTCCTCCTTGATTCTGATTTGATGATATCCAGACCTTAAGTCTATTTTGGAGAAGACTCGGCTCCTTGTATGCTGATCCATCGGTTAGTCTACTTTCTGGGTAAAGGCATACTTGTTCTTGATTGTGTGTTTGTTTAATTGGCGATAGTCAATACACATCCTCAAGCTTCCATCTTTCTTTTGGCCGAATAAGATGGGGGCTCGAGCGAGGAGACACTAGGCCTTATGAACCCTAGGTCCAATAGCTCCTGCAATTGCTTCTTCAACTCTGATAGTTCGTGGGCCGTCATTCTGTATGGTGCCTTACTCGTGGGCTTAGTACCTGGTTCGAGTGCAATTTCGCACTCCACTCCCTATATGGCGGAAGCTCCTTGATTTCATCGGGAACAAGTCATGGAATTCCTCTATTAGCTTGGCTACCGCTTGGGTAGTTTGCTTCTTGATTCATCTTCTTTATCTTCCGGTGCCTCTTCTTGGCCAAGTTCTAATTTGAAGATGTATGCAACTTGTTCCCTTGTGATGCATCTAAGTAATTTCTTACTCGACATGCATTGCATTATAGGTGTCACTTGCTTACCTGAGATTTCTATGATTTTCCCGTTAGGCGCCGTGAGCTTCACCTTCCACTCTCCACAATCTATTTGTACTTTTTGCGGGTTGGTATTCCATACCTATGATGAGGTCATATTTTCCTATGCTCATGATCTCTGCCCCCATTTCAATATTGATACCGGGTAAGTCTATATTGAAATTCACCCTCTTCGGTCGTGTGCCCGATGGCTCATTTGGCTAACACTCTTTTGATGCGGGCTTAGACTTTCTTGTTTTCAACTTTAGCATTTCTGCCATCCCTGGTGATGCAAAATTGTGGGAAGCGCCACAGTCTATGAGGACTATAAAGATTTGGCGGCTATTTTACCAATCGTGGATATTACTTGATGCTTGGCTCTCTGCGCTTTACGTATCTATGGCGGCAAAGATGTGACACTCACCATGGATATAGTCATCGTCCGCCGTCCTCCTCTTCTTACATCCGGGGTCTCCCAACCTCCCATTTCATAAGTCTTTGCATTCATCGCGAGCAGGCGGTTATTGTGTTCTATGCCCATTTGGAAGCACTTAGGAAGCTTCTTGTTTTTCTATACATTCCTGCCGCTTTTCTTTCGGAATGGAGTTGAGGAACTGCTTGACTGTCTTTGAATAATTTGAGCCTCCCCCTTGTCCTTTATCTTTGAAGCTGTTTCCATTGATTTCCGGTGTATGGTGTCTTGGTAGGTGACGGACTGTTTGCTCTCGGGCTCTGGCCTCCATATGCTTTTCCTTTGTCATACCACTGCTTGGGTTCACTTTTGTGGGGTCTTGCCCCTTGTAGGCTTACTGCCTTCGCTTCCGCCTCAGATACTGAGCGCGGGTTCAGGGCTCGGACTATCTTCCATAGGTCCTCATTCAGGCCCTCCATATAGCCTTCCACTGCTCTTCTCTCGCTGAGTTTTGGCACATACAGCCTCAACCTCATGAACTCTTCCGTGTATTTCTGTACGGATTTGTTCCCCTGTTGTAACCTGTGGAATGCTTGCATCTGGTGGCACTTGTGTTCTCTTGGGACATAGTGCTTTTTGAAGGCCCTTGCGAACTTTGTGAACCTGCACTTGTCTCTGCTCATTCCATGGGCTCTAGCATAGCCCCTCCACCAAATACGGGCTGCCCCTTTCAAGTTAGCAGTGGCTACCCTGCCCTTGTCTTTGTCTTTCATGCCGTAAGCATTTCCGTACTCACTCATCTCGTCTAGCCATGCTTCGGCTTCCATCCCTGATATGTTTTCGCCGGAAAACTGTTCCAGCTTGCGTGCCTTCCAAACATTACTTAAGGCCGAGTCGACCTTCTTCTGGTAGTCAGATTGGCCTGGCGGCCTCCCCGTTATTCTTTCTTCCTTCCGGGCTGTTCTTACTGTTTCCTCCTCAGACTCAGAGCTTGAGTCCGAGCTGTCGGAAGAGCTGGAGCTAGAAGATCTGCGGCGGCTCCTCTTTTTCTCCTTTCCTTTGTGCTGAGAACGGGCCTCTGGGGGTTGCACATTCTGGTCCTGTTTGTTTCTTCTCCTGCCTGCCAACATGGCTTTGATTTCTTGCAGATCTGACCTCATCTGCGAGATTTCTTCTTCCGGCGTCGATGCGTAATACTCTTTGAATAGCTCCCAAGGCTGGAATTGTCTGATTGGTGTATGATCGCCTTGGGCTTGGAATTCAAGGTCGACATTCCTGCCTGTTCTAACTGCACCTATTACATTAGCACCATTTATCATGAGTTCCTTTTTGTTGGTTGCATTAGGTGTTTGAATGATATGATTGTTAAGACAACGATACCAAAAAGACATTTTAAAATGCAATTCAAAAGGATCTTATATTTTTATTAATATATATCCGATATATATTTACTTAATACAATAGACATGATTTCCATTACATTGATTTACTGATAGTCTGGGTGATCCTCAGGGAACTTCTTTACTTGGGCTGTACCTACTGTACTTCCCAAGTTCCGAAATATATCCCCTTGATCCCCTCGGATGGCGAATGCTAACTCTTCCACCCGTCTATGGGAGGTATGAGCTGCTGTCACTGCCAACCTACCTTGTCGAAGGTGGGGTACTGCAAAGTCGAAAATGCCCAAGGTTGTTTTCCGCTTCACCAAAATGACATGGTCGATTTTTTCTGATAGGCGTGCGTGCATGCCAAATCCCGAAAGTGCTACTAGCATCGCCGCGACTTCCTCTCGCGTGGGCTGGCGCTTGTGAAATACTATTATTCTACCGTCCGTTAGGGCGGAAGATAATATTTGAGTCTTTGCTCGGTACTCCTCCACGTGCTCCTGAGGTACCCCTATGCCTTGATGCATATTGATCGACCGGTACTTGAACTAATTCCTTGTAATCTTGGAAGAGCGTTCGTACACTTGTCAAGTTTGTGGCTCTCCCTTGGAATTTTGATACCTGTTCTTGCGAAGAAGAAGACTCCCCTTGAAGTACTCTTGTTGTCTTCCCCCTTATTCCCATCTGCTCTTGAAGTGCTGCAAACTCCTCCTCGGTAGGAAGTTCTTCCGTCATCATGCCTCTGATAGTGCCATAGGCTTCAATGTCTGACATGGTGTGTCCTGTGTAAGTAGCTGCTACTCGTACTTGCACCGGAAAGTCTTCTGTTTCTTGGTCGATGAAGTCTTCTAAATCCGGCTGTTGCCGTAGAAGATGAAGGAGTTCGTCGACGCGGTAGCCTCTGTCCCTGCATTCGGGGAGGTTTTTGATGTCGTTTAGCAACAAGTATTCCTGGCCTACGACTATGATCGGTGCTAGACTTGTTATTCCCAGCCCGATTGGTTGTGCAATCCTTGGGGTGGTCCTGTCAGCTTCGAAGCGGGTGATGTCTTGTTCTGCTTCACGGCGTTCCTCCTCTGGGTCCATCTCCATGTCATCCTCGCTTTCTTGCTCGGAGTCTTCACTTTCTTCGGACGCTTCTGCTATGGTCTCTTCATACTCAAGCAGTAGCCGTTCGTCTGCTGCTGCGTCTAAGGGTGTGACCTCAAGTGGCTGAATTGATGGTTCGCCTATTATGGTTTTGGCCCTATAGACTAGATATAGCGCTAAGGCTGTGTTGTAAGAGAAAAAACTTTTTCTATTGCTAGTTAGGATCATGTAGCCGGGTAAGCGGTTGGTTCTGTTTCGCAATACTTTGGCAATGTTGGGTGCATGACTAAGGGCTGTTTGCAATGCGGTCCTTGGTACAAAGTACCCTATGCATGGCGGTATCTCTTGCAAGCTAGGGACTACTTTCTCTTGGAATTCTTGCAAGACTTGCTGGTAGAAGGGATTGGAGTTCAGGGTTGCCGAGAGGTCAAATTCTTTTTGAAAGACTTGGAATACTATATTGACATCTACTTCAGCAATGTGGGGGGAGGCGCTGTACCAACTGATGAAGGATTCTGTAGCCATGACGAGTAGCGTGCTGCCGATATCAAATGGAACTGGGAGCGCTGGAGGGAGCTGGAAGATCGCCTTAATCGCAGGAGCAATTCTGTGGTTGAGGTTTAGGGGTTATGAGGGTATATATAGGGAATTTGTACCCTAAAATTTTTAGGGTTTCTAAAACTCTTGATATTTGGGACGAAGGCTGATGTTTCTGGTTTAATTTGAAGCCAGAAGTGACTTGTCTACAATTGTAGGGTTCTAATGCAATAAATTTTGGCCGATTTGGATATGTGTAGCTCAACTTATGGACCTGGAAAGGTCGGATGCCTCTAAGAGTGCGCGAGGGGGATGTTAGATTGGGACCTAAGTGGCCTCTGGCGCACTCTTGGAGTCGTTAGCCTATCTCTGTCTAATGGATGTCAAGAACCCGCTGGAAGGGGTAAATTCCTATTAGTTTTCTTCCTAAATGCAGGTTTCTTTGTTTATTTACCACGTTTGGAGCAAGTAGGGCTAATCAATGGCCCAGTTGGCTGGATGACTCTAAGAGTGCACGAGGAGGGGGTTAGGTTGGGACCTAACTATGCTCTGGCGCACTCTTGGAGTCGTTGGTCAAAATATCGCATTTGCTCCAGATCTAATATTGTACCTAATGAATACACATTTTTAAACGACTATATATCTTTATTATTCAAAATTTTCATACATCACATATAAACCTGTTAGTTACAAAAAGGTAAGTTCCCCTCTATTTATCTGTTCTCTTGATGTACTTGGCTAACTTCATATCCTTTGGTTGAAGTGTGACCCTCTTTGCATGGAGCGTGCACACCAGTGAATCCTCGAAATATTGCACTACCTCCATCTCTGCTGCTTCTTGTAAAGCGAGTAACATGTCGTTAGTTACTCGCTTGTTGGGGTCGAACTCCCACAAGATTTCTCGGACAAACCTCTGGAATGCTGCTCGCGGAATCAGAAATCCGTAGCTTCTTTGGAAGTGGCGGATTTCTCTCAGGGCCCTTGCAAAGGGTGAGTCTTGAGATCTCTTCATAGGTTTCTTCGGAGGCTCCGGGAGCTCTGGTGGAGGTTTGAGCTGGAATGCTTCTCGAGTTGGCCGCCCTCCTTCGACAAACTTGACCCTGTGTGCTTCGTAATAAGCTGCGTATTCGTCGTACATCTTCTTGTATATCGTATAGTCGGCTAATTCCTTCTTGTACCTCCTCTCGGGCCCTAGAGTGTAAGAGTCCCTGGCTGTCTTGGTTGCCTTCTTTGTGGTTGCTTTCTCCTCACCTAGTTTCTTTGCCTCTTGCCATTCTGAAAATGGTGGGGGCAATGGCGGGGGTAGGTCAACCTGTGTCTCAGCCTGGTCCTGAGCTGGAAGTGAGTCTTCTTCCTGGGGTTCTTCTGTATCCGGATGAGGGTTAGCCTGCTTCTGTGATGATTCTCCGGTTCCGAGAAGTACTGACTCCAAGAAGTCTGCCACATCACCAGTATCTTCTGACGAGGATGGAGGTTGTTCGCCCTCGGTTGGCTCGTTTATGACTACGCCGGTCGAGGTCTTCCTCTTCTTAGGCCGGGGTTCTTCAGTCATTACCCTTTTCCCTTTCGGGTCGGGTTCCTCCCTATTCTTAGTCCTCAGCTCCCGCCATTGATCATCCTCCGCCTCTGCAACTTCTTCATCCGCTTTCCTTCTCGCCTTCTCCTCCTTTCTCTTGGCCCTTTCTTCTCTTCTTCTTGCCTTTTCTTCTTTCTTCCTGGCTTTTTCCTCTTTCCTGCGCCTCTTTTCCAAGTTTCTATAGTACCTAGGCCGCCTCTCCATGTCAGCCTTCAGTTTATCATCAGCATCTTTGAGCTTCTGTTCGGCGGCGAGTACTTGGGCGCTGGGCTTATCATCCTTCTTTGGCTTGCGGGCGGTGTGTTTTGTCCTAGCCATTGTATGACAGTGTTCGATTTGGAGCAGGGCGCTAAAAGATCGGTTAACAGAAGGAGCTCGCAGAATCACGTGAGAAACCCTAAAAAATGAGCCTATGTCCCGTAATTTATAGGGTTTAATCTTTAGGGTTTGGTCGAATTAGTGGTCTGGTTGGTTTGCTGGCGAAAGTCTCCCCATCTTGGATGAAATTGGGGTCTTGTTTGGTCCTGTTCCTTCGAACACCTCTAAGAGTGCGCGAGGAGGGGGTTAGGTCGGGACCTAACTATGCTCTGGCGCACTCTTGGAGGCGTTGGCCTTCTCTGCTCCAACACATCCAATTTACACAATTTACATGTCGTTTCCCACTTATTCAAGCATTTTAAGCAAGATTCTATTATTACCTTTACCCTTTGAGTAAGTTATGATCAATTTTTGAGGTCACTTTTAGGGACGTCTCTAAGAGTGCGCGAGGAGGGGGTTAGGTCGGGACCTAACTATACTCTGGCGCACTCTTGGAGACATTGTTCCAAAAGTGACTTGTACTTAACGTTCTTCAATGTTTTAACATATAATTCTAGCTATTTCGAGCTTTTTGATTGGGATTTCATCTTTTATTTTATCATTTGGAGTTCCTAAGGCCAAGTTCTAGGGTTCGTATGGGGTGACTACTCTAAGAGTGCGCGAGAGACCCATTAGGTCTGGACCTAACATGCTCTTGGCGCACTCTTGGAGGTATCGGCCGAAAGTGCCTGAAATTTAGTAGGCTCTCTTAAGTACTTTTTGACTGTTTGTTCTATCTTACCTATGTTCTCTAATTATCCTAATCCTAGATAATTACTAACTCTACCCCGGGAGAAAAAATTTTCCCGCTACTCGAGGTTTGTGCTTGGGCTTTTACCTCCAAGACTGAATGTCTAGATGAGTTAGTTCATATAGGATTTCGGTCAGTGCTCGATCCTGGTCTGCCAAGATCAGAGCTCTGATACCATTGTGACGGCCCCGGCTCATATACGATGCCCCGATCGTATACAAACTGGAGATCATTCCTCAAACCAGCATCTGCCCGCTCATGTGAGGCCGTCCACCTAACATCGGGCTCTCGATGGTGGCCAAGAACCCGACGGGGAAGAATGGACGTGTCATTCATCCCGTCTCCCTCGGGATCGACCTAGCAACGGAAGCGTAAACAAAACATGAGCACATGACATCAAGCAATAATAACATACCCACCTCGAAGGGTGGTCCACCATATCACAGTAGCTGCATCACACATCAGTACATCAATATGACATCAATATGACATAGGGAAGATCCTACCCAGGCTCAGACTCATGGGGATCAACTGACAGTTTGGGGTCTCCAGATAGCAATGCAGACAGAATTCATAGCAAATGGATTTGGTTGGCATAGGAACATGGCCGTTGGGTAGTCCACTCCATCCGCCCCTCCTGTGCATACTTTGCAGATAGGCTGAAAAGTATTGGAGCCTGACCGTAGCCTGCCAGGTGAATAGCCAGCGGGGCTACTACTACTGGGTTGCATCTCCCCAGTCCCGATGAGGCAGGAGGAGATCACTCTCCTCCAGAAGGTTCATGCTAATCACGGGCGAGCTAGAGAGCCACTGCTCGTATACGACTTGAACTCACTGGAAGATGACGCCATCACCCCACGAGTGTCGAGCCCATACCCTGCCCTCACGCAGTGCCAGGGTATTAGGCCTAGCTCACAGCGTTCCTCGGCCGTCGTTACGCGCCAGCGGGATCAACCGTGATTAGACAAGCCCTCCCTTGTCAGCCGGTCTAGCTCCGCCACCCACAGCCAGGCGGGCTCTTATGCACAGGCCGCATTAATTGGGAATTAATGGGCTAAAACTATGATCATACAACTACTTGGTTCCCAATACACAAGAATGGCGCATAGAATGTCAAACATCATCACAACAGAACTAAAACAATAGAATACATCTATTCTAATCTACCTAATCATACATGGTTAGGTTCCTTTGTTAGTATCTATCATTCTTAGGCTGTAGGACGTCGCCTATAGCTAAGAATGAATAGGCTGAAAACTCGGATCTAACTATCGGATCAACCACTAACCGGCTTCTTGGTTGGCTCCTATTCCTCTGAAGGCGTCCATGCTGTTGGATCTCGAGATTGCTGGCTGGGATCGAGCTGCGACTTAGGAATTTCGGTTCCTCTGCTACTCTTCAGGCGAGATGGCGTCCAATGCTGCTCCAATCCGACCTATAGGGGCTGGAAACCGAAAGGGTTTCCCTTTTAGGGTTTATGCCCCTTTATCCCCACGAATTTTAGGGTTGGACCCTTTTTGGTCAATGGCCTATTGCCACATGGCAAAAGGATATTATATTCACATGTGGCCTTAACATGTGCAATATAATGGTTCACAGGGTTGTACCCTAGGGTACTACCCCTTTATGGTCGATGTGTACATGTCGTCATGTCGTCTGAGTCGACATGTACTAGTGACGTATCAGTATAATATACGTATTCATACCGTATATTATTGCGAACGATCCACGGTTTGTGAACTAAGCGGGTCTTCTAAGCCCCGAAGTCGAGAAACAGCGAGGCGCCTTGAGGATGCTGGCCTTAAGGGATGCATTTCCCTGTGCTTAAGGCATTCTCGACTCGCGAGTCGAGAATGCAGACAGCAAGCTCTGTGGTTTCCCTGTGGTTAGTTGCAGAGGCCTCCACCCAGTCCGAGCCTCTCCCTTTCGCAATATTCGAGGAAGATGGATCGAAGGAGAGTGGCTCTGACTGGATAGAGGTACCTGCGACCAAACACAGGAGAATGAGCTGGCTAAGGGATTCTCGACTGGCGAGTCGAGAATGCAAAATGTTAACTTCATGCGCATTCTCGACTTCCAAAGTCGAGAATGCCTTAGCAAACAAAAACTCCAAGTAGTACTCTGAGTGCTGGCTGGTTAAGGCACTCGACCGGGGCGAAGTCGAGAATGCGACGGCCGATCAGGACCAGAGAAGACGCTGCGGGTACGTCGGGCCATTTCCCTTCGCAATATTGAGGAGCAAGATAGTTGAAGGAGAGTGGCTCGGACTATCTGCCGTGCACCGAGAATGCACCGGAGCCGGCATTGCCGTGTATTGAGACTAGCAAGTTTTTTCGACTCGCGAGTCGAAAACCGGCTGCGTCTGTGGTTA
This sequence comes from Isoetes taiwanensis, assembly GCA_021234155.1. Classification (NCBI taxonomy): domain Eukaryota; kingdom Viridiplantae; phylum Streptophyta; class Lycopodiopsida; order Isoetales; family Isoetaceae; genus Isoetes; species Isoetes taiwanensis. The sequence continues at coordinate 2,504,065 of JAJEKV010000091.1, forward strand.
GTATTTGAGGCCCTCCCACCCGGTCGGGCAGTCCTCTTAATATTCGATGAAGATGGTTCGAAGGGAGAGTGGCTCGGTGGGTGGAGGCACTGCGACCCGGGACACATGGGCATTGGCTGGGTATGACATTCTCGACTTCCGGTAGTGAGAATGCACAAAAAGCGCAAATGTGCTTTCTTTGACTAGAAAGAGGTTGGGTAGGTATTGTGCATTCTCGACTCACGATTCGAAAATTCCTCAACCAAACCAACGGTCGTAGTACACTCTGTTCGGCCGAAAGGTCGAGAAATTTCGACTCGAGAAGAAGGCATGTACGTCTGGATTGTTGGCAAGGTGAGGCATTCTCGACTTCATGAGGAGAAGGGTTCCCTTCCCCGCACCTCTCCTGCCGGGGAGGATATCTTTGTGAGTTAGAAATACAAATTCTGTAAAGCAATTCCTATTCTTAGTTCATAGTTAGAAACATTCATTCATAGTTATGTTCTGTTATGAAACATTCATAGACAGTTTTGCAATTTCTTTTGTGAATCATTCATAGTAATGTTCTGTTACTGCTCTGCAATATTTTTCTTCCTATCACCTGTCTCCGAGGATTCCTAATTCGGTTGCTTGCCACTAGTCTTACCACTAGTCTCACTTATGCCTGTACAAGGTATTCAATTAAACAAAAACTAAGAAAAAGAAAACAAAAACAGAAAACAAAACAAAAGGAAAACAGAAAACAGAGACAACATGTGAAACAGTGGAGACAAATGAGAACATATTAAAAAAACATACCTGGGAGATTTGTTGGATGAGGAGGAAGCTCCCGTGTTCGATTCCATGCGGCTACAGGCGTTTGCAAAGCGAGAATAAGGATTTGTGGGGCTGGAAATTGTATCAGGAGATATTAAGAGCCTCTAGTAAAAGAATATAAGTAAGAGTGCAGTAAAGGACTTACAGAAAACTAAAAAGAAGCAGTAAAAGAAGCTAAAAACTTACAGAGAAGAACCTCACTTTCTTCTTAGGCAGTAACGCCCACTCGAACACTCGAACTGCGCGAAAACCTCGGCGCTGGATGCGTCGCGATCCGTCGACCAGTCTGCTGTCATAAGAACATGTCGGAATTGGTTGAATAGATCGATCGCCAAGGGGGAGCTCCGGAGACGGAATAGAAAAACAGAACAGAGGAAGAGGATGAATGGGTCGCGGGGGAAGAGGAAGAGGGTGCAGTTATTTCTGGCTGCACCCTCGAACCTCGATAAAGTTGCCATTATGACACCCTGTCACGTGTGGGCCATGCCATCCGTGACCTGGGTATCCGGATTGCTGACGTGGCCATGTCAGCGGTCGCTGATGAAGCGCCACGTGGACACAATAATGCTTTCAATGGTTCCAATATTAATGGTTCATGGTTTTAATGGTTATAATGTTTTTAATGGTTAATGGTTCCAATGGTTATAATGTTTTAATGTTTTTAATGGTTATATGGTTTTAATGTTTTTAATGGTTATATGGTTGTAATGGTTCTGTATGATTTAAATTGTTTTAGTGGTTTAAATGGATTTAATGGTTTTAATGCTTGTATATGGTTTTAATATGTGCTCTTTCATTCAGGGAGCATGTGAGGTGAGCAAAATGGAGCCAAGGAAGCCCAACACAGGACATTGCCCTAGGCTCCAGTGAAGGAAGATGGCCTGTTTATTGTTGCACCCTTGCAACGAGACGGTGTTTGCAGAGGGCATCATAACTGCAGTTGATCCTTTTGATAGTGTGAATGATGAAAGGCTGGGAGATGATCATCTTGGAGTTGGCATTGTGAAGCTTCTTATCCAAGTTGATACAATCATGTCCCAGGGAAGCTCTAGTGATTGCATTGTGTGCTCTGGCTTGTTGGAGTCCCAAACACAGCTAAGATGGCCAATAAGATATATTACACACAAGAATGGTGAGAGTTTGGAAGGCTCTACTGAACTAGATACCCCAAGGCCCACCCCAGGCCATGTGGAAGATTTGGTGGTGGATGAGCATCCTTTGATCACAAGGAAGAGGCGCTATGTTTTTCATAAAAGGCAGCCAAGGGTGCCCAAGAGGCCTAGAAGTGACAAATATTTAGAAAGGATGGAAAGTATGGCCCCAACCAAAGAAAACCTGGAGGCAATTAGGGGACACTTGTGTTGCAACCTAGATTGCACAGTGCAATACAGTGTGGATGACCTAGTGCAGATAAGGTCCCAATACATTGGACAGCTTCAGAAAGATAGGATTATTTTCATCTACTCCTTGTGTAGAAATTCCAGTTATGATGAAAACACAGGAAGGTTACTATATCAATTGAGGGGCCTGAAGGTATGTATGAGAGCATTGAGATGGATTCTTGGCGTGAGCAAGTCTTCATTCTACAGATACTAGGAGCAGGTTAGAAAAGGTCACAGTTTGTTCCAACATGGCAATGCACTCACTTTGAAACCTAGAGCAAACACTCTCAAGGCCATTGCAGTCTTCGAGAGCTTTGTGAGATACATGTCTCAATCTATGCCCCACAAGTCGAAGGTGAGGTGTTGCCACAACACTATATCCAAAAAGAGTGCCTTAAAGAGGTCAACTCCATCCTAGAAACTACTGGAGGTAGGCCTCTTTCTCAATCACATTTCAGCATGTTATGGAGCATTCCTCAGACGTGAGTGTCCTGCAACACATGCCATTCTCAAAGTGCAACACTTGCATTCAATTTAAGGATACACTTGCATCAACTGCAATAGAGAAAGAAAGAATGCCAATTAGGGCAAAGGGACCAAATATCATGTAGACAGTTGTATTGGCAGTGGAGAACATTTTCTCAGATGCAGCCTGACAGATTTTTGTGTATAATTCATGATAAGATGGGGGTACAAAATTGCTAGTGGGGTACAATTTTTGGCGAAGCACATAAATAAATGGACACTATGAGAAGACCTGTGTGACGTTCCACATATTTATACGCATATTTAAGTATAAATACATGACACGTCACTATGAATAATTAATGGCACATTAATTATTCATAAGCTAAGGTTAGCTATGTTAATAATTAAATTATAAGGGTGGAAACCTAACCCAAAACCCTAATTCGAATTTAGGGCTTATCCTAATATTAAAAAGGGCTAAAATACCAAATTAGTTAATTAATGACATGCCACTTGGCCCAAATCGATTGGGCAAGGCAGGGTTTCCATTTTGGGACACCCAAATTGGGGCTTTTGTGCCCCAATTCGAATTTGGAGCAATTGGAGATGGAGGAGGAGAAGCAGCCGCCAGGCGCCCTTCAGTTAGTCGAGATGGAGCAGCCCAAGACCGATTTGACTCTCTGTGGTGTGTTCTCTCTCTGTTTTCTCTATGGTTTACCTGTTAGGCTAACCCTTGATTGATATGGTGAGTATTCTTATCTCTAGTCTCTGTATGTGCTTTGGTTGATGGTTTAGTAGTTCTTTGCTTAGTTAGCACTCCGGAGATGGGGGATTACGGGGGGTAGAGACCTCTGAGCCCATGTATTGTAGTATGCTCCTAGATAGAGCCCTGTATTATTCCCATTAGATGCGGCCTGTGCACAAGAGCCCACCGAGTCGTGGATGCTATGGAATTGCTTAGCACCAGAGAAGGGACGCAGTGGAGAAGTGGGGGTGGGGTCTTGCACAAACATACAAGGCTCCTGGGACTCCTACAGTGGGCTAGGCCTGATAGCCGGTCACGTAGAGGGCCGGGTATGGGTCTGACACTCCCTGGGTGCAGAGGTGTGACCCGTATGGGGCACCCTGTACTTTGTGTAGATTTAGGGGAGTAAGTCGGGTACGGATGCGGGGGTCGCTGATGCGGCACGTATTCTCTAGCTCACCCATGGAACCGCTGTGATCCTGGAAGGGGACGCTTCCCCGACCTGCCTCATCGGACAGGTCTTCATGAAACCTGGAGTAGGCTCGAAGGGTGATACCTTGAGTCTGCGTCTCCAGAAGGCTGTAGTGATGCCATAGCATGATTCGACTCATCTGCAAAGTGTGCACAGGAGGGGCGGATGGAGTGGACAACCCTAGCCACTGTTCTATGCCAGCCAACGCCAGGTTATACCTCTGTCTGCTGATCTCTTGAGACCGAGCCGTCAGTCCATCCTCACAGGAGTCTGAGCCGGGGTAGAACCTGGGGTTTGGGGTGTTTTCTTTAGGACTAGATGCATCTTCTTTGCCGTTGGTACTTGGATGGATGTGCCACCCCTCGTGGTGGTTATTTATGTATGATTTATGCTGTGTGCTAACATGTATTCAAGCTTCCGCGATATAGGAGTCCCATTGAAGGCGTGGGCCGAATGACACCTCCGTGTCCTTCACCCGGGCATCTTTCTATGGATGGTCCGAGTTAGACGGAGGGCCCTGCTCATGGTGCGCTGATAGCCATGGGAGGGGGAAGTCCCTGTATGTATACGTCCGGAGTGCCGTATATGTTCAGGGAGCGTCACAGTGGTATCAGAGCCATGATTCTGGTTGACCGGAATCATAGCACTGACCAAATCTCTAACCCGTTAGTTCGGTAGTTAAGTGGGAGTTAAGCTAGTTGGACTGCCTAACGTTTCGGTGATTTAGTCTTGTGCTAGGTTGATGTAAGAAAATGTTGAGTTTTAGGAAGTTTAGGGCGATTTTAGAGGGAAAAAGTTGTGACTGGAGGACCCAAGTTTAGATGGGCCATAACTTTTTGTAGGTAGTTCAGATGAAGGCGAAAATGGTTCCAATGGGTCGGGCACCTCCCAAATACCCTAGGGGGCACGTTTCCCGAGGTCGAAATGGCAACCCCAAGGCGAAAAATCAAAAGGGGTGCTGCTAGCGGATGAGGTGTTTCTTTTCGAAAGTTATTAGCGTATAACGCTAACAGCGCCCCATATACGGTCCGCCGTATAAAAATACGCGTCCGTTTAAAACAAAAAAAAAAAAAAAAAAAAAAAAGGTTTTTCCTTTTCCGCCCGCGTTTTGAACCCATGACCTCTCACCTCCAACCCAACACTCTTTCCATTTTGCAACTCTTTTTATATGGGATATATATGTTTTAACATTTATTATACACATCTAATGTTCTGTTTTATCCAGTTAGTAGTTCTTTTAAGCAAAAGGTACATCATGGGATTGAACCCCTGACCTTCTGCGCCCAAGCCAACACCTTTACCAATGAGCCAACTTCTTTCTTGAAGGGTTTATAATCCTTTTCCCCATATTTATAGTTTATCTACTCCATATTTAAATTAGAGGCGTGCCTTTGGTAAACCCACGTTGTGGAGACAACAACTCCACCGGAGCAAGCTCTCTCGCCATAGCCGCCGAAGTAAGCAGTCTTGCCATAGCCACGGGAGTCGACCTCTCTCTGCCATAGACGATCGGATAACTGTTAACCATATGTAAAGCTAGTATCCCCTAGGAATAAAGCGACCAAATGACACGACGTAATCTAGCAAGTCCGGCCAACTTGTTATGATAACATCAACTCACTTGGTGGGACTAATTCCGGAATTTAATTAATAACGACAGGGCAACTCTCTAGCATAGCAGTATGTGTTATATCCTTGGATATTCTTTAGGCGACGGTAATAATGCCCAGTTATCGGCGTTCCTCGACTTATAACTTTAATTTTTTTTTTCTTTGGTAGATGCCTTGATAACACAATTTCTTCGGGCCTTGCCATGATTCAATCTATACTACATTCATATGCTTTAGCTTAGACCTTATTCGACGATATATACGTAATATGTTATAAACATCATTATAATTAACGTTGTCTCTCTCTACTGTCTAAACCTTGACTCAACTCATTTCCCAGAGAAAGGATCTCTTTTCGCCCAACCAACTAGGAACTGCCATGCAGCACCCCTCTAAACCATGGGTAGCTTTAATCCTACCACCCTTCACTACTTCTTCTCAATGGTCGTGTTCTTTTTGTGGACCATTTTCCCAGACCACGATACAAACTCCGTAATACGTAGTGAACGCTTGTGTTAGAACCCCCACAACAATGTCACCCCTTATTCCAACCAATCCCGGGCACAAACTTCAGTATTCTTTTGTGCCAAGCTTCACCGCATATACAGCTGTAATTAATTATCTGCGCTACACGCTTGTCAGAGTGACAGCGGTCTACCCTCTTTTGGGGTTGTTCTTCCGTATATTCCGATGGCCTCCAACCATTATTTTAATGCCTAGACGTCTTTAAGTCTGCAAATGAATCTACATGTTCTAGGGGATTATGTGAATATCCCAAAGAACAGTACCACCCCAAAGACCTCTCAAGATAGGCATCCTCTATTAAGAGATCTTGTGTTCAAGTCTCTGGGGGTCCGTCATATGTCCTCATAGACGCTGCCAATATGGCATGACGTATAAATGCTATCTACCTATCTATCTATTTATTAAAAAGGTCCTTGGTGAATTCAATTCACCATGTTGTCCTAGGACATGCAAGTCTTCTTCCCTAAGCCATGCACCAAATCTTTAAATAACATTTTTAGTTCTTACTGCCTTTCAAGCCGGAAATCTATCTTTGCATGTTAGCAAAGACCACCCTTCATGTTAGGAAATAATGTTTCTATCCAGATTGCCAAATATCATTAATAAGGGTCCTTCATTCCTTCTCTTCTTCAATATGTTTTCTACGTCTATGGCCGATTTTCAGTATCCTGGCCCTTACGCTGCCACAGCGTATACAAATCACCCTTTAGTTGTGACCTATATTCAGTAGAGTCACCAATCCAATTACTCCTTTACGTATCCGTTAACCGTCTTGTGGCTTCTAAGCCGCTATTATATGCTCCTTCTGTTGTCAACCCACCTATCATTGGGGGTTATGATTCAACATTGTCCTACATCCTGGAAATGTTAGTCATTACATTTCTCTGTCATGATGCTATAACGCTGTTCTGGCATTCCAAATAATTTGGCATCCCCATTTAAGCCATAGTCATGGCCTAAGAGCGGGCGAGCCTTCGTAAGTTACCTGGAGTCATCAAGGTCCTTGCCTTGTATTTAGTGAGCCTTTCTACAATTACCTACGTTTAATATAACCTGGTCTTGTATCAACGTTCGAGTCCTGTATATGTTAACTTGCACCCCCATGTAACCCATGACGTCACCTCTGCCTGATCCAGGTATGGATCATATGGGAAAGCTAGTCTTAGGTGTCTATGCAAGACATTCGAACATTTAGCAGGTAACTGCTATTCGCTACTTATCCTGGAATTGTATTATTGTACTACTCAACCCCATTACCTTAAGTTTTATTCTATTGGCCGTTGCCATTTATTTCAAGTGCCAACTACCACATCATACCCTAGCAAGCAACGGATTGACGGTCCTTTGCACATTTCGAACGTATCTCCAGACCCTTCATCAGTAACATTAGGATACGCTCGTCTTTCTCTCCTTGTGTCCTCCATATTACCCATGATTAGTTACAATTAACCTATTTTTCTTAAGTTATCATGTGGACTTCAGCTTTTGATCAGCTTCAAATGCTGTCGTCTTTGGCTCCCTCATAATGAAGTCGAGGCACTAAAACCTCCTGGTCTTCTAATAGGAAAACCCAATGTTTCAATCTTCGTTAGTAACCGCCATATGGTTATCCAATTCCTTACCCTCTTAAGCGTTTCAAAGTCATAATCTCTAACGGGTCTATGCCTCAAGGCAACGGATCCTCCACCTTCTACTTCAGTACCTATCATTGTTCCCCGCGAGTAGGGTAACTCTTAGGATATATGGACTACTGGTCTATATAATCTCACTCCTTGTAATCTATACACCTCGTCTTGATTTTTTTTATCGGGACTTAGAGTTCTTATGTATTGCCTCTTCTCGGTTACCCCGAAAGGTATAATCGCCAAAGTCATCGTACTCCTTCTTTTCTTCCATCAGGAGGACGCGATATTTTTATACATCTTTTCATTCCCAAAACCAAATAAATGCCCTCAGCTTATAACAATTAAGTAATTCATTGGTATCTAGAACCTTTGAGTAGCTAAGCTTTTATTATCGTTTATTCCAACACCGTTCCAACCATCCTCGGGATGTTTTTGAATGTAACATCACCGTATATGCTAGACTTACTCTAGCTATTCTCACTGATTTAAACTCTTCTCATCTTCCTTAGTACGACGTATCTAAGATAGTCAACTCCAACCATTGGGATAACTTGAATGCTTATCTCTGGTAAAGCATACCTAACCCAATATCTTCGTATATAAGCATATCATTAATATTTCACTCGCCTTGTACGAATATTCTACTATCTTTTAATATGATATACATCTGAATATCACAATCGACATCCTCGATATGATCACCACTATAGTATTTGATACTACTAAATCCTTCCTACATCCAAGACCGCTACGTTGTTATTATATGACTAGAAACGTATGCCCGACGATGTCGGGCATTAGTCTAGATGTATGGAATAGCTGAGACAATGTAATACAGAGGGCCGCATGGGATGGGGTAGGGTGAAATGGGATGCAATGTATAGGATAGATAGATGTATAGGAGGAATGGGAATTGGTTCATGGTCATGCTGAGCATTAGTTATGGATGCATGAAATGGGTAGATGAATAGAATAGATTGAGCCGTATGAGATGGGATGAAGATCCTCAGTAGCTTCTGTGGTTGTTGAGTTTCACAGGAACTAATATATATAATTTGACAATATAGGTACAAAGGAATATACAGATTGTACAAAAGCAAGAATATAGATAAGCATAATTGACCTTATGGCTTTCTGCTTTAATTTCAGATCATTGTTGCTGGTACTTGCAAGAAATATTTGACAACATGTTGAAAGATTCTTAACCTCAGCAATAGGCAAAGAATTATGCATTTCACTCTGCTCAAGTGATCAAACACTCGGACTCTTCTAATTATCTTCTTATTCCCTAGTGGAAATCAAGCAAAACAAAGATACCATTAGCCTGAACAATGTACGCTTGTTGCAAGCAATTCATGAAATGCACTCATCATGCCCAATGCTATATTTTTTTTCTCTTTTTCTTCGTGAAATTGCACTTATTTGTACGATGTGCTATTTATGACGTCAATAATAGATAGATAGATAGATAGCTACAATGAAATTTTATTGCCAGTGTTTCATGATAAAAATATTGCAACTATGTTAAACGTGAGATTTGCAGTTCTAACATTTGTGTAAGCATTAGGTTGGTATTTCTATAACATTTTTGCAACTGTTATGAAAGAAATATCTAAGTCCACATTTTTATGCTTGTCATGAACAAACATTCTCCTAACGGAAATAGATTATTCTTGTTAATTTGCTTATTTCCAAAACCTAAATGTGCAAAACCGAAGCACATCTCAAGTTCATTTTGAAAAATTGACAAATAGATTATTTCACAATAGGAGGAGCTAGAAGTTTAAGTTCATTTCCCTAATTGCTTGACAACAAAAGGAGATAGGTGTTCTAAGTTAATTTCCCATAGTTGTTAGAAGGAGATATTTGGGCCTATACAAACAGCTCTTTGAGTGTCACAATGGAATTCTGGACACAAAGGCAAAATGCCACATTGAACAACATATTTTCAATTCTAAGTTTGAATGGAGGAATTCGAACAACAACGTCAGACTTATATAATGAGCCTCAAAAGACGTCAAAGAATTAAGAATGTTTTTTATTAGCTCAAATCATGTACTAATTTTACATCCCTTTGGTACAATGACATTTCAATCATTTTTTTAACTTCTATACAAACTCCGGGAGGCATTTAATCAGTCTAGACACACAACATCCATTTTGAGATTAAACCATCTTTAAACTTTCAATTTCCAAAATTGAAAATTTATCTTGTCAATTTGCTCGGTTTAGATGGCCAATTTGAATCTGCAGAAGCATAGGGTCTGTCAAGTCCTACATTTTGTTGGTCTCTTGATTGGCATGGCTTCATCCTTTGATGTACGACATGCTAGCTGCAAATGTATGTTATTCACTGACGTAAGCAAGCCATTTAGCTGGTTATAGACTTCATTACCGATTGCAACCATAAGACCTGATGATTGGCAGCTCTCATACTCGGATGATACCTTGCTAGTCCTAGGAAGATGATTGCGCGATGCCTTGCTAAACTGGCAATCAAAAGAAGAGCAACATCTGGGCACTTTTCTTTAGCAGTTTCAATTGCATCCTTCATGATATACAATGCAAGCGATAATCAACAAAAAAGTTGGACAGAGAGAATTTGACAAAACAATATTGATATCGGGGATTGAAAAGGACTGCAATATTGATAGCGGTATTGAAAAGAACAACAAAGTATATATGTCCATCCACGTAAGTGATGCTAAACCCGCAGATAAGAAAAGGATCTCAAACTTGTAGCTCCAAATGTAAAGCTCCACTCAAACCGGGATGAAGCCTTCTTACCATCTTTGATCGGTTACCGAGAGTTCGAGAGTTACAAAAGATCAGCAAAGCTTGAAATGAAAATTGTCAAATTGCCAACTTACATGCTAGACAACCTGCAAAACTTGGCATCCACTTGATGGACAAAGTTGGAATTTCAACACAATGTTATATTATTGCAGTACTTGAGCATGAAAAACTGCAAGCTTGTCCTTTCCAATTCATTGAGTCGTTAATGACACATAAAGCGAAGTTACTTTGTTCATATGTGGGTCTTGGGGTCTGCCTTCTGAAGCATTCTGCACATGGAACATATAAATTAGAGATGTCAGCATAAGGCATTATAGTTGAAGCAAAAGAAACAATAGCCATACTACTCACAACTCCTTGTAATGATGTTAACGATTGCAACCCACCATAGTTCCTTATAATTTTCGCAACCAGTCAACCAAAGATACAAAATACAGTTTTCACAAAGGTATGCATCTAAAATCTGATTTCTTCCAGATTTGTAGGCATAAATGAAGCAAAAGAATGCAATGCATGTGTACTATGATGTGTGTTAGGCAAAGACCTTTGGTTAAATGTCTAGAGTAAGAATTCAAGCCTTTGCATGCTATGCCTATAGACATCTAGATTCTGCCGCAAGAAAATGAAGAGAACTAAATATTGGAAAACAAATATACACAGGAGAAAAACAGCCAAGAGCAACTCACCTTCCCATATGCCTCATTCCCCACTATGACATGTTTATTGTTGGCCAGTTAAACCTGAAAAAAATACAGAGTTAAGGTCATAGCAAATAGATAAATCATGACACTTGTGTTTAAAGAATACATAAATGTTAATCCTCAGATGAAGCTATTCAACAGGAGCTCGGACTTTCCTATACAGATGCATTGCAGGCGAATAGTGCTGAATCTGGAAAGAGGAAAGTGATAAAAGATAGGGCACATGCAAAAACACAAACTGGAAATTGTTGTTTTCATGTGGAGACATGCTAACTAATCTGAACTCTAAAGTAAAAAAGGGGAAGACATGTGCCTTACCACATGGATCAAAACCATATGTTTTTGTGAATCCATACGCCCTGGTCATTGCTCGCTCCAAACATGGATTGTTACTTTGCTGGAGAAAGTTATGAGGAAACGGGAAAAGACAGAATATGATGAAAAGGACATTGCTGAAGAAAGATATCAGGAAATGGGAAAAGACAGAATATGATGGAATATGGTTGGCGACCATATATCTTACTCGCCATGATTTGTCCTGGAACACTACACATGTGAGCCAGACCTAATCATTATTGTAGCTAATTCAGGAAAGAAAATTGCATTCACCTGGGAAAAATTGACAATCACTGGAAGAATATGGGCAACACAGTCCTGGGGCTCAAGTAACTTTCCAAGAGCTGCACATCCTTCAACAGCCAACAACCGCACAGAATCTTGATCAAAAACCATACAAACACGATCAGTATTAAAAACAATTTTCACATTAAGCCTGGCTGTAGAGCATCTTCGATTTAGTAAGCATATTTAATGAAAATCCCAAGAATATTTGTCTTCATACTTCAATAAAATCTGGAGCCTAATTGTTTAAGGCTGAATTTGTAATACTGTTACAGATCAAAAAACTCACAGATAAGAGTTGGTGCAGAATCTTACTTCTTATATAAGCTCCATAAGTAAAAGAACAACTCCAGAGTTCGGATTTTGAAGGTCTGCTGTATCTGATGCGGTTGAAAAATCTGCTCACAACACTTTCAATCCTGAAAAAAGAATAAGTTAAGGTCATTAGTTTCAGGAAAATGCGAAAATTGCAGGAAGATCCGACCCAGGTTGAGCTCACCTTTGCACGAATCGACCCTGTTGAGGCGCCAGAAATGAGATCTGAGGCGCCAAAAATGAGACGGAAGAGGAGTTCGAGGGAGTCCGGAATGAGATGGAAAAGGAGTTCGATTTTCGTAGAGCATTTTTTTCCTTCCCGATTTTCCCATTTCAAATTCAAAATCAGTGAATGTTGGCGACTGGTTAGAATCGAAATCATCAGCGGCATTCCTGGCATTAAATTTGGCCAGCCAGTGTCCCGCTAGGGGGAACGAAAAATCGAAGGGAACGCCGCATGCGGCGTAACATGCGGCGTTCCCTTGGCACGGAACTCAAAGCACTCACAAAATAAAAAAGAAGATGTCGTCCAGCCTGATGAAATGGAGTTAAAGCTGAAAGAAATGAATAAGGGCAAAGCCGCATGCTAGAATACTCAACTTGGTCTATATACCTTTCGAACAGGTGCGTTGTGATACAAATCAGAGGACTCTGTTGCATTACAATTCAATGAATGACGTACAAATATGTGTTGAGGTGGATTTTAACCACGAAATAACCTTGAATCTATGTAACGAACATGGCAAAATTTCTGTGTCAATAGTTGTAAAAAATTTGAAAGGTAAGAACCAACCTACCACCTATTTCTTCCTGTCACACTGCTGCGCACAGGTTTAATAGCGCATGAGAATACCAGTCCAACTACCAAGGAGGATGAATCTTGTTATCATGTTGCCTTTATGGAACGATGTCTAACATCGCCGCAATAAGAATGACCTGTATAAACCACAAACTAAAACCATCAAGGCAAATTTGGCGATGCCAAGTTACATGAAAAATCCTTAGACGTAGTTCAAAGAAAGCTCTAGAACAAGTCATATACAACAAAAAAAAAGAGGACAACTATAATATTATGTGTTTGCTGGTGCTTCTTATCTTGTGCGCTTCTGAATTTGCAAATGCAGCAAAAGGAATTTCTAATGGTCACATTACTCAGGAGCAATTACGACAAACAGAGCTCCAAAGAACAAAGAAAAAGAGAATGCAATTGTGTCCAACAGTTTTTCCACAAATAATAGAAAATGTGAGAATTAAAAAAGTGGTGTCTCATACCTGATGGAGACCTTTAAAATGAACTGCCTTTTGATCTGTAAGGTCTGCCTTGTTGTATTTCAAAGCAAAATTTTAAAAAAATGCCAAAACAAAGAACAGAAAGATGTTTTCTATTACCTCGCATGGTAGCTTCATTGTTGCTCATGGCTACACAACATGGTGGAGCAAATCAACTGAAGTTAAACCTTGTCGTTTCTGTGTCAGACCAAAAACACATAAATTTAAAGAAAGTGGATGTGTTTAACATAAACCTTACCAATCAAAACTATGATTTTGCGGCTGAAGTTGAAGCAAACCAAGTGGCTTGCCTCCATATTTCTCATGGGATTCAGAGCAAGTAAACATATACAAAGAATAGATTTACCGTAAACCTTACCTTGCAAGAAAGCTGCAGAAAAAACCGTGGCTTTGCAACCATTGAAGCTCCAGCCCCGTGCCATCTGGGATATGACAACTGCAAGCCATGCAACGAAATTAGCTTAGAGGAGTGCGGCAGCAGAAGTAAGAATGCAGACCTCCTTGGGTTGTTTTTTTTTTGAAAAAATGGGCTTTGGAAAGAGATGACATATTTTCAGAAATCAATTTACCTGAAGCAGCCGTTGGAACTCCAGCCCTTCTGCTATCTAGGGGCTCTAACAACTGCAAGCTGCAAGTCTCTGGAACTACAGCAAAAGAGAATAGAGACTGGAAAAACCACGGCCGCCAAAACATGATCACCAAAGCTACTTGAGAGGAAAAGTCCAGTTTGAAATCGAACCATTTGAAATCTGCTTGCCTGCTGTAGTTTTCCCCGTTAGATTCCGGCTTCCCTTTGCTCCAAATAAAAGCCCTAAATCAAACATGCCAAAGCAAGTATGAACATGGATTAGAACTGCAATAGGGTTTAGGTCAGATGTACCTGCTCCAACGATTCCTAATCCTGTGATTCTGCCAAAATGAGCTGCCCAGCTCAAGAATCAAATGATCCAGAGACAACCCAGTGAGGCGCCAAGATGAGGAAGCAAAAATCGACTGAGAAATTCGTAGGAAAGAGGAAGGAGCGAATGGTGTAGGATTCAAAATTATCATTGAATGCTGGCAACCAGCATCCCGCAGGCGGGAACGCAAACTGAAGGGAACGCCGCATGCGGCGTAACATGCGGCGTTCCTGGCACGCACCCCAACACCCTCACAAAATAAAAAAGAAGATATAGTAACATGTGTGCACCAACCCTAAGTCTAGACTCCTATGTAACTTGTTGACATAGGCATCTAGCTATATTCATACTTGCAGCCAACTTATTTCCTCAAACTTCGTTATCTAGTACCATACACATGTTGTGGTTTCGACACCACTAACCTTACTTTGCCTTCGTCCTCAAGCTCTAGTCATAACTTCCACAGGGGCAAATGCCAACCTAAGTTCCTTGTGGACATGTTCGACCTCTAGTATAAGAACTCTTATCTTCATTGCTTCCGTATTCATATGGAATGTGAAGTAAAAGTTCTAGTATATATCCTATCTTCTTTTAGTTAAGTTTTATTATTAAATGGTCCTAGTACACATATACCAACGCGGAGTTACTCCTCGGAATACACACACGATACCAAGTCCAGGACACATCCTCCTTGGTGAGATGTTCATTGGGCCCTACCTTGTTCATACTCCAGACTTTGGGGTAAAAGCATGTTAGGGTGTCCCTTAAAAAGTATTATTTAGTGACCAAAAAGGTACCTAAAAAGGTAGCCAGGACTGGGTACTGGGTACCTGTATAATATCTCAATATAAGGTATGTTTTAGAACTTTTTATATATATATTGATCTTCGATAGCATTAACTTTATCCTATCTTTGAATATTACCATGTCCTTGACTTTTATTTTGGATTTTTGTATTAGTTTTAATGAAAAGGAAAATGAGAAAGTACCCAGTTCTGAAGTACCTAGTGTATGTACTTTTGCAGGTTCCAAAAGTGGTACACCCTAACATGCTTTTACCCTTTGGTACATTCAACGTGTCATTCCAAACTCTCTATATTTGAAACGTTGTTTACAACAACTTTCAAGCACCTCTTGTCTCCCACTTGTCGTGTGGGTACATTACTTGCCTTCCTAATGTATCATTACTTGAAGGTCAACTTTCCTTCATAGTCTGGCTTCACCAAAGATCCAACATACCTTGCAGCTTTTCGATGGTTGCACCTGTTCCTACCAATTGTCGTCTTCTCTTGACCTTATGTGAAAACTACGTTCCACACTATTCTCCAGTCCGTTATACGGCATCTCGATGCTCCCAGAAGAGACATAACACGTGTCCATTTCCTTAATTTATACCATGCATAATGGTCATGCATTTCCCCAATGTCATTAAGCATATCCACGAGGCTACGTGGTCTTCTTAGTCGTCTATAATCTTGCGTCTTTATTTCACGCCTCAGGAACATCAATCTCTTTACCAAACACAATATATGTGTAATTTTGTAATCCATAGTTTATGGATCAACATCCCCATACAACATTATTCTCTACCGTTCCACGGATCATACCTCGCTTCAAGTAGCAATAGCTATACAATGTCGAGTCGACATTCTATACCTTCACCACCATTGTCGAAACCTACACTTCTAAAGTGATCTCTCTTTCATAAGTTGGCTACTTATAATCCACTTTCCACCTTAGTATCCAGTCTCCTTTTACGTAGAATGGCAATATATGCCGCATGGTAAATTCATCCTCGTAATTATTAGGTCCAGTGTTTCAATCGCATAATAACCATCGTCATATCAATTTTCTCCACTATCCATCCAAAATAAGGATACCTTACCACTCCTTATTCCCATCATTCAACACTTCTACTTCAGGTAAGAGCCCAGGACCTGCTTAACCACCATTATATAATAGCCTCAAGAAGCACCAGGCATGCTTTCTATGCTTCCGTCGTACCTGTGCCATGTCAATGTACGAATGTCTAGATATCTAATAAACGTATAGATATAACTAAGGAGTTAATATGTGTGCTCATGTGAGGTAAAGCTCGTTTTAGTATTAATTCGCCTCGAAATTCCGTTGGCCAATTAACCTAAGGAATCATCTATTATTCTATTTTGCAGCATTATCAGATACAAGCCTTAGATCCATGATTTTAGATTTAGCGCCACAAAGGTTTTACCCATGGTTACTTAAAGCCAACAATATAGCAATTGGAGTTTTATACCTTAGAACTTTATTTGAAATTAAACCAACATTTAAATCAACAATGTAGTCTCACTTTCTAAGGGTCTTTAACCCTCGCATATCAGGGTCTGGCTATCAGTTACAGCTAAGTGTAAACTATGGATCTCGGGAAAGCTATTTAAACACATAGTCAAATATAATAGAAGGATATAATTATGTATGTCTTACACAAACTCCTAAAGGATGGTATAACAAGGTTATGAATAATAAATGAAGAACGTCTGTCTGTAATTAATATTAAAGTATATAGGTCAAAATGGCAAATACAGTACAATATGTAATTCTATTAAAGGGTAACTATAAATGTCAGGGGCATCTAAACACTCACGATAGCAATATATGAGTTGTTAAAATTGTAACCAAATAGGAAAACAAAATTTAGATGCAAAGTTACATTAAGCCTGGCTGTAATAAAATCACTTGCAAAGTGAAAGGAGAATATAATAGATATATACACAGAAGTTAATATGATTAGAATGACTTTCTACTAAACAGTGCGAGGTTAATAACTCTGTATTATAATATAACAACAAATAGAAGTTCTTCATATCTATACCTGTCTTTAATATATAATCAGTTACATGTATGTATAGAAAGAATGATTTCTAAAATAGATAGACTGTGAACTCGTCACCACGAATGAAACAATGAGACTTCCACAAACCTTGACTGTTCCTCTACCTCTTATATTCCAGAGTTATAAATTGCACATTACAAGTCATTTCAAACTTAATTACTTTGAACATGACAACGTCTGTGTGACTTATAATCTCACACTATCTCTTTATGGAGGGGAGACTTCCTTCTAATGTATGATGTGTTGCCCTGCAACAAGAGTAGTCTTGATGCTGAGGACAACATCATTTTTAAGGTGGGGAGAATGTGACGTTCCACATATTTATACGCATATTTAAGTATAAATACATGACACGTCACTATGAATAATTAATGGCACATTAATTATTCATAAGCTAAGGTTAGCTATGTTAATAATTAAATTATAAAGGTAAAAACCTAACCCAAAACCCTAATTTGAATTTAGGGCTTATCCTAATATTAAAAAGGGCTAAAATACCAAATTAGTTAATTAATGACATGCCACTTGGCCCAAATCGATTGGGCAAGGCAGGGTTTCCATTTTGGGACACCCAAATTGGGGCTTTTGTGCCCCAATTCGAATTTGGAGCAATTGGAGATGGAGGAGGAGAAGCAGCCGCCAGGCGCCCTTCAGTTAGTCGAGATGGAGCAGCCCAAGACCGATTTGACGGTTAGTCAGTAGGTTACCTTGTTGATTTATAGCATAGCGCCTCTCTGTGGTGTGTTCTCTCTCTGTTTTCTCTATGGTTTACCTGTTAGGCTAACCCTTGATTGATATGGTGAGTATTCTTATCTCTAGTCTCTGTATGTGCTTTGGTTGATGGTTTAGTAGTTCTTTGCTTAGTTAGCACTCCAGAGATGGGGGATTCTGGGGTAGAGACCTTTGAGCCCATGTATGCTCCTAGATTGTAGTATGCTCATAAAGATAGAGCCACATAATTGTATTTTATTCCCATTAGTTATGTTGTAGGCACGTGCATGTTTAAGGTACTTTGTGATGTCAAGAAGATGTTAATGGAGTCGTGGATGCTATGGCCCTAACATGCTCTTACCCTATTATTCCCCGCTGAGAAGGGGAGTCGTGGATGCTATGGAATTGCTTAGCACCGGAGAAGGGGCGCAGTGGAGAAGTGGGGGTGGGGTCTTGCACAAACATACAAGGCTCTGGGACTCCTACATGGGCTAGGCCACGATGCCTGGGGCCGCGTGAGGGCTAGGGTATGGGTCCGACACTCTCGGGTGCGAGAGGTGTGACCCGTATGGGGCACCCCTGTACTTTGTGTAGATTTAGGGGAGTAAGTGAGATGGCACGGAGGGCTGGTCGCTGATGCGCACGTATTCTCTAGCTCACCCATGGAACCATTTGTGATCCCGGAAGGGGACGCTTCCCGACCTCGCCTCATCGGACAGTCTTCATGAAACACGAGTAGGCTCGAAGGGTGATACCTTGAGTCCGCGTCTCGAAAAGGCTGTAGTGATGCCATAGCATGATTGACTCATCCGCAAAGTGTGTGCGGGAGGGGCGGATGGAGTGGACAACCCTAGCCTTTGTTCTATGCCAATAACGCCGGGTTATACCTGCAATGCGCTGATCTCTTGAGGCCGAGCCGTCGAGTCCATCCTCACAGAGTCGGCGGGGGGTAGAACCTGGGGTTTGGGGTGTTTTCTTTAGGACTAGATGCATCTTCTTTGCCGTTGGTACTTGGATGGATGTGCCACCCCTCGTGGTGGTTATTTATGTATGATTTATGCTGTGTGCTAACATGTATTCACGCTTCCGCGATATAGGAGTCCCATTGAAGGCGTGGGCCGAATGACACCTCCGTGTCCTTCACCCGGGCATCTTTCTATGGATGGTCCGAGTTAGACGGAGGGCCCTGCTCATGGTGCGCTGATAGCCATGGGAGGGGGAAGTCCCTGTATGTATACGTCCGGAGTGCCGTATATGTTCAGAGAGCGTCACAACCTGGACCATTAGGACCGTCAAAATCAATCAACGGCTAAAATTTCTTGATATGAGCCCGATGCTTCGTAACAGCAGCGACACTCCATTTGTGGCATTTGATCTACTTCACCAAATACAGCAAGCTATGGCTCATTCGAATCGGCATCCAAAACTAAGAATCCTTATGAAATTGCAGCTTCTACCTGTGCATATTTTGAGCACAATCATGAAAAATTCGATCAAGGTTGCCATAGAGTAGAACCCAATATCTCATAAACTACTTCTTGACGAAATGGATTGCCGTCAGTTCCTATGGATTCATAGTACAAAAATGTCCTAGGACACCAAGTTTCAGTTAAATCCATTGAGTCTTTTCACCGCAAGAGGCCAAAAGACGATTTCTGATATTTTACCGTAAAAGCCTAATATCTTACAAACTACAATACAGAATTTGATGTCGTCTATTCCATTGGATTCGTGATGCAAAAACGTCTTTGGAGGTCAAGTTTCAGATCATTCCATAGAGGATTGATAGTGAAAAAAGCTAAAAAACGATTTCTGGTATCTATAAGGGAAAAGCTTATATCTCACAAACGGCTTCATAAAATCTAATGCCGTCTCTTCCATTAGATTGGAGATGCAAAAACGTATTAGGAGATC
The DNA here is from genome assembly GCA_021234155.1 of Isoetes taiwanensis. Taxonomy (NCBI): domain Eukaryota; kingdom Viridiplantae; phylum Streptophyta; class Lycopodiopsida; order Isoetales; family Isoetaceae; genus Isoetes; species Isoetes taiwanensis. Next base: position 2,523,806 of record JAJEKV010000091.1, read on the forward strand.
AAATTTGAGTCACTTTCGTGAAGAATTATTGTGAATCAACCAAAAAATATTTCATCAGGTGCTTGTCTAAATAAGCACCGCACGTTAAATGCTTATTATGTGCTGAAAAATCGCTGCGTTTAAGCACTTTAAGCGACGTCCGGACGGTGATTTCTGCTACCCAGTATTAATTTTATGTCCATGAACCAACACAAGACTTTCTTGCCAAAGCTAGATCCTTTACCCAAGCGTTGTCAAAACGCTTTTCAGATGAAAGTAAGTCTGGCGGGTGTCTTAACATGGTCATGGAACTGGAACCTATGGTCATTTTGTGCTTGATCTATGGAGGGATGATCCAAACTTCCATGTGAGCTCTATTTTCAAGTGCTTGAGAACACTAGAGAAAGGATCGATAGAAGGGAGGAGGTATTCCCCATCAGCACCCATTTTTGAGGCTTTGATGGATGATCAATCGCTTTGTTACCAAAGGCAGATAAAAAAAGAAGGTGTTCCGTGAATCGAGGAGGATTTGGGATGATTTTCCCTTACTTGAGAAACAACTGCCAGAGGAGCTATGTGTTCAATTGAACAACTGTTGGAAAGAAAACAAGAATGGATGGATGTTTGGGGCAATGTCATACTTGGCTGGCCGATTGGGAGTATTCAAAGTTGTGAAAGTGGGATTCATGATGGTTGGGCATACGCATGATGATATAGATGCATTCTTTGGAACTTTCTCCACCAAGCTCAGAGAAAACGTGACTAGTCTCCCTGAACTAATGGATGTGTTTGAGAGCTGCATTGACCCCAACCCAATGGCTTTCTTGATGGATGAGGTTGCAGGTTGGAAATCATTTGTCGAGGGATACTTGCTAGATGGTAAGGATCAGTTGACAGGACACACAAAGCTACTTCAGTTCAAGTTTTGGGTTAGGGATGGAATACCAATCATGCAATATAAGTGGAGACCAGGTGACAAGTTGTGGATGCCTGTACAAGGAATCGAATTGTGGCAGCGGGGTGCTTCTTGGTGAAGTTCTCATTCTAAAGGGCAGCCAAAACCACTACCTCCTTCAAGGCTGTTAAAGACTCTAGCCAACTAGTGAAGGGCATCAAGGATTATATAGCGCCTTTGGGATGATGTTGAAATGGAAAGCACATCTTCACTCTTAAGAAAAATCACATGGACTCCTAATCACGTCTTTGGGAGAAAGTTGTGACATGCTTAGAAACCGAACAACCATGTGGGAGGGAGGCTGAGAGGCGGGTTCTTGCGAGTCCGGATGGGAGGGTTCTCAAGGAGCAAGCACGTCTAAGAATATTCACTTGGGTCCTAACAAAGGTTCCAAGTGGTTTGTGGGAAGTAAGGCCTCAAAGCCGAAGTGGTTTGATCTTCCTGAGTGGGATCCCTTTGAGGACATCAAGGAAGGATACTTTGTGCTAGTAAGGCCTGATGATGAGGATTGTCCAATATGGTTAGGGGTGGCACTCTCTGATGTAACCACCACTATGGCTGATGGAGAGGAGTTGCGTCCTGGATTCCAAATTTAATATTGGGAGCCCATTGGAAGACACAAGAAGGGCAACTTGAAGGAGCAATACACCGACTGCTGGGAGAAGAAGTGGAGGGCAAATCATGCTGATCCTCAAATGAGGGAATTGGTGGAGTATGTGGTATGGTCATATCCAAGTTCTCACATTGCAAAGGACAACACACACAAGATCCCAAAAAGAGAGATGGACAAAGCCATGAGCAACCTCCATGCTATATCATTGTATGAGGGTAGATAATATTGAGAAGCTTGAAAACTTTCTCAACTAATGGTCTGTAAAATTTATGAGGAAAACAAGTTACCCAATTCTTTATGTGTGATGTGTAATTCTATTCAAGCAATCAATTCAGAAATTTTTTTTCTATAGTATGAGTCCCATTTTCAGTCCGAGTCCCAAAATTCGAGATTTGACCCACTTTAATTAAATGCTGCTTTACTCCATCTCCTATAGGATCTCTCATAGAAGAAGTGCCTGATTGGAAGAGTTTTGTAGATGCTTATGCTCTCGACATGGAAGGTCATTCTAGACCTCTTCAATTCACTTTTTGGGTGAGAGAAGGGATTCCAATCATGCAATGGAAAATGAGACCTTCAGAGGAGAAGTGGAGAGGTGGGGCAGAAATTTGACACAGGGATGCAAATGGCAAGTCTATGATACCTCTTGGTCAACCAAAAGCTCTAAAACCAACTGAAGAAGTGAAGCAATTGGGATTGACTAAGGATGGCATCAATGACTACATCAAGCATTGGCAAACTAATTCGGATGAGACTAATCGTGCATTGATAGATTATTGGAAGAAGGTGATCAACTTGTTGGATGAGGTAGACACATCCTCAGAAGAGCTGAAAGAAGGGTGGTTCCCTAAAAGTAGGTGGAAAACATTAGCTGGTGCTGACGAAGATGATGGTACCATTAGTAGCATTGTTAAGGCATATGCTCCTCCCCAATCTGATAAACACTATGTTGGTCCTAAGAAGGATAGGCCAAAATATCTAGGCATGGATTGTTATGAACCTTCTACTGACAAGCACAATTTCATTAATTTTGGACAATACCTGAATTTATGGACCATTTTTTAATGCACTTGCATGAATGACTCTTTTTCATACACTAATTGACATTCCCTGCGAGTACTGCATATGCCTTCACAATTTGCTGCGTATATGTCGTGATAGTATCGGGTATCTTCTTCTTGTTTGATGGTTCCCAAGCATAGTCGATAGTCTCTATCTCTATGTAGTCACTACTTGAGTCATTGGCTTCCATCTCCCACGTTAGACACAAGACATCACACGGGCATAGGTTTATCTTTTCGGGGACCAATGCTTCGCGGTGAGGGCTTGGCGCTTTGGTGGTACATATTTGGTCACTCAAACTAAAAACTAGAGGTCCAATGTGCCCGGTCAACCTCTCATCGTCATCATCATGTGCACATGTTATTGAAATATGTAAAAGATATGAAATCACATACCTATTTTACATTTTTGTACAAATGAATCGTCCGGTTGCAGAGAGAAATCTCCGCGAGTAAGAACTTCACGGATGGCTCGTCAAATGGACATTCATGTTCTTCTGATGAGACCGCGGTATCACGGACAATAGATAGTGTCAACCGATGAATTGACTTCTTGTCAAAAGTCCGGTAGCTCAACTCTTGGATGGCACATATACTTTTGTCATTGTCGTAGTCCATATATAATGAAATAGTCCAAAAATGAATGTTGAGATTGCCAGGCAGATGGAACCCTTGGGTGTCGAACACACCCATAGTATTCAATCCTAGAAGCAGGTCACATACTGTAATATCCGGATCTGCAAAGGATACAAAACCCTTCTCCAAAGGTATTGTGATGCCATACCTCTATTTACGGGCATTTATCCGCTCCTAGAGTGTATGACCCTGACTTCAAACACCCCTTACATTGTGTTCATATCTGCACATCAGCGAACGATATATCATTACAAATTGGGCGCTCGCCTCGTTTCCAAACACAAAACACATATGAAAATTATATCAAAACTTGGTGAAATTGCATAAAACAAAACAGAGAGAAAGAGAGAGATTGAGCCTCAGCCCAATTTGATAAGCCCAAATTGGGATTTCGTGCATCCAAATTGGGCGGGCACCCAATTTGAGGTCTCCCCCATCCCCCTTTGTGTTTTTTTTTTTTTTTTTTTTTGCGCCACGAAATTGGGCGTCCGCCCATTTGGGCTCCCCATATTTTGTCGCCCATCCTGCAAGCTCCAAATTGGACCCCCAAACAACTTGCCTAACAACTTTGGGCCACGAAGTTGGGTGCGTGCTGAGCCATATATGTTCGTTTCCAAGCACCTCATCTGACAACAACAATATTTACACATGTCTAATACAAACTCTACCACAACTAGTTATGTGATTTCAAATAACAAAAACTCTTACCTCATCTTCAAGCCTGCAGGTGGGCTCATCACCTCATGATCATCGTGTCACTGCAGGCTGTAATAAGCTTACAGAAACATGGGTACTTAGATTTTTGTCATCCGGAATGCTGAATGACACATTAGAGTTACATTAAAAATACTCTAGAATTGCAAGAAAATGGCAGCAAAATATGGAAGTACTAGCGAATTACACTAGCGCATCTAATACTAATGAAAACACGAAAAAATTTACGCTATGGAGGCAAAGCGCCTAGTTGAGAGCCATCCACAAGCGCCTAGTTGAGTGCCGTCCACAAGCGCCTAGTTGAGGGTTGCAATGACAGATGGCAAGATGCCTGGAGGCAATATTGAGTTGAGGGGGGAAATTTGAATTTGAATTTGAATTTGAATTTTGACAACCACGTGAAAGGTCGACATGGCCACTTTAATTTGAAATGCTCATGAAAAGGTGGGCCCACTAAATATGCCCTATACCTTTTACTACGTTCCACGTGTCCATCATGCAGGCAGTCTTTTTGGACTTGTTTTTGCTCATGTTAAGACTTCATTTAGAAGGTGCAAGATCATCTTTTCTTCCTCCTCCATTCTGTGGTCCTCCTTCAGCATGGCGCCTATCATTTAGAAGACATTTTGAAGTGTTTTTTCATGTTCAAGACTGCCAAAAGGTAGGCGCATCTCCTTTGTTTATTGTTTTCTATTCTTTTCCTATAGATGTCCACATCTCCCTTGCATTTTGGCATGCATTAAATGTTAAAAGGATGGTATTGTGTGCACAATAAATGTTAAAAGTCTGAGGAGGATACCATCTTAGGTAAAAGACATCAAACACATGAATAATGATAATAATAATAATCAAATAAAAAATGAAAGATTGAAGCATGAGCTAACTCAAACGTTTGATGGACATGAGAAACAATAAATTAAATCTTTTAGATTGGAAAGTGTTGAATGAATGATTGAAGTGTGCTCCGGAGTCGTCCGAAATGATATCTATATCTAGCATTCTGATATCTAGCATACTGAGTACAAATGTTTGAAGAAACTAAATAATGTGCGCAAATTTTTTTTAGTACCTTTACTTTTATATCTTGTAGGTCATTTATATATAAAAATTGGGCGGGCACCCAATTAACTTAATGTTTGCCTGTGCCAGACCTTCTTGATCCTTCTTGATATCTGCCATGGCATATTTTTTCTTAGAATACGCATCCAAATTGGGCGGTCGCCCAATTTTGCCTCCCCAATTATAATGGTGGCCAATTATAATGGTGGTAATTCGATCTCTCCATGCAAGGCACATTTTTAACTAGGGCACATTTTTTCTTATCCTGGGCATCGAAATTGGGCGGGCGCCCAATTTTGGTGGTAACATGATGTTTGCTTGCCTGTGCCAATTTTTCTCACCAATTTCTCTTATACTGGGCATCGAAATTGGGCGGGCGCCCAATTTTGGTGGTAACATGATGTCTCCTTGCCTGTGTCTGCCTGCCTGTGCCAGTAGGTGAATGAAGGCACATTTTTTCTTAGACCAGTCATCCAAGCTCAATTTGCCTGCCTAATTTGATCTTTGGAACTCATCATGCATGCATTAGGCATATCTGATAGCATATCTGATAGCTTCATCCGATAGCATATCTGATTTCACCTCCTTGTTAGCTTCTTTGCTTTACTAGTTAACCCTGTTACTTTGCCAAAAGCCCGATCTAGACAACAAAAATTCACTGCCGAAGCCAGCATTAGTCTCATTCTCTGCTGAAGCCAAAAATTCACTGCCCAAGCCAGCATTAGTCTCATTTTACGCGAAGGCAAAGCCCGACATTCTCGCCAAAAGCCACCTTTTGTGTAAATGAAGCGGAGGATATTTCGAAGTAAAAGAAACAAAACCGATGAAGCAAGGGATGCGGATCGGTAAGAATCATCCCGGCAAATGCGGGGCAAACTTCGATGAAGCGGGGGATGCAAATGCGACAAAACTTGTTCCATCGGAAAGCTGGATGAGCAAAAACAAGACCACCTGCTGCGGTCTTTGCCTACGCTCGAAACCCTCTATTGCGGCAATCCGGCCCTGCACATCCATCCTGTTCTATCGAAAATCACGGCGTCCTCTGTTTTCTTTCTTACGCAAGCATCCCGCCATAGCTCATTGCCCAAAGCTGCCGCCATGAAAGCGCACGCAGAATCTCCCGCCATAGCTCGTCTCTCCGCAAGCATCCCCTACCATAGCTCGTTGCTGAACGCCGCCATGAAATTGCATGCAAGCATCGTGAGCCATAGCCCGCCATAGCTGGAATCCCTGGCCATACTTCCCGTTAGGGTTAGCCATTAGGGTTAGGTTAGGGTTAGGTTAAGATAGGAAATGGATTATTTGTAAACTTTCTTTACTTATGCAATGCTTTTTATCTTATCTAATGGAATTCTTTTATTATATTGCCCCTTTATGGAACACACTTACACAACATTAAATCGTCATCGGACGTGAAGCTAGTCTTAAATCTGGTGATCGCCCAATTTCACACTTGTATGTCCCTCTCGATAACCTATTACAATACAAACATTTACATGAGTATATGCGGGGAAAACAACATTATTCCCATAAGAGCCTAGAATAATCTCGGCTATGAGGAATTGCAATCACATAACATGCGGATGGATATTTGAAACTTTAACATTGTCAATAACATTAGCTTTATACTTTTAATTGCTATCACGGGAACTTTGGAAACTATCGATATCTTAATGGAATTATATAAAATTTAATACCCCAAAGTTGTTCTTCTTCATCATGTTGTACTGTCCGCTACATTTTGTAGATGTCGTAGTCATCTGGGACATATGGCCCCCAAACTAAGATTCCTTTCACCTTTCTTCATCATCATTTGTCTATGTTGGACGTGCTAATCCTTGCCCATATGACAAACAGTAGCACTGGGCCTGCCTAATTTTGTCGCCTCAAAATGGAATCATGCTCATATTCCATTATTTTGCTCCTAGGAACCCTGTATTCTTAACATTAGCTACCATTTGAGACACATATAGACTTGCGAAAAGTCCATATATAATGAAATTGTGCTTTGACGTGGAGTGCCACCAATTTGTAGTAGTAAAACTAGCAGATCTAGAGACCTATCCAGTGTGGTTGGGATACACCATCTCGGATATTTGCAAAGAAGAAGGTGATGTTAACTTCAATAAGGTGCGCGTGGAATGGTGGTGTCCAGTACATCAGTTGAGTAATGTCACCGATAAAGAAAGATATTCAGATTGTTGGACAAAGAGGTGGAGGAGAAATCCTAGTGATCATGATCTTTGGCTAGACATTGAAACCGTATTGTACTCGTGGACTCCAAAAACTATTCCAAGTAAAACATCGAGAGTTACAATACCTCAGGATGTAAGGAATAAGGCTATCATATCCTTGGGGATGCTGGTGGAAAAATGAAAAACTATGTAAATATGTTTTCTTCATTACTATGTATCAATCACAGTTAATAAAAGTTGTTTACTACTTGAGAAATGTGATATATGATTTTGTAATTTGAAGTTAAGGTGTGAATTTATCTTAAGGTGTGTGATTATATGTTAACGTGTAGTGACTTGGGTCAAGTTACTAAAAAATTGCAATTGGAAATGTATCCCAAAATCAAGACATAATCCCAATTTACTTGAATGATGGTTAGAATCTATTTTCCTGACTTATAATTAACAGTGAATGCAATGCAGGGGCACTAGAGGCATGGGCAATGCAGGGGCACAATTTACTTCTCTGCCACACACAGAATAAGCTAAGATCTGGCATTTAAGCATACTTATTTTAACCATTCCTTTTTTTGCTTTCACTGGAGCTAAGGAAACAAGGCCACCTCCAGTTAATGAAACAAGTCACCAAATCAAATCCAGTGAAATGGATACCCAACCCAAGGCTTTATCTGCCCAAATTGTATTTGTTATGCATAAGCACCATTCCAGTGCATATTATATATCTCATGTTATTCCAATGTTCATGTCATGTTCAAGCACATAGCTGAGCCTGTCTAATCAGCACTCATGATGGAAGTGACTGTTGTTGCTTCAAGGCAAATGTGTGGATTCTGTTACATGTCTAGAAAAAAGCATATGACATTTGATTTTTCGTTTTGAGTTTCTTGCTGGAGTTGTGGCTGCCTGTATTACGTTGGAGCTTGCAGTTCTTGAGCTAATTAAATATCATTTCTGTTTTACAATAATTGTTTGTTCATACTATTGGACCGTGACAGTCCGCTCTAGGAGCAATAGAAATCATGGAATTTGCCATTTCTGTACTGCACTTTCCATCAACCATATACCGATGAAGTTTCCAAGGCATTGTGATGTTCAGGGAAGGCTGTTGAAGATATACATGTCGTTATAAGGAAGAAGCGAAGGGTTTTTCAATGCACACGATTTTTTAAAGATGAAAAGAACAGGGGCCACGGTCGAAGAGGCAAAATCTATAAGGCTCTTATTAATCTTCCTAGATGTTAACAACTTAATGAAGAGATGCCATGCTAATTCACATGATGCTAAGTGATCTTAATTTACGAGATAAAATAAATCAAATGCAAATTTTGTGTATGGTTGGGGTTCTAGAAGTCACATGGTTTTCATTAAGCAACTCATTCACATCTTGAGTTAACACCATTTACAACGTCATTATCAAGACATATATAACTATACTTCAACGTGATTTGGGTAATACGTGTCTGATCCAGCAACGCCGTAACGCTTTAGTTTCCGGCTTCGTGAAAGGAAAAAAAAAATAAGGATAAGGATAAGGGTCGAGGTCAGGAGTACCGCCATCGCCGCTTGGGGAAGCGACATCAAATCCATCGAGGTCCGGAGCACCGACATCGCCACAGCTGGAAAAGGAAAGAAGTTCGTAAGAAACTCTTAAGGTTAGGTTTAGTTTTTTGGCAAGCGGCAAGCATTCATAGGGAGACGGAATGCATTCGCCCTTGCAGATGGCAATGGCGGAGACAGAGCATGGCAGCTATGGCGAAATCTGGAAGCAACAGGAAGGACAGAAACTCCCTTTTTCTCTTCTTTTCTTTTCTAATATCTCCTTCCTTTCTTTCTATATTCTGCAGAGCTCCGCTATGGTGATAACAGGCAGATATGGCGGACAAGAATGGCGGCAGGTAACAGCCAATGTTCAACTCAACATTTGATAGGATGAACATTTGAGACCTAAAAGGCGGAAAAAAAATATGGGGTTCGAGGCGCGGAGTTTTGCAGTTAAGACAGTGCATCCAGATCCATGGCTATGGCTGCATCCAAAGGAACCGAGGTTTTTTACACAGAGCACGAACAAGAAAACATGTCTATCTCTCTGGCCATGTCGCAGATCCATCGGATTACCTCATATCAGTAGAAGCTATGAGAGATCCGTTTGATTAGGGTTCTCCAAGGATGAAGAAAGCCATCAGCAACACCGCGGCAAGAGGAAGATAAAAGACGCAGGTTTGCATGGAATATCGTAGCTTGGATTTTTGCGATTTTGGGATTAGGTTTAGCTTCAATATTGTTCCTTTTACTTGCCATGTTTTGCTACTATAAGCCAGCCCTTCCTACTGTAACTGTAGAGAAAATGCAATATTATAGTTGGGGAATAGTTCCTCTTAATCAATCTATGATCTTAGCCCAGCAGCAGACAGGTTCAGGAAATTACTACAATTCTTATCTTGATTTCACTAAGTTGTTTACTTTGTATTTCTATAATCCAAATGAGAAGCTTGCAGTAGATGTGGAATATGTTGGAATATCATCATATTACAGTGGAGTTTTCACAGGCAAAGCCGAAAGGCAAGGCTGGGTTTTTCCCCCGAAGGATAAGGTGAATTTCACTATACTTATGGAGCAAAATTATCTGCCTTTGAAAAAGGCTTGGGCATATACTATGATATATGATTTGGCAAGGCTGAAGGTTGACACAATGACGGATATTCACCTTAGAGGTAGATTCAGAGTGATGGGGAGGCCAATGTTTTGGATGAGGACTAGATGCAGATTTAGGGCTGGTGGTGGTATTACATTTGATCAAAGTTGTGCACACGCAGCTGGTTAATTTACGTATATATATTTTGCCAAATCATTGGTTGTTTGTCATATTCTTTTTTTCTTCTTGAGAGCCGCTAATGCTGATCAGCTCTTCTGGCATGAAACACTGTATGAAAGCCAATTACAGGGGTCTAATGACAAAGAGCAGAGCATCCAGATTGAACTTGAAGAGATGATGAGATCTAGCTTGGTTCAATAGATTTTAACTCTTTATCCCCAAAACAAGGTTCATGAACGTTTCTACTTAGGAAGTTGGAGCCGTGGAAGATGTTTGCCCAAGCTAAAACACCGAGGTAGCTCCCTGTGTTGTATTATGTGATCGTGAATGTTTTTCAACGGAAATGATGAATACCTATATATTAATTCCTTTTCTTCTCATGAAATGTAATTTGGAATATGTAGCAAAATAACAGGGATTTTTTTTTGTGTTTTTGTACGCTTTTCACTAAAGTTTTCCTATGATTTCGTGATGTATTCAAATGGATGTACTAATGCGTACATCTAGAGTGCACCATTTCTGAGCCATTGATTTTAGCCCCTTTTTTTTTCAATGGTCAACAACCAATGGCTCACAACAAAAGCCCTTTTTTTGTGCGTGTGGTGCATAATGGGCACATGAAGGGCCATTGATTTTAGCCTTTCTTTTTCAATGGTCAACAATCAATGGCTCACAACAAAAGCCCTCTTTTTGTGTGTGTGGTGCATAATGGGCACATGAAGGGCTTGAAGGGCGCATGTAGTGCAGTTTCCCCGCCGGCAACACATTTCTTATTATAACTTTTGATCCAGAGCTCTGTTTGAGATGATTTTTATTGCGTTGGAAAGCTCTCTCCGAGATCTTTTTGATAGTGTATGATATGGATATGTTTGGTTAAGTTATCTATGCTAAAACAGCAATTTTTCGGCCGGGTTTGGTAGGCTTTCACATCCTACCGGTGATTATCTGAGGATTAGCTATTGGATATTGTTTTATGGCTCATTCCGAATGAAGCTTGCAAAAAATTACCATGCATTTTTAGATTTTGAGGCAGTTATTAAGCAAATTCCAAGGCTTCTAGATTCTTGTGCTAACAAGCAGAAAAGTTTCCCACTTTGGTTTCTCACCACAAGAATCCATGGAGGCCAAAGGCTGCTGTTAAATTCCAGTTGAAAAATGTTTGTGTATGGGTGTTGCAAACTTTATGACTTTCAGAATAATGGGATCAAGCTGCTCTATCTTTATGTAACTTTTACTTATGTTCTATTTGTTTTATTATGATCAAATTCAAAAGCTACAGGTGATGAAAGCCTCAAATGAATTCTAGTTCTTTTCTTGTTTGAATTCTAAAAATTTTGTGTCGGGGTGGCGTCCCTAAGGCCGAAGGGGCCAAAAAAAAATTTTGGCAACACAAACCATTAACATCCAACATATAAAAATTAAACCCCCTCAAAAACCCCCTGTGGTTTGGGTGCATATTCACCAGAGGAAGAAGGAAGGGGACGTCCCTAAGGTCCCGAAGGGGCCAATTTTTTTTTTTTTTGCAACACAAACCATTAACATCCAACATATAAAAATTAAATCCCCCAACACATAACAACCATTGACATTAACAACTAACACATAACTACCATTGACATTAATTAACACAACCATTGGGTCCAACACATTTAAATTAAAATCCCCCTTAAACCCCCTTTGGTTTGGGTGTATATTCACACGGGGGGTGACGTAGGGCAGCGAGAGCCCTCATAATTGTATTTTGTACGTACGAAATCAACACCATATAGTATTCCGCTTGAAATCTTATAGTATTTTGCGAATCTTGTTATATAGTATAGCAAATTTTGTACTTGCATACCCCACAAACGAGGAACTTTTGTACGGTGTAGATTAAGGAATAAGGGGTGAATATGCCTATCCAACAGCTCTCGTTGCCCGGAGTCACCCCCCGTGTGAATAGTACTAGGTAATTGTGGAAAGGGGCTTTATCCTTCGAAAAAGTCTGGAGACTTGGCATCATGCGTGGCTTTTTTCCTTTTAAAAGTGGAGGCATCGATGCCATATATGGTATTACTCATGTGGCTTTGGCAGCACCACCGAGATTTTTCCATTTTGCACAGAGATAGACGAATAATAGACTCTGTGTGAACGAAATGATTTTGTTACTAACTAAAGTTAACGTTGCTGTGTAGCTATCTATACTGCCACTTTCTTTATGTATGTTGATATATGCTCATATATCTTTTCGACTTTGGCAATATGCACTGTAACTAAGCAATGCATGAGAATGCATATAAGATGGTCTAGACATATAGACCACCTCATATAGACCATTGATTTTGAAATCTCAACTCCCTCTCTGGATTCTATAGTCACTTCTTACACGTTAGCCTTCTCAAGTGACGTTAGCCTTCTCAAGTGACATGAATGGACTTGGCACCCTATATATATCTATTACTTTGGCAGTATGCATTGTTATCGTAAGGATGACATGACCATCGTGTCCAGTGTATTCTTCATTCTCTGAGCTCCACGGTCATCTAATGGTAGCAAAATAAAAGAAAAACTCGTCACCTTGCTAGTTATAAGAAATATATATGCACATATCCAAGCTTCAACTTTGGCGGCAACTGTTTGCATTGAGATTATGGCTTGCCCATTCTCCATATGGTGTGAACAAATGAATATCGGTTAAGAAATTACATTAAAAAAGCAAATTGTTTACACTCCGGTTTGGTAATGGGTCAAGCCTAGTGCAATCGACGGACACTTTTACGCTGTTACCTTAACAGAAGATGTAAAGATTGGTTTTCTCAACTACATCCTCCTTAAAATGCTCTCCATAGTAGTGGGTTTAGAACTAATACCAAGTGGCCTTGGCCGCCGCGATAAATTTCTTGTAAATATAGTTTTGATAGTTTAAACAACCAAAAAATAGCTTTGATATACTTCTAACTCCTGTTGGGGTAGACTAAACGTCTACAAATACACTAACCACTACTTTCAATCAATATTATCTTTTGAGTTATGCTCAAAGGAAAGCGCAGCAACTCTGGGCACTTTTTCTAGCAATAAGATAAAATGCTAATAATAAATTAATATCTAGATAATAATATTGTGAGGCATGGGCACTTTTTCTAGTAATAAGATAAAATGCTAATAATAAATTAATATCTAGATAATAATATTGTGAGGCATTGCATGTGGTTGCCTGCAGCAGTTGCAGCAGTCGGAGGTTAGAATCAAGATGGGCGTGGGAGAGACTGCCGCTGTAGATGCATGACCCGTCGTAGACTGCTTGCTCAGAATCAAGATGGGCGTGGGATAGACTGCCGCTGTAGATGCGTGATTAGTTTTATTTTTTCTGCCTCTTGATAAAGCAACTTTCTGTTGCAATAGCTGCTTCTTAGATCTGCCTTGCCTACAACGACAACGAGGCTTCCTACCGGAGTGAAGAGCAAATTCCTTCCCCAAATTCCGTACCCACTATGTCCAATCCCAAATCATTGGGTAGAACCCAGGAGGGGATTGTTGATATAATGTCAACCTCCACCTCATCATCCATAGCCACGTCATCATATGACATGGCACTAATCTAGAGAGTCGCATGAGTTCATGGTAAAGAGTCGTGTCTGTTCATAGAGAGTGCATATATCAGGCTACGGTGGGAAGCCTGTTCCCATCAAGTTTTCTCTGTTCAATATATATTGCATTGTAGTTATCTCCTCTGTCTCTATATTTTATCATGGTATCAGAGCCTGCGTACTCTTGATCCTGGGACGCAGCTATGAAGGAGGAAGTAGGAGAGCCACCTCCATCGAAATTGAAGAAATCTAGGAAGAAGAATTCGATGAAGAATGCCTTGAAGAAAATTAATACTGTGTCGAAGAAAAGAGTGAAGGTATTTAAATGGTTCATAACTGCATGTTTTCCCTCGCATTAGGAAGAAGGGAAGGATGATGCCAAGAGCGGTTATGCCACAAAAGGGCCACGATGGAAGACCCACAAAATGTTCTTTGCCGTTGAAGCGAGTCCGCAAATGCGGTCAAAGAGGCCGCAGAAGAAGTAGGGATGTCTGACAAGGGGAGGGACGCCTCCAGAATCTGCTGCAGACCCTAGGCAGATTGCCAAGAAGAAATTCGGTGAAGCCATGGCTCTAGTATTCTTTGCCGAAGAGGAGGATTTGCGCCGCCGCAATTCATTGCGAGAAGAGGAAGATAAACTTCCTGTGAAGGAGGCGCCGGAAGCAATGGCCGTTAGGAGTGTTGCCATAAGTTTCTTTTCAAAAATGGATGCCACAGGGATTCCAGTTGGGGTCGAAATTGCAGACCCTAGTAAGCCTGCCGAAGTTGCAGAAGAAGCCGTTTTGGCTGTTGAAGAGGCTATCGAAGACCAAGAACCAGGCCAAGAAAGGGAGGCATTTCGTGTTCTTGGAGCCATTTCTCATCCTAAGGATGTCGCCCTAGAAAAGGCTTTTACTGCCAGGGATGCTGCCGCTGATTCTGCTTTGGAATCCGCGTTGAGGGCTAAGGATTTTGCTGTTGAATCGGCATCTAGAGCAAAGGATTCCGCTGCCAATGTTTCTGTAAAAGCGAAGGATTCTGCTGCTGATACTATCAAATTCAAGGCAGATTGTGTGCCCATTGAAGATGCCGTGACCCACCAGCCCAGTGAAGAAATCCCTTCGTTGAAGCTAATGAAGCTAAGAAAGGGTTTAATAAATCATGGCAAGGTAGGCAAAGAAGCTGCAGATGACCCAATCTGTCATAATAACACAGAAGGAAAGGCCAAGAGTATTATTATGGCACAATTTGTTTCTACAGAGCTCCATGACTGTGAATTTGCAGAGGCATTCGTTGCAGAAGCATGCCCAAATTTTGCTGCATTAAAGGGGCTGATCACCCATGCAGTTGAAGATGGAGCCAAAATCCAATTTGAAGATGACCTATTGCAGGGAATATCTTCTGATATAATGCTGTATGATGGTTCTAAAGATTTAATTGAAGATTCTAAGATTAAGGGAGGGCACAAGACCTCAAATGTATGGACTAATGAAACTGGAGAAGGCTGCGTTAAAGGTATTGTTCGTCATTCTAATGCAGACAACATAATCTCTAGATGCTTAAGGGAGGGAATCTCAGATATAAGCAATCTAGAGAATGTTAGAATTGGAGAAGCCTTATCTCCATTAACATGTTGGAAGGAGCAAGCCCAACAAGCCCATGATTGCAATATTATGAAGCAAGATTGGATGCAGCAGAAGAAGAAATATTTGTATATGAGCAAACAAAACGTGGCTGCTAAAGCACAAACTAAGCAGCACGCAGACCTTATTAATCTTCTTTATCCTTGCAAAGATGATTATACAATGGTGGCACTTATCTTACAACATGCTACTCTTGAATTATTACTTATGGCTGCTGTAGAGATAGCATGTAGAGAGAAGCTTACACAAAGAAATCTTTACACAAATGAAGTGCCCATTATATCTCCTCATGTGATGAAATTCAAGAGGAAGACTGTTGATTTGAGTATAAAGTTTAAACACATGACAAAGAATCAGAAGACAAGAAGAAGATGCAGCAGATTAAGCCAAAGGTGGCTCACACATCAACCTGGCCATGACGATTATGGATGATGTAGCTGTAGTTTGAGGGAGGGTGTTGATATAATGTCAACCTCCACCTCATCATCCATAGCCACGTCATCATATGACATGGCACTAATCTAGAGAGTCGCATGAGTTCATGGTAAAGAGTCGTGTCTGTTCATAGAGAGTGCATATATCAGGCTACGGTGGGAAGCCTGTTCCCATCAAGTTTTCTCTGTTCAATATATATTGCATTGTAGTTATCTCCTCTGTCTCTATATTTTATCAGGGATGCCATAAGGGTAAGCTATGATTCCTTGTAATTAGTTTACAATCATTTGTGCATAGCAAAGTGTGCTCCAAGGTAACCGACTTAAAACCAAAGAGAAGATATTTTGGCTACATCTTTGATTCTTAGAAGAGAACCTCAAAACTTGAAAAGCACAGCAACAGACTTCATTAATGTATTGTACATTGTTACGATAAGCTCATTGAGTGAAAAACATGCACAAAATTGCCACTTCAATTTGGTACTTCAAGGTTCAAGTCTGTTAATACTTACTCCGAAGAAGCCAAAATTCATTTGGTATCCAAAATCCTTTACACATTATAAAGACTAGCAATCTCCTTGCTAAGCTCATCGGTTTTACTAGGTTCCTCTGTTTTGCCGTCTTCTTCCTTAGTTCTGCCATAGACATCAATACTTAAATCCTGTTTAATATTATCAGAATCTGACACGACATTCTCGAAATTTAGAATTCGTTTATCTTTAAGACTGAAATTAAAATCCCCACGTACACCCTCCTTAGGTGCCAGGTGCATCAAGGCCTGCTGTGGGTAGGGTCTCTTCCAAGTTCTAGATGCACACTTAGCCCTAAAATCAAAGTCATCAGCAAATCTGCCTTCTGCAAACTCTTTTGGAAGCAGTGATGCATCCTGCTTAAGAGCCACGCCCAAATTAGTGGCATGCACGAATTTATAACTGGTTTTTCCGCCATTATCCATGCATTCCATGCCTGCAGAAGTAATGGGCTCTATTACAAACACGTCCTTGAGCTTGCCCTCCTCATCCTTGAGGAAGCAATGAGAAAGACCCACAACTATGTAATCTTCGTCAAATGACTCTGGATCTTGCCCATATGGTGTCTCATTAGAGGCGTGCAACACTAGCCGTTCCTGCCTTGTTTTAATTGCGGGGATGTGCATTCCAAGTTGCGAAATTTTACTTACGGATCCTAAACTTAAAGCGGGAAAAAGGTATGATGAGTAAGAATTGAGACGAGCACTTGCCTTCGTAGCGGAGATTAGGAGCTGTGCACTCGCAGTCGCCATGGCCATAGTCGCCATCGCCTATCGCACTTGTGAAGGCGCAGGATTATTTGGATAAAAGCCCTGCCAGTAATCAGACGCCACGTCCGGGTATTGGTGTTGAATGCAAGTTCTCTGCGAATATTCCCAGCATATTTTTGTTGGTAAATTGGCTATGCAATTCTAGAATGATAGGCGATAGATAGCAGATCGTAAAAATTGCAAGTCTCATTTTTATGCTTTTAATAATTTATTCCCTCTAGTAGTTATAACTATTTTGAAACAATTGCTGGCTGTCCTGCTTGGTGGGTGGATGCTACATTACAACCCTACGTTTATTGAAGGTATGCCCTATCCGGTATATGGCTTGTTATTCCTGGAAGGTTTGTTGACGACATAAGAATCAAAGGATTGATCCTTATAAAATATGCTTGCAAGGACCATTCCATCTGGAAATTTTCTTGGGACAAACTACAGTTGACGAGTATGTAAGGTTGACGAGTATGTAAGGCCAGTGAGTATACAAGATGGCTTTTGGTCATTTGGCATCATATCTTTTTAGTATCTCTGAGATATGGTATAAAGCATAAGTCCTTGTATTGGTAGATGTGATAGCATAGATTTCAACCCTTCCATGACAAATGCCTGCATCTATTCGACTCATTCTTTTCATCTATTCAACCCATTTTGCTTGACTCCACATGTGTGCAGGCTTTGAACATTAGATGTGGAGGGATGATGAGGTTGTGCGGATGGAGGCATGAAATTTAACTTTACCTGCTGCGTGTTACTTTCATGATCAAACAATTTCTGGCCAAAATTGAGACTACTTCAAATCATGGAATTGGCAGGGCATCTTTTTTATGGATCCAGTCTCAACCACAATACGTATCACGCAATTCTAAACCAAGTCCATTCTAGTATTTTAAATTAGTCTAGTGTAATTCTAAGTGTATATGGTTCCTAAATGTAGAAGCTAGCTTTACAAATTTCTTGTGTAACAAGCATATAAGCACACTGTTAAAACTGGACTTGGTGAAAAGATGAAAGCATCTAAATGGGAACTTGCCCATGTTGGTAAGTTTAAGCCTTGATGGGGAAACATGTAACTAGATTCCTGAGCAAGGACTCGTAGTTGGGCTTGCTCTTGATAAGAACCTAAAGGAAATTTAGAGTGGCACATAGACTATTGATGCTGAGTAAGCTATCGAGCCTAAGCCTAAGCCAGTAAAGCAATGTCATTTTTAGAGGCCTAGCTATAAGGTAATTTCCACCTAGGTATTATAATGTAGCAAGAAAGCCTCCAAATCTTGAATCAACATTTGTTCTTCAATATGGTTTGTGAAAGCTACTTGTTCTTCTTGGGATAAGTTGACCTGTTTTTCTTGTTACAAACTCAAGATCTTTCTCCTATGAGAGGGAGCAATCCTCAGCAAAGTGAGTAAATCCACACTAATTTTAGAGTTTTTTAACAAAATCTCAAACTCATCATTTTCCTTTTCTTTCTTAGTGAACTTTTGGAAAGAAGGAAGGGGTACAACCTGATTTTCTTCATTTGGTTTAGCCTTATATTTACCTCCTCATTGGCTTGTGCTGATTCCTTGTTCTTTGGTTTGACATATCTCTGGTGTGAACATCCATAATCTCTTCTTGCTCCTCTGCCACCTGCACAAATCTGATTGGAACACTAGGTTCAGATGCAAACCTTACTGAGGTACTAGACTCTGTGTTCTTGGCTTTGTCTTCTTAGCAGAATAATCCTTAGCACTGCACCTATCCTCATAGTGGCATATGGCCTTGAAAAAAACACAGATGGGACATTCCTTACCATAATGTCCTCTTTTACCACACTTAATACATGGCCTGTACCAGCAAACATCTGAAGAATGGGTGTCCCTCATGCGATGTGCACAAGGAGGATAAGTTCTTCTCTCAGGCCTTGCAGCTTTCATTTCTTGCAGCTGCTTTGTCACCTCTAATAATGCCTCTGAAACCTTTGTAATTTTTGCGCTGACATCAGCCACATGGTTGTCTGAATCCTCCACCACTCTTGGCTTCTTTTTTCTTTTTGAAGCGCATAAGTTGGAGTAGGACCAGACCCCAGATATTCCTGTTTATAATCTGGATAAAAAAGATCATTAGGAACATGCAAATCATCAGGAAGATAAGAAAGCATGTCAGCAATTTCAATGGCCTTATTAAAGGCTTTATGAATTGTATCAAACCCTTCTCATTTTTGTATCTTCAACATCTTTCTATGTACTCTTGGTCTGCTGCTCAAACCTCTTATAAAAGATGCTACAAGGTGCAGGATATGATTGGGTACTTGATTTACTTGGCATTTTACCAGATAGACATGAAACCTCTCAACATATTAGTGAATGGTGTTGCCCCCAAAGGGCAACATGCTAATTGTGTTCTATGCCTTCAAGTCAGGTTAAGTCATTTCTGAAGACTAGGTCAAAAGATTGGAAGAGCTTGGTAGTCAACATTGGTATGGAGGTCAAAAGATGCTAACTTTCTAGGTCAACAAGTGCTCAAGCCAAAAGTTCACTAGAGCTACTCTGTTTGGAATCAAATGCTTAGTTAAATAATATGCTCTAGAAGAATCTGGGTTATGAAGTTTGGAAGACATAGTTTGAAGATTGGAAGTTATGAGTTTGGAAGACCCCATGGTGTATAGTTTCTAATCTTTCCCTTTGCTCCACCCCACTACTCCCATTTTAGTCTTTTTGGCTCAACATTGTTTTCATATCCATTGTTCATTCCCTTGCCATTATTGCTTTACCATAGTTGCCATCTCCCTCAAATTCCCTATTGATTTCTTCAATGTGCCATTATCTTGCCTATTTCAAAACCAACTTAAGCCTTTGCCTCAAAAAAAAATATCATTTTTTTTCCTTATTTTTCCTTGCCACCCCAATGGTCCCTCATAATTTCTTTTACCTTAATTCTTATTCCATCATATCTTCAGTGGTATATTCCCAACCTTGCTAAAAAATGCTTCAAAGATTCCCTATCTTCTTGCACGTGTGGGCAATCATTCCTATGGTCATTGGGCTACAATTTTCTTTAAGTATTTTATGGGTACAAGCCTTTGAACCATTGGCCAAGCTTTCAAAAATGGCCGAATACAGCATATACAGGGTATATTCCTAGGAAAATACGAAACTGTATCGCGCAAATTATGCAAAAAATACAGCTGAAGAACCCTAGAACTGGAAATCCGGCTCGAATCATGCCTTCCCGCGCTCCATTCTCTCTGAGACCACCCTATTCTTGGATTCCGAAACTTAAGCAATAGAATAAGCCTAAAATTACTACCTGCTGAGCAAGGTCTGAACGATCCTTGAAGTTCCTGAGCTCTCCTCAACTGGATTTACAAGATCTAGTTGACATTACTTTCAAAAATTATTTATTGACTTGAGATGATTATTTTCCTGTGATTTAAAGCTATGAAGCATCCTTATATTCTGTTATCATGATATATTTACCTCCATATCAATTCAAATCGATTGCCAAGTTGTCAAATCCATTTCTGATATTTCCTTCTACAATTCTTGCTACAAAATATCCCTGAGAAAAATTCACAGCGTGTTTTCCAATTCTTTTTTGGCCCACTTTGACTATTCTTAGGGCTTGTGCAAGCCAAGGGAGTTGAAATCATCCAAAATACCACGTATAGCTCAAATTCAAAAAAAAAATTCTTTGGTTTGAGCAGTTTTGATCAGTATTTTGCCAAATCTAGTCACAAAAAATACCTTTACACATCCAAATGAGGATTTGACCGCTTGCCTCTCTTCCTTAGCACCATTGCAACCTATTTGCTTTGTGAATTCTCAAAAAGATGATTGGCAACTCCAAATCTCAATTTCTGATCACTGTTTTCCACGTTTGACCACACTTTGAGCTCGAATAACTCACAAATTAAGTTTCTGACTTGGTCAGAGGCTTTACTGTTGGTTATCTACAACTTTTTTGACCAAGTCTACAGTGCATGACTTAAAAATCGATCTGCATCTCAACACCACAATTTGTTTTGGCGGAGAGGTGCCATTTTTGGAAATGGGAAAGGTATAGAACTCAAATTTTTTGAACTTGTCTTTGGAATTATCTTGCATAGACTGATCACCTTAAGTGATCTGGAGGTTCTAACCCCAATTTGAGTGAAAACTTGAATTGGTTCCTTGTGGTTGACCTTTAAGCCAGGTTTAGGGTCAACATTTTGGAGGTTCTACCGAGATCTTCCTGGATCTCAGAACTCATGGCTCCAAAACAAAAATTTCCAGTGAGAACAAGAGCCATTAGAAGATATTGATGCATCGGATCATTGAGAGAAAGGCCATTGAATTCAAGTTTTTCAACTAGCCACGCTTCAAAACATGCCATACCAATTTGAGTTGAATGTCCCTGTTCCTTTGCCTACTTTTTGATTCGGTATGAGTGCTAACAACTTCTTGAGAATATTTGAGGATTATTATAGGGATTATGGCTTCAAGAAGGGATGCAAGCTCGAAAGTTGAAAAAATGTTTCAAAGAAGAAAGTGAAACCGGTGCTTGGTTAACTTATGAAAAGCTAATGGGCACCACTTCATGAGATGAACTTGTCAAGAAGTTTGGATAGATTTGGTAAGTTAGCTGCTCCCAAAGATTTGGTTAATGAGTTGCAAAGTTTTTCTATACATGCGAGGGGAGAGTGTGAATCAAGTACAAAGAAAGATTTAGCACATTTATGAGCGGTGTCAAAGAGCGCAGTCACAATTCCCACACTTTTTTAGTTCTTGCTTTCATCAATGGTCCGGAAAGGAGACCGGATATCCAAAGGAAATTGCTCAAGATCCAAGGCTCGGCTGAAGGATTGATTCCATATACAAAGTTTTTGCCAAAACTACTGATCGACTCAAATGCTCTCTACTTTGCACGATAAGCACCATATCTCTCACCATGGCCATGATCCTTTTTATCCACGATGCTCTTGATGCACATTATGATCATCACCCTTCCATTCGGTTTATGCCATCTGAGAAAAGAAAAGAAGAAATCTAAAGAGGAGGAAGCTAGTTCTCAAGTTGAAGAGGTTAAATCAGACCTATCTAAGGTTCTTGAGGCTTTAGCGAGAATTAACCAAACAACTAGTTGAGCTCAAAGCGCAAGAACAGGTAAAAACTTACCCTGAATGTGTTCATTGCAATAGGAATACTCATCCATCGAAATCTGCTATTGGCAAGTGTGTCCTAAATGCAATATAAAGGCCACTTTGGAAAAGAATGTCTGTTTGTTCTTTTACGCAAAGAAGTTGGTCATCTTGATGTTAAGTGTCTTTGTTAAAGAATACTTTGCCAAGCGGGAACAAGAAAAAGGAGGAACCTAAGCCCTCTGTGAGATTTGCTGAACTAAGTACTTCAATAAGGTTTATCCAGGCTACAGAAGCTCCCAAGACTGAAGAAGTTATGGCAGTGCAAACTAGGAGAATGAATGAAGTCAATACACATGTTGAATCGAGTAGACATCCCACAGCCAGGTCTCCATCACCTACAATAGAGTCACCTGCTCAAATGATAGCTCCACCTCCACAGCAAAAATATGGTAAGAAAGACCAAGACCTTGATGAAGTCGATATTTTGCTCAAAAATTCTAAGGTGAGTGTGGATCTTTTCACACTGCTAAAGATTGCACCCAGCTACAGAAAAAGGGTGCTCCAGCAAACTAGTGGTGAGCAATTAAATGCTTGTATAAACTTCACTAATGCCACTGATCTTGTTCTAGCACAGAATGAAGAAGATTTACATGTTCAGCTGCTTTAGGAGGTTTTACCTTTTCAAATGTATTACTTGATGGGGGATCTCCCCTAAACATCATGCCATATCACATTATGAAGAAGTGTGGTTTCGAGGTGGACAAGAGAGCTTCTATATTATTAAGATCTTTTTATAATGCTAAAATTACTCCTATTGGTGTGGTGACTAAAGTGCCTGTTAATACAGAAGGCATAACTGTAGCTGCTAACTTTATTGTGGTGGCTTTTGAAGATATAGGAGATGAATCTGATATCTATGACCTACTTTTAGGGAGGAGATAGTTAGCTACCGTGGATGCTAGGCCAGTCTGGTCTCAAGGGAGATGTACCATCTCCAATGGCTCTCAAACTGCTACTATTTACAACCAAGAAGGCTCTTATGACTCCAAAGAAGAGGTAAACTTTATTAAGGAAATGCTAATTGAGGAGCCTTTGGGATCTTACAGGTTAAAAAACACAAGACCAAGAAAATATGAAATGGTTCCTCTTATTATGGAGTGTGCACTTCCCAGCAAACAAGGACCAACGGGTTTCTTATGGTTTGATGGAGGTATCTCTAAAAAACTAAATGTTGCATCATCTGCTGCTATTTTGAAAAATTCTTCTCACAAACTCTTAGCTAAAGTAGGAAGAATTTTTCCTCAAGTCACTTCTAATGTAGCAGAATATAAAGCTTTGATTGCAGGTCTTCAGGAAGCCAAAGCTATGGATATTGCCAATATCCATATTTATGGTGATTCACAATTAATTTGCAGACAAGTTTCAGGAGATTATCAAACAAAAAATACAGATATGGAGCTTTTGAAGAATCAGGCAATGGGGGTACTCTCAAGTTTTGCTTCATGGAGGATCACTCATATCCCAAGAGAAAAAAATTTTGAGGCTGATGCCCTGTGTAGGGAAAATCTCATGTCACATTTGACTGAGGGAGCTATTCCTGAAGATGACCTTGATGACAATGAAGTAAAAGCACTCTGTCCTATTTTGACTATTGATGCATCAGAAAAAAAAGATACTGAGGAGATTGTGATCACAAAAAATGGTACACCTAGAACTCTGTTTGTTGGAGATCTGATTGAATATCAAAACAGGGAGAGCATACAAATGTTCTTTGAAGAAAGGAAAGATGTATTTGCTTGGGACTATTCAGAACTATCAGGTATCAAAACTGAGGTATGCCAATTTGAAATTAAGATCAAGGAAGGTTGTAAACCTGTCTTTCAAAAATTAAGGAGAATTAATGCTTCACTTATGGGGTTAATAAAGGATGAATTGAATAAGATGTTAGATGCAGGTGTGATTATTGAAATCATTAATCTAGAATGGGTATCTTGCATTGTTCCTGTAGAAAAGAAAAGTGGTGCTTTAAGAATTTGCATTGATTATCGAGATCTCAACAAAGCCACCATCAAGGATTGTTACCCTTTGCCTTTTCTAGAAGAGATCTTATATGCTGTAGCAGGTAAGGAGGTGTATTCATTTTTGGATGGATTCTCAGGATTCAACCAGATCAGCATTAAAGAAGAAGACCCAGCCAAAAACTTCCTTTATCACTCCCTGGGGTACATATGCTATGAAAAGAATGTCTTTTGGTTTGATGAATGCTCCAGCTACCTTCCAAAGGGCAATGGATGTTATTTTCAAATCAATGTCTGTTGAAGAGTTCAGGGTGTACTTAGATGACCTTTGCCTAGGTTCTCATCCATCTAATCATGTGGAGCTACTTGCAAAAATTTGTTCTTTGTGCAGGAGTTCAGGAGTCAATCTAAATCCAAAGAAATGCATCTTTTTGCATCAAAAGGACAACTCTTAGGGCATGAGGTATCCAGCCTAGGCATTCAAGTTGCTCAAGACAAGATTGAAGCCCTAAAAAAACTAGCACCTCCCAAGAATCTAAAACAGGTCAAAAGTTTTGTTGGTATGACAAGTTTTCTCAGGATGTATATTCCTAATTTTGCTCATATTTTGAGCCCCATTTCTAGATTGATAAGGGTAGGTAAGTTCTCCAAGTCTGAAAGTAAGCATATGCCTATCACATAGACTTCAGAATGCCAAGAGCCTTTTGACTTTCTCGTTCTATCCATATGTGAAGCCACACTTTTGAGAAAACCAGATTTGAATATGCCATTTGAAGTTTATATTACTGTTACTAAAAAAGCTATAGGATTAGCCATTTTGCATGATAAGCATACCATAGTGTTTGCAAGTAAACAATGGTCTGCTCTAGAGGAGAGATATACCAGAATAGAAAAAAGTGTTGCTGCCCTCATGTTTCTTATCAATAGGCAAGGACACTTGCTTACGAAGAGTCAAGTCAAGTCTACATGAAGCAAAATCCAATGGGTCTCTTGTTTGGTAAGGCAACCAAGTAAGCCAAAAATCCAAAGATGGGCTTGTAAGTTGCAAAGTTATGATATTTACAAAAAAGAATTACATTTGCACGAAGTCCTAGCCTTTATTTGCCTTATATATTTTTTGACCATGAAGATGAGTTGGATACTGCTGACACTTCACTTGCAGTAGCTCATGTAGAGTTAACTCCGGAAGATCAAGCTGATGGGGGATGGCAACAACCTATTAGAGATTTCTTACAACATGGAATCATCTCTTCAAGCCTCACTTCAAACCAAAAAAGAAGACTCAAGGATAAATCACGAGACAATTCAAGATGATAGACAATGTCTTGTGCAAAGTCAACCGAGATGGAGTCTTGTTGAGGTGTGTGTGGATGAAAGTGAGTCCGCTCTAATCATCGAGGGAAATGCACAAAGGTATTTGTGGAGGGCATTTTGCTGGTGATACTACAAAGACAAAAAAGATTCTCGTGCGGATACTATTGGCCCTCTTGTTTTTAAAGATTGTTATGAGATTATAAAGACTTGCCATCAATGCCAAATCTTTAGCAAAAGAATTTTACTTCAGTGCCCTTAATCCCATCATATCTCCGGGGCCCTTTCAGATTTGAGGATTAGATTATATTGGCCCTATTAATCCTTCTTACGCATGTCAACATCAGCATATCATTGTGGCCCGCAGTTATTTTACTAAATGGAAGGAAGCTATACCTTTGAGGCGGGGCTAATTTTGCCACAAGCGCAAGATTTTTACATGAGTATGTTTGTTCCAGGTTTGGTATTCCTTTTTAGATTTGCATTACGATAGGGGCACGCCTTTTGTTAATGAAGTTATTGCTAACTTGTTGGACATCTTGAAGGTCAAGCATACCAAAAGCTCCTCATACTATCCCCAAGGTAATGGACAAGTTTGAAGCTACTAACAAAGTGTTGAAAAATATCTTCAGAGAAGACAATTGAGGTCAACAAGAGGGATTGGCATGTCAAAATAGTGGATGCACTTTGGGCTTATAGAGTCACTATCAAAACAGCTACAAATCATACACCCTTCAATTTGGTTTATGGCATAGAGGCAGTCTTACCAGTGGAACTCGAGTTGCCTTCCCTGAGGTTAGCTCATAAACTATGCTTACCTTTTGAACATGCCTTGCAGGAAAGATTGGATGCCTTGCTGCACCTAGATGAATATAAGATGGAGGCTGAGAATACTAATTTGCTGAAAAAGGCCAAAGATCTGGCTGCATTCAAAGCTGCACATAGAATACAGGGCACTTTTAGGGAAGGAGAACTTGTCCTCAAGTGGAATAAGTCAAAAGAAGACTCAACTGGCAAATTTGATAATATTTGGGAGGGACCCTTTGTGGTGCTGGAATCTGCAGGTACCAATTCATATTGGTTACAAGAGGTTGCCTCAGGAATGTTGTTACCAAATCCTATTAATACCTTGCATTTGAAGAGGTATTGGGACCAGCATGCTTGCTTGTCTCTCTTTCTGCATTAGAAAAGTTTAAAAATTTATGGTAGGATTAGTATAGTTAAACCTATTTAATTCTTTGAGCATATTACTTTGATAAGTTAACTTTATGATTGTAGGTTGAGCTGCCTTGAGGACAGTATGGATGGTCTCAAGTAAAGGAATGATTACTAATGCTTTACCAAGTGCCATATGCAGGAGCATCCTTTTTTCCATCTTTATTCACCTGCCATAAGTGGTCCTACTATTCATCTAGACTTCTTACTCTTGTTTTCATTCCCATAAAAGCACTCTGCAAATCAGCTTTACCACCAAAGCAGGGTTGCAAGTTTTTGAGATTAACTAGTTTGTTTGTTTCCATGACAGGTGCATCCTTTTTCCATTTTCATTCATCTGCTATAAGTAGTCTTGCCACTCATCTAAACTCCTTATTCTTGTTTTTCATTCCCTAAAAGAAAGCACTCTGCAATTCAGCTTCACCATCATAGCAGAGCTGCTCTTGAAAAGTTCAAGGAAGCACACATTCTTTTGTTTTGGCGAGACCTCAACAGTTTCACATCCACTTCACCCTCACACACCGCATCCCCATCATTATCCTATCATATTCATACTCATTTTCATTCTTTTTCACTCATCATATTCCATCCACATCCTTCCTCCATCATATTCACTCCTATTCCATCAACACTTGCACACTACCACTACATCCTCTCTCCATCATAATTCTCACCCAAGCACCTTGGTACAAGATTGAAGACCCTTTATGGCTGAGGGGACCAGCCATTCTTTTGTTTTGGCGAGATGTTGCCCCCAAAGGGCAACATGCTAATTGTGTTCTATGCCTTCAAATCAGGTTAAGTCATTTCTGAAGACTAGGTCAAAAGATTGGAAGAGCTTGGTAGTCAACATTGGTATGGAGGTCAAAAGATGCTAACTTTCTAGGTCAACAAGTGCTCAAGCCAAAAGTTCACTAGAGGTACTCTGTTTGGAATCAAATGCTTAGTTAAATAATATGCTCTAGAAGAATCTGGGTTATGAAGTTTGGAAGACATAGTTTGAAGATTGGAAGTTATGAGTTTGGAAGACCCCATGGTGTATAGTTTCTAATCTTTCCCTTTGCTCCACCCCACTACTCCCATTTTAGTCTTTTTGGCTCAACATTGTTTTCATATCCATTGTTCATTCCCTTGCCATTATTGCTTTACCATAGTTGCCATCTCCCTCAAATTCCCTATTGATTTCTTCAATGTGCCATTATCTTGCCTATTTCAAAACCAACTTAAGCCTTTGCCTCAAAAAAAAAATATCATTTTTTTTTCCTTATTTTTCCTTGCCACCCCAATGGTCCCTCATAATTTTTTTTACCTTAATTCTTATTCCATCATATCTTGGTGGTATATTCCCAACCTTGCTAAAAATGCTTCAAAGATTCCCTATCTTCTTGCACGTGTGGGCAATCATTCCTATGGTCATTGGGCTACAATTTTCTTTAAGTATTTTATGGGTACAAGCCTTTGAACCATTGGCTAAGCTTTCAAAATGGCGAATACAAAGATATCTGTGGTATATTCCTAGGAAAATCTGAAACCATATCGGCGCAAATTATGCAAAAAAACAATTTGAAGAACCCTAGAATTGGAAATCGGCTCAAATCATGCCTTCCCTATCCATTCTCTCTTAAGCTCGAGACCACCCTATTCTTGGATTAGAAACTTAAGCAATAGAATAACCCTAAATTTTTACTACCTACATTGAGCAAGGTCCGAGCGATCCTTGAAGTTCCTGAGCTCTCCTCAACTGGATTTACAAGATCTAGTTGACATTACTTTCAAAAATTATTTATTGACTTGAGATGATTATTTTCCTGTGATTTAAAGCTATGAAGCATCCTTATATTCTGTTATCATGATATATTTACCTCCATATCAATTCAAATCGATTGCCAAGTTGTCAAATCCATTTCTGATATTTCCTTCTACAATTCTTGCTACAAAATATCCTACAGAAAAATTTCGCGTGTTTTCCAATTCTTTTGGCCCACTTGCCAGCTATTCTTAGGGCTTGTGCAAGCCAAGGGAGTTGAAATCATCCAAAAATACCACGTATAGCTCAAATTCAAAAAAATTGCTGGTTTGAACAGTTTTGACTGTATTTTGCCAAATCTAGTCACAAAAAATACCTTTACACATCCAAATGAGGATTTGACCGCTTGCCTCTCTTCCTTAGCACCATTGCAACCTATTTGCTTTGTGAATTCTCAAAAAGATGATTGGCAACTCCAAATCTCAATTTCGATTTTTTCCACGTTTGACCCATTGTTTGACCACACTTTGAGCTCGAATAACTCACAAATTAAGTTTCTGACTTGGTCAGAGGCTTTACTGTTGGTTATCTACAACTTTTTTGACCAAGTCTACAGTGCATGACTTAAAAAATCGATCTGCATCTCAACACCACAACTGTTTTGGCAGAGGTGCCATTTTTTGGAAATGGGAAAGGTATAGAACTCAAATTTTTTGAACTTGTCTTTGGAATTATCTTGCATAGACTGATCACCTTAAGTGATCTGGAGGTTCTAACCCCAATTTGAGTGAAAACTTGAATTGGTTCCTTGTGGTTGACCTTTAAGCCAGGTTTAGGGTCAACATTTTGGAGGTTCTACCGAGATCTTCCTGGATCTCAGAACTCATGGCTCCAAAACAAAAATTTCCAGCAGAACAAGAGCCATTAGAAGATATTGATGCATCAGATCATTGCAGAGAAAGGCCATTGAATTCAAGTTTTTCAACTAGCCTGCTTCAAAACATGCCATACCAATTTGAGTTGAATGTCCCTGTTCCTTTGCCTACTTTTGATTCCAGTATGAGTGCTAACAACTTCTTGAGAATATTTGAGGATTATTATAGGGATTATGGCTTCAAGAAGGGATGCAAGCTCTCAGAGTTCGAAAAATGTTTCAAAGAAGAAAGTGAAACTGGTGCTTGGTTAACTTATGAAAAGCTAATGGGCACCACTTCATGAGATGAACTTGTCAAGAAGTTTCTGGATAGATTTGGTAAGTTAGCTGCTCCCAAAGATTTGGTTAATGAGTTGCAAAGTTTTTCTATACATGCAGGGGAGAGTGTGAATCAGTACAAAGAAAGATTTAGCACATTTATGAGCAGGTGTCAAAGAGCACAGGTCACAATTCCCACACTTTTTTTAGTTACTGCTTTCATCAATGGTCTGGAAAGGAGACCAGATATCCAAAGGAAATTGCTCAAGATCCAAGCTGCTGAAGGATTCGATTCCATATACAAAGTTTTTGCCAAAACTACTGATCTGACTCAAATGCTCTCTACTTTGCCTGATAAGCACCATATCTCTCACCATGGCCATGATCCTTTTTATCCTGATGCTACTGATGCACATTATGATCATCACCCTTCCATTCCAGTTTATGCCATACAGAAAGAAAAGAAGAAATCTAAAGAGGAGGAAGCTAGTTCTCAAGTTGAAGAGGTTAAATCAGACCTATCTAAGGTTACTGAGGCTTTAGCAGAATTAACCAAACAACTAGTTGAGCTCAAAACTGCAAGAACAGGTAAAACTTACCCTGAATGTGTTCATTGCAATAGGAATACTCATCCATCAGAAATCTGCTATTGGCAAGTGTGTCCTAAATGCAATATAAAAGGCCACTTTGGAAAAGAATGTCCTGTTTGTTCTTTCTGCAAAGAAGTTGGTCATACTGATGTTAAGTGTGCTGTTAAAGAATACTTTGCCAAGCAGGAACAAGAAAAGAGGTCAGAACCTAAGCCCTCTGTGAGATTTGCTGAACTAAGTACTTCAATAAGGTTTATCCAGGCTACAGAAGCTCCCAAGACTGAAGAAGTTATGGCAGTGCAAACTAGGAGAATGAATGAAGTCAATACACATGTTGAATCGAGTAGACATCCCACAGCCAGGTCTCCATCACCTACAATAGAGTCACCTGCTCAAATGATAGCTCCACCTCCACAGCAAAAATATGGTAAGAAAGACTTCTTGAACTCTAAAAACTTACACCTTTTCTTGTAACCATACTCTTGATAATACTCCTCAAAAATCTTCAAGAAGTTATTGGCATTGATGCTAAGACCTCCAAAATGTTGAAGGTGTTACTGGCAAACATTCAACCTCAATGTGTTAGAACCTTAAAGATGCTTTAAGCAATCATTCTGTGCAAGAAAATTCCAGAAAGAAAGCCTGAACACAAGATTAGTATTGATTTTCCAAATCAGCAAAAAGGATGCCTCAGCAAAAATGATGCCATTTGCAAGCAGGATGAGATTTTATTATGATTTCAATTCAAGAAGCTGCTTAAAGCCTCCAAGAATCTGGGGCCTAAGGTCAGATGCCAATAGCCTTGTGCAGAGATCACTCATATGCACTTCTGACCAAGTTAAAAATAAGTCAATAGCCCTGACAGAGAGCAATTTTTTTGTAGATCCAAGGATATGAATCTTTTTTGAGTTTTGTCACTTGATTCTATCTCTGACAGGTCGGCACAAGGATCAAACAATTCTTTTGCAAAAATAGATGCAAATAAAACCTGTGATTCAAATTCTTTGCAAACAGACTGTTTCAGGAATAAACAGCAAGCAAGATTTTGCAAATCAATCTATGCTGATCTTTTTTTGGAGCTCTGAGAATTTTTTAAAATTTTCAATAGTCTGCAAGCAAGGAAAAACAGTTTGTTTGATCAAGATCACAACTAGAATCTTCAAGGTGGAACATTTTGCCTAATGAGTGCAATAGTTTGCAAAATATAGAAACAGGGTGTTGCAAATTATTTTTTGATATTTTTCCCAGACTCTTTATGCTTTGTAACTGTTCGTTTAACTTTTTATTTAAGCATTATCCTATATGCAATGCTAGAACTTGACAAATACTCACACAGATTGACACTAAGGGCAATTTAGTCTAATTTTTTATGTTGATTCTGATCAATAGAACTGAAAATGATGCAACCTGATATATAGTATGCTTGATGTAACGAGCCTGGCAGGTTAGCAGACGTTGACGTAAGTAATTTAATATAACTAGTAACGGGTAAGTCGTATTTAATTAAAGTGGGACAAATCTCGAATTTTGGGACTCGGACTGAAAATGGGACTCATACCCCCAAAAAAAATTTCTGAATTACACATCACACACTTGATAAAAAGAAGGGTGGGAGGAGAAGGAGGGAGGGGCCATAGGTTGAAGAGGGGAAGGGGATAATTTGGAAGAAGGGGCAGGGGCGGGGGGGGAGGGGAGAGGAGAGCAAAAGAGGATAAGTTGGAAGAAGGGGGAGGGGTTAAGTTGGAAGAAGGGGAGGCAAAAGAGGGGGGGGGATAAGTTGGAAGATGGGATGGGATGGGGGAGGGGGAGAGCAAAGAGGCAAAAGAGGGGGGGATAAGTTAGTTGGAAGAAGGGATGGGGAGGGAGGGGCAAAGGAGCAAAGGAGGAGCGGGAGGGGCAAAGGGTTATCTATAAAAGTCTCCCCCCCCCCAAAAAAAAAGTATTAATTATTAATATATAATCAATAATCAATTAAACTAATTAGATAATTAATTAGATAATAAATTAAATTGATCTAATGACTAAGTGACTAAATTAAATAAATGTAATCACTAATGACATTCTCGACTAATGTAATAACTGCCTCCATTCTCGACTAATGTAATAACTGCCTCCATTCTCGACTCAGTAGTCGAGAATAAGTATCTTCTGGCCATAGATAGTCATAGTTCGGCCAGACAGGTATGAAAATAGACGTTGCTCCCATTATCTGACAGGTATGAAAATAGACGTTGCTCCCAGATACCTGGAGTAGCTTATAGTCGTTGGATCCCCTGCAGGGGGACCACATGATAGAATTTGTGTAGGTAGAGTCTCCATCTGCTGGATTTGTCGCCGGGTCGATGTGGCTGTGCCTGCGCAAAATCATCGAATTTGAAGTTGTTTCAGCGTATTTCACCGATTTTTGCAACATATTTCACCGATTTTGCAGTCAAATCTCTCCCTGTCCGGTTAACTCTTCCCTGTTAACTCTTCCCTGTCCGCCTTGAAGTTTAAATCCGTCTTGGGACCTGTTGGCAGATTTTGCTCTCTGCCGGTTATGTGCTGCAATGCAGGTAAAATTCTTCCATTCTGAAGCGTTTGATTTAGAGCAACTTCTTTGATGATTTTTGAAGTTTAAGTAGTAGCGGATTGGTGCGTTTGAAGCGAGAAAAATGCGGATCCGGTGAAAACAAGGTGCTCGGGCTTAAGCATGCAAAGGGGATTATTTACCCGCAGGATGTTGGGAAGATGTTCCGACGGAGTTCCAAGTCCTCGAACTCCACCACGGAATCATGCAATTCCACGGGATCCGCAATGGCTTCTTATCTTTCGCAAAACAAGACGGACCATTTACATTCTTCTATCGAGGTTCAAGAAAAGCTTTCCACAGATTTCCACAGGTTCAAGAAAAGCTTTCCACAGATTTCCACAGAAAAGCTTTCCACAGATTTCGACTTGGGTCCAGGCTTGGAAGCTTTCTTAGGAGCCGGAGATGGAGCTGGAGGGGCAGAAACAGGGGATTTGGCCGGAGTAGGAACAGCAAGAGGAAGAGGAGATTTTTTAACAGATTTCTTGGCAGGGGTTCCGCAAATAGGAAGGAGGCCATATCCTCCGCAAACGCAAATAGGAAGGAGGCCGACAGATGCGGGGAGTAAGGTGGCACTGGCATTCAAAAACGCTGCTCCGCATCCAAAAACGCTGCTCCGCTGCTCCCTTGGCGCGACGGATCTTCGGCTGCAGCACCCATCTGCCGGATCTTGTTCATATAATCTGCTAAGGCTCATTTAATCCCCTATTTCTTGCAAGAAGCTATGCACGCAGTTCACAGGCGGCTTGATGAAAAAGCCCAATTATTCTTGCAAATAGCTTCAGAGAAGGAAAAAGAGGCCGCCGCCATCGCCATAGCCGGGTCTTGGGGATTAGAACCATCGTGGAAAAAAACGGGACCAAAAGGTATGTACCAAATTCAAATTTCGAAAATGAGGGAAAAAAAGCGGGGTAGTTTTGTGTGTCATTACTAGAACATTATTTCCAAAGATCGATTGTATGCTCGTTTAGAGCTTGTGATGTCTATTTTTTCATATAGGGAGTGTATTTTTTAATAAAAAATACATAGTATATAGAATATTGTGCTTATTAATAAATACATAGTATATAGTGTCCCATTTAAAAAAGCCTCTCATTTTGTAGTCATATAGTATATTGTGCTTATTAGAAATTACAAAATACATAGTATATAGTGTCCTATTTAAAAAAGCTTCTTATTTTGTAGTCATATAGTATATTGTGCTTATTAGAAATTACAAAATACATAGTATATAGTGTCCCATTTAAAAAAACTCTTTGAAAAAAACTATGGGTAAATATTGACATATTAAAAAGGGGAGGGTCGATTTTTTGTATTGCTATACATAGAAAGTGCATAGGATATGGTGTGCATTAGAAAATACATAGAATATGGTCCAATTAGTCATGATTTGTGCTCCATAATATTGGAGATAGAAACTTCGTAACCGGCCCTCGGACCTCCTTTTTCACTCACGAGCTTCCTTTCGACTCCACGAGCCGAGGGGCTCGTGAGTCGAAAAGTTCCTCGACCGCCTTTTCCATAGAACTGGTTCTCAAACGTTTTTGGCTTTTGAGCCGCTTTTCGATTTCGCTGAGTCGAGAAAGCCCTTCCCGACCCCTAAAACTGCGTTTTTGGCTTTGTTGCCTTTCTCGACTCCTTGAGTCGAAAGGCCTTCTGACCCCTAAAACTGTTTTTTTAAGCTTTTGGTGCCTTTTCGACTCGCGAGTCGAGAAAGGCCTTCTT
The DNA here is from genome assembly GCA_021234155.1 of Isoetes taiwanensis. NCBI lineage: Eukaryota > Viridiplantae > Streptophyta > Lycopodiopsida > Isoetales > Isoetaceae > Isoetes > Isoetes taiwanensis. Next base: position 2,558,214 of record JAJEKV010000091.1, read on the forward strand.
CACCCCTAAAAACTGCATTTTTTGCTTTGACGCCTTTCTCGACTCGCGAAGTCGAGAAAAGGCTCTCAGCCTGTATTTTCAAAATGGCCCTAAGAACTGTGTTTTATTTTATTTTTTTTGCCTGTAGCATCACTTGACTAACTTGATTTTGTCTTTTGCAGTCCTTATCTCGACCAGATAGTACATGCTTGGGAGCAATGAAAAAACCAGTTCATTGAAGAAAGGTGCCGAGAAGAGGGCGGTGACATCAGTTGGACATACAAGCACGTGGCCCATGAAGGAACTCCTCATACAAATTTCTATCGTCAGTAAGTTGCTCCGTGACTTGGAGAGAGCTCCAAGCGCCCTTTGCACTAGGTAGTTCATGTGTGAAGAGGGTGTAATCATTGTGCCCATACGACCACTATGGTCTCTTCACCCACTGTAATATATATTGTAATGAGCCCATTTATAAATATACGAAATCTCAAAACTAGTATTTTTTGGTGATTAAGTAAACAATTTGCTTAATTTTTGTTGGAATTTGTGATCTCTTGTCTACCCACCTAAGAAAATAGAGCCAAAATGTTCAACTAAGAATCTTTTTCAACTAGAACTTTGGTTTCAATCTGTAATGAAATTCCTATGTTTGAGTTGCATTGTTCTTGTTCTCGACTCGCTATCCAAGAAAACTGGAAAAAAGCTTGGATGCACACTAACAGACAAAAATTCGAATTAAGGACCGTTTTCGGGTCGGGGTGCTCCTTTTTGTGTAAAATAACAGGGTTCCGAAAAAAAGTGGGAATGGAATGAGTCCCACTTTAATTAAATACGACTTGGGTGCCCGGCGTTGCCGGGCCTAGATTCAAATCTAAGTTAATGCGAAGCGTTTCGTTGGATGGAATTGCTGGTTGGCAAATGATATTACTTTAAATCTTGAAAATTTATGTTGGCATTCACATCAACTACAAACGCCTTGCAAATAGTATTTTGTTTGTATGTTGTGATTTTGCAATAATCCTATGTTTTTACAGGAAACGTATTTAACGTACTTTGGTGGTAAAGGAAATGTGTTATGGTGGTAGGAGAATTTTGTGTTTAAGATGTATAACATTTGGTGCTCATGAGAATTAAGAATGTCTTCTTCTAAGAACACTTTGCAAGTTTGTTTGCACTTTGAATGTTGCTATTATTCATATTTGTTTGAGCTAGAGAGGATGTACACAGCTTGGAAGCAAAGCTATATGGCAATGTGTGCAACATTGGATCCATTATATTTAATGTGCCTAATATAGAATAAGAGAGACATGAATCATGTTATTTGGGTGTGAAAACATGCCAAATCTTATAAGAATGTTTCTATATGCTAAGAATTTTATGTTTTCTTATATTAGGACTTACTTAATGATCATTTGATATTATGAGAGATCATTTCGATGTGTATGCTCAAGGGGCAATACTTTGATACTTTCCACCGTCCCTATATGTGCATAAGCCTATGGCATGCAATCAAGATCAAAGCCGCCTTCATTTTGTAATGAATGTGAAGATGTATTTCAAGAATTCCTTGTGTAAGCCAAGCCCTATAAAAGAGATAATATAAAGGACAACCTTTTATAGGTCTGTGGAACCATGATAATAATTAGAACTTATTTCTTTTTCTAATTAGCAGTACTTAGAATGTGTTCTTCCTTCATGGTGTGCTTGCTGTATACTCGTTAGAATGTCACCTATTGCAAATTGTAATCACATATAATTAATGCAGCCCTCTCTCTGCAACAAATTATAAGCTGAAAATATACACACAATATATATAGACATAAGCATAGAAATCAGATTTCAATCATAAAACCTATGTGCAGAATGAGTAGCTGCTTCAATCTAGAAAATGATAATTAAATACCAAGGTAGCAGATGTCTCTCTTCCATGCAAGTTATAGACGACAATAGCCATGATTTGTGTATGAGATGGCTTCTCTCTGCCATCTACCTACATACTTGAACATGATATAAATTATTCAACAACAAAAGCTACCTCTATGATCTGTATAAGATGGCTCCTCTCCTTTATCTACCTACAGATCTCCCTGATGAATAAAACATATAAGTATCCATCAGCAAGAAAATCTAGGCAGCTAAATTTAACGTAAGATAAGACTGGGCAACAACATATGCACTTCAAATCCGATTAAATAACCCCCATCATACTTGAAATTATTGAACTACTTTATGTGAATGTCCTAAGGCAGTATCAACATTTGCACAAGTTACATATTCCAAAACCAACCTCACATGTTATTTTCTTTTGCTTATTATGTATTTTGATTGATCCCCATGTCTTAGCCATTATGGGATAATGTGGCAACATCAATAGGTTCTTTGGACTCCAATTACCTATTTGCTTGATTCAGCCTGGTAACCTGTAAAAACTTACTAATTTCTTCTAATTTGAGAATGTTATAAAAAATCTCATGTAATATCCAAATTTATCATAACTGGGAAGTTGACAGTCAGCACATTTACCAATCGAGTTTAAGAGTTTTCAAATGAATTGTCTTGTGTAAGACACCCTAAACTCTAAAAGCATATCAAGCTATGTGTAAGATTGGAGTATATCTATGGTGGAGTCTCACCAATCACAACGGTCAATAGCAGCTCATGCTCGAGACAGTAATAATCTAGCAAACAAAGTTTTCAGGTTGACAATCTAACCTTGGTTTTCTTGTTGGCCTTCAGATATCAAATAGAACACCTTTAAGTCCCTCCTCCTAATTCTATTTAAAATAAGTATTCTAGCATGTTCGCAAGCATGTTGTTTCAATAAAAAATATATACTTACTTTGGGAGAAATGCCTCAGTTGTTTACCAATCTTGTTCAAAATGCATCTATCGGGTCATTCCTACAGGCAAAAAGCAAGATGAGACATAGCCTATTCAGAAAACAGTAGGTTTGATGGAATAAAACTTCATATACATGACGCCACATCTACATCGATTGTTTGTTCGCAAGCATTTCCTAGGAAGTGAGAAATAAAGCAGTGACTTCAATTGCTAATTGCAGCTGGTAAGCTCTTCTTCAGTAACCCAAAAGTGAAGGCAAAGTCTAATGGGGACAGAGATAAGGAAATACATATTGGTAGAGCTAATCCATACAATCTCTAATAATCTCGCAAAATCAGAATAAAAGTTGCATAATGGGCATCTTCAAAATCCATGATAGATCAGTATATTTGTTTCCAGTACAAGCTAAATAGTCTTGCTAAGCAGTGCAAGCTAAATAGTCTTGCTAAGCAGATGTTCTATGAGAGAGATATTCTGCTAGTTATAGTAACAGCAAAGGACCTATATATCTACACCTCACAATTTGCATATGCAATACAAAAATTCGGGATGAACCACTTGTTTGCAAGTTAAGCACGCACTACAAACAATTTCTATGCTCTATTATCATTACCAATTGAATAGTCCATGATCTGTGCTTGATCTTTCTGCCATCAGATGAGTCAAATTAGCTCCGCTGGTCCATGACCATCATCAGTAACATGAGACCTGAGACATGCCAAAGTTAATGTCCAGACTATAGTAAACCGACATCCTAATAAAGACACCACACAGAAATGTCATATTTGGCATCGAACCATTTCTCTTTCAACAATTGTAATGCAAGCTCTAACATAACCAATCAACTCTAACACTGTAACATTTCCGATAGTCAAAGCACTCTAAATCCCACGAAATGGAGCACTCTAAATTTCATGAAATGGAGCATGATCATGCAATTACATGCATATTGTATGAACATATAAGAACATCAAGTCTAATCTTAATGATGCCAAGCAGCAAGTAAAAGACGACTTACGTTGTGTATGTTGAAGGAAGGAAGGAAGGTACTTTTATCGTGTATGTTGAAGGGAGAGGCAGAGCAAGTCTGGCAAGGCACCATAGCTAGTACAGGTAAATCAAATCTAGCAATGCACCACAGCATGTACAAAATCATGATTGATTATCTGCATCTCAATGAGCAATGAAATAGCAAACACCTTTTTCTACAATCTCTTTGAACCCTTTGGTATTTCCTTGGACTATCAATATAGAGGAGCATAATGACTAAAGAATGAACAAATGTTACCACTTGGTTCTGATCCTTGTTTGATTATTGAAGTGCAGCAGGATCTCCTGTATCAGGCCCATGTCCGTCTAAAATCACACTCTCCCTTTATAACCCCAGAGATTTTTAGTAGAACTCACTATCCATCAAATCAAATCAATGCATTAGACCGCTGAGGACTAGCAGTTATACCTGGAATTTGAGCACTATGGAAAAAAAAATCTTACTTTTAAGGATTTCGAATTAGAAGCTAAATCCAGGAAACTTGTGGACTGCCATATCCAGATCAAAAATCTATGGCTAAGTAGCATACTTACTTGAAATTAGTTCAGTCTACACCTGCTCTGGCAAAACCGTTCAAATCCTCAAGACAAAACAAAATATGACGGACAACCCCTTCAGCAAAATCGTTAAAATAAGAAACGGAATAGAAAATGTAAGTATATCTGTCCGCCATCTCCATTCAGATGCAATCCGACGTCTCCAACATCATCTTTCATCAGATTTTGCCAAAAACAAACACGGTCTGTACGCGATTGAGTTGACTATGTGATAGAAGCAAGAACCCATGCCAAGCTTGAAAAAAGCATCGCTGCATCACTCGTCTTTGCCAACATGCACGCTCGCTCAAAATCTGCAGTTTTGGAATCATATAACAAACCCACTGAAATGTAAAAACGAATTGGAGAGCATACAACCCAGCCATGGTAGAAAGACCCGGGCTTTGCATGCAACCAAGAAGCCTCTAGATTATGCAGCCTGTACACACCGGATTGGCATCAGCAGCAGTAGACTTGCTTAAAGCGGGATAAAACGTGGCTTCCATACTGCCAAAAATTGGGGACGGATAATCTGCAATGCAAACCATATAGTTGAATTTCAAATCATCGTTAAAACCACAGCCCGATTTTTAGAACACCGTGAAAATTTTCCGCAAAAAAAACCCCAAACCTTAGAAAACTAACTTAAAAAAAAATCTAAAAAGTTTTCCTCTAGATCAGAAAAATCGAATTTAAACAAGAGATTTCGTATGTTTATGAGGGACCATTAAACTGACATTGGAGTGAAAAAATACATACATGGTATGTATCTGGTGTTTATACAGAAAGTTTATAAATATGCTCTGAGGCAAACTTTCTGAGGAGGAGCTTCTGTGAAAGAGATTTGGAGTGTGAGCAAACCAATTTTGCAAAGACAGCGTAATCAGGTGGGTGGTTTATAGCTTACACCGGGGATGTTAGGGTGATTGAATTTGGTATCAGAGCAGGGCTCGAGTTCGAGTCTCCATGGGGGCAAGTATGACCCGGAATACCGTTGGACGGTAGGTCATTACTTGGTTTGTGATGCTCGAGGACGAGCATAGTCTAGTGGGAGAGATTGTAATAGACCCATGGGAGACCGCTCGAGTAGATCTTTGTGACGGCCCCAGCTCATATACGATGCCCCGATCGTATACAAACTGGAGATCATCCCTCAAACCAGCATCTGCTCGCTGACATGAGGCCGTCCACCTAACATCGGGCCCTTGATGGTGGCCAAGAACCGGCGACGGGAAGAATGGACATGTCATTCATCCCGATCTCCCTCGGGATCGACCTAGGCTGCGGAAGGCGTAAACAAAACATGAGCACATGACATCAATCAACAATAACATACCCACCTCGAAGGGTGGTCCACCATATCACGGTATGGCTGCAACAACGGATCGGTACATCAACATAACATGGGGAAATCCTACCCGGGCTCGGACTCATGGGGAAAGACGGCGGCTTGGGGTCTCGGATAGCAATCGGGGGCAGAATTCATGGCAAATGGATTTGGCCGGCATAGGAACATGGTCGTTGGGTAGTCCACTCCATCCGCCCCTCTGTGCATGCATACTTTGCGGATAGATCGAAAAGTATTGGAGCTGACCAGTAACTGTGGGGTGAATAGCCGGAGGGGCTACTACTACCGGGTTGCATCTCCCCGGTCCCAATGAGGCAGGAGGAGATCTCTCTCCTCCGGAAGGTTCATGCTAATCGCAGGCGAGCTAGAGAGCCCTTTGCTCGTCTCGACTTGAACTCTTTGGAAGATGGCGCATCACCCACGAGTGTCGAGCCCATACCACCGCCCTCGCGCGATTGTGTGGTATTAGGCCTAGCTCCAGCCGGCGTTCCCGGCCGTCGTTCTGGCGCCCGGTGAGATCAACCGTGATTAGACAAGCCCTCCCTTGTCGGCCCGGTCTAGCTCCGCCACCCACGACCCAAAGGCGGGCTCTTATGTACGAGCCGCGTGGTGGGAATTAATGGGCTAAAACTAGGATCATACAACTACTTGGGCTCACGGGTCTCTACCCCCTTCCCAATACACAAGAGTGGCATAGAATGTCAAAACATCATCACAATGAACTAAAAATAATAGAATACATCTATTCTAATCTACCTAATCATACATGGTTAGGTTCCTTTGTTAGTGTCTATCATTCTTAGGCTGTAGGGGGTAAGCCTATAGCTAAGAATGGATGCTAAACCTCTTGAAAAGAGGCACGATAACTTTCGGATCTACCTATTGAATCAACCACCCACCCGCATCTTGGCTGGCTCCCCTCCCTCAAAGCGTCCATTTGCTGATCTCGGTCTGCTGATCTTGGATCAGTACGCAGCACAGGGAGATCTGACTTCTATGCTCCCGTTCAGGCGGAAATGCATCCTCTGCTTTGCTCAATCCGAGACTTCGGGGGTGAGAACGAAAGGGTTTCCCTTTTAGGGTTTATGCCCCTTTATCCCCACAATTTAGGGCTGGTCCCTTTTGGTCAATGGGTCATTGCCACGTGGCAAGAAGGGATTATATTCACATGTTGCTTTAACATGTGCAATATAATGGTTCACAAGGTCGTACCCTAGGGTACTACCCTTTACGGTCGCCGTGTACATGTCGTCTGAGTCGACATGTACTAGTGACGTCAAGATTATAATATGCGTATGCATACCAGGTATGTTATCTTGGAGCGTCACATTCTCCCCACCTTGAATTGATCTTTGCCCTCAAAGACATCGAGTCTCCCACCTTGGACTCTTCGTCTCCACGCAATCAAACGATGCATACGATATACTACTATAATACTTACACATTTATTAAGATTACCTTAAGGTAATATTTTTAAATCATTATTAGGCCATTACATTATCAAATAACTTGTCAAATCGTAACTTCTATTAAAACCAGGTACTTATTAGTTTCTGTTATCACAACATTTAGTTTATCACAATTTAACACTTTCATATACAATTATTATTTAAGGTATTCTTCATTCCTTGCAACACATTCCAACAAAATTTGTGTTGCAAGTCTTGACCTATAAAATCTCAGTATTAATTTTACAATATCTATAATTACACACTTACTATCTTAATTATTATAATTACTCTAAGGTAATGTTTAAGACATTCTTTGTACTATTTTATTATCCAATTAACTTATGACTTCATAACTTAATCCCATAAAGGTAATTATTGCCCTTACTTAATACAATATTTAAGTTTATCAAAGTTTATCAATTTAGGTACAAAATTTACACTTCTAAGGTACTCTTCATCCCTTGCAACACATTATAACAAAATTTGTGTTGCAAGTCTTCAGAAACTTCGACCTCCTAAGCCCTCCGGGGGCTCTATTGGCCCGTGAGTCGTCACTCACGTTAGAACCATTTTAATTATTAATAAAATTTTGGTTATATGGTGACCACCCACCTATCTACATGGATGCATGGCTAATCTCCGTAGGAAGAGGGTGAATCTTCCATTATGGGCCGGAGGCAGCCTATATGCCTATATACGCTCATGCCTACACCCTAGTTGCCCGGCGTGGAGGATAGGTCCTTCCCAGTATATGGCGTGAAGGCCGATTCCTCCTATCAAAGTATATATGGGGCTAGAGGTGCTTTTTCCTATCAATGCATTCCTGAATGACCTCCTTTCTCTCGAGGTCGTCTACCTCCGTGGAGCAGTAGACTTTCTAATCTACCTTCCACTCATCCAAGGGAAACGCTTGAGTCATGCCTACATTGACATTACACCCGCCCTAGAGATCACCGTAGTAATCTCATCATCGGTAGTAACGCATGCAACCCTTACCTCATAGGTTGCATGCGTTATACTTAACTACACATGAAATTAATCTAAACACAAATCGACATGCACGAGCGATTTTTCTTTGGCTCCCTTTAATGCATGTGATTAACATAATTACCTTAACGTAATATTTATGAATTAACGTTATCATAGCATCGGGATACATTACTTCGATAGTACAATTATATTTACTCTAAGCTTTGCAATATTTAATTACTTTTAGATCGCGATTATTTAAACAATAACCCTGATTTTAGACCTATTGTTACATAGAGAAGGTTTTAGTTATCATACACAAGAATTAGATGTGCTTCTTATTCTCTTCCTTGGGTCTTGCATTACCCTTGGAAGTATATCCCTAAGATGCGCTTAAGTATATCCGAATTCTATTTTCTATTTATATTTATAAGGACCTCGAGGTCATATAGCTATCCTTGGAAGGAATTGCATCCCTACGAAGGATTAATTAACATGCTAACTCACATTATCGTTGTTATTTAACTTATTTCCGTATGATACATATCGTCTGACAATTTCTATGCAGTTATTAGGATCTATATTTAACTTATCTATAAGACACATTAAAGCTTATAATACATGCGCACACCTTACCTAAGGCTAGAACGCATCCACCCATTGAGCTGGCGTTGAGTAATTTGGAGATGACTTTGTCGTTGCATTTCTCCCATAGTTTTGCTCCACTTCATTGGTGTAGTTAGCTACTACGTCAGTCTCGCACGTTGAAGGCCTCCTGAGCCTAAGGTATCTATCTATTTTACGCTCTATTCGCCGGCCATTGCGGAGTGAACTCTATTCTGGTCGGTCAATTCGATGCAAATGCGTTCAATCTCGAGATTGAGCCCTCCCACTTTCTTCAAAAAAAGAAAATGGTCTGCACCCTTCAATGGCGTTGTACACAGCGTCATATTTATCTCTCCCCTTAAGAGGTTATACGCTTCTTATTTAGCGCATTAATTTACTAGCCTTAGCTGACATATATAACCATCTAAGATGGATATACATATTATGTTATCATTTATTTCAATATAGCTATGGGTTACCTACTTAGTTAGAACGATTCTAAACCACAAGGTTTTGTCATTATGACAATTCCTTTTGTCTCAAAAGACTACTTGATTACTATAATTCTTATTTTAGATGTACCTTACATGTATTATTCTTTTATATTCTAGAGATTCCCCCTTTCTTAGTTATTTAAACTCTTGGAATATTCCTACCAATCGAATTGATGGCATCGTAACAAGTTGGGTAGGACTTGTTAGATTACTTCTTTTTTTTTTGGTTGGATTATTCTTTGGAGGTACTAGATTTATACATGGTCAACAATTATCCTAGTAGTGATTCCTTCTTAGCGAGGTGATCAATCTCACCAAGTGATTTCAATACGTTGGATGTCTGTTAACGATCGTGTATAATTTTAGTCACTCCTATGCGTTTCCTTCCCAATCCTTGATGCTTAGCTCAATATTGGGGCAATCCTTTCAGCGAGAATATCCGGCAATGCCTTCTAATCCCAATATGGATGTTGCCGTCCGTACATTTAACCTACTAAGCCCCATGGTCTTAGATTCCTGAGCTTGCTAGAAGCTCATCCACTGGTTGCCTGCTTGAAGTAGCAAGGTACGTTCTTCCGAGTCGCTCGATACCTCGGTCTCCTTGACGGTGGCTCCTCTTGATGTAGAGGTTGACTTTGTTCGTTTAGAAGCCTCTCCTTGCTGGTCTTTGATGGTGTAGTTGGTCACTTGAAATCTTCCATGCCGCTTTTCAAAAGCCTGAAGGTGGCGCCGTTGAAAAAGATCTTTCATCTTGAACTCTTTGTCTTGGCAGCTAAAGGACGACTCTATATCCGATATTGTTTCCTCGACTCCATCGACGTCTCATACATCGAGTCCTCTTATCGTTATCGCGTTGCCCGAAGAGTGTTGAAGATGTTGATTGCTTCACCCCTGCAAATTGCCTGACATCTCTTCGTCTAATTTGTTACGCTATGGGAGGGAAGAAATAACAAGGGAACTATATATGCAAAGCATATAGCTTACATAATTACAATTACTAATAGAGTTATTAAGTCCCCCTTGTGCCTCCCTTCGAGTTGCACACCTACTCCTTGGTAATGTCATCGGTGTTCCTCCTGGTGGCATGGTGTTGACGATCTATATCCTCCTATTTGTACGTCAGCTCGTACTCCGGGGTAACTTGTTGATATACTTGGGCCCTCCGATGCCCGGGGGGTGCGCCTATCCTATAGGGGATATGCCACCTGCGTACATAGGGTTGTAAAAAATCCCCTATATACGACACTTTTTTAATCAAAAACCCCTACCATACGATTTTCAAATTTTGCATGCATATACCCCCTCCCAATTTTATACGTCATTTATCAATTAAAAAACCCCTCGCATACGACCTTTTGTGAACATTACATATACCCCCAATATGTATACTGAATTGAAGTATCATGTTTGATAATGTTTGCTCATATGAGTCTCACATTCTCCTTCACATCTCAAAACATTAAGCTTCAGTAATCATATGCAAATATCATGTGATTCACTCAAAACCATAGTTTTTACAACCCAAGAAAATCATGACATCCAACTAAAGTGGCATTGAGGTAGCATGAAGCAATAGATAACATGCACACAACATGGCATAATCCAAGGCTGTTTATACTTGGCCAAAGACTAAGCAACCTTGTTCTTCCCTTTGTCACCTGCAAAAATAAAAACACACACCAAGTGTTGCAATCTGATTGATGCCCCTACGAATAGGCTGCCGAATCACTAAGCCCCCTCCGTATCATACCATGTTCGGTTCCCCCCCACGGAGCACCCCTCTCTGTTAGTGTACGAAGAATTCAAAAAAAAAAAAGTACATTGTACCGTAGGTATATATACTAAGAACCCACAAAATTAACCCCTTCATGTTTACGCACGTGGTTTGGGGGGTTCTTATGAGTGACTCCCCTTTGCTCCGATGTTTGTCGGCTATGGCACAACACGCTTTGCATCACATTCTAACTAAAGGTGTGCTGGTCGTTGATGCTTCAACATTTAAATGCCTCGATTACGTTTCTCGTCTTTGTAATTGTTTCCCCTTCATGATACTTGAAGCTATTTGGGCGTCTCTTGAGGTTGTCGGCGCTTCCTTTGGCTATACTTCTGCGGAGTTGTTCTCTTCTGCGGTTGTTCTTTGAATCGTCGATCCTTGGGTTCACCAAGTTGCATGCAAGTCAGCGTGCAAGTCATCGGCTCGCCTGCGCTTTGCCTCACCTAGTTGGTTCTCCATCGAGCTTCCAATCTTCCTTGCTGATCCCTCGATCACTGGCTTGGCGTTGTCACGTTCCTCGATGCTATGCCGTCTTCTTGTCTTGAGGTACCCTCCGGTGGTTTTGATTGTGCCCGTCGGTTTGATCCTCCCATTGCCTCTAGGAAGCTCTTGAAGAAGTCGGTTTGCTAACACTTCTCCAGCTTTCAGTTCGACCTTTGTGCCTCTATGCATGCCGGTCTCTCGTCAAGTAAAGCTTCATGGCTCTCCTCCTGCTGGCTATATTGTCGGGGTGATGGATCCTTATATTTTTGCAGCGGCTTGACCCTTGAGTTGAAGAAGTACACGCCTTTAGATATAGTCTTGTTGTTGAATAGCCTGGCTATTATCTTAAACTCTCTTTTTGCCGAAGGTGCTTCAGTTGCTATCCTTGTCGTTAAGGTGTCGAGTGCTTCTACCTTTGGCGTTTGATGTCCCTCATGTCGGAGATACGATCGGCTTCTTTTCTTCTAATTACTGGTAGGAGTACCTGACGAAGCCATCACCTAGTTGTTGAAGGCATATCTCCTCGTCGCAGTGCCTTTAGTAAGTGCCTCTCCATCTAATACACGTGTCATAGCGCATCACCCTATATTACCACAAGGTGGAATTATGGTCGTCGAGATGTTGCCTTCTTAGTTGGCTCGTTGATGTCGGGTCGTTCCTCCTTTGATTGTTGAGGCCACTCGTGTCGTAAGTTCATCAAGTGTTGCCGCTGCCACAAGAGGTAGTGTTGCGTCCTGACGATGTCCTGGTGCAGCGCTGATGATCTTGACATGACCGGTGGGAGAATCTTTTTTCAAAAAAGAGCATCTTAATTTTTGGCTCAATGAGGTCTAATTTTGGTGAGGTGGCAAGGTTATGGAGTGATGTGGCAAATGGGTGATGACATGGCACAATGAGGTGATGATGTGGCAAGCAAGGTGGTAAAATACCTTTTTTCTAGCAAAACTTTTTGTGATGTGGTGATGAGGTGGATGACGTGTATGGTGATGTGGTGATGAGGTGGATGACATATGTATGGTGATGTGGATGTACTTGAGTGATGATGTGGATGACATTTGGCATTTTGAAGATGATGTAGATGATTTGGCATAATATTTGGCACTTGTGCACAAATGATCTTAGACCTTAGGAATAGCCAAATTTGGTGGAGTTTTTTGCATTTTCTCAAGAAAGTGGATGAATAATAGGTACTAGGAACGTGTGCCCGGCGATGCCGGGCATTAGTAGCATATGTGTGGAGTGATAGATTGCATAGAGTTAGGGATATTATTTGGTGCTTGTGATGGTTTTAGAGTTTTGTGAAGATAGTTGATCCAATGCATTGCCATTGCATAGAGTTAGGGATATTATTTGGTGCTTGTGATGGTTTTAGGGTTTTGTGAAGATAGTAGATCCAATGCATTGCCAACACAATTGCAATTGACGTGTAGTGGAAAATTGGATGTCGATCTCCTAATATACATGTAATTGTAGTGATTGGTGTTGAATTGGAGGTGTAGGATGTGTGTGAGTTTGTCCATATGTATGTTTTCCATATAGCATCTAGTTTATTTACTTTCTTGAAATGATAGTAGGTAATGTTCTTGATGGTTGTTGCTGATCTTGCAAGTAGTTATCTAAAGTCAAGATCCTAAACCTAAACCTTAGATACCCTAAGCTAATACTTGCATTTTCTTGGTCAACAATCTTCTCTTTTCAACGTCAAAGAAGAAGTATTGCAAGAACTTACTTTGGCCATTCATTAGATTTCTCTTTTGTTGGCTGACAGCTACAACTGAGACATCTTTGACCAGCTGATTCCAGAATCTCCATGAGCAGAATTCATAAAATTAAGCAGAATTCATAAAATTTTCACTTCCCTCTAGCTCTAGTTTTGTACATAATACCACAGATTTTAGGATTGACCGTGCATGTTATAGGCTACTTGTGTTGTATGTGCTTATAATTTACGACGACTGACAATAGCAAGGTTCACAGGATTCGAACTTCCCTAAAATCTAACAATTCCTTGTTGATGCTCGCCTTTAGATAATCCATGCCCCATTTATGGGTACCTGTCTTGCCACAATGCCAACCAAAATGAGCTTAAGCCAATGTGAAAAAATGCAGGCTTAAATGGGCCTGCTTTGCCTTTTAGAGCAACGGAACCTGCCATATTCTATTGAATTGAATGTCAAAACACCAATGTCCTCCAGAAAAACATACTGCACCTTACCTCTGCATGTTATATTTTTCAGAACCATAAGAAAATGACATAAGGAGATCCGTCCCCCAAAGTGAATGACTATCAATAACACAAAGAATGTAGTAACTTATTTTAAATCAATCCAAAGAAAAGCCTATAGCACACTTTTTCTCTCCCGGATTTGCTTCGGTTCTCCAAATTTACATGTTTAATCAGGAAACAACCCACCATGAGGGGCTTCCAAATAGCCACCAAACTTGTCCACGCATTCTTTATTTAGTGATTAACCCTTTACTTTGCTTCAAAAAGGTAGAGATGCATAGAACCCACCATCTCGACCAACATTGTACACTCCAAATACAAAGGTCATCCGTTTTCCGGTGGGGTGCTAATCCCATTTACTCTTCCCCTTCCCCAACATTGGCAGCCCGGTAATTGCCTCGGATGTGATCTCCCGGCTACCACTCCTCCACCCCTGTACTCGATGACCTTTGGTCCGAATGAGGTCTTTGAATCTCCACATTACGGTATCACATGGTTGGAAGCACAATGCTCATAGCCCTCTTTCATACGAAGCGGCATTTTCTCCATTTTGGGTTTGTCCCCGAAGTTTCTCGATTGGTATATGCATTTTTCACCTGGTTGATTGTTCCACGAGCGGGTATTTCAATACCAACATTACCATACTTTGTAGCAAGAATGGGTGATCCGGTGAACACGGGCGACCACGGTGTCCTCTGGTGCCTTGGCACGAAATTTGTTTTTTGACGGAAGGTATTTTGGTGCGAGAATATTTCCTTGAAATTGTTGACCACATCAAGATTGTAAGGATTAATCTCGTTGTCATAACGATATCGAAAAAATTTTCATATGTAAATGCCCTGACAATCGAAATCCCGTCAGCGTGTGGAGCAAATCTAGCACAAATAAAAGTTGGTAAGTACCTGATTCGTTCCTATTAGATAAAGATGAAAAACGTAAATGCCATAAGTGCAACAAATGTAAACGCCATAAGTGCAACTGATGCTGGTGACCTCATTGCAGCCCAAGCTGAACTCTGATGCTCATCCATCAGAAATTTAATGTACACAGCTGACATTGCAAAAACAAATATACAAAGTGTAACTCTTCCATTGAAACAACAGAGAAAATGCTAATGAGCATTCATGCACTTTTTTGAAGCCTGTGAAGAATAAATTTTCTCTTTGAGGTCGATTCATCTGCTCCAGTTGCTTTCAAGGATGGGCAAGAATACTCAACAAAAAGGAAGGCTTTTCTACCAAAACCCTAGCTATTTCAGATTATTTCCGCAACAAAACTCTAGCTGGCTTGGATAAGCAAGGATTTTGTTAGAAACAACCCAATTACTCTCATCTGGCACATACTTATGGGTGCAGTTACAGATCTACAGCAGCAATACCGCAAAATTTAGCCAAACATGTCAAGATACATACTGTACTTGAAACTTCTCCTACGGATAAATTTCATGCAAAAGCTCTCCACCTTTCACTGCCTTAAATGCTTTTTTGACAAATGATAAATCATCAGAAAAGTATCTGTTTATTATCCTCTTTAATTTTGCAAAATCCAGGGAAGAGTAGAAAGATACGATGATAAAGTGGAAATTGGAATTTAGAAAAATGCCCAATTGTATGCAAAAGCTTACAAATTGACACATCCAATAGCAGATGTAGATGTTTACCTGTATAAAATGGCCTTGAGCTGGTCTTAAACAGCTTTCCATCCTTCTCTAGCAACAAAAATATCTGTTAATTCAAAACTTTATAGACAAAAGGCATGTGCTCGTGTGCATCGGCACATTCTTCAGATGTCAAACAGAGAAAATAAGTATTGTAATAAAAAACCATCATAAACATAATCCATGGACCATTGAAAAACGAAAGGAAGTCCTTGCTAGATAGCTATTTCAATACTGTTGAAATACCAAAGGAAGTCCTTGCTAGACAGCTTCTGATGCATAACAAATAAATAAATTAAAGATGAAGCAAAACCTAATTCCAAATTTCACCGTGAAGTTTGGGATCCCGTCGTGAGTTACAACAGATCCATAAGTCGTTGAAATACCAGAGAAGTCCTTGCTAGATAGCTTGTGATGTGGCAAATTAGTTCTATTAGCAAATGGACAAATAAAAAAGAAAAACCGGACTTTGAATTTCCCCGTGGTTAAACATTCTCTTTAAGAAAGAAATGAGTAGAATAGCTTCATATTTAATTTAATGCAGGCCGATGGTGCTCAAATATGCCCTTTGATGCAAGTAATCACAATACTTACTGTTTCATGGACCTCCACTGGTGGCTAACTGTTTGTTTCTTCATACTTAGCTGCTGATGCTATACAAATATGCTGCTATGAGGATTAACAGATGAAGCTTAACATTAGACAACTCCTAAGATGTAGAAAATCTAGGTGAAATGACTCCATGCCAGCAGCAACTAACCTCAGAATACGAAGTGGAGCGCATAACCTTGCAGTGCAGAAGCACATAACCTTGCAGCACAGCAAAGATAGTGTATACTTTACCATGTCCAACCTGCAACACAATTTTAGACTCTTAAATTTCTATCCACTTAATGAGATTCTTTGCAAACATTGCTATCTAAGATGCAAGATATAACATGCATCCATAAAATATTCTTCAATAATAAGGAAATAATCAGAATTTTTTTAGAGTATTCCTCCCTGCTTGCCTCGTTACCTGTTACCTGTGGCTGCAGAAACCAGAACTTGAAGTTCTTAGGCAAATCTGGAGTTACAAAAAATTATGAGTAAGCAACTCAAGAATGGCTTATCATCTGCTAGAGAAAAAAAGCAACCTTGAAGACAAATACCTAATCAATGATCTGCAACCCTGAAGACATAGCAGTGATGGTAATAGAATCTATACCAGAATACTAACAAATACAGAACGGTTTGACCTATGGCTCCATTTCGACCTATCACAAAGCATGTATCGCTTCCTGTCTGTATGCTTCAAGCCCGACTTCGCTCATTTTCCAAAGCCATTCATCTAAAGAATGTGAAAATGCAAAAATAGTATAGGCGTTTCTAAACAGAGCTGCTTCCCATCTTCAAAGATGCATTTCGATGCCCTGCCGAAAAGAGGCTTAATCGAGTTCAGAGATGTTGGAGGTACTCCTGGTCCAAGCTTCTACGATAGAGTTCTGCAGGGGCGCGCATACTCTGCTATGGCGAGTATAACATTTCAAAAATTTCCCTCTTCATCTCCCAAGGAAAAACGCAAACGGCAAAGGAATAGTATTTTGCGGGAAGGGAACGCCGCATGCGGCGTAAGATGCGGCGTTCCCTTGGCACGGGTCCCAACCCCCTCTCAAAATAAAAAAGAAGATGTGATGTGCTTTGACTAGAAAAAAGAAACTTTGCCAACCTTTGACTAGGGGAAATGGTAATGGAGTATGGAGATAGGAAGTCATGAATGGGATCAAGATGGTAGGAACATGAAAGAAGCCTTGTAAAAATGGAATTCATGCCAAAATGACTTGGATCTAGCCACATACCAATGAACCTTGAGGGGTCTTCCAAACTCTAACAAGGGGTCTTCAATTTAGGCTCAAATCTTCTTGCTTGAATCTCAACTTTCTTGCCATACTTGTATGATGCTCAATCAATGTTCTCCCTTGGTTCTTCATCACAAATGTCTTCTAAGAATCTTCAAAGGTAGATGTCTTCAATTCTGTTGCTTGATTAGCTCATGCACACATGTATCAAATCAAATGTTAGCCAAAGGTGTAGTTCATGCAAATAGCTCTTCTATGCTGCCAAAATGTGGCAGCACATGTATGTAGGCTTCCGCTGTATAGGATTCCCATAGGGGACGTGAGACGAATGATGTTCCTCACCCGGACGCTTGGCCATCCCAAGTGGTCCGAGTTAGACGGAGGGCCTTTCCATGGTGATGTAGTTGCTACGAGAGGGAAATTCCCTGTATTTGTAAAACGGAAGCATCATATAGATTCTGGGAGCATCACAGTAGTATCAGAGCATGATTTTGGTAGACCAATTCATTGCACTGGCCATAACCTAACTCGTAGATCGATTGGATGCAGGGGACTTTGACTTAGGTTAAACTACCCCAATTCCATAGTTAGGATGTGTGTTGCATGGAAAAAAATAGCGGCCTTGAACCCTTGACCTCCCACCACTAGAGTGTTCCAGATGCTCATGGGCACCTCAGTCTAAAAATAGAAAGTATCTCGGTCTAAAAAAGAAAGTAAAAAATAGAAAGTAAAAAATAGCGTCCGTAAGTGAGTCTGTATTCCACACCCCATCGACGACCCATCGACGATGGGGGATGCGCCAAGTGGCGCGATCTCGACACTGCTTATTTCCCCATCCATTTTAAAGTTTTTTTTATTGTGGAGGGGATTCGAACTCTAGTCCTTGCCCCCCAAACCCTCCATACTTACCACTAGGCATTGGTTTGTTGAAAAAAATAGAAGATTACATATAGTTAACGGTGAGGGGGAAATAATTCAAAGATGCTCTAGGATGTTCTAGAATGTTCTCGATGGCTCTAAAATCTTCTAGAATCTTCTTGAATGTCCTAGAATGTTCCAAAAGCTCGTGAACAAGAACCTCAGTCTAAAAATAGAAAGTTTTTTGAAACTTTGCAAATGCTCAAGATAGAATGTTCTGGAATGTTCCAGATGCTCAAGAGCAAGCACCTCGGTCTAAAATAGAAAGTACCTCAGTCTAAAAACAGAAAGTTTTCTAAAAGTTTGCAAATGCTCAAAATAAAATGTTCTAGAATGTTCCAGATGCTCCTTGGCAAGCATCACAGTCTAAAAATAGCAAGTTTTTTGGAACTCTGCAAGCACTCAAAATAGGATCTTCTACAATGTTCTAGATTGTTACAGATGCTCATGGGCAAACACCGCAGTCTAAAAATAGCAAGTTTTTGGAATCTTTGCAAACAATCAAAAGAATATCCTGGAATGTTCGAGATGCTCATGGGTAAGCACCTCAGTCTAAAAATAGAAAGATTTTTGAAACTTTACAAAGCTTATGGGCAAGCACCACAGTCTAAAAATAGAAAGTTTTTTGGAACTTTGTAAATGCTCAAAATAGAATGTTCCAGACGCTCATGGGCAAACACCTCATTCTAAAATAGAAAGTACCTCAGTTTAAAAATAGAAAGTCTTCTAAAAGTTTGCAAATATTCAAAATAAAAAGTTCTAGAATGTTCTAGATGCTCCTGGGCAAGCACCTCAGTAAAAAAATAGCAGGTTTTTTGGAACTCTGCAAGCACTCAAAATAGAATGTTCTAGAATGTTCCAGATGCTCATGGGCAAGCACCTCAGTCTAAAACTAGCAAGATTTTGGAAACTTCGCGAATGCTCAAAATAGAATGTCCTAAAATGTTCCAAATGCTTGTGGTTAAGCACCTCAGTCTAAAAATAGAAAGTTTTTTGAAACTTTGCAAATGCTCAAAATAGAATGTTTTAGAGTGTTCCAGATGCTCATGGGCAAGCACCTCAGTCTAAAAATAAAAAGCAGAGTCCGTGAGTGAATGAGTCTGTATTCCACGCCTTATTGACGGTGGCGGATGCGCCACGTGGTACAATTTTGGTCCTCTTTATCCCCCCACCCATTTTAATTTTTTTGATTGCAGAGGGGATTCGAACCCTGGTCTTTACCCTTAAAATCCCCGATACTTACCACTAGGCCAAGTATTAGTTTGTTGTTATGTATGTTAAGGATGAGGGAGAAATAATTCAAGATGCTCTACGATGTTCTAGAATGTTCTTGATGGTTCTAGAATCTTCTAGAATCTTCTTGAATGTCCTAGAATGTTCCAGATGCTCATGGACAAGCACCTCAGTCTAGATATAGAAAGTTTTTTTAAACTTTACAAATGCTCAAGATAGAATGTTCTGGAATGCTCCAGATCTCATGGCAAACACCTCTGTCTAAAATAGAAAGTATCTCAGTCTAAAAATAGAAAGTTTTCTAAAAGTTTGCAAATGCTCAAAATAAAATGTTCTAGAATGTTTCAGATGCTCCTGGGCAAGCATCTCAGTCTAAAAATAGCAAGATTTTTGGAACTCTGCAAGCACTCAAAATAGAATCTTCTAAAATATTTTAGATGCTCATGGGCAAGCACCTCAGTCTAAAAATAGTAAGTTTTTGGAAACTTTGCAAACACTCAAAATAGAATGTCCCGGAATGTTCCAGATGCTCATGGGTAAGCACCTCAATCTAAAAATAGAAAGTTTTTTTGAAACTTTGCAAATGCTCAGAATAGAATGTTTTAGAACGTTCCAGATGCTCACGGACAAGTACCTCAGTCTAAAAATAAAAGTCTAAAAATAGAAAATAACGTCTGTATTCCATGCCCCATCGATGGTGCAAGATGCGCCACGTTCTAGGCTCTCCTTATCCCCCCACCCATTTTAAAGTTTTTTGGTTGTGGAAGGGATTCGAACCCTGGTCCTTGCCCCCAAACCCCCCATATTTATCACTAGGCCAAGCATTAGTTTATTAAAAAAAAAAAATAGAGGTTCATATATAGTTAATAAGAGGGCTAAATAATTCAAGAATGCTCTAGGATGTTCTAGATGGCTCTAGAATCTTGTAGAATGTCCTAGAATATTCCAGATGCTCACGGGTAAGCACCAGTCTAAAAATAGAATGGTTTTTACAACTTTGCAAGTGCTCAAAATAGAATGTTCGGTAAATGGCGTCCGTAAGTGAGCCTGTATCCCACGCCCCATCGACGATGAAGGATGTGCCACGTGGCGCAATATCGGCCCTCCTCATCCCCCCACCCATTTTAAAACTTTCTGGTTGTGAAGGGGATTCAAACCCTCCCAAACCCCCCATACTTACCACTAGGCCAAACATTGGTCTATTGAAAAATATTAAAGTTCATATATAGTTAAGAGGTGGGCTAAATAATTCAAGGATGCTCTAGGATGTTCTAGAATGTTCTCGATGGCTCGAGAACTTCTAGAATCTTCTTAAATGTCCTAGAATGTTCCAGATGCTCATGGATGAGCACTTCAGTCTAAGAATATAATGTTTTTTGAAACTTTGCAAATACTCAAGATTGTTCTCGAATGTTCCAGATGCTAATGGGCAAGCACCTCGGTCTAAAATAGAAAGTACCTCAGTCTAAAAATAGAAAGTTTTCTAAAAGTTTGCAAATGCTCAAAATAAAATGTTCTAGAATGTTTCTAAAAATAATACGTTTTTTAGAACTCTGCAAGCACTCAAATTAGAATGTTTCAGATGCTCATGGGCAAGCACCTCAGTCTAAAAAAAGCAAGTTTTGGAAAACTTTGCAAACACTCAAAATAGAATGTCCTGGAATGTTCCAGATGCTCATGGGTAAGCACCTCAGTCTAAAAATAGAAAGTTTTTTGAAACTTTGCAAATGCTCAAAATAGAATGTTTTGAAGTGTTCCAGATGCTCATGGGTAAGCACCTCAGTCTAAAAATAGAAAGTAGAACATAGCGTCCGTGAGTAAGTGAGTCAGTATTCCATGCCCTATCGACGGTGAAGGATGCGCAAGATGCGCCACATGGCGCAATCTCAACCCTCCTCATCCCCCTACCCATTTTAAAATTTTCTGGTTGTGAAGAGGATTCAAACCCTGGTCCGTGGCCCCCCAGACCCCCCATACTTGCCACTAAGCCAAAGCATTGGTTAGCTGAAAAAAAAATGGAAGTCCATATGTAGTTAAGGGAAGGGCTAAATAATTCAAGGATGCTCTAGGATGTTCTAGAATGTTCTCGATGGCTCTGCAATCTTCTAGAATCTTCTTGAATGTCATAGAATGTTCCAGATGCTCATGGATAAGCACCTTAGTCTAAAAATAGAATGATTTTTGAAACTTTGCAAATACTCAAGATAGAATGTTCTGGAATGTTCCAGATGCTCATGGGCAAACACCTCGGTCTAAAATAGAAAGTATGTCTGTCGAAAAATAGAAATTTTTCTAAAAGCTTGCAAATGCTCAAAATAAAATGTTCTAGAATGTTCCAAATGCATCTCAGTCTAAAAATAACAAGTTTTTTGGAACTCTGCAAGCACTCAAAATAGAATCTTCTGAAATGTTCTAGAATGTTCCAGATGCTCATGGGCAAGCATTCAGTCTAAAAATAGCAAGTTTTTTGGAAACTTTGCAAACACTCAAAATAGAATGCCCTAAACTGTTCCAGATGTTCATGGTTAAGCACCTCAGTCTAAAAATAGAAAATTGTTTGAAACTTTTCAAATGCTCAAAATAGAATGTTTTAGAGTGTTCCGGATGCTTATGGGCAAGCACCTCAGTCTAAAAATAGAAAGTATCTTAGTCTAGCCCAGTCTAAAAATAGAAAGTACCTTAGTCTAAAAATAGAAAGTCTAAAAATAGAAAGTATCTTAGTCTAGCCCAGTCTAAAATTACAAAGTATCTTAGTCTAAAAATAGAAAGTAAAGTCCGTAAATGAGTGAGTGTATTCCACGCCCCATCAATGATGAAAGATGCGCCACGTGGCGCGATCTCGGCCCTCCTTATTCCCTCATTTATTTTAAAGTTTTTCTATTGTGGAAGGGATTCGAACCCTGGTCCTTGCCCTCCTAATCCCGCATACTTAACACTAGGCCAAGCATCGGTTTGTTAAGAAAATTAAAAGATTATATATATTTAAGGGTAAGATGGAAATAGTTTAAGAATGCTCTAGGATGTTCTAGAATGTTCTCGATGGCTCTGGAATCTTCTTGAATGTCCTAGAATGTTCTAGATGCTCATGGACAAGCACCTCAATAGAATGTTCTAGAATGTTCCAGATGCTCATGGGCAAGCACCTCTGTCTAAAAATGACAAGTTTTTGAAAACTTTGCAAACACTCAAAATAGAATGTCTTGGAATGTTCCAAATGGTCATGGATAAGCACCTCAGTCTAAAAATAGAAAGTTTTTTGAAACTTTGCAAATGCTCAAAATAAAATGTTCTGGAATGTTCCAGATGCTCATGGGCAAGCAACTTAGTCTAAAATAGATAGCACCTCAGTCTAAAAATAGAATGTTTTCTAAAAGTTTACAAATGTTCAAAATAGAATGTTCTAGAATATTCCAGATGCTCCTGGCCAAGCACTGCTGCCACATTTTGGCAGCATAGAAGAGTTGTGCACACAAATCATACACATTTGATTGACTATAGTCTAAAACATGTGTGTTCAAGTACTAAAGATTTGAAGACTCACATCCTTGAAGAACACAAAGTAGACACTTGCTTGAAGAACCAAGGAAAGGACATTCATTGAAGATCATGCAAGCATAACAAGGAAGAGAGAATTCAAGCAAAGCAACTAAGAGTTTGAAGATTGGAATACCCCTCAAAATTGTTTGGTATGTGGCTGATTTGAGATTATCTTGGCTTATTCATATTCTCTTGCCTCACCTTCATTTTCCCTAGCAAAGTTGGCAAATAGCCTTTTCTCTAGTCAAAACACACTATTCACATGCCATTCATACACCAGACTATCACCTTATCTCCACCATCTTAAAAAAGCAAAAAAATTCCACCCAATTTGGCATTTTCTATGATCTAAGATCATATTCTCTCTCTAAAAAATAAGCTAGAGAGAGAAAATGCACAATTTCCCAAGAAAAGCATGAATAAGGGATCTAAGTCTATATGCGCCAGTGCCAAAGTTGTCCACCTCATCATCAAAAGTTGCCAAATCACATCAAAAGTTGCCATGTACCATCCACATCATCACCAAGTGTGCCATGTCATCATACGCATGTCACCTTCCATAAATTTCTTTTTTCCAAAATATTTGACCTAAGAAGAGTCATTTTGATACTTATGGTGACATGTCATCTTCACATTGTGCCACATCATCACAAAATGCATTCACATCGTGTCATTCACATCGTTTTCACCTCATAAAAGTTTTGACTAAAAAGAAACACTTTGCCACCTTGCTTGACATATCATCACTCCCATAATGCCATGTCACCATCCATTTGCCAAATCATCCTACCAACTTACCACATCATCAATTTGACCTCCATTTTTTAGCCAAAAAATCAAATGCCTTTTTTTGCAAAAAGATTCTCCCATGTCATAGAGCATAAAAAAATATTCCTTGTGAAAACAAAAGAATTTTCGAAAAAGAACATGTTTTGACCTTCATTTTTGAGTTCTTGAGATTCGTGCCAAGTTTTGAAAAAAAAAATTCTATATCCCCAGCGGGCCTAGTCACTCATCCCCATCCAGTCTTTCCCCGCCACATGGTGCCTCCAGGCATGTGAGCTGGCAACAGGCCAGACATCACGTGGAGGCAGCACGCAAATCTTGATAATACATGTTAGATTACTCCTTATATACCCGATCTACCAAAAGCTAAGATGCCTATTGGATATTTCGACAAGAGTCTCAAGAACCCTAAAAATTGTCAGACCAAAATCCGGATCTATTGAACGATCTAACTCTCTAATCATGACTGAATGCTCCCGGATTGACCTATTCTAAGCCAAAAACTCTCAAATTAAGGAAAAATACAAAGATTTAAGCCGGATTTGCCAAGAACATACTGAAACATGGGATTATGAAAAGGGATTTTCGAGGGCTTTGGGCGCAAGAATTGATCAAGATCTCTCACTTAGAGGCCGGTTTAACGGGCTGCTGCTTGAATTTGCCTTCCTTGCTTCTTGAATCTATGGATTACTTGAAGCAATTTGATTATTTGCTACTATGAAGACCTTTTTGATCCTGTGCCCAAGACAACAGAGCTTTAATTTCTCTTGTATGACTGTATGATTGTCCTTTGAATGAAAATCTGATCCTTGGCATTACCATTCTACTCAATTTGCATTCCGCATCCAAAGCAAGGTAAACCTAAGAAGGTAAAAGCGATATTAGAAGATGACTTATTTGTTTCAAGTGTAACGTTCCTAACCGACATGCCATTAACCAACTGGGCAAAACCGTCTAGACGTTTATGAGTAGTCGCTTCTACCCATTTATGCCGGTGTCTCGGGAATGCACACCAAGATCTACTCGAGCGGTCTCCCAGGGGTCTGTTACAATCTCTCCCACTAGACTATGCTCGTCCTCGAGCATCACAAACCAAGATCTACCGTCCAACGGTATTCCGGGTCATACTTGCCCCCATGGAGACTCGAACTCGAGCCCTGCTCTGATACCAAATTCAATCACCCTAACATCCCCGGTGTAAGCTATAAACCACCCTGCCGATGCGTTCCAATATTTTAAAAGGCCCTGCATATCTTGGAGCCCACTTTCCCGCACTCTCAAATGCCAATGAGCTCTGCTTGGGATTAATCCTTAAGAATACATACTGGCCTTTTGCGAATTCCAAAGGTTTACGCCTTTTGTTTGCATACTGCTTCTGCCTATTCTGAGCCACTGCGAGATTCTGACGAAGTCTTCTCAATTGTGCATGCAAATCTTGGGCCACCTCGTTGGCCATCTCCACATTACAAGTAGAATCCCTCCAATTCAGCGGACATCGGCACTCTTTGCCATACATTGCTTCAAAGAGACTCATCCTGATAGATTCTTGGTACGTATTGTTATACGCAAACTCTGCCAATGAAAATAAGAATCCCACGCTTTAGGCTGGCTTGGCACATACATTCTTAACATATCTTCCAAAACCTAATTTACTCGCTCCGCTTGCCCGTATGTCTGGGGATGTTATGCAGTGCTAGTATTTAGCTTAGTCCCCACATTCCGGAACAATCCTTGCCAGAAATGACTCATAAACCTGGAGTCTCGATCTGAGGTAATGGTACGTGGCATACCATGCAATCTAAAAATTTCTTTAACAAATAACTTGGAGATATCCATAGTTGTAACTGTCGTCTTTGTCGGCACAAAATGCGCTTGCTTAGTCAATCTGTCTACCATCACATAAATGGCATTATATCCTGCTCTCGTCCGAGGTAGATCTACAATAAAGTCCATGCCAATACATTCCCATTTGGACGAAGGAACTTCCAATGGTTGCAACTCCCCTGGGACTTTAGATCGCGAAGCTTTGACCTTTTGACATGCTAAACATTTTGCCACATACTCCTTAACCATTTTCTTCTGCCCTGGCCAAAAGAAATTGTGTCTGACCTTCCTTTGAGTCTTGTGCATCCCAGGATGTCCCGCTAATGGACTATCATGCGCTTCATATAAGAGCCGCATCCTTAACTCCAAATCATTCGGAATGCACATTCGCCCCTTATAATACAAGACCCCATTGGATCACGAGTATTGTGGAAACTCAGTATATCCTCGCTTAATACTGGCAACGACCGGCCCAAAATATGGGTCTCTTGCCACCTTATCCATGAGATGAGCATCCCATTGACCCTGGAGCACACTAATAGAGGTCAAAAAGGATCTACGAGACAAAGCATCTGCTATCATATTCTCCTTGCCCGGCTGATAATCGCAAAATCATATTCTTCTCGCAATTGCATCCACCTCCGCTGCCTATTATTCAAATGCGGCTGCTTCACAAAGAATGCCATATTTTGATGGTCAGTCTTCAATGAGAAATGACGACCTAATAGGTAGTGCCTCCATGCACGCAAAGCATGTATAATTGCCAACATCTCCAAATCATGCACTGGATAATTCTGCTCCGCCGACAACAATTTACGAGATGTATAGGCACAAACCTTACCATTCTGCATCAAAGCTCCTCCAATAGCCTTTCCAGAGGCATCTGTGACCACTTGAATGGGCGGGTCCATATCAAATATCTTCAAAATAGGAGCTCGAATCAACGCCTCCTTCAATTCTTGGAAACTTTTTTGACAATTATCATTCCAAGCCAAACTAATCCCTTTCTTCAATAAGGATGTAAGAGGAGCAGCAATCTTGGAGAATTTAGGGACAAATTTGTGATAATAACCAGCAAGTCCCAAAAAAGCTCTTACCTCCTTCACAGTCTGTGGCACTGGCCAATCTTTCACAGCTTCTATCTTGGCGGGATCTGGCGCAACTCCCTCTTCAGAAATTACATGGCCCAAATACACTAATTTACGTTGGGCAAAGGTCTGCCTCACATGCTCCACATGTTCTTGCAGGGTTCTCAAATAAACTAGAATATCATCGAAGAACACTAATATGAAGTTGTCCAGGAAAGGTCTAAAAACATCATTCATCAGCCGCATAAAGGTAGCGGGCGCATTGGTTAACCCAAATGGCATCACGACAAACTCATAATGGCCGTAACGTGTCCGAAAGGCTGTCTTATAAATGTCGGATTCCCTAATCCTTATCTGATGGTATCCGGCCCGAAGATCTATTTTAGTAAAATACTTAGCTTGACCCAGTTGATCAAACAACTCGTCTACCGTGGGCAACGCATACCTGTTTTTAACTGTGATTTGATTAAGCATCCTGTAATCAATACAAAGCCTCAATGTTCCATCTTTTTTCTTCACAAACAAAACAGGAGCACCAAATGGTGATGTACTGGGCCTTATAAAGCCTTGATCCAACAATCCAGCCAATTGCTTTTTCAACTCCGCCATTTCTAAGGCATGAGACCTATAAGGTGGTGTTGATGTTGGCTGCGCTCCTGGAATGAGCTCAATCTCGTGATCTACCAATCTATGAGGAGGCAACTGCGTCAATTCCTCTGGAAACACATCTTTAAACTCGTCCAACACCTGCTGCACTTCAGGGGCAATGGTCTCCTTTGGCAACTCTGTCGAGCCTAGCAAGCTATCCCGTAATACTGCATATTCCATTCTGGAGCAACCTCTCCTGAGTTGCTTCTTAAGCCCCTTCCAAGTCAATGGAATAATAGCACACGATGAAGCTAGCCCTTCCAACACATGCTCTTTCCCATCTGGACTAGAACAACGGACTAGTTGCCTAGCACAGTCAATGCGAGCACCCCACCGTCTCAACCATGACATGCCAAGTATGGCATCATACTTTCCAAGGCCAATGACCTCAAAATCAGCATGGGACACCATATTCCCCACCTTAAATTCAAGGCACTCGACCATAGCATACGATGGCTTAACTTTGCCATCGGCTAGCTCTACATACCTCGCAGGCCATTTAATCGCATGCAAATTTAACTTAGCAACCAATCTTGGGGAAATAAAACTATGGGTACTGCCACAATCAATAAGAAAAACAACTGAGCATCCATCAATAATACCTGGGACGCGAATAACAGCAGCTTGACCATCCACATTGCCGTGCTCCACTGCAGCATACATGTGCATAGTCTCAGTAGGCGGATCTTGGATAGTGGCAGCCCGTGCTTCTCCTCTTCCCTGATCTCTTGCTGCCCCTGATCTGCTATCCTCTCTTCCATAGCCTCTACCACGGCCACCTCGGTCCCCACGCCATGGGCCACCCCTTCCTTGACCCTGTCTAGGTGCATTGTCTTCCGACTGCCTTGAACGCTGATTTTGCCTTCCTCCTTGCTGATTTTCAGACCCTGTGGAGGCAGAATACCCACCATATGTCCTGGTATTAGGGCAATCTCGCGCCCAATGTCCAGGCTCTCGGCACCTAAAGCATCGCCTCTCATTGATGCACACATCCCTTTCCTCTGCAGACATCCGGGATGATCTATTTTGTGGCCCTTGGCTATTGCTGGCCTGCACATCCATAGAGTGGGTAGCAGCTCCGCCTCTACCATTATACCTCACTCTCCTCGAGGAATTCCCCGCTTGCCATGAATATTGAGCCTGCCGCTTCCGTTGAGCATCTAGTGCTATTTTTTTCTGCCAAATTTGCTTCCCGATGCTTCGCGATTCTTACAACCTCCTCCAGATCTGTATAAGATACTCCAGACATCGTGCTCTTTATTTCCACCTAAAGCCCTTGCACAAACCTAGAGCACAACTTAACCTTGTCCATTGTAGGACAATGAGGCTGCAATCTCCTGAACTTTTCATTATACTCTGCTATTGTGCCAACCTGCTTGCAATCAAAGAACTCATTCATTTTCTCCACCTTATACCCTGGCGGTGTAAAATGACCTTCAAATGCACTCTTAAACTCTGACCAGATAGCCTGTATAGGAGTCTTCCCTAGATCTATCAAGCACATCTCCCATCAGACGCGTGCAAATCCTCCCAGCATTGCACGTGCAAGGGCGCCTTTCTCGACTCCCTGCCTTAATCGGATCAAAATAAAACTCCACTCCACGGGCCATGCATCGCATCATCCCGGTTTGTGTTCTCCCGGTGAACACTTCCCGCTTGGTATCCTTCAATACCTTCTCTATAGCCTGCTCCGCTTCACTCTTTTCTTTGGGATGCGATCTGGCTGCAAGCTTTCTTTGAATTGCTTGCAAAAAATTGGTAACATCGGGAGCTCTATCAGCTCCAACTCCACCTGCACCACTAGCATCACCAGCTTCCATGGTTTCCTCTACTGGCTTGCCAAGCTGGCCTCTCCGAGGGAGCTTGGGATCCTGTTGGTTCTATTGCATTACTACTAGCACATGACGAGGGAGATTGGGCTAACTAATAACTTATGCAACTTGTATTCCAGGTGACAAGGTAAAGAATCCAATCTTTATATTCATATTAAACATCCAATAAGTGTTGAAGACAAATCACAGTGTACATGTATATACATCTCAAATCTTTTACAATGTCAAATCCACAATCAATATATCTCTTAAGTATGAGAACAATCTTCAATACAAGAGCTTTTATCATCATAAGGTTCACTCATTAAAGCATCTATGGCCGCCTGGTCTCCTGAATCCAATGGGAGGTCATCCCCCTCAGGATACTCAATCTAATTTCAAAGCATTCAAGATCAACTATGCTCCAATACCAACTGTAACATTCCTAACCGACATGCCCTTAACCAACTGGGCAAAACCGTCTAGACGTTTATGAGTAGTCGCTTCTACCCATTTATGCCGGTGTCTCGGGAATGCACACCAAGATTGTGACGTTCCAGCATAACATACGGTATGAATACGTATATTATACTGACACGTCACTAGTACATGTCGATTTCGGGCGACATGTACCGCGGCGGCAAGTAAAGGGTAGTACCCTAGGGTACGACCTTGTGAACCATTATATTGCACATGTTAAAGCAACATGTGAATATAATCCCTTCTTGCCACGTGGCAATGACCCATTGACCAAAAGGGACCAGCCCTAAATTCGTGGGGATAAAGGGGCATAAACCCTAAAAGGGAAACCCTTTCGGTTTCACCCACGAGTCACCGGTTGAGCAGCAGAGGATGCATTTCCGCTTTGAGCGGGAGCATAGAAGTCAGATCTCGGGTTGCGGCTTCGATCCAAGATCAGCGGACCGAGATCGGAAGCATGGGACGCTTTCGGAGGGAGGGGAGCCAGCCAAGATGCGGGTGGGTGGTTGATTCAATAGGTAGATCCGAGTTATCAGGCCTCTTTCAGTAGGTTTAGCATCCATTCTTAGCTATAGGCGACCCCTACAGCCTAAGAATGATAGACACTAACAAAGGAACCTAACCATGTATGATTAGGTAGATTAGAATAGATGTATTCTATTATTTTCAGTTCATTTGTGATGATGTTTTGACATTCTATCGCCACTCTTGTGTATTGGGAAGGGGTAGAGACCCGAGCCCAAGTAGTTGTATGATCCTATTAATTCCCAATTAACGCGGCTGTGCATAAGAGCCCCTTTGGATTTGTGGGTGAGGAGCTAGACCGGTGACAAGGGAGGGCTTGTCTAATCGCGGTTGATGGCGGCGTAACGGCGGACGGGAGCGTTGTGAGCTAGGCCTAATACCACTAGCGTGAGGGCAGGGTATGGGCTCGACACGATGGGGTGATCGTCATCTTCGGTGAGTTCAAGTTGGTATCTGGCGGTGGCTCTCTAGCTTCGCCCCGTGATTAGCATGAACCTTACGGAGGAGAGAGATCTCCTCTGCCTCATTGGGGCTGGGGAGATACAACCCGGTAGTAGTAGCCCCTCGGCTATTCACCCTAAGGAGCTACGGTCAGGCTCCAATACTTTTGGTCTATCCAAAGTATGCAAGAGGGGCGGATGGAGTGGACTACCCAACGACCATGTTCCTATGCCGACCAAATCCATTTGCCATGAATTGCATGCATTGCTATCGGGAGACCCCAAGCCGTCGATCTTTCCCCATGAGTCCGAGCACGGGTAGGATTTCCCCATGTTATGTTGATGTCTTGATGTGTTGTTGCAGCCATTTGTGATATGGTGGACCACCCGCCGAGGTGGGTATGTTATTGTTGATTGATGTCATGTGCTCATGTTTTGTTTACGCTTCGCAGGCTAGGTCGATCAGGGAGGCGGGATGAATGACACGTCCATTCTTCCCGTCGGGTTCTTGGCCACCATCAAGGGCCCGATGTTAGGTGGGCGGCCTCATGTCTGGCGATCTTTGGTTTGAGGATGATCTCCAGTTTGTATACGATCAGGGCATCGTATATGAGCTGGGGCCATCACAATGGTATCAGAGCTCTGATCTTGGCAGACCAGGATCGAGCACTGACCGAAACCCTATAGGAACTAACTCATCTAGACATTCAGTCTTGGAGGTAAAAGCCCAAGCACAAACCTCGAGTAGCGGGAAAATTTTTTTCCTGGGGTAGAGCTAGTAATTATCTAAGATTAGGATAATTAGAGAACATAGGCACTTAAGAGATCCTACTAAATTTTAGGCACTTTTGGCCAATGACTCCAAGAGTGCGCCAGGAGCATGTTAGGTTCAGACCTAATGGCCCTCTCGCGCACTCTTAGAGTAGTCACCCCATATGAACCCTAGAACTTGGCCTTAGGAACTCCAAATGGTAAAATAAAAGATGAAATCCCAATCAAAAAGCTCGAAATAGCTAGAATTATATGTTAAAACATCGAAAAACATTAAGTACAAGTCACTTTTGGAACAATGACTCCAAGAGTGCGCCAGAGTATAGTTAGGTCCCGACCTAACCCCCTCCTCGCGCACTCTTAGAGTCATCCCTAAAAGTGACCTCAAAAATTGATCATAACTTACTCAAATGGTAAAGGTAATAATAGAATCTTGTTTAGAATGATTAAATTAGTGGGAAAGCATGTTAAATTGTGTAAATTGGATAAGTTTAGAAGGAAAGGGACAACACCTCTAAGGGTGCTTGAGAGGGCATAGTTAGGTCTGGACCTAACACCCTCCTCCAAGCATGCTTAGAGGGGGTTCGAGAGAAAATAGTTGAAGAAGACCTAGCTTCGATTCGAGATATGGAGGATTTCATCAACAAACCAAGAAATTAAGCAAGGCAGAGATGGAGGTCGGTGCAACACTTGAAGACTCATTGGCGCACGCCCACATAAAAGACACCGAAAGACATGAGACTGGCGAAGTACATCAAGAGGACAGATAAATAGAACACAACGCAAATGCGATATTTTTTGACCAATCGACTCAAGAGCGCAGAGGAGCATAGTTAGGTCCCAACCTAACCCCCCTCCTCAAGACTCTCTCGAGTCATCCACCAACCGGGGCCTTGATTAGCCCTACTTGCTCCAAACGTAGTAATAAACAAAGAAACTTGCATTTAGGAAGAAAACTAATAGGAATTTACCCCTCCCAGCGGATTCTTGGCATCCATTAGACAGAGATAGGCCAACGACTCCAAAAGTGCGCCAGAGGCCACTTAGGTCCCAACCTAACACCCCCTCGCGCACTCTTAGAGGCGTCCGATTTTTCAAACCCCATAACTTGAGCTATAGAGCCCCAAATCGCTTGAAATTTGTTGCAATAGGACCGTTAGACAGCCTAGAATCCATTTATGACCTCAAATTAGGCTAGAAATGTCAAACCCCAGCTCAAAATGACCAAAATTGCTTAAACCCTTCAATTGTTTTTCCAAACTGTGGTTTGTTTGTAAATAGAAGCATACCCCAGTAGTACCTCACAAGTATTACCTCGGCTTAAAGCTGATGCCTTACTCCAAGGTAGAAGTGCCCAAGAACACCCCTTTGTTATAGTCATCTAAACCTCAGCATAGCAACCGAAGTCCAACTATTGGTACATCACCTCTGCTCATGCCAAAAGCATAAACATTGACCTAATTTTGTGTCCTTCTAATAGAGTTTGACCTATACAGCCGCCACATTGACACTCCCTATTGCCAGGATACCTAGAAAGGAGCTAGAGTCTAGAGCTGCCCAAGTCACTCCATGTGTAGAGATTGGACTCCCCCAAACCAACTTGCTAGGACCTTAGAGTATGTCTCAAACATCATGGAGGTTTTGCAAAACAACCCTCACGCCATACCATACCACACGTCCTAATGTCCATAGACTTGGAGATTATAGACATGTCTCGAAGAATGCTTTGCGCCGAGCCATCTTGCTTGCTTATAGAGCCCAAAATGTTGTAGGAGAGCCCTTCAAGTAGACCCTTAGACTCTAGGATATCTGGCGTTACTTTCGAAGGGCCGGGGGCGAGATCCACGAGAAGAGCTAGAGGCGCAACTCCTTGAAGACATCAAGGTCCCAGCCGATGTCTGCACGGATAAGGAGAGGAGACCGAAAAGGCGGACCCAAGAGAGGGAAGCACAACGACAAACACCTCAACCGACAAAAGAGTAGAACGAGGACACCACAGGCCTATCATCAATCTTCATCAAATGGGAAGAATATTGGTAACCAACCCCATCAAGAATCTTCTAGATGTCAACCTCCCGGCTACCACGCCCACGAGCTCACATCGAAAAGAGGATCTCGACGCCTTCACCCATTTCGGCGCGACATGAGTTTCAAATGGAAGAATGCAAGGCAGCAAAATACAGTGCGGGGAAGGCGTTAGACAAAGCAATGCCACATTAGCATCACGAGCTAGGGCGAGGGCATAATCTTCCATCGAGGAGAGAAGTCATGGCGACCACAGAGAGTATAGAAACCGGAGGGAAGACAACCACCGACCTTGCAGTCCGGCAGCTCAAGCGAATGTCATGCAACGTCAACAAAAGGAGCAACCAAGCTAGGCAACCACAAATCACCTAAGGCTGACCCGACGAAGCTTTCCGGCTCCCTTGCACCCGGGGAGAACTTTCATCGGTTCCAAAAGGTAGGAGACCATGAGGGGAGGAGCGCGATATCGAGGGAACATCTCCGACTTGAAGGCCTATATCAGCATTAGGGGCAAGATCAAGGAGGAGAATATTCCGCTCAAACAAGAATTCGGACCCGAAAAACACCTAGAAAGCAATCGGAAGGGCGACTTTACTCACGTCGCCCAAGGAGGCACGAGACTTCGAATGGATAGGATCCAAGGGACGGAGGAGAGCGACCTAGCCAAAGAGGTACAAATCACGCAAAGGGCAACCGAAGAAGCTAGGGTAGGTGCAATGGAGATGACCACACTTCCAAGCGGGGAGAGGCACCTCGGAATGAAGCAAAGCCCAATCAACGAGGGCTTTCGAGAATTCAACCTACGGAGGAATGACAATGCACGCCTACCGACCCACGATCTCGAGCCGAAGACATTCAAGAACGTCCGACCGCAACGGCCGGTGATCAACCGATCAATGGCACCGCGACATCGGCAACCTTGCAACGAGACACCGCATCTGAGGGGCGTTGGCGGTCACCGCATTCCTTACGGCGGACATACACATTAAGGAGGAGCATCTTTTTCAAGGGATCACATCGACAAACACTCTTTGCAACTTGGGGTGACGAGCTCGGATCAGACATGAAGCTCAACAATAGTAACAGCATCTCAAGGAATCCCGGAGTCAACCAGAACGAAGAAGATGTAGCAAAACCGAAGGATCAAACGCGATAGGCAGAGGGGAAAGCCTAAAAGAGTATAAACATTTAAGTAGATCTTCGTAGTTGTTTTAAAAAAGTGGATGAATTAAAATCCCAATGTAAATGCGTATATGTCTATTGTATATCTCGGGTGCTCACAGATATAGTGTAGAAACATGAGTTTAAAGTCATGTTTTACGGATTTAGCGCTTAGATCAGAAAGCTCCTTCACTTCGACTACCAAATGAGGAAGCAAGGAAGCACAACTATAGCCCAAGATCAAAATGGAAGAGCAAGTACGAGGGAGAAATGACCAGAGCCCAAGCAAACCTTCGACTTCAAACACTTCGAGAAGTGCCCTCAAGTAGAAGACCGTTCGTCCACCCAATGTCAGAAGCCAAATATAAAAATAAATGAAAAAATTTCCTATCTACTCCCCTGGCCTAGTCAATCATTTTCCCATCATCTTTTGCCACATGGCACCTCGAGCATATGAGGTGGCAACCACATGGAAATAGCAAGTAAATAAATTGTAAATCTAAACATTTCGTTTCATCTTCCAAAACTGTTTGAGCTTGTGGGATATATCGAAGGGATTTGAAGAACCCTAAAAACTTTGTGCAAGCCAAGATTTGGATTTTTACAATGATTTATCAGCTTAATCATTACCATAATCTCTCGGATTGAGCCTCTTACATGCCAAGAAATATGGATCAAAGCTAAAAAACAAAAAACAGGCCGGATTTGCCAAGAATGGAACCAAAACAGAGTTTTTTCAAAAGGGGGATTTCGGGATCAGAAAGAGGGGGGGCTTTTGGAGGTGATCAGAGAATTTGGGGAAGCTTGGAGCATGAAGAACATGTCGATTTGGCTCTGAAAGAAGGATTGAGGACTCTTACTTGAAGAATAGCTTCCATATTTCAGTTTTTTGACATGCCTTGAGCAAAAAATCCAAATTCTTGATGTATTTTCATATTTCCTTTGAGATTCTGATATAATACTACCCTTGGCATTGTCATGAAGTTTAAATAGATGATATTCAAGTTGTTTCATGCAAATTTTCTGATTTTTGAGCAAAATCCCTGATATGTGCACTGAAATTTCATTGTCCCAAGTCTGCAAGTTTAGCCATGCCCCATATGCAAACTATATCTCCAAAAAATCTGAGCTATTTATCTTTCATTCAAAATAGATTTCATGATTTTAGCACTCATAAATCCATAGTTATGGCTTTGCAAAGTTGGTTGTTCTAGAAGTGTAAAAATTTCTGAGACAGTCATTGAAATTTCCTCTTCCAAGTTTGCCTTTTCAAAAATCCATAGATTTCCAACTGCGCATCCAAAAATTCTGAAACATTGTCATGTGCATGCCTTCCTATCCATCTTACCCCAGTCCAAGTTTCATGATTTTAGGACTTTTTCATCTCAAGTTACAGATCCCCAAAGTTGGCTGTTCCAAAAGTTTCAAAATTTCTGATACACATTGAAAATTGTCTGTTTCAAGTCTGCTTGTTCAAAAATCCGAGCGACATTGATATTTATTGACATCCGAGGGATCAACAAGGTATGGGATTGCAAGAAATACACAGACCTATTTACAAGGATAGCTACCATGACGACTGCCAAAGTTTATCACTTGGTTATTATCATGCGCTCTGTGAATTTGCCCAATTGCTTGTACAGTCAGAACCAAATTCAGGGCGGTGGCCACCTATCTTTAGGTTCTTATGAAGAAATGGGATGGGAGAGCAAACGAAGGGTGAAAGAACATCAGTACTATATTAGTCATATGTGCATTAACAGGAGTGATGTTCGTGTAGCACCTGTGCAACCAGAGCTGGAGCTTCGCCTATCTCCACACAGCAAGGCTCCTAAGTCAACACCATTGCCTCCAATGCCGCTAACAGGTAATGAGGATGCCGATGAGAAGATAAAAAAGAAATTTCAGACTCTTTTTACAGGCAAACCAAGATTCAAATGGGCGGCAATGGAAGGAGATCTTGTATTGAAATGCCAGCTGAAAACCTCGTATGCCTACCATATTGTTGAACAGCTGGTGCCCACTGACGGTTGCGTTCTGGATTTCTTTTCGGCTGGGACAGCTTCTTGTGTCGCTCTTATGCAAGGCAAAAAGAGCGTGGCCTTCGAAAGTTCAGGTAAAGTGTGCCGTTTCCTGAGGGCGTTCTTGGAAACGCTTGAGAAAATGGCCAGTCAAAGTACGGGGGGGTCTGAAGAAGAGGAGAAAGCAGAGAATGCAGAGCCTGATCCTGCGCTGCCCAACATCAGTATCACCCAAAACACAGATATATCAAGGTTGGATACCATTTTGGAAAACCTCGATGCTAAGTCCTACGAGGAGAGAATGCAAGAAACAAAGCGCTTGCTTGAAGCGACGGAAAAAGGTATAGAAGCCCTCGAGCCCACTTTTCAAAAATTAAGTGCACTTAATGAGAAGCTTGATGGGTACATGCCATTCTTGACAGGCGAACATAAGTTTGAATACTTGGGGGTAGAGCACATGGAAGTAGACAAAGATCACATTGAAACAGACCAACAGCACATGGAAACAGACCAAGATGAGGCTGTTGGGACACAAGAGCATCAGGTACACAGCAAGAAGCAGAAGCTCTTTCATCCACAGCAGATTGCTACTCAATCGGAGAAGGAACTTATAGGCGGGAACAGTGCAGGGGAGAGTGAAAAATGGGAGCCTGATTCACATGTGCAGCGCATCGCAAACGCCATGGGTGTTGAGATTCCAGAGGTCACAGGTTATTCAGAGATGGACACAACACAAGCTATGGAATTGGGTAGAGAGCATGTCATCCGCATGGCCAATGAAATGGGTGTGATACCTGATAGCGTATCTGAAACACAATCACAAGAATGAATATTGTATATTACTTCCTTCAATGGAAATTTTGGTTTCAGGAATATGAATTTTGTCTTTACTACTACTTCGTGCATGTTTAATGCTAAAAATAATCGCGCCCGCGATCCTCTGTGGCAAATACATGGCTTTAAATACTGAAATTTTTGTGATATGCTTGCTCCACTATACCTTCTTTTAACGCAATGCTCTCATATGGTTTTAATAAAAGGCTCATTAATTTGTCTCCTTTCAGCTGCGAAAGATCGCGTTCGCGATTCTTGCGATAAGATTGAGCATTCCCTCCTACTACAGTCTACTCACGATGGACCTTTGCATGAGCTGTAAAAATTATATTTCCGAACAACACTGAATCATTTGCAGAATTTGTGCAAAAAAACGCCAACTTTTACTCAGTTGGTAGCAGTTTCTGCACTATATGGCTAACCACTAACCTATTTCATGCTAAACGAGAATTCCAAATTTCTCTAATTAATTAATTCATGCTTGCAAAGGAAGGGTCCAAAAATCCTGAAATTAAATACCAAGCATCCTCTACTACTGTTCTCTCACTATTCCAAGTTTGAAGAAGTTTCAGTGCACGGGTCCCAAGATATGGATATGCAAACGTGGCACTTCCAAAACTGTCAAAATTTCAGGGACAGTTGAACTTTTGCAATTTTCTCCATTCTAATTCATCATTTGCTTTGAGGATTGATCACCCTAAGTGATCTGGAGGTTCTAAACCACTGAGGTTGAAGGTTTTGCCAGGAACACCTTCAACAACATGTTAGTACACATCAATCATACTCAAAATGATATACCACCATGAAGGGTGGTCCATCCATCATCATCATCTAAATGGTAACACAAGCACAAGATAACATAAGCAATATATCATAAACAAGGGCTCTACCCTGGGCTCAGATTCCATGGGGTCGATGACGGTCAGGGCCCTAATATATCAGCAGAAAGAGGTATAATATGGCGTTGGCTGGCATAGAACAATGGCTAGGGTAGTCCACTCCATCCGCCCTCATGTGCACACTTTGTAGATAGGCTGAAACATGCTATGGCATGATTGTAGCCTTCCGGAGACGTAATCTCATGGAATCACTCTATGAGACTACTCCAGGTTACATCTCCCCGGTCCGATGAGGCAGGTCAGGGAGGTGTCCCCTCCCCGGGCATGACGGATTCCTGGGTGTGCCAGAGAATACATGCCACATCAGTGATCCCTGCATCCGTACCCGACTTACTCCACTAAATCTAAAGGCCGGGTCACCTATCTGTTCGAGTCCCATGACGTCCATATAGGCACTCATCCTGGGACTCAGAGAGTGTCAGACCCACACTCAGCCCACACTCAGTGACCGACTATAAGCCTAGACAATGTAGAAGTCCTGCAGCCACGCTAGGCAAGACCCTACCTCCGTTTCACCATCATACCCGTTATATGGTGCTGAATCACAACATAGCATCCACAACCAGGTGGGCTCTTGTGCACAGGTCGCATATATTGGGGTTTAAGGGATTCTAACTAGGAGCATCTTTACTTCTACATAGCCTTTAGGTCTCTACCCCCCTTAATCCCCACAAACACAGGAGGAACAGAAAGAGAACTATCATTATACATCCATCCATCCATCCATCCATAGCTTCGAATAGAACATAAAATAGAGATTGACCATACATCTATTCATACAAGGGTTAATTCTAGCTATCTTCTAAGCATACAAGGGTGAATCCTATGACTATCTAGGAATCCAAGCTATCTACGTACTAACCAGAATCATAGCTAGATCTACTATCTCTCTAGTTCTCCATCCTTCTAGCTGGGGCAGGGTTGAACAACAGCTCTTCCTCTACCAATCCCGCCCCCAATTCGAGTTGGGTCAAATTGGGGTGGAAGCCTCAATTCTGGTATCCCAAATTGGCAAGCTTACCTTGCCCAATGGATTTGGGCCAGGTGGCAACTTTAGTTTTGTTAATATTAACTAATTTAATATTTTAACCCCTTTTAATATCAGGTTAAGCCCTAAATTCGAATTAGGGTTTAGGGTTAGGTTTCCACCTTAATAATTAATGATTAACATAGCTACCCTTAGCTTACGAATAATTAATGCACCATTAATTATTCATAGTGACATGTCATGTATTTATATCCCAAAGGCATATAAATACGTGGAACGTCACACAATATTGGTCATTTGACATTTCATGTTCCAAGCTTTATATTGAGCAGTTCCATAATCAATTTCATGGGAAGAACGAGGTCTCGTAACTTACTAGAAAGTTTCCGTGACTTCTATGCTCATACTTAGCTTATTCTAACAACTAGATCTACCTTGCTAAGTATCTAACAGTGGTATTTGTGATTTAGATCTATCCTTCCGTGTTCTCTTGTTTGTTTGTTTGTTTGTTTGTTTGAAGAGGCTAGGGTTCTTATGATGCTGATGTGGCCTGGAGGTATGAATCCTCCAGTCCAGAGCGAGAAAGATTCCTTGGAGGGCAAGATTAGGGCCCCTCTCCACTAGGGGGTTTTGGAGACGTAACTGTGCCATGTGACCCCTTAAACTGGCACAACAACAATTACCACTGCATCTCAATTTTGCTAATATGGCACAGTAGCCTCATTTCCTTCAGATGCTTTGGTTCCTCATCGAATTTGGTTACTATTCATTTTACAACCCTCGATCTGATGTGGCACCTATCTCAATCCTTGATTTCTAGATTGTGTCTGGTTTGAATTCGCATGTGGGTTTGTCTTCTTCTGAAATTTCTTTGTCTTCTACAGATTGAAATCTCCTTGATTTGTTTTCTTGCATCATTTCCAAGTTAGCAGTAACAACATTCAATGGGAATGGCTATGATTTGAATTCTTCCAAACTCAGGTTACACCCTAATGGAGATCCGCCCTAACGGAGATCTGCATTAAGGAGGAAGTTCACTTGTTTGTAGCCGCTTTGGATGAAATGATTATTTATACAAGCCCTCATATGGTTGGCGAAGTACTCATATGCTGCCAAGTAGTTGCTAGGGTGGAGTTGCCTCCTCTCGCGCATGGACCCTTTATCGCCCACCCCCCTCCCCCCCTCTAAAGTATATTGCAGACCGTTGATAAAAAAATATCAATGGATAAGATTTGTTTGCACTATAACAGGGCTCAACTACCACTATTTATGGGTGCGTGTGCGTCATAATTTCTCTTTCCCATCTCTATTTAGCACATGGAGACATGCATGTGAAAGCTATTTGGAAGGGTTTTTGGGGATGTAAAAAATTGCCAAGTTTGCCTCTTAAGTCTCTTTGAAAAGCTTCGAAAAAAAGGATGGAGAGCCTTGCACGATAAAAGGAGACCCCCCTTACGAAAGGGGCCATCAGACCCCTCCTCTTCTGCCTACTCTAGTTTTTTTGTAGTATGTCAGAATCAAATGGTTTTGGGTTCATGTGAAATGCAAACAAGTGAGGAATCCAAAAAATCTATTTTTAAACAATTTTGACTTTGACCGTGTCTCTAGTTTTTGTAGCATGTCAGAATCAAATGGTTTTGGGTTCATGTGAAATGCAAACAAGTGAGGAATCCAAAAAATCTATTTTTAAACAATTTTGACTTTGACCGTGTCTCTGCTTTTTTATGATATGCTCTTAACTGGGAGAATGATGGCAATCCCACCCTAGCTTCAAGAAACTGCTATGCGTCTCAACTTTGCATGTTCTTTGTTTTCACAATTTCCTTGTTTTTCAGCTAGAAGGTTTTCAAACCTGCTCATCTAATTCTTCCGGTCATCTAGCAGGACTGTACACCAGGACTGTGTGTTCAGATGTACTATTGTATCAGGCTATTTGCACATTTTGTTCTTGATTAATAGAAAATAAAATAAATTTTTGAGTGACATCATTGACGGCTTTGATATCAAAGATTTCAGGAAACCTTCCGCAATCCATATGTGTTGGGTTATATCCAGGTCATATTCCTAGTCGACAAAAAGTAGTCTAGAATTTTGGGGGCTTCCGTGCACTGTTAAAATTTGACGGCTTTCATGCCCGTTTTTGGCTAATTTGCCCGTTAAAATGGGCAGAAAAAAAATTTGCCCTGCATATGACGGGCATCGAATAGTTAAATGCCGGCCATCGGAAAGACAAAAAAAATATTTTCACGTCATTTGAAAGGCTAAAAATGTAGATTTGCCTGTCATTTTTTCTGATAGCTCATCCATATAATATATTTAATGTAATATGGTTTATGCCTGTATTTCTACATATATCACCACCAATGACCATAAATAAAAATACCTAGTTTAGAAATGCCAATGGTACAGACTATAATAATTAATGTGCATCGTCAAATTTAACTCGTCGCGCCAAAAGACAATGCAACAACTGTTGGCATTGAGTATATCCAACAACATTGAACCATTTCTTGTATTCTCCTGTATACACGGTTTTTTTGGGCGGGAAAAAATGAGAATCTGGGAAACAGCCAAGCTACTGTGCCGCCGAATCGATTTGTATTGCTGAAACAATGGAATATTTCGATCAAGAACCCTTTGATTGCAGTCGGATTCAACGTTTTACAACCGGATTGCAGCCGGATTTAGCAGTTTTACAGCCCAAAGGATCGAAAACATACAGCCAAAATGCATTTTACTGTTAAAGGGCCTAAGAATAAAACGCACAGAGGGATTTATACAGTTCAGTGAGCCAAGAGAACGATTTTGTTGCATGAAACCAAATCGGAAGTTAGCCAAGAGAACGATTTTGCTTGAACTCAAATTAGAAGTTCTTTCATCCAGTGGGCTTGGGTTTCTTCATCCAGTGATTCTCTGCACACAAACATTCTAAGCAAAAACCTTAGTATGTATTGTAGCTCTCTCTCCAGCATTATCTTTTGTAACTTTTTCAGTTCAGTTCTTATGTTCATTGAGATTTAAGGAAATTGTTTATGTTTCAGATTTTATAACAGAAGCATAAGTTTTATACTTTTTATATATGCACGTTCATATTTTTTATTCAAATGCATCAGTTTGTGCTTGACAATGAGATTATGGAGAGATCGGTGACCAAATAAAATAGTATCCTTCGTTATGGAAGACGCACCAGGTAGGTATCTGGAGCTTTCTTAATTCATAATTTTCTCATATGTTCCTTTTCCTTATTTCTGTCATTTTGATTCATAGGAGTAGGTTCATCCAAGAGGAAAAAGAGAAGGAAAGCAGATCATTGTAGATCTATGCTTTCCTTTTATAAATTGACTCAAACTTCAATTGTTAGTTCAAGTTCTCAGACACAGCAGCATCAACAGAGAAGAGTTGTTGAGGGATCAAATGAATCTATGATAGAAATTATATAGGGGTCTACTAGTATTGGAACAGATACACCTTCTATTGTTAGTTCTTCTTCCATTAACAAGAAACGGAGATGGAGAAATGAGTAGACCAAGATTCACAAATGGGCTTTCAGGGTTAAAAGTGCAACACATGAAGATCGTGCAAAGTGTAGCTGGTGTATTGACGCCAAAAAAGATAACACTTACACGAGGGAAGGATCTAAAATGATGCAGTTGTCAGTTCTAAATGATCATGCAAAATCATAGGATCATAAATTTGCAGCCGCTAAACATATAAGGCGAAAATGCAAAAGGCCCAATCGAACATCAAATTGATGCAGCTCACCTTTCAGAAATGTCCAGGGTTATTGCGTGCATTCAAAATGTACTTTATGGCTCAATGTACCTTTCCATTGCACAGATTTTATGATCTTTCTCTTCATATGCGGCGCCTATGAACACCTGATATTCCTGCTACTGATGAGTATGGCGCGTACACCAATAATATGGCAACACGAGAGTTTCTTTTAAGTATACGCAATGTTTTCAGGGCCAAGTTGCTTGATGAGGTGAGCTTCTCCCCTTACTTTTCCATTCTCATTGATGAGTCTACAGATCGGACGGTTGAAAGACATCTTATTTTTTATATGCAATATCTGACTGAAAATGGGAAGGGCGAACCCAAATGCATGTTTGTAAGGCTTCTATCGCTTGAAAATGGTACTGTTGAAGCTGCTTATGATACTGTTCAAGCATTATTGATAACTATGGATTTGAATGATGATAAAATTGTTGCTATTGCCACTGATGGTGCATCTACTATGTTAGGGTGTCGCACAGGATTGGTAACTAGATTTCAAGCAAGGAATCCTGAAATTAAAGGTGTCCATTGCATAGCCCATAGAGAAGCACTAGCAGTAAAGGATGCATTGACATCAGGGTCAAATGTTTTTGTTTTTTATTTTGTTGACAAGCTGGCTAATAAAGTGTACTCTTGGTTGGGAAAGTCATCAAACCAATAATTTACTGGAATTGTATGATGAGCATCACTTGAATGTTCTACAAATACATGGTGTGCGATGGCTGTCTAGAGGGCTAGTAATGGAGAGATTGGTTTGTCTCATGCCTGCTATTCTAGATCAATGGAAAATGAATGACAAAAAACTTTATGAGAAGGCCACTATTTTTCAGGTACAATTTACTATCCATTTCTTATATTTGTAATCTTTTTATTTTTCATAAGTTAATTAATAGTTCACGTATCTTTCAGGTAAAATTCATGATACATTCCTTGGCAGATGTCCTTATTGAGTTGAATAAGTTATATTCAGAATTTCAAAGGGAAGGACTTGATGTCACAAAGATAAGCTTATGGTTGGATTTAGTGAAGGAGAAGTTTACTAGGAAGTATCTCTCACGGGATAGAATATTTGGTGAAGGTACAAAACATCTTCATATGTTCATGATCTGTTGCCATGATGGTAAAATAACATTTGTGGATACTGATGGCACTATTCATGAACACCATTTGAGGTATGTTCATATTCCAAAAAAGAGGGAGAATTTGCAGGCTCTTGACTTGAATGAGTTTCCTGAAGATAGTGGCTCACTTGCACATTCAATTTGCATTGCTAGATCTTTTATAGATGTTGTATTGGAAGCACTTGCCAGGAGGTTTGCAGATGTGAGTGATGTGTTTATTGCTATGAGTTTTTTAATCCATCTGCATATCCTTCGA
The DNA here is from genome assembly GCA_021234155.1 of Isoetes taiwanensis. Classification (NCBI taxonomy): domain Eukaryota; kingdom Viridiplantae; phylum Streptophyta; class Lycopodiopsida; order Isoetales; family Isoetaceae; genus Isoetes; species Isoetes taiwanensis. The sequence goes on from JAJEKV010000091.1 coordinate 2,602,611, forward strand.
ATGATGTGGATAGAGATAAACAAACTACAGAATGGCTGGAAACTTTACTTTTGAAGTTTGCTTCAAAAGTTGATCGGCTACGATGTTTAAGTGAGAGAGAAGACTTTGTTAGGACAATTTATAGGGCTGTGAAGAATAAAAGTATGATGGTGGCTTGGTCTATTCGTAGAGATGAAAATGGAACTTGTGATAGCTGGTGGAACAGTTTTCCGGCCATAATGAATTTATGGCAAAGTTGCATGGTCATTGTTGGAAGCACAACAAGTTGTGAGCGAGGTTTTTCTCGCCAAAATGCTATCAAGAGTGCTACAAGAAGTCGTATGAACCTAGAGACACTTGATGCAACAATGTTGGTCTCATTGTGTGATGAACCATTTGAATCTATAGATTGGCAAGCGTGTTTTAAGGATTGGTATACGACAAAAGACAGGAGAGCAATGCCACTCGTTAATTGATCCATTTATATACTCTTTTTTGAGTTATAATGCAAGTAATACAAATGGGTATTTTTTCTATATTTTTTTGACTAAAAACTTGGATTCTGTCATTTTAAATTTTTGTCTAGCATTTGAAAGGTTGGAATTTGAGAACTTTTTGTCATGCAAAAGGCATAAAATTATTTTGCCTGTCATTAGAAAACCGTCAAATTTTAGAAAACCGTTAAATTTTAACACTGCTTCCGTGAGACCGTTGATAAGAAATGGGACATGATAATTAAGCGACCTAGTTTATCGTAAAACCATTTTGAAAAACAGTTATCTGGCAGGTAATAACAGAAAGGAACAAGTGCTGAATGTCGTTAGGCTTATATCATGCATCGCTTTCTTTTGTTGGTATTGGGCATTTTCATGTTTTTCCTTTTATCACTGTCCAACAACAACCGTAAGAACTTTCTGGACTGTAACACCATCTCCTCTCTAACTTCCAGACGGCATGATAGTTCCTGCACTCTGCCACCAATATTCACAATCTCTTGGATCCTCATTTCAGATACATGATCTAATACGCTCTTTTCTAGCCATATTAGTAGCTGCAAGGGCTTGTTCAACAAATACAGCTCGCATCCTCCGTCAAAGGTGCATTCTTGCACGCTTAGGCTTTCATACTTACAAGGATCTTGATACTGTAAGTCACTTACCACACAGACATCTTGCCAGAAAAGTTTGTTGGAAGGGACAGTGTGCTTAACATAGATTTCTAGAAAGTTCCAAGATTCTGAAAACATATGCTTTTGTTAGGAACTTATTAATTTAGCAATGTACACAAGAGCAGAAATCAATTTCTTCTTGAAAGAAAAACTCACTTTGCTGATAGTAGTTTTTGTCACACACTTTTCCTGAGCACTTCAAATCCTTCAAATGAACCAAATCTCTCTGAATACCCAACCCATTTGAGGTCAAAGACATTTCATAAACTTGCTCAAGCATATTTTCCAACCCTTGAAGCTGGTGTAATTGCTCATTAATTTGCCTTTCTAAATCCTGCTGCTGGTATTCTTTGTCTAAGAGAAACTTGTTTAAACAACAAATCGCCCTATTTTTTTCATCCAAATCATATTTGGTGAACATGAGCTGTTCCTCAAGGTCCCGTAGATGGCACTTCTGTTGTTCATTAAGTTGTTCAAATGTGGATAGGCATGTGGCAACATTTTGAATCTCTTCTTGCATGTCCAAAAGTCTTTCTAGAACATGGCTTTCCATTTGCTCAGCTAGAACTTCAATCCGTCCAGCATTATCACAAGCTGCATTGGACGTCATCAAATTCTTAAGATAGGAAAATAGAGGCTTACACATGCAACTTGCAGCCTCATAAAACTTTTGCTCAATTCTGTCCCTCATGGTAAAAAGGCTTCTGATTATCGCATTGCCAGCAGTTTCTTGAAGCTCCAAGATAGATGATCTTACCTTTAAACTTATATTTTCACCATTCTCAATTACCTCACTTATATGCTTGTACAGCCTGATCACAAGCTTCTTATGTTCACCAAACCATATTGCCATTTCTTCTTCTTGAGATTGCATCGAGGCTTCAACAGCTTTCAGTATGCTGAAAAGCTGACTAGCTTGTTGCTTCTGAGAATCCTTAATCTCGGCAACAAGTTGATTTATTTCTTCCTTACAAAATGACTTTTGAACGTCCTAATATTTTGACAAGTCAGTACACTATAACAAACACTGAAATATTTATAAAACAAACAAAAAAAGAACATACAAATCTACTCACAAAATGACTTTTGAACATGCAATACACTATAGAAACACTGGAATATATTTATAGAACAGACAAAGAAAGAACGTACAAATCTACTTATTTTGTCAACTTTAAGGCGACAATACTAAACTCTATAACAAACTCATTTCAACTCACAAAAGAATTGTTAAACAAACAGCTTGGACCAAACGAACTTGGATTGCCAACCACAAAAGATCTGCCTTCCTGTCTCAATTCTTCTGTCTTTAAGCCGACGAGCTTAATTAAAGGCAAAGAAAGAGAACTAAAAGCTTCCGATGTCTGCACAAATTTGAAGCCGAAATAACGGTCCTTAAAGCATTAGGAACTCTCTTAATAAATTGGATTGAATTGTACCTGAGCAATGGCGTTCATAACATCATATTTCAAGATTTGGAAGCAGGCTTTTGATTCCTCCACAAGATCGCGAGTGAGAAAAACCTTTTGTCGCAGCGCACTGCTGCTTCCCATTTCAGCGAACAGAGTCCCCTTATCAGCCAGGCAAGATATTTTAAGGTACACAGGAAAGCTCTTTCCTAATGGGGATGAGCCCAGAGAAACGTTGATGGGTCGAAATTGGGGTGGGGTTTCTCCCCAGAACTTTTGGGTCAAAGTTGGAAAAATCCCTCTTCTTATTACGTACTACATAATTCACGCGGGGAGGGGCATTACGCCCTGTAGGGCTTCGAGGCGGCGCCGTTAGCAGAGGTGGCGCACGAGCGGCGGAGCCGCGAGTGCCCGCCGAGGCTTGTGGCGCTGCCGAGAAGCCCTACAAGGGCGTACTGCCCCTCCCAGCGTGAATTATGGGACGTAATACACGCCAGGGCCTGATTACGAACAGTAGAAATCGAAGCAGAGCAGAGCCTTTGTAGAACAGTAGAAATCGAAGCAGAAATCGAACAGTAACAGATCCTTTGTAGAAAGCAGAAATCGAACAGTAGAAATCGAAAGCAGAGCAGAGCCTTTGTAGAACAGTAGAAATCGAAGCAGAGCAGAGCAGAGCATGCCTTTGTAGGAAGAATCGAAAAATAGGGCCTCTTCTTGGATCTGCTGCTTTTGCCGGATCTCTGCTGCTTTTGCTTGGATCTCTGCTTTTGCCCGACCTGCGGATCTCTGCTTTTGCACGACCTGCGGAAAGAAAGAAAAGAAATGGAAGCGGAGGAAAGCAGGGAAGCGGCGGAAAGACGCGGAGGAAAGCAGGGAAGCGGCGAAAGGATTGCGTGCCATAATTTTAGGGCAAAAAGACAGTAATCAGGCCCTGGCGTGTATTACGTCCCCATAATGTTGAGGGTAGGGAATTTCATCGGATTTCAGACCTAGATTACCTACCGTAATGTCCTACTCTTTTCTTGTTTCCCTAACTATAAAATTGATACACAAGTAATTTCATCACGAATTACGCATCACATCAAAATCAATGTTTTAAAATTATAGATCAAAGTTACAGATCAGATCAAAAGCAGAGTTTCATTTCATCAAAAAAACAGAGTTACATTGTATATCAGAGTTATTTCAACAAGAACACAACTACTATCATAGCAGGATCACTTCCTCATTGCAGCAGCTAAAACGGTTGCATCCTTGGCATCTTGGCATTGCAGAAAAATACAGTTTGACACAGTTCCTAGAAAACTGAATCCACTAACACCTGTCAATGTATTTCCCTTCACCAAAGTTGAAGATTCAGGAACCTTGACTTGCAATAAAGCTTCATCACTAATGCCACTGAACGAATCATTGTTTTTCTTTCCAACAGCTTGATGCACAACCACCTTTTCAGCAACAACCTTTTCAGCATTATTATCAACAATTATCCTCCTGAACACCTACAAATCAACACAAACACAATGAATAGATGAATTTAAGTTAAAAACCAGCAAACAAATAAAAATTATAACACTAATAACCTTACCAAGCATAGTTTGCATACTAGAACTCGATCCAGCAACAATACAAGTTTAAGTAGATCTGGCCTCTGTCTCCCTTTTTTTCACAATTTCCTTCGCTAAAACAGATTCATACATCTTGACACTGCCATCAGCATTTGTCGGACTAGAAATAATGGACATAGCTGCCTTCATTTCTAAATCTTTATTCCTATCATATCTGAACACAAGCATTATAATCAGAATATGTCTAATAATAATATTCTAACCTATAATAAAAATTGCTAACTTTAAAGCTAAACTTACTTCTGGTATGCTTGTACAGAACGATGCCCTATAATTCTCATGCCAACTTCTGCAGGAACACTTGCAGTAGCCATCCCTGTAATAGCAGACAGTCATCCAGATCTGTTACAAATCTCTCCATTGTTTGTAATGCTTCTCATCTGTCGAATCCAAGACTTGATAGTCTTAACACCAACCCTAAGTTGGATACCTAAAAGAAAAAAATAGTTAATAAACATTATAAGTTAATAAAAGTTAAAAAAATTAATCAAATTATAATTACAGTTGTTGCAGGTAAGCTGATAGCAGTAAGGAAAAAACTTCTTGGCTTGTCCTTCTCTTTCTCATCTTTCTTCTCTGGTAAATGCCTCGCATATTGTTTATATGTTTGCACAAAATCCAATTCATGAGCGAAGACAGGTTCTCAAAAGCGAGAAATGTCATATCTCGTTGCAGTCACCTTTTTGCTTGCTCACTCCACAAACTGAATATACTCACCATCCTAATCACTATCGAGAGTAAAATCACAATCTAACAGACCATGTAATTCTGAAGCACCTCTTACACAAAACCTGGAGCAAATGTAATAGCACAATCTTTTTTGACAACCTCGACTATGGGTAATCTGATGGTCAACATCACTTAAAAGTTCCAGCTCTGTAAACTAATGGCACAGGCCTTTGAAATTTTCACACCTATATCCTTAAGTCTGGACCTCCTAGCAGCAAGGACAAATGCATAGGTCGACCTCTTGAATATCTCATTTTGTATTATATTGAACTTTATCTCCTGCACACCTGTCTCTCCGATCCTCTTCTCCTGTCTTTTTCTTATCATCCTACCAATAGCTCGATAAAGGACACTTAAACTGCATCAAAACATAACAATGGAGTTATAAACTTACAACATTAAAATTTTAAACCTACAAAATTATATAATTTACCTGCCAGCAGGATATAACTCGCCATTCTTTTTCTTAATCTGTAGCATGAATATCACTGCATGCCGATCTTTCATGAATTGCACTGCATGCCGATCTTTCTTTGCATGCCGATCTTTGCATGCCCTGCTTCATCTTTCTGTGCCAATGTTGCATAGGTTACATGCATGCAGCTTAATCTTGCATGCATTGTCTTATCTTCACAACATACAGAGTTAAGGTTCTACCATTAGGAAAACTAAGGCAAAGGTAAAGATTAAACAAGGAAGGAGCCATTATGACGTCTTACAGACCCCTGCAAGGCAAATCTAGGGCGTCCTTGAGAAAATTGCCTGGAATAAACCACAACAGCATCAAGAAAGGCTTAATAAGCGACTGTAGATGATAACATTACATAGATGAGACATGACATTCCTTTGCCTTTGTGCCACCTGAGCTTAATTGAAGATGATTCTGTTAATGGAAAAGACAATATTGATGGACTGATGGAGACTGTTGGAGGTGAAGAGTTTGATGCATTCACAAAGGAAGTTGAGCAGGCTGATTGGTATAATGTAGAGCATCAGTCCACTGATGGAACATATGATTTCTTACCTTTGGATGAGGAACTTATGAAAGAAACTGAGAATGGAGGTCATGATGCTTCACATGGTATGTCTGTTTGGGCTAGGAGATGCTTTGATGAGTGGAGGAAGTCCTTTGGTTATAGCTGCTCTGTGCCATTAGAGGATGTACCTTTGGTTGAATTAAACAACATGCAAAGAAAGATCGGCATGCAAAGATGTTGGACGAAGGAAGCACCTGCAAAAGTAAGAGAAAAGTTAAAAAAGACAACAAGAAAGCATCAAATAACAGATATTGCAGAATGCGCAGTACTGGAAGCAGAAAATAGCCTTTTGAAAGTTCTTGACGACGTAAGACTCGCCCAGACGCAGTGAAACACCAAAATCATATAAAGGAATAAAGAAAAGTTAAGAATGTTACAAAAATACATGTAAATAAGAAACAAACTAGAAAAATCAACCTCCAGCAGAGCAGCGCCTCAATGCCGAGTAGTCTCGCACAAAAAATCGACAAAACCCTGCACAGCAACAAACAAAAGTTAGGATTAAGCAGAAACACAAGGAAACAATTAGAACCTATGAAAAACGACCTCTAGAACACTAGCGCCTCGACGAAAAGCAAACTGGACGCAGAGCGCCTCAAGGCCGAGCAGTGGCCAGATGCCAGAGACAGAGAAGAACGGCCGTAAGAAAAGAAGGAGAAAAAAAAAAAAAAAACCTTAAGCCAAAATTCCCTGCCCTTCGAACATTACATGGTGGAATGTCCCTGGGTAGGCCATTATGCGGGGTGCGGGCCCGGCTCGTCGTTGACGCGGCTTGCCTGGCCCTTACCCCGCGTAATGGTCTCCCCAGGGACATTACCCCTACCAAAATGTCTTCTTTCCTAGATTTAATGCCGTAGGTTGGGCGAAAAAAGGAGGAGGCCATTGTTTTTCTCCCCAAAGGTCTGCGGGGCGGGGAATTTTGTGGCCGCTGTGCATGACAGGTTATGCCTTCACGGAGGTTCCTAAAAGCAGCCCGATTTTGGCGGCCGGACAGGTGGAGCTGAGTAGAAGATGATTTCCTTTGTGCAGAAAGCAGGCTGCGTTGTTGCTTTTCGAGCTTTCTTTTCTCTTACGAGGGACTGTGCTTCCTTGTTCTGTTGTTCTGGAAGGGATCGCCAGGTGATTTGTGGCAGGAAGCCTGAGATGGGAATGCCCATGTCTTATTTTTGCATTCTTTATGCATCGCATGTGAAGAGGTTTGTGTGTATATTCAAGAGGGAATATGTATTTGATTCTAGTTATGTGGCATGTGGATTGCTAGAAGGCCCGTCGGCTTTGCTTTTTGATTGTTTGATGGTGGAACGCTTTCTTTCGGAGTCCCTTTTCTCTGTCCTGGAGACGGTACAGACGGAGCAATCTTTCGTGGTTTCAATGAGGCTGTTTGAGAAGTACGCTGGTTGTGGTTGTGGAGCACTGGCGCCAATTGCCACATTATGGCTAGAGACGTGGTTGATGGAGGGCCGAGGAGAACTGGAGGTGTACAGCTGCCCTGTGGTTTGATGGCAGCCTCTTGCAAAAACCTTGTTCTGTGTTTGTGGAGGATCTTTGAGCATGATGTGTGCCCTATGTTCTTTCTGCCTTCTGACATACTGATGTGATGCTATTTCATCATGGCCGTTATTGTCCTCTGCTTGTTATATGGTACCTGTGGCAGAGGCCATACAGATGCAGCCTCTCAGTTGTATTCCAGTTCTGTAATATGGATTGTAATATAAGCGCATCTTTATTTGTAATAGCGATTACGTGCTATTGGCATTGTATGGATCTTGCATACTTGCAATTGTGTCTTTGTGAGCTTTATTAATTTCTTCATTTGACTTCTCTGATTTATTAGCTTGGGCAGGCTCACGGCCCCTAAATTGGAGTGTGAAACGTGTTTGCTGCTGTGTGAGCATGTGAGAGGCAGAGGCAAATACAATTGGAAAATGTGGGTACCTTGCATAGTATTCATTTTCATGCATTGTGTACTCCCATACGTGCTTATGGCATATGTGGAGCATTGTGCTATACATAGGTATGAGGTGTAAATTCTCTCGCCCTTCATTTGGCATATTCTCACCTTCGTTCCGGGATCCAATGGTCCTTAAAAGCCCATTAGCACTTGACCCATTAAAGAATGGTCGGAATACTCCCATTAAATTCTTGTAAAAAAATAAGTACTAGTGGTACGGCAGGCTTGGGGCAAAGGTTGGGTGGCTATGGGTTGGGAGGGATGGAAGGAAAGGGAAAGGAAGGGAAGGGAAGGGAAGAAAGGAAGGGTGGTTGAATAAGAAGAAACTAGCAATAAAATGTATCATGGATTGTTCATGAGGTGTTTTGACACGTGAAGTTAAGACTTACAACACCTAGTGCACCTGTCATACTTTGATGAAATGGAAAATATATTCTATTTTGACTAACTAGATGAATTTGCAATTTTTTAAAAACAAATGCTAGAAAATATTCAACATATGGGTGTATAGTTGTATTTTGACAACTACATTTACTGCCTCGCACAATAGCTAGAAGTGCATTGTCTCAATGCCATTAAGATGGTTTTATGGTCTCCAGGTAATCGCCAAAATGCCTTGAAAACTCTTTTTTTTTTTATTGAAGGCTGTACAATGCCTTGAAAACTCAATAGTGAAGTTCTTTTTTTTTCTCATTTAGTATATGTAGCATAATAACAGGGGGTCCAGGGGGATTTGATATGGATGCATAGATCACTATCCCTGAGACCATAGACGATACCCCCAAAAATATTTGAATAGGTTATTATTGAAAAAAAAACTAAAAAATATAGATTCAATAGAAAAAAGAAGCACGTTAATTTGGTGGTTGCATTGGTTAAATCGTTCTTATTAGAATATTGAATTGTTTTGGTAGAGGTTTGAGTCTCCATATCTCAAAATCTAGAATTTAGGCGAACCCGTATAAGGAGGAGTCTCGATATTTCATATTCTAAAACCTTAAGAGAACATGTATTCTATGTTTCAAAATCATATGCGTCCCCAGTCATAAATGACCATAATCGAAACAGGAGGCACCAGAGGCTCCAACATACAATTTGGGGTATACGATGGACAGATCCGACGACTGAGGTAGTCCAGGATGCAAAAGAAATATAATTGGTTAGGGTCATTTGGTGGCTAATAAGATTGTTCATAGCATAAAATTGTTTTAGCGCAATACAACTATAACTTAAATATGAAAGGCGTCTATTTGTTTGAGAGTATCAATATCCTCACTAGCAGCAAGCTTATCCTGATGATAATTTAATTTATCATCAGGATAAGCTTTAATAATATGTCATTTGTTAGGTATACATTAAGGACTTTGCATTATCGGATGTAAAATCATCTAAACTAATCAACTCTGCACTTGCGCTACCTCTCATTCCTTATCTACCATGTCTGCTAACACAGGGCCTCTGCTCCACTTGTTTATTTCTTTCAGTGACCAAATTGAAGAATCTGAGAAGCTATGGAGGTGCACAATTTGTTCCAATTTCATATCCTTCTAGCTAGTTCAGATTTTTCTATAATGTGTTTACACTATGAAGCCATCAGAAAATAAATGAGCATTGATCAATGAGTGATTTGGCAGTGGATTAGCTGCATTAACATGCTCACCAACTCAAAATTCACATGTATTATTCCTTTTCTCTGTCTAACGACCTTGCTAATGTTGGTACATGCATGATCTATGTTTAACATGTTTTCCTTTTTGCATCGTGTGCATATTGATTTGGATATTGAGATACAAATCAGATTCACCTCTAGCATACATATGACAAAAACTTGAGTGGATCCAATTCAATAATTAAACTGGCCTTAGCAAAAGAATTGTGAAGCCCTGTTTCTTAAATATCTCTCTACTAATTAAATGCTTGAACTCCTCCTATAGGTACCATACATTACAAATCAACATTAATGTTATCTATACGTTGGAATACACAACTAATTTAACTACCCTTACCGCCTTGTTTGTCTCTAGATTTTCTAGTCATAAACTTCGTGATGTGCAATAGTTACAGAAGGTTGGAACTTTCTTGGCTGGGGGACCACCTAGGAAATCTAATCTTATCTTGATGTGTCTCCTTATCTTGATGAGTAAGTATCTTTTCTAATTTAAAAGGCACCTTCTCTTTGTATACACGTTTTATGTTCAATAAAATAAGCAATAGTTCATGAAATAAAAAATTTGAGTCAGGCCAGCATTTAAGCCACCTCAAACTCAAATGTTCTTCACCAACAAAGTTCACTCGAAATATATTCCATTGAGTGTTGCGTGATAATGGGCTCATTTTTTAACCCTCTTCCTTTGGATTTTTTACTAAAGGGCCTATAGATCTACTCATGCTCGCCAATCTGCTCTAGATTTTCTATAAAACTGTCAATACTTTGATGGAGCCAACCCTTTCCCACAAGCTCTTCCGTATCTGTTCTGAAAGCTTCCATCTCTATGGGAAGCTTTGTTCAGCAGGCTCTTCGGCAAAGCAACATATACTCCGAAATAAAGAAGAAAGGCATGTACTCTGTATTTGGAAAAGTTAATTTCTTCACCTATAAATTTCGTAAAAGGAAAGAAGAATAAAGAAGAAAGGCATGTACTTTTTATTTGGAAGAGGTAATTTTCTTCACCCATAAATTTCGTAATAGAAAAGAAAGGGGTCCTACCATTGATAGAACATAATCGTTTGTATTGTCAGCATATAATTATTTGTTAGGTTCAGGAAATTTCGGATCCAGTAGGTTACGGTGGGAACTTATGAAAGCAGGGATTTTTGGTGGAAACTGCCATGCGAAAACCCCTTGCTCCTGGAGCTACCATCAGGCACCGATCTCGGCAGTTAATGACAGGTTCCCTCAGAAACTCCTACTCCATAAGGTTTCCCCGCCAAAACATCAAATTCTATTCTATTCTATCTGCTACAAATTTTTCTACAACTTCTCAACCTTAGGAGATGTGGACGTTAAAAAAACTATTCTATTCTATTCTATTGCTTCAGGAATTGCCCTCACACTAGAACACATGGCAATAAATGTGGTCCTCTTGCCTCAAGCATGATAACCTTAGTTCGGGAAACTTCTTAACCTAAACCATCAAATTTCTTGTAGTCTTGAACCTATCCAGCAAGCTATAAAGCCATTCTTCAATTTTGTTGGAGAAAACAAGAACTTATATTTTTAGTTTGAAACTTTCTAGCTAATATTTTGCCTATGTGTTAATTCAAAAAAGTCATCAATTATATGCTATTAAACCTCGTATTTCTCGAACCAAGATGATAACATGCAAGAGAAACAAAAAGCTTGACCCTTCATTTTGATTTTCCAAGCATGCAACAAGCAAATCATAAATACCAATGGATGGAGCTCGTTTAGAATGTACATATTTTTTCTACACACATTACATGAAACTTTAACCTGTGGTGCTTCAACTGGGATCTTTATTTTTGGATTTGGGTAGTGGAAAAGTGAGTCTTTATTCTTATGGGATCTTTATTTCCAATACTTGGGTACCATGTGAGACATAGATCCTAATCAACCATGGCAGTTATACAATCTTATGACATCCATGCAATGTGGGCCAAATTCTAGGCATGGTTCAAAAGTAGGAAAGTTTCTTCCCTAACAATCCATCCACTTCTGTTAATTTCCGGTCATCCTAAAAAGCTTTTTTCAATTTGCAACAAGAAAATAAAAACTTTCTGGCAGAATATACTAGAAAATGCACTAACATATATTTTTGTGGGTAGCCTCAAATATCAAATGACATTTTTACTGGTTTTGCTATTTTCGAGCCCTGATTCTGGGGAGCTCTAGCACTTACCTGTTAAAATCAAGAATTCCGATAAGGGATTTTTTTTTTTTTTTGGGTCAAAATTTGTGGGGTTCTTTGTATTTTTTAGGCTAAAATCTAGCATTAGGGGATTTTTAGATGAGAAAGGTCCGCAACCATATGCGAACTAGAAGAAACACAGACCCAATCAAAATTGGGGGCTTGACAAGATCAGTTATAGGAAGTTTACGTGGCAAACTACCATTGGTGCATACGTGGCCTTACCCTTTTTATTGATGTATCTCGTGGTTTTCTTTCTTGAGCATATCTGGCTAAATCCTTCATGAATCTGATATATTTTTGATAAATTGTAGTTGCATATGGCATCAAATTTGAAAGAAAGAAAAGCTTCTATTTGCATTCAAGATACAGGGAAGCGGTGGCGCAGGTAGGGCGGCAGGTTTAGGCGGCTTCTTGCCGCCTCTCCAAGTCGGTACTGCTGCGGTGGAATGCGATTTTTCTTGTTTCTCTGGAGCCAGGCAGGAGATCCTTATGACGCTTCGGCACAGCTGGTTGAAGATGATGCGTTTCTCTAAGGTCTGATTATGCTGCAAAGAATCAGTTTCTTGCAGATTTCAAGAGGTCTTTCTTGGATCTGGGTCGACCGGGAGACAGGTTTTCCTTGTAGGGCATAATCTTCTTTGAGTTCTTCGTGTATATTTTGGAGCAGGTCTGCCATCATAGGTTCTTCCTTTAGCTTTCACACTCTTTTACTGGCAAAGAGTTTCAGATTGTATTTGCAGACTGAAGGACATGGTATCTTATCCCTCTAGAAATGCAGTAGATTCTTTGTCAGGGAGGTTACATGAACTGCAATCTTGAGAAAGAAAGAAATTCCTCAAGAATGTGATCCTGTTGGAGAATATTTTTATTTAAGTCTATCTAGGGATGCTCCCAGGGATTGGGCTTTGTGGCTAAAGGTTCCACGACAGTTTTGCAATCTTGAGAATTCTCTGGGCGCCTCAAGTTTGTTATATTCAGGTTAGTTCTTTGTGATTGGATTTACAGGAAGGGATTGTGATGATAATGCCGAGCTAGGGACATCCAAATGCGGAGATATATTATGCACCGGACTTTAGAGAGGAGTTTGGCGGCTGGGCTTGTTCTAAGCCTAGCCAACTTGAGGATGACCGTATTTTCCCAACAATGCAGCATTGCATCAAGATCCCTCTTAGTGTCGGACGCGGATCGTAGAGGGCAGTGAGCAGTGGCAGCTCTTTGGATCAGTGTGGCAGGCTTTTCTACAAAAACATGTCTCTTTATCTGGTATATTTTCTGTTATTTGTGAAAGTTTTTGTGCTTAATTTTACCAAGCCATAACAGGGCTATCTGATTTGCTAAAATATTTCCAATCTAACTCTTAAGGAGTTCTGAATAAGCATAGCTTATGGGAAGCGAAGATGTTGAGGTATGCTCCTGTAGTAACTTCCCATATTGTTGATGCATGTACTCTTTTATTCTGATAATATAAAAAATGGCACCTTCATGGTGTCACCTTGCCTCAAAAAAAAAAAAAAAAATATTTGCATTCAAGACAGTGAGGGAAATCCTACAACAATTTATGTTGGCTGCTTAGTTACAAGAGGCCCTCACTCAAGGGTGGTGATAGCATCAAGAAGACTAGAATTAATTATCTAAATGCTCATTAAAGAGAGAGAATCTTAGAAATTCGAATTTGGAAACAACTTCCAGGTTTTAGGTCAACATATATACAGCCCATCTGATATTAAATGGGAAGAAATTAAGAAGGGAAAACCTCCATGCTTGCAACCTAATTGTAATGCTAGTTGACTCTTGCATTTTGTGCACAATTTGCATATTTTATTTATTGCTTACCATCTTTCTTATTTGGATTATAGGGTTTTGCATGTCTGATCAAGAGGATATTATTTCTGTGCATGCCATTAGCAGCATATTTGAGGCCTTCCATTTTGATGTTGGATCAATTCTATTTGAAGAAGAGACAATGGAATAAAAAAGGGTTGATACAATTAGTGATTACGATTTGGTAGGCTTGGTTGATATGAAAACTTTTTGTGTTGATTTCATGTTCTGGTCTATTGTTACAGCAAGTCTGGCTAGACCTAGTCCACAATTCTTAACTGGAAGCCTTTGGAAGATGTGAAGTCAATCTACATTCTAGGATGTGAGCTAGGCCATTCATCTCTATACTGATAAAGTTACAGATAAATCTTATGCTTGTAAATCCATAAGTAAAACGAAAATCATCACCAAAAGTCAGGTTGGAGATGTTAAACGAGAAGTCCAAATTATGCATCACTTGTCTGGACATGATAATATTATAGAGCTTAGGGGGTCGTTCGAGGATAAGCATTATGTGCATATTATTATGGAGCTCTCGAGCTTTTTGACCGCATCATTGCTAATGGATATTATAGTGAGAGCGGCTGCTACTCTCTATAGAACAATTGTTAAAGTTGTGCAGGTTTGCTATTCGCTTGGAGTCATGCATCAAGACTTGAAACCAAAATTTTTTTTGCTGGCCAACAAGAGCAAATATGCCCCTCTCAAGGCTATTGATTTTGGTCTCTCTGTGTTTTTTAGGCATGGTAATGTTTTGCCTTGTTATTATGTCTAACAACATGTCTATGATGGATGATCAACACTTTTGCTGCCGAAATTAAACTTTTGGTTTATGTTGTAGAGGCCTTTAAAAACCAAGTTGGCAGGCATATCAGATAATTATGTTGAGTATTAAGCTAAGTGGATAAAACCTTGTGAAAATTCAATAGCCCTTTCTACCTTTTTGAAATTTGATGAATTGGTCATTAACCTATCATAAATGCAAAATACATCCATGTTTTGTCAATCAGGCATATAAAAATTACTACTCCAAATCAAAACATGTAAAGATTATGTCATGGAAGGCTATGGTGTTTCACCATTTCCAAGTTTTCTACGAAGGTCCAATTGCCATAAATGTATATTTGGTTTGCAGGTGAGATTTTCACAGATCTTGTTGGAAATGTAGGTGAGGTTTCTACAGTTCTTCAATATTGCTTTTGTAGCCCTATTATCCTTCAGCGGTTTGAAACATATGCCACATATCCAAAGGTTTTTAAATGCAAGACATCTGGTTTCTGACCAAATAAAGCTTCATGTGGTGTTTTTGAACCCAACAATTTGACAGATATAGGTTCAGAGTCTGGACTGCCGTATATTAGCCCAAAATTCATATAGATGTATTAGCATGGACTGTTCTAAATCTTTTTCTTCTTTCTGCTACCCCATTCTGAGCATGACAGTTTGAAACTGCTAGCTGCCTTTGAATGCCATTTTCTGCCAATAATTTGAGAAGGCATTGTATAAATACTTACCTCCATGATCAGTCCACAAGGCTTTGACAATAGCTTAACTGCTTCTCGACTTCTAGTCCCCACTTATAAAATTATAAAAAGTTTCAGACTTGAACTTCAAAGGCAAAATCCAAATGTATCTAATGCTTCATCTCAGACACGCAGACTTTTCAATTGCGGTAATCCTTCACTTGAACTCACATTCTATATCGAATTTAGAGAAGCAACAACATGGATATTAAGTTAATAATACAACATTAATACAAATGTTAATAATACGATTGTCAATATTCTGCATGCACTCTGAGCTTTAACATTTTGTGGGAAGTAACCAAAATCTGTATCATATACATAACCCACCAACTCATACCTTGTATATATTAAATCAGTATATCTATTTCACTATGTACATAACAGCTCTTAACCTAGGTAACTTTGTAGCCAGATATAATATTGGATCAATCCCAACTGACTGCCCATATAAAACATCATCCTCTTGCTTTGCCCCATAATCATGTTCAAGATATTCATAGGTTGCTTCTATATTAGCATAAGTGTTTGCTTCGGTTGGCTATATTGAAGACAAATGGCACAAAATTTTGCACATGGTTATGTATTGCAGACCAAGCATTTGTTTCAAATTTCTGAATGCGGTCTCTAATATCATTATTGCTAAAGAAGCAAAAGGAAATAAGCACAAACCTCCATTGAGCAAAAACTTATCGAAGCAAACATATCCTACAAAAAACATGCAGAATGTAAATTGCCAACATTAGAAGGCATGCTAATGTACAAAATGTACATACCATAGTCAGGTTGGCAGATTTATCTTCAATATATTTCTTGCCATACCGATTTCTATTTCTTGCCATACCGCTTTCAATGACACAATTATTGATACTGTAAGTAGAGTGCCGGAGTCCGTCAAAGGCGGTCGACCAGGGTCGAAAAGCAAGCCTCCACCACCTCGAGCCGATTCTCCGAAGAAGATCCGCCATGGGCCAAATTCCCAGCATAGAAGAACTTCTTGGCATAATTGGCATTGCCAACAGTGCACCAATCTGATGACTCAAAAGCCTCTTTTCGAGTGCCTACATCAAGGGTCTATTCAGGAGTTTAAGATGGACTACGACTACTGAGCCACATCAACGATAGCGCTCGCCAGGAAGCGGCCGAAGCAGATTGAACTCAACTTTTCGAGGAGGCCAAGATCTGTGCCATTCATGCCAAGAGGATGACCATTATGCTCAAGAACATGAACTTGGCACGGAGAATTAGAAAAGTTAAAATTCAGGAATCTTTGAATAAGATTTTGAGCTTGTATATATATATGTTCCTAGAATTAATGGTGGGGAGTCCAAGCCAACTGGGTACGGCCGCTGAAAACGCCAAGGCGTCACAAACGCAAACCACTTTGGTGCGGTCTGACCCGAGTCCCTTGATTTTTGGCTTAAGTTTCTATAACACTTTAAATTTGTTACAAATATCAAAAATCAGTAAAAAATAGCCACTTGGGTTTGACCGCGCCAATGGCCTTCGCATCGATGAGTAGATGATTGACGCCAAGCATCACTATGTCTCTTCTTTATATTTTCCCTTAATATATGCCAAAGAAGTCTCTTTAGCTGTTGATTCCTATCTAGCTAATTTAGCAACAAATTTACGATAAAACCACTCTGATATTTGTTGCAAAGTGCGAGACATGGTTTGCCCATCTCCATGTGAAGTGCATCTAAAATAAGCATTTTTACCTTGTTTATGGCTCTTCTCCATTCCATGTGTGGTCCAAATGCCTAAATTGCCATATTCTTTACCAAACCAAGGTGCATGTGCATAAAGTAGATGAATATAATGTGTTACTTCTTTGTCGCCCCAAGCAGCTATAAATGCTTTTGTGAATGCCCTGACAGATGTCCATAAGTCCTCCTTGTCTTGATCTATAAACCTTTTCTTAATTACAAGCTTGAAGAGATGCAGCCTTCATCTTATTTTCATATGACTTTCCATTGGCAGTACGATCATCCTCTGCAGCTAGAAACTCTCTATACCATTTCCATTAACCTTTGCCTTATCATCTACACTAAGAAGAAACTTTCTTGCCTTAACTCCTCCCGTGGATGGCTTTGAAGGGACACTTTTATTCTTAGGTTCTTCTACAATCTTGGAATTCCTACCGTGGAGACCCATATCTGATAATACTTTCTCAATTGCTGCAAAACTGTTACCCTTATCACCCTTCAGAGTTTTATTTAAATAAACCATCTTGTCCACTATCCTTAAGAACACATGGAACGTACATATGTGAATTTTTGTTAACTCAATTGGCAGAATAGAATCCGAGGAATTGTCCAAAAATTGCTGAATTCTGATCATAACACAATGTACTCTTGTAAGTTTGCCCACTACCTTTGGCTACATCATTTTCATTTTTGGAAGCTTTCTCTTGTGGTGTGAAGTTAGAAAATGGGCATGCTTCAATTGTCAATTCAGCATCATGCTTCATGTTATACATGCATTTTGTTGTCTTTAAATCAACTGCCAGATGCCATTCGATGTCATACTCACCATATCCTAGCACTTCGAGCTTCACGCCAATAGCATGTGAAGCTATTAGTGCAGGAATGGGTGTTGGATCGAAAACCCATTTTAAAATCCTGTGACACTCCTTGCTAACTTGAAATATACCAATCCACCAAATGTGTTCTTCTGACTGTGCAGAGAAAGTCTCTTTTCCAACACAAGCATCACTACCTAGATCCCTGTTCATCAAAGTAATGTAGACCTGCTCATATTTTTCTCCTTTGATCATTTCCATCTCATCGAGCTTTATGACGACAACAAGCTTGCTACTCTCTTGAAGTCTTATATCATAGTATCTCACCATAAGTCTGAGGACATTCTCAACATCAAGCCAACAATTGTTCCTCTTGTTTAGAATAAACTTCTCGGTAGTTTCTGAGGAATTTTTGCTTCTCTTCTTGCATTCGTCCAAAGAATTCAGGTCAATGCATGCATCAATCTGAATCATATCAGCCAACGTTTCCTTAACCATTATATTTCTTTCCAATCTACATGCGCATATTCCTGGGAGATTGATTAGCCTCAAGATATCTTCTTTCGTAGAAATCTTCTTTAAAAGTTTAGCTAAATGTCCTTTATCCCTCTTGGTTTTTGCGCAAAATGTCTTGCTTTTTTTACAAAGTGAAGGATTGACGAAGGTCTTAATGGCCGCAACCCTTTTCTTGGTTGCTCCACCACCTGGAACTAATAGATGAATTGATTTACATGGTCTATGTTCTTCCCTTTGTCCAAGTGGTGTTTCCTTCAATCGTTTCAATCTTTGTTCTAACTTCCCATTCTCCTCAAGTAGGCGCTTAACTTTCTGATTTTCTACTAGCAACTTCTGCTCTAATTTTGCTTGTGTGCCAGCATTATGATACACTTGCTTTTGTAAGATGCTACATGAATGCGATAAACATGCATTCTGCTTAAGTAAACCATTGAAGATGATAATTACTTGCTTGAAGCAAAACTTAATTGCTTGCAATTGTTGGTTCCTGCTTGCAGCTAGCTCATTTGAAGATCCATGAGCTAAGTTTTCGCAATATCCTAGGCCTACATTTCCCATGCCAATAAACTTGATCAGATCAGTGGTGCACTCAAATTTAAGCTGAATTTGATGGAGTGGATCTCTTGGATATAAATGTCCCTTGGCCCAAAGGTCAATATTACGTGCACATTGTGCCCTTAAAGCATCTTCATCTATTACATGCCTTGTCTTAGTGACAGATTGGATAGGCCTAAATTCATCTGGTCCACACGGAACTGATAGTTTTTTTTGGGATTTACATGTTCTGTATTATAAGAAAATCAGAGTTAACAAACGGCAACCATCTTCAATTGCATAGCCTGCAAATTTCTATCGTACTGTGGAATTACTTTTTGGACCATTATTCCGTTCGTGAAAATTGTTTCATGCTTATTTCATTCAACAACTGCCTAGCTAAATAATTTATCAAATACGAACTAAAAGATACTCATATTATTGTAAACCAGTACAATTACATACCTTTTCCAATCCCAAATTGATATGTAGCTTCATGCTTGCAAAAGAAGATTACTTCACAAGAAATATCATTCTTAATCTGGTTCAGAACATTGAGATTGTTTGCTCATTGGAACCATACATCGTTATCGAACCATACATCTTTATCTCAAAAATTGCTTCAAAGGATGCTAGAATGTGAATTTGCTAAGAAACCCAGGATCATACATTCAGTCTTATTTTTTTGTAATAAGAAGTTGTATGAATGTGGAAGAGAACAAAGGCAGGCACTCAACCACGAATTCAAACAACCTCCTTCCATTATCATAGACCATTCTGAATTTGAGGGAATACTTAGCCAAGCAAAATTTGAACTTGGAAAATCGAGTCTGCAGAGACTGCGCGAAATAGAAGCTATCATCTCGAAACCCTAAACTAATCCTGTCGTCAAATTCTTTTTGTATTATTAACACTAGACAGCAAAATTGATATGGTGCTCGGGGGGCCTTGCATGGAACAATATTTATTAATACGATCAAGTAAGAAAGCCATCTAGTATGTCTAAGTCTTGAGAGAGAGCCTAAAAATAAACCTTGACCTTTATTTAGAAGCAAAAAGGCAAAAAAAGGTGTTGTTACTTATAAATAGAAGGTCAAGTTTGAGACGTGATATCTCCGTGACCACAACTAAGAAATCGGCGATCCTTACCTTGTTGGAAAGCCCTTGAAGTTTAGCTTCCAGATTGGGCTTGGTTATCTATAGATTCCTTACGGTTTGAAAGTTATACCCAGAAAGGTGCATAGGGGTCTAAGCTGACTGCACAACTAGATCTGCTTCTTCCTATGTTGATGATGAGCCTAGCCTTGATCTACAGTATTTTCCCTAGTTTCTTTCTTGATCATATCATTAGAAAGAGTTCATGTAACACCAGTGGTTGGTGGCTAGAGAGAGCTTGTTTTTGTACAGTAGCTTGACTTGGTGACATCTCTTCTAGTTGGTCTGGTTGGGTGGTAAATCGAGTACCCTGTGGTGTTTTACTTTCTAATAAGTTGATGAATTTGCAGGAAGAACAGATCATTCCTAACAAAAATACTATTCCTATTTGTTACCTTTTTGTTAGTTAATAACATGGCATACAAGACAAATTATAAGATGCAAAAGACAAAATTGGTTTGCCCACTACCTCTCTAATTACTAACAACTATGCCTTACTAACAACTATGCCTTACATGGAACAATAAGGAATCCTAGTCATCAATTCTTATACAAACTTTCTATGATCTCAAAATATCCCTATGGGTTTTCATAGATCCTTTTGGCTGGTTGGAAATAATGTCACTCTAGTTTTGGTGATACCTTTGTTGGGTATTCATTTTGGCGAAATCACCAAAATCACATAGTAAATGTGCAGTCATGTAATTGCGCATGCCCCTTAGCCGATTTTCTGCTCAGATTTTTGAGCATAGATATCTCATCCAATCCAGCTCCAAATTATTTCATTAGAGAATATATGAGGTCAATTAAGGGCCAAAACTCGATGCCACGTCAAAAAGCTCGCGGCCAATGGGGAACGGAGCTTGTACAGGGTTTTTTGACCGAGCCTCTAAACGCCATTCTAGGTGTCAGTTGCACAGTTCGGTAATATCTGTGCCTCTTGGTTTGGGTGTCAGATTACACAGAAGCAATTATGACCGTTGCTCCCGCCCTAAATTCTCGCGCAGATGTTTTCTTCAATAGAATTTGCACGAAGATCGATCTGCCCTCGCCGAGGAAACTTTGATTTGCTCGAGAATAGCTTCGACCTGCGCGAAAGGGAACTTCGACCGAAAAATAGCTTTGATTAACGTAAAATTGGCCGAGCCTTTCCTAGTATTTCTATTTCGCCCTACATTTTGATTCGAATTTTGTAACTCTAAATGGTTATAAGCTCTATCACAATCGGACATGAATTTAAAAGCTTTGTAGTATCAACCGGGAGCTTTGTTGCACTCCAACCCGGAATGAGAGGTGAATGGCGAGTCAAAAGATGTAGGAGAAATGATGTTTCTGCATATTGGAAGGCTTTAATGGTCGGTTTTCGATCGGGCAAAGAGATATATGTACAAGTGAGGCATGTATACACTCCAACATATATGGCAAAAGAAAAAATAAGCAAGCGATGAACTTTCCCACAGTTAGAAGCAAATTGTGAGTATGTATTTCTATGCAATCCATATCTAAATTAGTTCAGTTACTTATCCAGGTCATTCCTATTCTCTCAGGTTTGTGTATCTCTGATGTGGAGAACATAGTTCCTTTATACTCGATAAGTAGTGTATTCCACTGCTTCCACCAAGCTATGGGCTCTTTGTTGTTCGAAGGTAGCACATGGTTCTGGAGGGATGAATACTCTCCACGAAGCTCCAAGCTTATTGAGCTTCTACTGCCCAGCCTGTCTGAGCTATACTGTAGGCCAGCGAAAATTTTAGTGGCCCCGGCGGGCCATTTGGCCACAAATTACAGGTTCAGGCAAAATGCGACGGCCGGCTTGAGTAGGATGCCTTACCTATGGACTACCTGCAGATTCGCCATTTTGCGGCACTTTATTGCCTATTACGACATTAGAATGGCCAATTAGATGTTTGCTAATTGGAGTGGTATTGACTTTGGGGCCGATTTAGTCCCAAGTGAGAACTAGATGTGCTTATGGAATGGCCATTTAGGCCACTTGGCCAAATCCTGTATTGGCTTAAGTTCGCCAAATCTTAACCCATTAAGAGGCCCCCTCATAAATTTTCACTTATGGGGGGCCAATATTATTAGAAATTTTTATTCCTATATATATCTACCAACTAAAAATAATCCCGCTCTTTTGGAAAATCAAATGTCGAGGCACTTTTCAATCCTCTTTATGAAGACTCTGGCATCCGATTTCTGATTCTCCCTACTAGCAAGCTGTGCATTATTGACATGGGGTATGAACTCAAATTCATACAACATGTAACTTAACACATTTATATAGGGTAGCGACTTCTTTATGTTTGGGCATCTAGCTCTATAGTTAATAAGAATCTAGCTAAAAATCGCCATTTGAGCTACACATTATTATATATTTGGTTCAAAAATCGCCAATTGGGTTGCAGTCACATTAGGAAAAAATAGGAAAAAATGGCCAGTTTAGGCTACACTTTTGGGGGCATATTTTACAAGGAATGGCCAATTCATTATACTTATACAAAATTATAGGTCCCTTAAAATTTTCCCTGTTGTAGGCCTCTGGATGCCACTTCTATCTTACTAGCACGGAGCAAGTTGTCGCGGGAAATGTTCACGGCATTGAAGGAGAAGGGAGGAGTCTGAGGGCATGTGAAGATAAATTTAGGAATTGATTTGTTCATTGCCTTATTCAAGAGCACCGATAATGTTAAGAAGACCTTGAAGATGTTTACATTTCAACAGTCGGTGGATAGTTTTTTAGATAGTCTATTTCTTGAAGGTTGGAGCACTCGACTTCATGATGGAGTTGAATCTACTGAATGCAGGATAAGTCGAGACACGGTTCGATTCAGATATTGCATTTGGAATGATACATTGTATGTTACTTTTAAGTATAGAAGATGTCGGAATGTCCATGAAGAATGCTATAAATTGGGGTCATGCATGCCACCGAAAATATTATCTGTATGTGAATCTATGTAATATAAATATAGTGTGAAATTGTGGATATCATAAAATAAGGAAGTGTTGTTTTCACACCGTAGCCACGGTGCGAAATTGTGTATAACATAAAATATGGAAGTGGTTGTTTTTGCACCGTAGCTATGGTGCAAAATTGTGGATATCATAAAATACGGAAGTGTTGTTTTCGCACCGTAGCTATGGTGCAAAATTGTGGATATCATAAAATAAGGAAGTGTTGTTTTCGCACCATAGCCATGGTGCGAAATTGTGTATAACATAAAATATGGAAGTGTTATTTTCGCACCGTAGCCACGGTATCGCTCTTGCATATCAAGCCGCTACTAAGGCGCTCACCTTCAAACTATCACAAATCGAGGCGCTGCTCAGCAAGAATGGTAAGAACAGATCAGATAAGGCATGGGATTGTTTAGCACATGGTATGACAAAATAGTAGAGAAAGAACGGGATTTTCATAAGAAGCATCCAGAAGAGTTTGAGGAGGAAATAGAGGAGCCAGTTGATGCAACTACTGTATACAATAATTTTTGTCTGACAGTGGACATTATGGCAGGGTGTAACAGGTCTACCGATGTGGCTTGATTAGAGCTGGACCTGACATGAAACCATGTTCTGTGACTGGTTTGCCTTCACTGAACATGCAAGCTTTAATTAAGATATTTTCGAAGGTTGATCAAGACAGAATTAGGAGGTTTTTGAAGATAGTACCTGCAAAACTGTGCAGGGCAAGAAGGCAAAGAAAGCTTTTACAGCCTAGATATCATGTTCTGTATATACATGATTTACAGTAAGTCAAACCAAGATGTCGGTTCTTCTTCAAGTGTGCAAGTCGCTCAGATAGAACGTCCTACCTCACTAGTAGAGAAGCAGATAGATCCTGAGGAAGAGAAGCTCCCACTGGAAAATAAGGAGAATGAGGAGGTATTTCGAGAAGAAACTGTCCACTTGGGGGTTATCAGAAGCATATCCCATCCACATAGGTGGGAAACCGTACTTATTGCTGCCTGATATATCTGAAGTGACAGGGTTGAGAGAGGACGAGATACTGGGCCAGATATATGCCCATGTTGTAGGCCTGGGAGGACTTATAGACTTTGAGTCTGATGTTCCCAGACAAAGATACTT
Organism: Isoetes taiwanensis; assembly: GCA_021234155.1. Classification (NCBI taxonomy): domain Eukaryota; kingdom Viridiplantae; phylum Streptophyta; class Lycopodiopsida; order Isoetales; family Isoetaceae; genus Isoetes; species Isoetes taiwanensis. The sequence continues at coordinate 2,626,543 of JAJEKV010000091.1, forward strand.
ATGATGGATCCTCAATACCTCCAGAGGACGCATTTGACATTGTCATGCAGCAAGCTGAAGCAGGGTATAAAGCAGTGAAAGATGTCATATTTGAAGCTCCCAGCTCTTCAAACACCGCTTCTGTGTTCATAGAGCGGGAGTTGTCGAGGTATTCTTTCTCAATAACAAACCCAGCAGCTCTCGAGCGTGACAAGAGAGAGGTATTTATCTTGTTTTGTTTCTCATTTCTTACTTGAATCTGATGTTCCTTTTATGCCGGAGTTATTTATTGATGACTTTTGTGCAAGGCATGAAAGAGTCACCCTAGGTCGGGATGCCAGTATTGCACATTATATGGGCTACCTTCACAAGGGGGAAATTATTGTGTTTCACAATAAATATACTCTAGAAGAGGTCTTGAAGCTCAAAGCTCTGTCCTTGGCTGGCAACCGTGCTCCCCTATCTGCGAACTATGATCGAGTTGTAGTAGTAGATAGGGCTATAGCTATGTACGTCTTCGGATGCTTCAAAATGTACTCTGTCCTTACAAATAAAGCAGCTCTAGTTTTGAGTGGAGCGGACAAGGACGCACTTCGCTTGTCCTGTGCACAGAAGAACCCTGATATATTGTGTATGTTAGATGCAATTGGAGTTGGAGTAAAGGAAGAGGAGCATTTGATTCGAGTATTCATATGAAGAGCCAGAGGTGGACATTGGTTTGGCATCATATAAGCATTTCTTGAAGTAAATTTAATCATCTAAGCATCTTTAACACTTGAAGTCAAATATTGAAGCCCCCAATGTCAGGTAATTGCATGATTCAAGCTTTTGGCATAATGTTACTTCGTAGGGCATGATTTTCTATTTCCCAAGGCTTTGCTACCATCATTCCACCCAAAAAAATCATCTCTTATACATCATTTTCTTTCCTTTCATACACCGCCAAGACCAAAGTTGGCAAGAGCATTTTTCCTTGTCAAAGTACATCATTCATTCATCACATATGAAAAATGGCTAAACTTCCATCAAATGTGGCCATTTCTAAGGTCCAAAACCATCTTCTCTCCCTAAAAAACAAAGATAGAGAGAGAAAGTACCCCTTTGATATGACATTTATAGAAAAGGAAAAAATGTTGGCCTAAAAATCTCAAAATCCAAGCACCATCATGCATACATGTCAAAGTTTCAATTATATCACCTCCACGTCATCACACATCACCTCCACATCATCCACATCATCACACATCACCTCATTGAGGGATGTCAAAGTACTGACTAATTGTAAATGGTCTCTTTGTATGCAAATAGCCCTACCCGTTGTATGAGAGTACTTGGTGCAAATAGCCCTGCCCGTTGAGATGCAACATGGGCACAAAGCTCCCACACTCTCAATCCTTGCCACATAAAGAGAAGCCTTGATCTTAGACTATTTCCAACTCCTGGAGCAAATAGAGTAATAAATAAGGTTGCCTGGTTAGCATATCTAGGTTGGAGATTACCGGTTTTGGCTTGCTCTGCAGAGGCCACCGTTGTTGATGCCAGGGATGCAGGAGTTTCCTTCTTTCCTTGATTTTTTCAATGATCTCTATACAAATATTGTGTCATGCCCTTTGAAGTTATAAAACAAGGTGCTACACATGAGGGGTTGCCCTCCTGTGGCCCCTCCGGTTGCCCTCCGGTGGTTTATGTTTCTTTGTTTTGTGTTAGGTCTTTTTTGTTTTGTGTCGAGCCGTATGGATGATATGAATATAGATTGTCGTTTTCATAGCCCAAGGGTTTTGAGTTTTGTTTAAGAAGCTGTGGAGGTTAATTCATAGAAACTGAGGAAGGAAAGAGGAAGTACTGGTAATTCAAGACGAATCAACCAATTATTCGAGTCCGTAAGGCATCAACGATTTAATATACGCAACAATAATTGAAATTTGCGAAAGATTAGTGAATGTGGATGGATTTGAACTGAACATCTATACATCCTTTATGATTTAAACCCATTTGTACATAACAATGAAGCCCCCAGAGTGTGGCTGTATCCCGCAAGACAAACAATGGGATATTATTAAGCCCCTATAGTTCATTAAATGAAAACCTAATATAGAATACAATAAAAGTTACTTGGGCATCAATATCAACTTCAATCTCATCTGTTGTTGCATTAAACGCAGGATTCTTTCTTGCAATAATTTGAATGACATGGTTAAAGTTAGCTGCAGGCAGACATCCTATGTTCCGACCAAGCTAATAAAATTAACTATTAAGCCCCCTATGGCTCATCGAATGAAAACCTCATATGGAATACAATAAAAGTTACCTGGGCATCAATATCAACTTCAATCTCTTCTATTGTTGCATTAAACGCAGGATTCTTTCTTGCAATAATTTGAATGGCATTGGTTAAGGTTAGCTGCAGGTGACATCCTATGTTCCGGCCAAGCTAATAAAATAACATGGAAGATTCTTTACAAAGCTATAAAAAATTGCCGGAGATCTTTTACAGTGATAACAGGTAACTCACTTGTTTGCATACTGCATTCGAGAGGCTTTCCAATGCTTCTTCTTCAGCAGCTCTCATTTCTGCAGCTATTTGCCATCAATTTGCATTGTTAATTCTAAATTGTTATAACAATCAATGTTCCAGCAAGCACCAGACAAGGTCATCCAAGATATAGAAACTGCCTCAGACAACATATTTTCTATCAGATCCTCGGCCTTTTCAATCCATCTAGATCAACCAAGGAGGTCTGCCATGCAAATGATCAGATATGTTACTAGCTCGATTTTGCAATGCATGCTTGTGTTATGGAAGAAATGACAGCCTCATCAGTCTGGCCAACATGACTACATGCATAAACAACACTCACAAGAGTCACTTTATTTGGCATCATGCCCAGTATTTGCATGTCTTGAAAGAACTGAAAGGCCTTGTTCCCATCCCCATTTTAAGCATAGGCTGTAATAATGGCATTCCAAAAGCCCAGATCATGTTGATGCATACAATTTGGGCTTTGCTTAGGCATTCCACAACTGCCATACATACTGATAAGTGCATTTTCAATGTTAAACATCTCCAACAAATCTCTTGCGGATGGCATACTCATGCAACCTTCTACCTTTATCTAATACCCAATGCTCACACATGCACCTTTGTTATGCAAGTTACCTCCAAAGGAAGTATGCCTTCTAGCTCCATTTCCTTGAAAAGCTCAAGTGCTTAGGCTGCCATATTTTCTCTAGTATACGCAGCAAGCATGGCATTCTGGGAGACCACATCTTTAATAGGCATTTCATTAAATAGTGCAAGTACATTTTCTAAGCAACCATATTGTCCACCAATGAGTGTACGTTCCTTTTAACCACCAAATAATCTGGGTTACAACAACCATCAGGAATAGTCAAATAGGTCACAAGATTTGGGACAATCCATTATATTTTGAGTTGAAGTAGTTGAAGGTCACGCCCATCATGCCCACTCCTTATACATGCAGCAAGCATGGCATTCCATGTGAAGACACTATGATCACTTATCTTGTCAAATGTTGTCCATGCATTCTCTACAACTCATATATGCTAAACGTGGTAATAAGGGCATTACCTACAACTTCTTCAGACTCCAAGCCATTCTGTACAATGCAGCCATGCAATGATCTGGCGTCTCCTAAATCCTTCACAGTTTGCACATGCTTCTAATCTGGAAACACATGTGACCTTATCTAGGACCATCCCCAGAATTTGCATCTCCTATACTAATGGACGTTCAAGCACAACAACTTACCTAGATTTTGTTCTATTAATTCAGATAGATTAGATATCATGCATTAAACTAAGTAACTACCAATTATATTGTGCAATTGAAGAAAGGAGCGGGTATTACATATGGTTTACATGGTTTAGGGGGGTATTGGTATGCCATTATAGTATTTTGCTGACGTGAGAAATATGGGTTTGAGTTTTCTAATGTGTTGTATGGTTTTGTTTCCCTTTTTTGTCCATAGTTTATTTCATGCGGCATGCTAAACAGCATGGGTTCCGGCAAGAGCCCGAATCTGGAGCCAGGCTCTAGTTTATTTCATGTGGCATGCTGGGTGTCATGCTATGGCGGAGGGGTTCTGACAAGAGCCGGAATCTGGAGGCAGGCTATGGCATCCGCAGTTCTTCTTGTTGAAAAAGGGAGATTTTGGATTTTTCCTCCTGCCATAGCCAAAAGCATCTTCGGTTTCCGCCATAGGCAAAAAGGACTTTGGTTTCTATTTCTTTCTTCAAAAGCATTCTCCTTTTCATTTCTGCACAGGTTTAGCTTTTCCTTTCTGTACAGATTTAGCTGTAAGAAGTTCTGGGAGCGCAGTATGGCCTTTGTGTGGCAGTGGGAGTTCCTGCCATAACCGACCTCTTCAATCTGATTTCCTTGCCCTGATTAATTCTTTTTTTCTAAGCCCTCTCCCTTCTCCTGCTTAGATGTTTGCCTTTTCAGATTCATCCAGTTGTTTATGGCTTTACTAACATTAATAGACTGTAGCCCTACGGATAATCTGCATCTCTACGATAAATCTCCATTGTTGCTCCCCACATCTCTGTATATTTTGCCTGGAACTCTGTGGCAAACTTTCTAATGCCTTTGTGGGTAAAGCTTCTCAAGGATTGTTTTATTCTAGCTGAAGGTGTTAATCATGTGGAGACACCTATATCTTTAAGAGAGCCTAATATTACGCAAAAGACAATGAAATCCGTACCTTGCAGCTACGAAATATGCTTGCATTCGTCCAGTTTAGTTGTACAGTTGTTTGATTTGTACAATTGTTGTATGTTATATATTGGGATGGAAATTTTTGCAGTTCTGGGAATGTTGTAGATGCATGTTCATATTTATTGTCAAAAGAGAGATTTGTCCTTGATTAATCTATAATTTTGGAATTTTCAAGCATTTTGGGTTGCTCTTGGAGACATGCCAGGCTCAGGAAGAGCGGTTGTTGTAGAGTGTGCTGTCTCAAGAAGAGCTCCTATTGCAGAGTGTGCTTCAACAGGTGCTGGCTGGTTTGGCACATGGATGCTTGAGCATTGTTTCATTTTAACTGGTATTCTTTTGAGGTTTTCTGGAACTGCCATTTGGGCAGGGGTTCAAATCCTCATGCTTCCGCCTCTGTTGTAGTAACCCCAGTAATACAAAGCTGAGGTCTTCTCCATGTTAAATTTTAATGGAGTAGTGACATTCCTCTTCACGCTTGTTATTAAGCTGTGATATTTCTATTTTGATGGAATAGTGACGTTTCTCTTCATGCTTGTTATTAAGATATGGTGCTCAATGTGTAATGTAAGCCATAATCATTGTTTATTGACTGCATCATTGACTTGGCCACCTTTGGCTCAAAATCATATGATGACATGGAAAATGGGGTTTGACCCCATCTTCTTTTTGGATGGATGACCCCAATTTATGGATTTGGCATATTCCATGGAATATTCCATGGATCAACGGCTAGGGTTGGACGAGTATATGGGTTGGCAATTTGTAATATACAGCATAACAAGCAATATTGAACCATGGTAAACCTGATATTAACGATTTGGACCTGGTATGGATTTGAAGAGTAGCAGGCAGTGTGTGCGCAGCCGTTGTCGCTGGTTGTGTCAATAAAGCAGGAAGGAGCTATAATTGTCTGAATCATCATGAGCATTGCGATGCCGATTAGACGGTTTGCACAGCGGCCACCCAGCAATAGGTGCGACCGGCAATTTACTACCCATACCAAGTTTGGAGTAGTTTTTGGCATATTCTGGGTAAATTTAAAAAAAAAATAAGCGTTTAAAAAAAACAACGCTAGGTTGCTTAAAAACATATATATTTTTGAAGAAAACAATGCTACGTTGCTTAAAACATAACATATAGAATTCGAATTCTGATCTTGAAAAACCACACTTAAGAAAACCACATAGAATTTCCTACTTGTAAAAATTACACTTTAAAACAAAAATTCTTACACTTGAAAACTACACTTAAGAAAACCACACAAGTTTTCTATTTATAAAAACCACACTTGAAAACTACACCCATTAAAAACCACACAAATTTTCTATTTATAAAAACTACATATAAAAACTACACTTGATTGAAAACTACATTTAAAAAAACTACACCAATGTTCTACGTCTAGAAATCACACATGAAAACCACGTGTTGTTTCTAGCATTTTCGGAACAAAATAATATAGTCTTCTAGTGTTGTTTTTTTTTCAAAAACAACAACAAAAAACTACATTCCTTATCAAGTAGCTTTTTTGCTTCTTGTTTGCTCCTCAACTAGTTTCTTGCAAATGCCAACTTTTCAAGAACATCCTCGCTGGGCTGATCTGGAATCCCTACAAGCATGCAGTAGAAGAAATATGTGCACTTTGGATGAAGTTGTTAGCAACTTTTGGGAGCATCGGTGGCGCCATGGTCCAACCACAGACCTTGCAAGGTAGCTGATCAACTTCATTATCGACCGCTATACTTGTTGGCTCCCTCCACTGCAGGAGATCAACCTGAGTAGTGCAATGATGACTCTTACTGCTTTGGGACTTCTTGAACCCACTTCAGATTTGGAAAAGAGGCTAGAACAGTTGAAGAACATGCTTTTCCATGGCTTTATGGCCTACTCTTTGGATCATTATGTACCTCTGGTCATTCCTACTTGTGAAAAGAATAGGATTTATATCCTCACTGACCTTTACAACTTTCATTACAAGTCTTTTGTAGATATTGGCCAGCTCCTCTTCCGTTCCCTTGACTTCAACATCCTGTGGTTACTGCCTAAATTCCCCAGATGGGATACAAATCCTTGGGATACACGTGAGCTAAGCTACATAGCACACAGCACATAGTATGTACATGTCACAGGTGAAGATACTCCATTGGAATTATAGGTATAAACCTATGCTTCTCATAGAAATTTAGTATATATTAAGTACATAAGTATGTAGATTTTATGTAATTAGGTAACTTCCATGTATTATCTTACGCGAGTAATTTCCATTTAATTTTTCATGTAAGTGAGTGCTTTCCATGCATTTTTCATGTATTTTCTAATATGATAGTTCTAAATATGGTCGGGAAGGCCATATTCTGCACCGTAGCCACTGTGCGAAATTGGCTCTTCCATAAATTATTGGAGGGCCTATTTCGCACGGTGGCTACAGTGCAAAATACTCACATCCAATTTAGTTACAAGCCTATATGTCACACCGTGGCCACGGTGCGCAATACATGCATCCAATTTAGTTATAATGCAGCATTCCGTACCATGGCCATTGTGCGAAATACCTAAATCCAATTTATTTAAAAGGCAGCATTTCGCATCGTGACAACCATCAATATTATAAATAAATTCCCTTTTCTACAATGGAGACATGATATTATCATAAGCTCTCAATACAAACATATATTTTGCCTTAGCCTACATCTCATGGACCTCCACTCCTTTGATCGCTCAACAGCTGCTGACTTGTACCAAGCTTCCCTCTTTTTTTCCCGCTGGGCTTTTTGTCTGAACAACTTAGCGAGTGTTGATTCATACTGGTTCCGTGATTTCTTGTCCCATTTGGACACAATCCTCCTATAAAATCATTGACACATGTGCTATAAGGAATTCCTAATTGAACCTCTGTGTTGAGTAAAGCGGAAGAATGCATTCTTTGCTTACTTATAGGAGTTCTCCATTCCCTGTGTATTCCAAATTCCCAGGCTTCTATATTCCCTGACAAACCACACGCCATGTGCAAACAGAATATGAACATAGTGTGTCAAATTGGCTTCACTCCATGCTATCAGGAAAGACTTAGTGAAGTTTGTAACGGCCTCCTGGAATTTGGCAACATCATTTTCCTGCACTACCTTTTTCTGCATTTCCTTCACTAGTACAGAGAAATGAGAAATCCTGCCATGCCTTGAGTTTCTTCAGGCATGATCTACCACGATCACTTTGATCATCCTCAGTTGCCATAAGATCCTTGTAAGCTTCCCAAACACTAGATGAGTTCTCTTTCGCGGGAGGCAAAAACCTCTTAGCCTTTGGACCACCCATACTGGATTTCAGGGGAACTTTGTTGGATACTCTTGGATTTTGAAGTATTTTGTAGTGCCCACCACGAAGTCTCATATTAGATAGCACCTTTTCAACCTCACGCATGGCAGCTTCCCTAGAGCTTTGCGGTGATTTATTTCAAGCAAACAAGATTACTCATGTAAATCATCTTGCCTATGATTCTCAAGAAAGCATGGAGGGTGCATATGTGTACTCTTTTTAACAGAATTGATAGAATTGGCATCAAGGTAGCATCCTTCTCTTCTCTATTTGGTGGCTCATCTTCGACACAGTCTAGGGTACTCTTGCCCAACCCATCTGAACCTTTTCTCGCATAGAAACAGTAAGGACAAGCATGAGTAGTCTTACCAGCACCATGCTTCATTCCGTACATGCATTTTATTATTTTCAAATCTGCAGCAAGGTGTCATTCAATCTCGTACTCACCATATTAGGAACTGCAAGCTTTTCTCCGATCCCGTGAGAGGCAATCATAGTGGCAAAGTGTGTTTGATCAAAAACCCATTTCAATATACTATGATTTTCCTCTGGTACTTGAAATAAACCAACCCACCAAATGTGATCTTCAGAATGGATGGAAAACTTACTGTCTTGATTTGACTCTTCATTCCCTGTATTCATCAAAGCTCTGTTCATTAGACTCAATGAAACCCTCTCGTATTTCTCACCTTTCACCAATTCTATTTCATCCAACTTCAAAACAATTCTTAGTTTATCAGCGCACTCTTCTATGTTCACGTCATAGAATTGAATCAAAAGCTGAAGCATTCTACTTAAGTCTATCCAGCAATTGTTATTTTCATTAAGACAGAAAGTATCACCAAACTTCGACTTTTTCTTACCTTTGGTATAAGGTGGCAATATATCCAAATTGACACTACTGGTCAGCTGATACATATCACCAAGAAGCTCTTGCACTTGTCTGTTTCTCGATGATCTTTAAGCCCTTATACTAGTCATCCTTGGTAGTAAAATAGTTTTGATAATGCCTTGTTGTTCAAGGCCATCCTGCAGGCATCTGAACAAAGCAATATAAGCCTGCCTACTTATTCCGACATTGTCACATAGTTCTTGCATTGATTCCGAGGTTTGACTGTTTCCCAATTCCTGCAGCACTTGTTGACATAGCTTTCCTAAGTTGAATGCTACCAGAAAGCTTTAACATTCTCAATACATCATCTTTAGTAACTAATTTCTTTAACAAACATGCAATATTAGCATGTTTTCTCTTATTTTCTTGTGCAGGGTTTGGATCCATAAGCTTCTTAATAGCCATGATCCTTTTGTTTACCCTCCACCCCAGGGGCTAATATATTTATGGGCTTCAAGATTCTTGCCCTTTCCGTGAACCCCAGTGGAGTTGTTTTCATTCTTTTGACTCGCTTGTAGAGGGAACTATTTTCTTGCACAACCCTCTTCATTCCTTGCTACAGTGACTTCCTCTCTATCACCAATTTTTAATTTTCTACCTCCAATTCATTGAGCTTGCGGCATTGTTGAGACAACAAGTATTTCGCCTGTTGGAGCTGATTAACAACTGATAAAATTTTGCAATTAAATCTATACAAGTGTTTATACATAGCCCACAAATGTGGATCAATATTACGATTAACCAAATTATTACGGTAACCGAGTAAACCTTGCTGACCCTTGCAAGCAAATTCAATAAGACGAGATACAGAGTGGAAGTTTGGATGGGCTCGAGTGAAAGGATCATAAGGATACAGTTGCCCTTTAGCCCAGAGATCTATATTCATAGCTCCAGAAACTTGCAAAGCATCTTCATCTATTGGTTGTTTTCAAGTGAACTTATTCCTGTAAGGCAGGCATCCTTTTGGCACTTGCACTCTAAATTGACTCTCGAAATTAGTTTGATCCTAAAACAGAAGTATTAGAAACAAGAACAATCAAAAGAATGCAATGAGAATTTGGAAACCAAATACCTTCACCATTGAGATTGCAAACCAGAGCCGAGCTTAGAATTAGGAAGATTCTTGCCAACAAACAGAGCGAAATTGAAACATTTTGCTCTATTTGCTAGCAAGAATCTGCCATAATTCGAATTCAAACGATGCTTGGACGCTCAAGCAATTCGAATTCAAACGATACTTGGGTGCGATAGCAAGCTCGATGATGCGAACAAGCTCGACGGTGCTGAAGCTCGATTGCTGTGGGAGTTCAGTTTACTGGGATAGGGAAAATCTTAGATGCAATCATCAAATTTTGTGGTCGTTAGGAAATAATGATTGCAAAACATTAGGGTTGGGAGAGCGAAAGTTGGGTATGGAAGGGGAAGGGGGTAGATTCGGGATGCTACGTAGTAGCCCCTCCAAAATACTCTTACAAAGCGTCTAAATAATCCCAAATATCCTCTAATGTCAAGCGATTTCCATGCTGGTCAAAATGAGAGAGATTGAAGGAGATGATCCCTACAAACCAAAAACCTTAACCACTAGCCCTTGCAAGTTAAGTTTATCCAACCATTGCCCACGGTGGGTTTGGAATAAGGTTAAGATACATAACTCTTAGAATATTCTTGCTTTAAAGAATATTCCAGTGATTACTACCATAACTCTTGGAATATTCTTCTTTCAAAGAATATTCCAATGATTATTGCGATAATCATCAAAAATGCCTTTTTGAATACAATTTTAGGTCCTCTGTTCTATTTCCTCTGGTATAATTTTGTTTTCTCTCTTTCTTCTATTTCTGATTTTGCACCATTGCCACCAGATTAAAGGGGCAAATCACTGCTAATTCGAAGTGGATATGGCACAAATCAGGACAAAACAATGCAGGAAAGGGACGGTGGAACATTCCAAAGCATAGATCAAAGCAGATTTCACAGGGGGGGAATGCCGAAAAGGGATGGTGGAAATATATCAAAGCATTCTTAGAAGTCATGCCGCTGCAGCACAACCCCTGGAAGGAGGTTAGCACTGGAAAAAGAACTAATCTGTCTAAAATCAAAATAAGTTTTATGTTCTTAGCCCAAAGGCTTTTTTTTTTCCTTCTAATAGATCTTCTGATACTGCCTTTATTGTATGCTGCATTTTCTTAATTAGATTGCGGTAGTAAAGGGCTCGCTTTGCTTTTCCTCTATCAATTGCAAAACTGGCCTCTGAAGCATTTTCCTTGAACAAAATATAATCTGCAAAAAGTGTCTTCAAATTTTCATGTTGTGAAGCTTCTCCATCTACACCTATGTTCGACACCCAATCTGCAACTCTAGTTCTTCATCAATTTGATTCAACTTGATTTGACCTATGGTTAAGGAAGGTCAACCTCCTCTCAAGGGCGAGAGTCATAAAAAATAACCCTCTTGGCCTGAGGGTTATTTTGCATAACCCTCTCAAGGAGGAGGTTAACCTCCTCTTCTCAAGTGCCCTAGATTCAACCAATTTCCAAGAGGGCAAAAAAATGCCCCGAGCACAGTAAATTTAGGGAAGTGATTCCATTTAGGGAAGTGATTCCACCTGACGAGATTTTTTTGCTGTAATTCAGTCGGACGGGATTTTTTTTTGTTGCAATTCCGTCATAAGAGATACCTTTGCCAAAAATATCACCAAACCCAGGGTGACATTATTTTCACCCTTTCATATTTTCACCCTTTCAGGCTAGCTTAAATTGTGCTTGTTAGGCTTTTATACCCGTTTTACCAAGAGACATGGACATTTGCCGTTCTATGAAAAAAATTGTGTAATTGGCGTCGAATTGTGTAACATGTCTATACTTGGTGAGTAACCACGCGCCATTCCATTACAGATTACGTCACTATTACGTATAAGAAGAGTTGTATTACATGGACTCGAGCTATAATCATCGTTCAAAGTTATCAAAAGAATTGTGACAATTGTACCAAGCTGAAACGTTTGGGGGTATCTTGATACAATTAAACTGGCAATTTAACCAAATTTTAATTTGCCAAATTGATGAATGGCCTTAGAAGCCCATTAGTAGATGGAGAATACTATTTCTACTACGTCTAGTTTCAAGATTGCTTTTTGTTGAAACATTAGGATCTTTCATGATCATGATATAACCACTGACTTTCTTAAGTGAGCCAAAATTAGCAATTTCATCAACATAACCAGGAAGTTTAATGAATAAGGGTAGTAAAAGCTGGAGCTCTACTACTGTTCTAGGATGGGAGATGCCCTACAATTTGACCTATTCGGTTGAATACGATCAGTTATTACAGAAGACTATTCCAGTTGCAATTACAAATTTTGCTAACAAATATGCAGCAAAAAACTTATTATATTTTGACTTACACAAAGTTGGGACATTCACCTTTGCTGTTGCGTACTTTGAAATCGCTTTTACGAGTCCCATCAATCCACAGCACAGATGAAGAGGCGCTTCATTTGCGTAGGCTATAAAGACTGATTAAGCAATGCATAAAGAGTTGAAATACACTTGCGATGCAAGCAAGGGTACAATGGTAGGTGCTGCAACACAGTATTTATGAATATGCGCATAAATGGGTACTTTGAATTTCGTGAATCTACACATACTTTGCTTTAACCGCAAGACAAAAGCTTTTGCCAGTACATGCATTCAAGCAGCATATACTTCGAAAGAATAAATAGAAGCATCTAGCCTAAATGAATATTTTGTATGCAGCTGAGGCATTAGAGGGTCTTCTAAATTACATTACAGCAAAAACTTATTTCAATCCAATGCAGCGCTGAATTTCAGTCATCTCTTTTGCAAGTGAACAGGTTCAACCAAAGCAAGCAATTGTTGATTGTTACAGAATAAGCTGAATGACGTTGCATGCAATAACTAAAAGCTGAAAAGTTGTGCTGCATTCTAACTATTAAAATGCTTACCAGGTATAGAGTTGGAGGGGCATTTGAGAGTGGAAAAGCTGCAGAAAAGGTAAAGGCTCAAAGGATGTGATATTGGCGCGGCTCAGTCTGATCGCAATGCTACGAGGTTTAGCATTGAAATCTGATTGAGCCGAACCAATATCGCATACCCCGAGCGAATGCTTCTCAATCTCTGAAACCTACATAAAAGCAAACACTTTAGACCGAGCAATGCTGAAACCCCGAAGAAAAAAAAACACGAGGAATACAACCTGCAGGAAGACGATAAAAGAGCGTTTTGGCGAGAAACAAAAACAAGCCACATGCGCATCAACAAGTAAAACGGATATACAAGCTCAAAGGAGAGCCAAGACAAAAAAGAATAGGAAGGTTGCCGCTGCAGCATAGCGTGTGAGACGTGTTTTCGCAATCAAGGGCAGATCTCCAAATGATAGAGGAGACAACGTTTGCTAGTTCAGTTATATATCGAATGGAGAAGGGGGAAGAAGAGAAGAGAGGCTTTTTCAAATTGGACTAATTGGAGCATTAGGGAGATGTAACAGCACTTGCTCTCAAAGCTGTAGCTGAAGCACATCGGCGATAAATAGCATTGATGGACATGCTCCACCTTTTCTCGCATCGGCTGAGTGTGTAAGAGAATAATCCATAGCCTTGCATTGCATTGCACCGTCGCTGTTACGACGTGCTGCCTTTTAAATAGCAGCTGTCCTAACTGCAGCCCCCATTCATTCCCCAATAAATGCTCCATGCCTCCCTCGTACATTCCTCCCTAATTGCAGATTTGCTCCCTAATCCCTCACGATTTTCGTCTCATCTTGCTTTCCGGGAGGGGAGAATCGCATGCATGATTATTTGTTGCAGCGGCGTGTAATGGCGAGAGCGACTGAAGCAACTTTCTTCGCTGCATTGCATTTTTTCCTACACACCTTGCAATGCAACGAGAATTCCTTCATCTGGGTCTAGATTTAATCCAGATTTGGTAGCTGGACGGAGGCATTTAAGCATCAAAACTTGGATTTGAAGGGCATGATGGTGGCAATTAGGGTGCGATACAATTCAAATCGGGAATATATGAATTTCTTGAGTACTCACGTGTGTGCTTGACAGGCTTTAAGGCTTGGATGAAGGGGGGCACAAGAAAAGCCAAGGCTGAGGAATCCATATACAGATTCTGAGGCGAAAGGGGAATGAATTAGTATAGTAAAGACTATTCGTCTGACTAGTTCATTCATCGTTGAAGGAGACGGCCCTTTCGCTGCAGTCAAGGCTCTGAGCAAAGGCTGACAACGGAGTTGAGATTTGCCTCCAATTTTGTACTTACTTTTTCCGCTCGCAAATGTCCAGCCCAACTCCCTTATTCTTCCTTTTCTTCCTTCCTCTATTCTATTCCATTCCATTCCATGCCTGACTATTGTGCTGCCTTGGAAGTGGACCAAAACTGCCATCCAAGGCGTGCCTTGAGACACCGGCTCAAATGCCATCATTGGCATCTGGGTCCCACTCGCCCCTTCCTTTTGTCCCCTTCTCCTTCCTTGTTGATGTTGATGGCTGTCTTGGGATTGCCTTCCTCATTTTCTTATTCTAATACTAATATATAACACTTGTGTGTCCATTCGGAAATTGCTTGTTGCCTTAGTTAACACTTTGGTCGTATCTTTGGCTTAGTTAGTTGGCATGTATCCATCCATCTCTTTGTACTCTAAATCTTTTTGCATGTAATACAAGAAGATGACATATAATTAACATATTGTAAAGCTTTCATGCACGTGATTTGCTCCCATAAGAAGTATATGATTTTAGAATGGGCCTCGCATCAAAACGACAAAAACCTTCTAATAAATAGGCTTCTCGTTCATCTCAGCAGATTTTCTACAATGGTGGATAGGGGGTAGACGCGCAAATGCGAACTACTCACAAAAAAATAAATAAAGAGAATGTCCAATTATACATCTTGGACCCCAAAAAATACAATGCTAATAGATGTTTGGTTTCTGTACCTGTCGAAGGCTTATCACTGAGATAAAAAAACCAAGGCCTTTTGAGTTTTTAAGGAAAAACCCTAGTGTTTTGTAAGCCTTCGGCAAGAGGCTTGGATAAATGGAAGGCTGAGAAATCGCTCCCAAAAAACCCACGAATTGAACCTGTATCTGCAATCACCAACACAAAACAAATGTGGGGAAAAAAAAAAAAAAAAGGACCTCCCAAGGTGGAGGGGTTGATCACACATGCCACACGACAGAAAAACCTCTTCAAATAGAGGGGCTGCTCACGAGTGTCAGGCGACAAATACATTGTCAGCTAGAAACAGGGATCATCTATTGTGCTACATATTCTAAACGAGGTGCATCCTGGGCTACCATGATCGTTGGATCTGTCGATCCTACAGCGGCCCCGATTGTATGTTAGAGCCTTTGGGTGCCTCTTATTTCGATTATGGTCATTTATGATTGGGGGCGCCTATGGCTTTAAAATATGAAATAAGAGTTCGCCTAAGGTTTTACAATACGAAATATGGGGACTCGAACCCCCGGGGGTTTCACCTAGGCATATGGGGATACCACATCTGCGTGCAAGGGGTCCAGAGAAAACCCTTGTATACGACCTTTTTGAGGTGGAAAACCCCTACATACGTAAATAGGAAAAGCCAGTTTCCAAGCCCCTTTCCGTAGATGTACTTTCGGACTATCCTAATTTTTACATACCCCTACCCGATCTTGTACTTGAGTTTGTGCTTGTGCACCTTACCCCTATGTACAGAATAAATAAAATTTCAAAATGTTTTTAATTGACATTTCTCGCATCTCGGTCTCGCATTTCCCTGGGGTTCTTACATGCATGCGACGTTACAAGGGTAATTCTAAGGAGCCTTTGCAAAGCAAGACAAATGCAAACCGATTCAAGTAATATTAAGCATATGGACTATAAGCCTAAGCCTAAGTCTATAAAATGCATAAGTTCAATCATAAATGTTACAATGTTTTTCAAGGATTCGAGTGCATAGAACTTAACTAAGCAGTTGTGAAAGTGTTCAATCATATTATCAAAAAGCCAAATGCTTTCACCATCGAGCTCCTTATCTGGTCAATCAAGCCATCCTTTATATTCCACAAAGACAACAATGTCGATGTTCCATTGCACACAACCACCTGCGTTGGGAGATTCCACGTCATATTGACTTAAATTGAACAATTAAACAGTTGTAAATCCATGTATTTTAAATGGTATTTTTAACGTATGTCCACCAATGAACATATAAATTTTGTTTAATGTATTGTCTGCCAAGGCTAGGCAAGAGACTAACAATAAGATGTAGAGCATGTAGCTGCTTGCATGAGACATGAACATAAATGTGTGAGAAACCATTGGTTGCATTGTCGCTGATTTGAGCACAAAAAGTTATATACAGGACTGGCACAAAGAATACAATAATATAAAATTAAGCCAAAATCTTGGATGGTATACTTACATTTGCCTTGTGTAGAATGAAATTTATACAGCCTTATTTCACATGTTACAGTGACATGCATTAAGTAGAGGGTGGAAGCTCGTCAGCACATGTTTTTGTCTTCAGAACAGATCCAAGTAGCTCCCATATTCTGCTAATAATATCCTGAAATGATGGCCGCAACTTGGGGTCGCTATCAAAATCAAGAATTTCAGAAAAGATAGTATGTCACACAAAAAGGATTCAACCACAGTAGGATACCTGTGCCAACAATCTTCAATCAGTCTAGCAGAAGCAGGATCTACATAGTCTGGAACCGTTAGCCTGCAGTTCATAAATCCTACAGCTCCAACAACCTGCATTCAGAGCTATCATGTGACTTGACCACTCTAAATAAGCCTTGATGAAAATGAGAAAGTACATGAGACAAAGCAAAACGCAAAAGCCCAACACCATGGTGTACACACCAGATTCTCATGTAGATGTTGATACAATGCACAAGGTTAATTCTCTGCATAGGGTTCATGCCATCCCATGGAGCCTGTTCTATAAATAGCTCCCACAAAATGACTCCAAAACTATACACGTCGGACCAGCGAAAATTTTAGTGGCCCCGGCGGGCCATTTGGCCACAAATTACAGGTTCAGGCAAAATGCGACGGCCGGCTTGAGTAGGATGCCTTACCTACAGACTACCTGCAGATTCGCCATTTCGTGGCAATTTATTGCCTATTAGGACATTAGAATGGCCAATTAGATGTTTGCTAATTGGAGCGGTATCGACTTTGGGGCCAATTTAGTCCCAAGTGAGAATTAGATATGCTTATGGAATGGCCATTTAGGCCACTTGGCCAAATTCTGTAATGCCTTAAGCTTGCCAAATCTTAACTCATTAAGAGACCCCCTCATAATTCATCACCTATGGGGGGCCAACATTATTAGAAATTTTTATTCCTAAATATATCTACCAACTAAGAATAATCCCGCTCTTTTGGAAAATCAAATGTTGAGGCACTTTTCAATCCTCTTTACGAAGACTCCAGCATCCGATTTCCGATTCTCCCTACCAGCAATATGTGCATTATTGAAATACATGGGGTATGAATTCAAATTCATACAACATGTAACTTAAACACATTTATATAGGGTAGCATCTTCTTTGTGTTTGGGCAACTAGCTCTATATTTAATAAGAATCTAGATAAAAATTGCCATTTGAGCTACATATTATTAGATATTTGGTTCAAAAATCGCCAATTGGGTTGCAGCCACATTAGAAAAAAATAGAAAAAATGGCCAATTCAGGCTACACTTTTGGGGCCATATTTTACAAGGAATGGCCAATTAACTATACTTATACAAAATTATAGGTCCCTTAAAATTTTCCCTGCGTCGGACCTGCATATTAAGAGCAGTTACAGTTTTTGTAGTACATAGTAGCAGGTTTCTTTTATAGGAAATAACCAGACCCTTGTGTTTTCAGATCTGGTTTAGTATAGCCGGCAAATTTATGTGTGGCAATCAGACTTAAAACTCCCTTCAAATCAGAAATTGTCAGCTTACTTTTCATCAGAGGATTCGTTCCGCAGTACTTCTGGTGCCATCCATTGGAGCTGCACACGCACGTCAATCAAATCTATTTATCATGAAATAAATTATGCATATGAAAAGGCAGGGCTCGCAGACATAATTTCCTCTTCCAGCCAGACTTTGTTGTTAGAAGAGTGGCATGTTTTATTCGTGATAAGCCAAAATTAGCTACCGTATAAGGTTTAGCAAACATTTCTTTTCAAAGAACCGCAACCAACCAAGGGTAACATAAGTTGTACCTTTATTGTCGGTCCTTATCCACCAAAAGGTTGGAGGATTTTAAATCACGATGTAATACACGGGCCTGCAATGATGAAGATAATTCATACCCCCGTGCCTATTGATGACATATATCGGTTAACGAGAAACCGAATCCAAGGTAACTAAGTATACATAACATTTCGAGAGAACTTCGGGGGTTGCAAAGATATAAATCAAGCTGTCCTCTGTCATGAGGGTTCGATGACTACATGTGATATGAGTCTATAAATGCCAGTAGAAACAAAACGATTTATTTCATAAGTAAACATAACTACTCATTTTTTATCATTTGTCCGATCCACTTACGGTGAGAGATTAGGCGATGATATCTGCATCATTGATGGAAACATGTGCCTTGGCAAGTTCCCACAACCAGTCCCTGTTTCCATCCTTGGGAGGAACAAATACCCTGTTCGTGACCTCCCCGGTAACTTCTTTGGTGGTTAATCCCAACTCAATAGCAACCGGTTTTAATGTTCCTTCCTTAGCTAGAAAAAATATGGTCCTTGAAGCATATCCTTGAGATCGTTTCGATTCGTTAATCCTTGATATATAGGGCATGAACAGGTCATAATAATCCGGGATGAAGCCTTTTGTTTTGTAGAGCCTGCGGTGACTTTGAGTTGGAATATGAAAATTTTGAAAGGAATTTTACTGATTGCCACAAGCTACCTGTTGAAGAGTAGAGCCTTCAAGCTGTTCAAGAATGTGTGATACACTTATGGATGATTCGGTGGTCCATATTGTCTTTGGATCGAGGCTGCTTCTTGGTGGAAATTCATGCGAGAATCACTTCAAGCATGAGAACAAATAATCAAATGAAGGTTTTAGTAGAGAAATTACTTTCGGAACCTTGGATAACAAGGGGATTTTCCCCCGCAAGTCTCTGCCTACCAAATTCTTCATCTTGCATCCAAGCATCTTCACTATCCAAACCGAGTATAATTTTATTACCCGGAAAATAATAGTACATATCGCCATATGAGATCAAAGCCGAATGAAGAAAGAAATGCTCAAAAACGTACCTCTCATAAATGTCTCTAGCAAAGGACAAAAATAAATAGGAGCAGACCGGTGAAAGGGCAAGCATCTCTTGATAGTGAAGCTCTCTACACTCGGTAAGCAAAAATCGAAGCTCCAGATGCCCCAAGTTTTGAAAGAATGGCAAAAAAATGAAATAGATTCAGTCTTTGCCCGGATATGGATTAACATGCACCAAAGAATACCTTTAAGTTCGAGAACAAACAGAGTAGTTCCATGCTTAGGCTGATTTTTTTCACGGGGTTTGCCCCATTCTTTCACCTCCACGCAAATGATGGGCGTCGGCCGATATGCAAGATCTCCAGCCAATAATACTTGGCTTTAAACAGAATCAAATGGACGTTTTTCTTAGTCAAGACCCTTCAATGAAAAAAAAAGAAAGAAGGTTTACAAACTCGGCATAGTCTCGGATCTTCAAGAGGAATGCCTAATATGCCCCGGGATCGCACCATCCACTTCCACAAATCGAGATATGGCAAGCAAATAGGAAACAAGTTTGCTAATCACGCGTCTGTTCTTCAAGAGGAATGCCTAACATATGATATGGCATTCCTAGTTCCGCCCATCTTCCCCTTCTCGACCACCTACGACTTCTTGGTGGTGGAAACGTATGGGTGATTCGTCCGTATACGGACGTTTGAACAAAAAAAAAAACCCCTATCCGGTCACGGTGTTGGACTATACGGGTCTACATGGTGAAACCCCCGGGCTCGAACCTTTATATGGCAGAATTATTAAAATGCACCTGTATTTTATTAAATTATTGAAATGCCCCAGTTTTGAGCCCTCGAACAAAAATTGGTCACAAATTTTACATTTGCATGGAATCTTCTTTTGAATCAAGCTGGAGTGCTCTTTTTATAGAGCATCACAATATTTTGCATCCTTACATGGCCTTTGATACGAAACTAGACTTACACAAAATTCAATATATAATGGAATCCCAGCCATGTGGTATCAGAGATGGCTCTAAGAGCTAAAGCAGCCATAAAAGGTCTTGAAGTGCTGAAGTATGTGTTGATTGCAGCATTTTCATTTAAAAAAAAAAAAAAAAAGGAAAGAGTGAGAGAGAGATAGCCCAAAATCTTGTGCAGAAATTTGGGGCCAATGTTGAAAGGAAAGCATTGGAAAGAATGCAACACAATGAAGGGTTAAATTCAGGATTGCCCATTAGTTTTAAAAAGCTCAGACAATTTGAGGATGAAAGTACTTTAAATTCGAGGCTAGACAGAAGGACGACGTGTTTGGGTCCAATCCGATCATGGTTTATTACGAAGGTAATCTTTGCACTGGTAGAAATCGCAAGCTATCTTGCAAAACTAGGCATGGGCTGGATATGCCAGGGGTCGAAAATGGGAGGAGTACACTTCCCTTGCTCAGGGAAGTGACACTTATGGATCCTTCCACATAGCAAAAAAAATGTCAACGGACTCGAAATATGAACAAGAAGAATTTAGGAACTGTTGTTTCTATGGCAGTTGAACCGAAGGTACAAGGAAGGCATGGTGCTATAACTTGTGTAGTCTTGACCACTGAAACTCCAAAAAGTGTAGAATGTCATTTCTACGAATTTTCAAAGAGTAGCATGGTATATAAAGTTTCTATACTAGAGAAAGCTAACCTATATGAGCAATGTAGGTCTTGCTTGCAGTTTTCTAGAGTCAGAACTTATATCCAGATTTTATTTTCCATTTGCAGCAGAGTAGCTTATATCTACTTTTTCTTTGTTAATGTGCAATAGGGAGTCTTTAGAACTTTATAAATGCGAGACTGTTAATAATTGGGATCCAATGAGATGATAAAATGCATGCTTGAAGGATTATTCAGCTCTTCAATGGAGGTGATTAAAAGACGGCATGCACATCTAAGGAACAAGAGCTTTAAGACATTTTGGTGCTCGTAGTGCTCGACTTGCTTCTGAGTGCTTGAAATGCAAGCTATGTATTTCTGTTGTACAATGAATTGCATAAAACAATGGCAATTATTTAAAGGTTTGAAATGATTACTGTTTGCTTGATACTTAAAATCTACAGTTTAGTTGGAATGCCATCAGGGTTCAAATCCCTGAAGCCTTTGGGTTATTTGATATATTGAAGCTCGGGCTAATTTTAATGGTAGCAATGACTACGGTCACACACTAATTCTGATGCAATGACTCTATCATCACACACTAATTCAAATGCAAGTTTGACATTTATTTTGGCTCTAATTTTGACGTAATTCTAACTCTAATGTTGATGCAAAATTGGACTCTAATTTTGATGTTAACTTTGACTCATAATTGACTCTAATTCACACTTTATTTTGACTTAATTTTGATGCAACCTCTGACTCTAATTTTGACGCAAATCCAAACGCAACGTTTGACTCAAACGAAGTAGCTTCTGATGCTAAATTCTGACTCAAATGGTGACGCAAATCCTGACGCAACTTCTGACTCAAATAATGAAGCACCTTCTGATGCTAAATTCTGACTCAAATGGTGATGCAAATCCTGACGCAACTTCTGACTCAAATGATGAAGCAACTTCTGATGCTAAATTCTGACTCAAATAGTGACGCAACTTCTGATGCTAAATTCTGACGCTACTTCCGATGTTTAAACGAAAGAGCTTAGAGTCAGTTGTAGCGTCAGCCGCAATGTCAGTTTAAGGGTTTTTTCTGTTTTTTTAGTGTAAGATTATAACTAAGGTCTGACTCAAATACTCCATTTCTCTTGTAGTGAAAATAAAAAAATATAGGCTTAATCAAGAAATAAAGTTATGCTTTAACAAGTGAAAGCCACTCTTTTGGAGAAGAGTGCCGCATTCCCTTGCACTACAACAGAATATGGGGTTTCTCATCGCGCATAGCGTCAAGCAAAGTGACGCTATGTTATCATTATTGGTTTATAAATGACATTACTGGTTATCATAATAGTTTTAGTGGTTAATCATTATTATTTTTGGTTATTATTATTGGTTAACAAGATATTAATTTTCGTTATCATTATTGGTTAATAAATCACACTACTGGTTATCATTATTGGTTTACTAGTTATCATTATTAGTTTATTATTGGTTTATAGATGACCATAACAAAACCATGCATATTTGGAACAAACAAATAAACCTAAGATTAACAGTAATTTCTAACACATTGCAAACCATGTGCATTTACCATGGCATGACTAGTGCATTTACCATGACATTTAGTCATGTCAGTTTACCACAATAATGAACCACATTATAGAATCACATGAATGAACACCATATTAAACCACATCCACAACCTTTATGTTATACCACATGGGCAAACCATACACTTAAAATGGTATAATATATCATGCAAAACCACTTTAACAAACTCTACAAAGGAGCCCATCCATCTAACCATCCTAAAAAACCTCACAAAAGAACCCATTAGTTTAGCCACATATGGTTTTTAATGATATCAACCCACAAACATGCATTGGTTTTGTAGAATGGTTTTATAGTCATAACCATGGGAAAAACCATGTAGAGTTTTAATTTTGGATGCCTTGTGATGTTTGCGGAAAGCCTTACTGAAGTCTTGAATCTGCAGCTGTTTCGTCTCAACTTATTAGACTTAGCATACCCTTTCCACCATATCCTGGCTGGCCCTATTAGATTGGCTGTTGCAACCTTGCCTATGTCCTTGTCTTTCATGCCATAGGAATTTCCAAATTCCTCCATCTCATCAAGCCACGCTTCCATGCCTGACCTGTCTTTACCTGAAAACTGACCAAGCTTCCTCGTCTTCCAGACATTACTCATGGCACTATCCACTTTCTTCTGGTAATCATCTGCCTTCCTGTTCTTTTTCCTATCCTGTGATGCATCTGACTCGCTCTCGGAGCTGCTACCGGTCTAGCTGTCAGAGGTATCTGATACGCTAGAGCTGGATGGTGTTGGACTCTTTCTGCTTCTCCTTTTTCTCTTCCTGTCCCTAACATTTTCTTGATTCTCTTCCCCTTCTGGCTGTGGAGCCTCATCAATGCCTTGCACAGGAGGTGGAGGTGGTGGTGGGGGTCCGTATTCCTGAGCGTTCATCAATGGGGTTGCCCATTGAAGCAGGTTTTGCATCTGGTTTCTCATCTGCGTGAGCCTTGCATTCATTGTCTCCACCGTCATTTCTTCATTGTTGTCGTCTTGTTCTCGCCCAAACAAGTTTCTTGCTACCCATTGGTGTTGTCGGCGCTGGTCTTGAGATCCTGCACCGAAGTTCCTGGCTGCAAGTATTAGTCACCCATGTTGTTACTTGAGTTACTTGTTGTCAAAACTTTATTTACAAGTTAATTATTGTTAGCTATAAAAGAAATGATATCAAATTTCAATTTATAAGTTAACAATTGGGTTACGACAATGAGTTATACTTTATAGAGAAGGTAATAATACATAGGAATCTCAATATATAACTTTAATAACAGTACATAGATTGGAAGCTATTTATCGGCGGGAGCCTTTTCTTGAGCTGAAGAATTTCTTGACGTCCTTAAGTCGGAGGCCCTTGCCGATGTTGTGCAGAATGTTTCTGGAGGATCGACCTTCGAGAGCTCGAGCCATCTGAGGTGGAGGGAGCGGAGGTGCTGATGCTGCAACGATCGTCAATGGCGCGTCTCTCAAATGACCCCTTGCGAAGTCAAGACTATGAAGGGCCACGGATCTCTTAAAAAGGATGATGTGGTCCGTGTTGCTGCTCAGCTTAGCATGCTGCCCGAACCCCGAAAGCGCTATGAGGAGCGCCACGGATTCTTCTCCTCGCAGGCTGAACTCTTTGTGAAAGACTACCATCTGCCCCTGACTGAGGACTGGAAGATAGTATCTGAGCGCCTTTGCCCTTTCTATGGTCTGAGTACCTGTGCCCTGCCCTTCCTTTGAGCTGCTCCACCGTAGACGTCTACTGCTAGGAGGTCTTCATGATCTCTCCACATGGTGGTTGCACTCTCCAAGTTGATGCTACTAGATGCTTCCCGCATGCTCCTTGATCGAAGCATTCGACTAGAGCTTGGGCCCCTCCCTGGTTTGTACAATCTGCTTTGGATTTCCTGAAACTCCTCCTCTGGGATGATTGGCTCCTGTTGGCGATATATCTCCCTTATTTGCTTATAGGCAGCGATGTCGGACATTGTCTCACCAGCATAGGAGTGTCGCTCTGCTATTTCCCTTGGGATTTCTTGATAGGAATAATCGCTCTGCTGCTCCTTTGCAATCAGGCCTAGGAGCTCATCAATTCTAAGCCCCTCTTCTTGGCAATATGGAAGGTTGAGGATGTCGTTTGCCAAGATATATTCTTCCCCATCAATTACTATCGGGGATAGGGCTGTGATGCCAACTGGAGGTTCGGTGGCGCGCCTGATGTCGTCCTCGTGCCCTCCATTCTTCTCGCTTCTCTGCTCTTCCAATCCGGGTTTTCTTCCCCTAGCTGCTCGTAATCGTGCTCGATTTGCAGTGTTGGTACCCCTGATGTTATGCCATGGTACACGTACTCTGATGATTCGATCTCATGGATCTGGCTCTGCTCCCTTCTTGTGTTGAGTGGCGCCAGGTCCAGGGGTTGGATCGAAGGTTCCCCAACCTTGTTGATGGCCCTGTACTACATAAATAAGGAGAGGGCTGCTTGTGCCGAAACATATCTGTGCATGCTGGCCTTGCAACTCATGTAATCTGGCATGCTGCTCGTCCTGTTTCATAGCTGCCCTTTGACTCTGGATCCCCCCCAATGACTTGGCTCAGCGACTCTAAAGATACCCACTTCCCTCCCCTAGGTGGAAGGCTAACTTCCCATGGTAGGATGTTTTGGTCATACTGGCAAATTATATCAGTGTAGAAAGGGGTCCTAGTCAGGGTTGCATGGAGGTCGAAGAGATGATCAAACACATGGAAGGCCTCTTCAGCAGGGAAAGCACGGATGTGGTTGGCACTGTTGTACCATTGAACAAAGTTTGTTGGCGCCATTGAACAGAGATGGGTGTAGAAGATGGCTTGGAAGAACTGGCAAAAACTTGGAAAATCGCCTAAGGCACTAAGAGCACTTTTGGTGAAGGAAAAATGGCAAATGAGGCCCCTTTTTATAGACTATGGTCTGCCTCGGGTTCCGTGCACAAGGGTTCTTGATCAAACGGGCCTTTGTTCTAAGGCTATGGATGTCCAAATGAGCTACCATGAAGTGCAAATCTAAGCAAAACAAAGCAAAAAACTCTACATGATAGTTTGTTGGGTCAAATTTGGACAATTTATGGTCAAATTAGGTCGACTCGGGTCACTTCGCGCGAAAGGGCTCTGCGTTCACGAACGCAGACGCGTTTGGCGTGGAGTGACCGAAGTGGCTTGATTTCAGCTACTTTTGGATGTTTTTAGCAAAAATTAAGTACTATACTGCATTTCTAGATGAATTCTAAGCATTCTAACATCTTTTTATGCTAAATTTGGGATCGATTTACCTTCAAATCAAGTGACTCGGGTCACTTCGCGCGAAAGGGCTCTGCGTTCACGAACGCAGACGCGTTTGGTGCGGAGTGACTGGAGTGGGTCAATTTTGACCTAATTTTGATTTTTGTTTAAGGAAATTTTCATAGGGATTAAGCAATTTGGGGTTTTCTAACTATGATATAAAAGATTAATTCAATTTTCAATCCACATAAGTACATTTTTATGCTAACAAGAAATTATTTTACAAAACAAACACTTTTATAGATAGTAAGTAAAATGTACAGGAACTTATTTTTATATAAATTACAAAATTGGAGGCCTTTAGGGCTTTTCCTTGCGAATCCTTCTCGCCAAATGCAGGTCT
Organism: Isoetes taiwanensis; assembly: GCA_021234155.1. NCBI lineage: Eukaryota > Viridiplantae > Streptophyta > Lycopodiopsida > Isoetales > Isoetaceae > Isoetes > Isoetes taiwanensis. The sequence goes on from JAJEKV010000091.1 coordinate 2,652,559, forward strand.
TTTGGCATGACCGTGACAGCTTGGCGTGGATTGCGCAAAGGTTCCCTTCTTCAAAAAGCTGCGTCATCTCCGTCTCTGCTGCTTCCTGCAGTGCCCGGACGGTTAGGGGTGTCACCCTATAATCTGTCCTGAACTCCTGCATTATCTCGCGCAAGAGTCACTCGAAGGGTGCCTTCCTAATTAGGAGATTAGTACACTGTTGAAAGTGCCTAATCTCCCTGAAAACTCGTGCGTGTCTCGAATTAGGTCCATGATGGACCTTTTTTGGCGGCTCTGGTCTAGGTGGCGGCAGCTTGGGCTGGTTCTTCGGTTGCCCGCCCTTAACGTACTTCTGTACGTTTTGTTTACAGTACCAGTCATTGTACCTCGTCCACCGACGGAGGTACTCTTGGTACACTTTCTTGCGACGCAAGAATTCACGGTCCTGCTTCAGTGTGAATTCTCGCTCGCCCACCTTCTGCTTCTTAATTACCTTCGGTGGCTTGGGCCACTTCGGGTAAGGTGGGCGAGCATCGGGGTCTGAGGGTTCCCCGGCGTCTCCTTGCTCTTCAACTTCCTCTTCTTCCTCCTCGTCTTCCTCCTCCACTTCCTCGTCGGGAGATCGACGAGGTTCTTCTATTCGGACCGTCCCTCTTGGGCGGTCCTGCTCCGTTTTCGTCCTCTTCTCCCTTCTTCGCGCTTCCTTCTCTCGCTCCCTCTTCTTCCTAGCTGCCTTCTCTTCTGGCCACTCAGTAACCTTCTCCTTCCCCTTCTTCTTCGTGGAGGTGCCAACCTCCTCCTGACGTGGCTGCTGCTGCTGCTGCTCTTGTTCTTGGTGCTCCTCCTCCCGATGTTCCTCCTCCCGGCATTCCTTCTCCTGGTGTTCCTCCTCCTGGTCGGACAGGGGGCCGAAGTGAAGGGTCTCGCCGGTTCGTTGAGTCTCTACCGACGACGAGCTGCTCTGGGCCTCCTCCTGCGAGGCGTGAAAAGTCTTGTCCGTTGAATTTGACGATCCTTCCTCTTCCCGCCCCGGCCGAAGGTGCTCGGGAATCTGCTTTCCATGGCCTCCAGCTGCTGTCACCATAGAAGGGGTCCGCCTTGGGCTATACTTCCTCATGGTGCACTTGGTTCTTGCCATGTCTTATGGTTAAGGAAACTGATGACGTTGTTAGCCCTTTGGGCTAAACATATGTGTGAGTGGCATAGGACACATGTATTTATCACATTGGACCACTTGATCTAGGGCCCAGATTTAGCCCACATATGTGGTAGGTGGCATAGGCCACATGTATTTGTCATATTGGACCCCACAATCTATGGCCCAGATTTAGCCTAGATCTGTGGTAGGTGAGATGTCAGTTAGAGTTAGGGTTTTGCTCTACTATTTAGAGAGAGCATTTCCTTTCATTGTTTAGGTTTTTGCTCACGTTTTGGAGCGCCTCCTTTTGGAGCATCAATATGATTCTATTTTGTTCATTCTTTGCTTTGTTCTTGTTCTTAGAGTTTCTTCCCATCTTCTTTTGTTGATCCATGAGCATTTGTGGCAGCCTTGTGGCATCCGGCAGTCATGGACTGCTGATGCAAGGTGATGCCAAAACACTGGCGCCTCATGCCGGGGTCTCTTTCGCTCATGATCATACTCTTGTTTTGTTTTCAAGCATCTCCAAAAGTTTTCAAGAAAAAATTTGGTTCTACATCGATCCTTTCTTCAATTCTCATCTCTGCCCATATTTTAAACAGCGAAATAAGATTCTTTTTTGCCACATTTGGGTTCATTATTGACATTATTTTCGCTGTCCATACTCTCTGTCATCATTCAAGCAAGGCGCATATATTTGTTCCATTTCTTTGGGTTCCTCATCGACACTACTTTTGCTATCCTGTGTTCTCTGTCTATACATTCAAGCCAAGGAGCAACATTTTTTTCTGCAACAGGCTTGCCACAGGCGGTACACCTTGCTCTGGCGAGTAAGACCCACAGGATGAATCCCCATGGCTCTTCCAAATATTTTCGCAGCATTATTTGTGGGCTTGGGCTCTGTTCTGCTCAGAGTCTATAGAAGCCCCTTTCTTTTTGGTTCCAGACCTGCATCACTTGCCAAGGTATTTGTTCTTCATCGAGTTATTCTCCGTTTTTTTCTCCCTATGATATTTTGCACAGGCAAAATCGTTTTTGTCATAATATAAATTTTTCATGGGAACAAAGCTCTGTTCTTCAAGCCAGCTTAAGTACACAGGCCTGTATTTCAAACCGAGATCACTATTCTTGCCCTTTCATTGATACATAGGGCTTTTCCTCAAGAGCAAAGCCACAACATCGGAGGTTGCATGCCCTTGCTTCATCAAACAATTCAGAAAAATATCAGAGGCATTAGCCATATTTTGGGCGAAGAGAACCACCTTCATCATCAGTAGAGCAACGAATCAACATCTTCCATTGTACCTGCATCAACAAAAAAACACAAGGAATATTTGGAATCATGTAGGTCTGTTGCTGCAGAAGAGTGCATGTTCAAATTTTTAAGAGAGTCAGTAGCACCCACTATTCGGGGATTATCAGTTTCCTGCATCAAATTTGTGAACCGAACATTGCTGTGGTCCGCAAACATCCATCTTTCCTGTGCTTTACCTGGTAAAGAGCTGTTCACATCTGTCTATTGCTTCAACTTTTCCACTGCATCCGACTATTAGTAGCATCATCAACACATTTGGGCCTTCAACAAATAGCAGGGGCCCCAAAATCGACCAATACAGCTGCAAATGGTTCTTCTGCCATGTTCTTGCTCTTCTACCAGCAAGATCTTCTGCCAGCTACAGATCTTCTGCACAGAGGCCCAACGGCTCTGCACAGATCTTCTTCCCAGCACAGAGGCCCAACGGCTGCGCAATTTTTCTTGCTCAACGGCTTGTGGAAGTTATTAAGCTCAGAAGCCATGTATTCAGATCCTCTTCTGCCACAGTCCAGCTCGAACATTTTCATTTGATATCTTGGGCTCATCAAATCCGGTATTTTGAGTGCATCTCACCAGGATCTGCCCACCACCGACTCTTTCTCATTCCGACCATAAGCTCTAAACAGCGTTAATTTTTTGTGACAAAATGGCTTGGACAAACAAGATCCTTGGCATCCAACGGCTTTTTCTGGCATGGGTCAGTCAAAATGCATCCTACCACGAATTTTTCCAGATGGCTCCTATTCTCATTTTTCCACTGTAAACTGATCTTCCGACGTTTTCCTGAGTCTGCAAAATGAAGCCCAAGGCCCCTCACGGTGTGGCTTCACCATATCACGCACTTCATGACAACCAGGCACCATAAGACGACGGTTCTTGTTGTGATTGCTGCACTAAAATACCATTCAGGGCCACAGGCCAGGGCCAAGCAAAGTTTTATGCATCCAGACTTCCATTCTCCGGGGCAATCACCTGTCGCTTCCACAACAAAATCCTTAAGTAAGTTACTTATGTTTTCTCTCTGTAACTCTACTCCAAACTCTGTTGAAATAAGCCCACGGCCCATCACGGCGTGGCACAAATCCTCTATTCAAGTCTCTGTCGTCACATCCCTGTTGCAGAAATCAGCCCACGGCCCATCACGACATGGCTTCTCAAATCTTCGACCTTCCGCGACCAACAAGCCCACGGCCATCAGGGCGTGTCTTCAAGTCTGCAATACCTAACCCACGGCCATCACGACGTGAGTCTGCAAAACCTTCACAGTAACCCACGGCCATCACGGCGTGGCTTCGAGTTCCCAAACCTTCACAGCATGGGATGTCTACGGCATTCCACGGAGTGTGTTAAAAGCTTCAAGCCCACGCCCCCACGGCGTGGCACAATTCGATTTTCTTCCACGGCCCTTCATGGCATGAATCACGTCACATCCCACGGCCCATTACGACGTGGCATATTTTCAGCGGCCCATTAAGGCGTGGCATATTTTCAGCTTGAGATCTCAAGACATTTTCTATTCACGGTTTTTCGCCACAAGCTCACGGCCCCACGGCATGAGTCCAACAAAATTGTCACGGCCTCTCACGGCGTGACTTCAAGCACAACTTTCGATCCACTTTTGACGCAAGCAGCATCTGGAGCATATTTTTGGCACATTTTGGGGGACGCCTCATCTTTTGCCGGATTCTTAGATCTGCTTTGCACCTTTGTACCAATAAATTTCAAGTTCCTGCAATGGCGTGAAGATGAATTCTGCCTTCTGCCCCTTCGTACATCAACCTCACATGGCCACATGGCGTGTGCAGGCCAATTTCAACAATTTCTCTTTGGTGTCAACCTTTTCAAGTTCAACATTTTGATCAACCACATCCGTCCATAATACATGGCGGTTGAGCCTCTTTCAAGGTCAACAAATGGCGTGAAGATGACTTAGGGCCTTCCGCCCCTTCAATTTCAACTCCTTCAAGTTCAACTCTCTCTTTCGACTCTTTCAAGTTCAACACATGGCGTGAAGATGACTTAGGGCCTTCCGCCCCTTCAACAATTTTTGTTTCCTCATTTTTGTTCAACTCCTTACAAGACACTTTGATTAGCGCATGTATTCGGAGCTAGTGGCAAGCTCTATGAGAAGTGGTGACAGCCTTCTCAACATTAGATTTGACTTCCATGGATTTAAAGGAGCTCGTGGCAAGCTCAAGAGAAGTGGTGACAGCCTTCTCAATCTCTCATGATTTTTGTACTTCATCGACATTGGCATTTTTGGGTCAAGAATTTTCAACGACATTATTGTTACCTCCCCTCACTTTGGACACTGTTGTAAATGTTTAACCTGATGCTATAAAGGTTCTACATAGTTTGGTTTGGTGGGGGGAGAGTGTTAGCCCTTTGGGCTAAACATATGTGTGAGTGGCATAGGACACATGTATTTATCACATTGGACCACTTGATCTAGGGCCCAGATTTAGCCCACATATGTGGTAGGTGGTATAGGCCACATGTATTTGTCATATTGGACCCCACAATCTATGGCCCAGATTTAGCCTAGATCTGTGGTAGGTGAGATGTCAGTTAGGGTTAGGGTTTTTCTCTACTATTTAGAGAGAGCATTTCCTTTCATTGTTTAGATTTTTGCTCACGTTTTGGAGCGCCTCCTTTTGGAGCATCAATATGATTCTATTTTGTTCATTCTTTGCTTTGTTCTTGTTCTTGGAATTTCTTCCCATCTTCTTTTGTTGATCCATGAGCATTTGTGGCAGCCTTGTGGCATCTGGCAGTCATGGACTGCTGCTGCAAGGTGATGCCAAGAACCCCAAAAATCAACAGATGTTAGGCTGATCAAGAGAGAGAAAGACTTAGGCAAGGTTGGGGGGGAATGAGGTGGCAAGAAGATATTTAAAAGGAAGATGCTCTAGGGAATATTCTCCTACCATTAATAGGCCTACTAATTATCCCCCTATATTATTTACCATGGTACACCCATTTATTAGTATAAAGTTAATGCTGTATTATACTATAATTTTGAATTTTTCCTAATGGTTTGAAGTAATAATTATGAATTTGCGCCATTTTTCACCCAGGTCTCGGATTGGCATGATTCTTCGACCCATTTTGGGTGAAATTTGATGTTAATGCATAATTTCCGCTCCAACTTTACTAGAATGTTAATTTCACTCATTCTTTTTCCCCATCTAACAACTTAGCCTATTCTTATAGACCCACTACCTAGGAGAAAAATTTTCCCCTATTTTCGAGGTTCCATGGTGGAAATTTTCGTTTCACACCCTATTAGGCCTGTTAGACTACTTTTAGGGACATGGTCAGTGCTAGTTCTTGGTCAGCCAAGAACATTGCTTTGATACCATTGTGACGCTCCCTACTAAATATACGGCGCCCGGCCGTACACTCCGTAGGAAATCCCCCATCCGGTCCTTCGACTGCACGGGCCCTCCGTCTATCCCGCACTTTGTAATGACCTTAGTGCGGGAAGGGGACACAAAGGTGTCTTGCGCGCCCTTCCCCTATGGGCTCCTATCACAGCGGAAGCATAAACAACGTCAGAACTAGCAATACAACACATCAATGCTACCTCGAGGGGCAGCCCATCCACATATCCATAGCTACAAAGAAGATAAGCATATGCCATAAAACATGAGAGCTCCTACCCATGGCTCCGACTCATAAGGAGGATGACCGACTGGCTAGGCCTCAAGATAGAGCAGACTGAGTCATAACAATGGCGGGGCTGGCATGAGATAATGGCTAGGGTTGACCACTCCATCCGTCCCTCCTGTGCATACTTTGCAGAGTGAGCTAGATCGGGCTTTGGCATGACTCTAGCCTTCCGGATACGCAATCCCATGGTATCACCCATCGGGACTACTCCAGGTTGCATCTCTGCGGGTGAAGTTTAATTTGAAGGCATATGGTAAGCCATGGATTTGATAGGCCATTCTGTGCCATGGCAGAGGTGGTCTGCTATAATAGGAGACGAATCTAAAAAGGTTACCTGTACCAAATAATTGAACTTCACCTAGCAGGCAATATTTGATTGCCTGAAAGAAGCCTTGAAACAAATATACAGAACTTTCCAAATGGTCCTCCTGTTCTATTGTGTTAAGCCTAAGGATGCTTAGAATGGCTGGTAAGGTCTTGCGGAGCGAAGGATTTCGCTAAGGCATAGCAGGGATGGTATGGTCCTTGCAGCCTAAGACCAGCCAGTAGAATCTTGCATTCCCTAAGGTCTCCCTGAGCATTGTTTATGTAAGGGGACAATAGGGGCATATGTTATTTGCCTTAAAAGAAACCCCTATAAACTAACGAGAGAAGGGTTTAGCGTTGGTATGGGACAACGCTAGATGCTTCTCAACAGGTTAGTGTTACATGGGGTGGAGAGTAGTATCCTTAAGATACTGGACTCCGCATATATTAAAGCAGAGTAGACGAACATCAGGGATGTTTGTCTTAGGGAGTTTGACGCGTGGCATAATTGTAGATGAGAGTGGCTTGTCTAAATAGGAACTAGAGGTACTTGTGAGGTAAAGCCTGTCGCTGGTATGGGACGGTGGCAAGGGGAACCAACAGTCTAGTAGCCTGAGTTCTTATGATGCTTGCAGTTTCTCCCTTACATTGGATCCACCAGCGCGGGGGTTCTAGACGACGTACTGTCTAGATATGGCGGGGTGTGTCTGCTTGGCAGATGCTATGGTGCATGTGGTGGATTCCATATGTGTGTACTTGCAGTCCGTCAGTCGTTGCTTCTATTGACACTACTGGATAACTCTTATGCATGTCACTAACACGTGGAAGGTTGTACATGCTGTTTGATAGTTGGCGGAGCATCGCGTATGTATAGTTATCTGTATTGTCGTCTTGTTATCTGTATACGTGGCTTTCATGTATATAGCCTCGTGGGAGGCAGTACTTGTTCTGTGTACTCTGATGGTTTGATGTGAATACAAATCAAAATTTTTGGTACTAAAATTTTGGTTCGTAACAAAAAAACCATTAGAAGATAACATTCTTATGATCTTGTGATGATTTGGATTTGCATGAGCATGTAACAGTGTGTATTCCTTGCCTCTTCTAAAATTGCTTAAGAGTAAGGTAGAAGAGATGTTTGAATACCATTCTTGAGCGGAAACCTTGATCCATCCCTCCCCCCCTCCCTCCCCCCCCAATCACCTTCTTTTCCTAAAATTTACATGGTAACTCTATTTACGAGTTGTTTAACTGTTGTGATTTCCTTAAGATCTTCTCATATCTTATGCTATTGCAGGCAGCCATTCTATTCATGTTAGAAAATGGAGATGCTATTTATGTTAGTTGCATTTGATCACCACCTTAGTGAAGATCCTCATTTTAGACAACACGGAGGTTCCACACTAACAGCACTGAACTTTCTAGAAAGCACTTCTCAAGTAGGTGGCATCAAGATTTGAACCAATAAACCAAAATTTCTGGAACCCATAGACATCGATTTATAGTGGACCAGGGCAATATTCTGCATCTTTAGCTGAAAGTGGATGTGCATCATGTTATTTCTGGTATTAGGAGTATAGCTGAGGACTTTGTAAGCATGGTTTTTGCATATCCTATTTTGGATAGATTATAAGATAGATGGATTTTGCATGTCCATTGAAATTTTGGACACTTGTTTGGCAGATGGTAAATTTGGCATAGAATGGTGGACATAAGCTTTATGCCCATTGCTTGAAATTTAGTGACCAAATAGCCATACAATGGTGCTAAGGTACGATTTTGTTCTGTTTCCTCTGGCCATTCATTGAAATTTGTTCTTGGCACTTAGTTTGGTGCATTTTTTGTATGTATTTGGTTGCTTTAGACTACAAAACTTGGCATCACGGCTTGCCATAGAATTTATTTATCATGCTGGATTTTGGCAGATTGAGAAAAGTTTCTATATCAACATTTTGTTTCATAGGTGCTTTAATGCTGTTTTTTAAATATTGACTGGATTTTAGGTATAAAAGGCCATGCTGGCATTCAATTATTGGAGTTGTGCATCATTCATTTGTTAGGAAAGCAGTGAATAATCACATCATTGTATGTTACTTTAGCAAGGCAGCTATCCCATATGGAAATGACCAACTGCAAAGGCTAAGAAAACGTTATTGTATATCAAGCAAGAAAAGTGAAGTTGCAGAAAATGGTTTCAACATGAGTAGCAATGACTCACAATGGGAAGTGAAAAAGGAAATAAAGCCCGGCTTGACATGGCATGTCTTTGTAGTAACTTTCTCATTACTGAAAGTATTGTAAATGCAGAATAATGTTTTATTTGAATCTAAACTATTGTTCAACAACTTTAGATTAAAAATCTTAATCATTTTCTGTGCAATCACTCTTTTTTCAGTTCTCTCTTTCATTGTTCATCATGGACTTGGACAAGGCTTGAGGGAGAATTGCTACAAAGAATAAATTTGGACACAGTTGACTATGATGCCCATAAAATTGAGACATAGATGCCACAAAAGAGACAATTTTGTTTCACAAATATCACAATAAAACAAATTTGTCATAATTATCTAACTAAATGTCATAATCATGTTATAAAAATAAAATAAAGATTGTTATAACTGCACAATAAAGCATCTTACAAGAAAGTCACAGATATGATGCAAATGATGTTAACATAAAAAGGATAAAGATACCAAAATAGTGCCACAATTTAGTCGCATAATCGAGACTTATATGATACAAAATGCAACGCAATTATTAAATAACTTTGATATAAGCTTGATACAAACATGTCATATAGTTGACGTAAATGATGTCATTGTGTCATTTTTGCATTACATAGCTGTGACACAATATTTGACGCAAAATTGACGCCCATATCAAAGTATGATGCTTTTAGAGTCAATTTTGTGACATTTCGTGGGAATTTGAGAACAAACGTTATGTTGTTTGAAGCAATCCGAGTTTAGGCTAGTAGACTAATTGCAAATGGTTTCTTATGGACTCTAGTGGCTTCTACAAAAATTAGGAAGCAAGGGGATTTGAACCCCAACCATTTCCAGAACTCTTAAAGAATGATAAATTTATTTCCAGAAATGTGCAACAGCTGCTTTGACTGCTCCAAATTTTGAGCTAATACTGCACTTAGATACTGCAAAAGACAAGGATACATAAAATAAAACATGCAACAAAACTTTAAAAAGGAATGAATGATCAAAATGTTTGGGCCAACCGTCTGGATCCTTGAATCGTGTTAAGGAAATGCTTGAAACTACAAGAACAAACATAAGCAATAACCCTTTACCTGTAGCAGATGAAGTGTTGCAGGAGTAGAAGCTGTTTGCCATGTCAAAGCCGATATTTGGCCATTGCTACAAATGCAGAATCAGTGAAAAAGCTGATCTACATTACATGTTTAAATATAAAATAGAAGAAGGAGAACCTCTAAAGCTTATTTTATAATTTATAAGATATGCCCACCATCACTGGGCATTCTATCATTAGTTTGAGTGTAAGATTTAAGAAACTAACAAGTTTCAAGTTGCGTATTTCGAAAGACCAGCAAATATGCTTAACATTTTAGAAAACTCACATGGCTTCTCCTGGACTCGGCTCCTACAGCCAGGCCGAATGCGATAATGTACAGAATCACGGATGCGGAGATAATCAGAAGCGATAAACCAGACCGTGCGCCCATGGCTAGATGGTACCCAGAAATGAGCCCTTCCTTGAAAAGTTCAAAACTGCTCCGCCAGGAAGCTGATTTACGGTACAAATTTTTCTGGACCAGGGAAAAGTGGTAATGCTTGTTAAGACATTAGCAAAATAAGTCCATTCTGAATAAACATTTAGGACAATGCATGCCCATTTCAAGCACGTAATCAGAATCTTCTTCTAATACACAGAAGTGCGGCATTGATGCATCGGGAAACAGAAGTACTCAGCATACAAGAGAGCAAAATAGAGAAAACAATTAAATGACCGTTTAAATGACCTACCTGCCCTGGACTTCTCCCGACAGCCCAATCCACCTTCTGCTTATCAATCTCCTGCTTGCTGCTGCCCTCTTCACTGCCGATCTGCTCCTGTTCTGATATGCTGCCCGCTCTGCCTCTGTTCACAAATCCGAGGCGCTTCAATCACCCGCTGGTCTGTTCGCTGCCCTCAAAGAAAAGCATCTGCCTTCTGCTGGTCTGTTACTTTCTGCTATCATTATTATCCCAGATATCTCCACTGCATGCTATTATAAGGCCACGTGTACATGCCATGCCTTTTTCAGCATAAAGGCTAAATCCAACAGAAGGGAAAACCTGGGGATTCCGGATAAATTTGCTATGGGTCGCCTAAAATACAGTTCGATGGAGCATGGCTGGATTCACTTCAACAAAGCTCACAAAATAAACAGAACGTAAGCGGGGTCAGAATATTTGGAAAACAACAAAAGATCATGGGTTTGTTTTCTACCTTGGGATGAAGGAAGTAAATGTCAAAGTCTGCTAAGATTAAACCTCCATCACCTGTGTAAAAAATGGAAAACCCTCATTCACCTGTGTAAAAAATGGACCTAAGCCTAGACCTAAGTCGGAAAGCATTTCTGCTTCAGAAGACTTTATATGCGTTAGATAGCTTAAAGAGCCATTCCTCATAGCTGTAGGTTTCCAACAACTCCTGCATACCAAATAGAGCAGTGAATCTATTAAAAATCATTAGTAAAAAAGACCATGAAGGGCCCTAACAGAAAAACCTTAGGATGTCAAAACGCTGCCATGAATCGCCAGGGATTTGCAACTCCATCGTTGTTTCTTGGAAAGGGCCGAAATGGCCAGTCGGAGCAGTTTATCAAGTGAATCTTTGCCATGCAGGGCTAGTTGCGCAGACGCATCCATCAGATCAGAGCTCCTATGCATCCAACGTATTGGATCGGATACGTTTTGATCAAGGCCAGAAAAGCCATGGGTACCATGGCTATGGCGTTTGAGCCTCTGTAAAGGGGAAAAAAATGAGCAGGAGAAATAATGATCAAAACCAAATAAGATGGGAGAAATAAAATATAATAGAAAGACATCTCTGAGTTGGACGCCCGATTTAATCGACCGTTACATTAGTCTCCTCAGTACTTTTGCAAAATGCCATTGTGTTCACCTATAATTGCTAAAAGAGAAAATTTTAAACATGCCCTTGTATTTTAGTTATTTGTCAAAATGCCCTTTTATTTCTAATATTTGTCAAAATGCCCCTATTTTACACCTGTCTGGTTTCTTTTACCCGAGAGCTATGGCCTTCCCACGCAAACTACCTGCACGTAAGTGCTAATAGCTGCCAAATCATTCTCCACCATTTTCCCTTCATGCATCCTCTACCATTTTCCCTTCTTCTTCATTCACCAGCTCCAGTAGGATTGCCACAGCTCCGATGGCTATTGCTTTGGATTTGTTTTGTTCGCACACTCCCAGTTTAAACAAAGTAGATATCGCGTCCTTTTTCCATCTTAGACTAGCCACTCCTAAGAAGCTCAACAATGCTGGAAAATTTTTTTCATTGCCCCAATGATCAACTAGTTCTGCTCCAAAACAAAGAGACTAAATATTGTTGCACATCAAATGTAATTTTTGTTGTAGATCCTGCCTCTAGCCAAAGCTTCTAGCATGAGAATCCCCGCAAAAGAAAAAATTGATTCTGTCCATTACAGCTCGGGCTTCTAAGGATCTGTAGCATGTAGCCATTCAATAAAGCTTTGCAATAGATTTTCAAAAAACACAAAAATGAGCAAGTATGGTGACTATTCATAGCCATCTTGCCACCGTAGTCAAGCTTCTTACCACCAGATTTGCCCACCTTGTCCACCTGATTATTAAGAAGATGTAGAAAGAGAGAGAGAGAGACACATGCATAATTGTTCAATGTAAAATAGATCCGGCTTTTTACAGTCTCTAAGCGCCCAAGAAAATGTGCCAAAATGATTTCGAATCATTGATGGAGTGTAGACGATGCTAGAATAGTGATCCGAATTGGCGATGCAGCAAAATTAATGCCGAAATACCCAAGAGCCTTGTTCCCATAGCTGTTCTCGGTCGTAGGGTCATTTGAATATTTGAATATACAAGGGCATTTTGGCAATTACCCCAAATTACAAGGGCATTTTTTAAATTTTCCCTTGTTAAAATACCCCTCCACCATAAAATAGTATAGTCGATTTGGTGCCAGTTCAGAACAAGGTTCAGAACCAGAAATCTTTCGACTAAACCCCTCATTAATGAGTAAATTAAACGTCATGTGTTATAGTTAACATGTATGAACAATTAAACCCCTAGGTGAATGTGAAAGGAAGCTAGAGTCTGAATGCCATTTTGCTATTGGAAAATATCTTAGAAATATTTGTTCTAAATTCAAAAGGTGAAGATATCTTTTAATTGCCTTGCATCAACAAACATATCTCTTTTCGCTTTCTTCCTTTAGTCCACTTATGTCCTTAAGCTGGTACAAAAGCCGATCTAGCAACAGTAAGCAGCTACATTCTAAAGCTTTTTATTTTGTCCCTTTCTAATTCTTGCTTTATCTGATGTTTTTTTTTCCTAAATCACATTCCCCTGTTTTTAAGAGCTAAATTAAGCTGACATTATGCTCATCATGTTGAAGCCATTCTTATATCCCATTTGTTGTGAAAATACCTTCTTGTTTTGTGCTTGTATTCAAAGCAATGCCGACCTTGGTAACAAATTGGCAACAACAAATCCGACCCTGGAAAATCAACCACTAGGGAAAATCGATCTACAAACTTGTTTCTAATATTTTCATGCTTTCTATTGCTTCTAGGTCTTGACCTTTTCAACATAGCCTGGACGGGTTCTGAATCCGCCCTTGCAAAAGTGGAATCGTTGCCAATTACGCTTTCCATGAACAAAATTGTTACACTGCAACTTCGTTGGAGCAAAGGGTTTGGGGGGTTGGGGGAAAGTCGTTCTTGAAATATGCACCAATCAAAAAAAAAAAAAAAAAAATCAATAACCAAAAAGATTTTCGGCATTTTTTTGAGCCATTTCCATCAAAATTTCTAGGGTCTTCCGGGTAATTACACTACAATATTCAGTATTTCCGGTAGTCTTAAATATAAGCATGCATTTCATAGCATATATTTAAGTAATAATTTAATCTACATCATGAAAGTATAATATCTATTGAAGTTTATGAATAAGCACTATGAATAACCACCCTTTTGGTTGGGAATTATAAATAATACCATGCAAATTAAAATGGTACGGAAACCCATGCTACAAATCATATTCGATTGTTAGTAGACAATTCTGCAATAGAAAAACAACATGAATAACCACTAGATATTTATATTGGCAGTAAAAACCACCTTGTAAACTACACTAATTTTAATAAACCATACTACAAAAGAAAACCAATGTGGTCGATTTTTAATAGACAATTTCGGCAATAGAAAACCAACATGAATAACCACTAGGTATTTAAATTGGCAGTGAAAACCGCCTTCCAAACTACACTAATTCTAGTAAACCATGCTACAAAAGAAAACCAATGTGGAGAATCATCGTCTAGCATTGAAAAACCATATCATAAACCATTAACAACTTAATAACCGATGTTGTATCAATAAACTAACAAGAAAAACATGCTAGAAACCATTATCAATTTGAATAAACCATATTGCAACAAAAACTAGCATGAAAAACCACATCCTACTAATAAAAACCACTATAATATGTGGTTTCTATTAAGATTATTATTTTTTGCATAAGTAACCACGTGTATAGTGGTTCCTTAGTGGTTAATTATGGCAGTTAAATTTTAGGATGCCTTACATGCCGAGATCTCACACAAGTAGGCAGATACAACAGTTTTACAGATTGGACCAAGGTAACTTATCTGTAGCCAAGTATACCGAAGAATTTATGAGGTTAAGACTCAATGTGCCCAGGAATCACAGAGAGACAAGCGGTCGATGGTTACATTGAAGGGCTCAACAGTAACATCAAGAGGTTAGTTCGAGCTATTAACCCAAAGACAGTCAGGGAGGCCGAGGACAAGGCCTTGAGTTTGGAAGAAGCACCAGTAACTCCAGGGCAGAAACAGTTACCGTTCAAGGGTAAAGCAATAGGGCAGTATCAGAATAGGCAAGCAGCAAGCACGTCAGCCGGAGGCCAGCATCAAGGGAAAGCTCAGGGAAAGCCCTTTGGAGACCGCAGGCCACAGGATGGGTCAGGGGGCAGTTCGCTCAAGCGTTCCCAAAAGAGAAGAGGCAGGAGTGCATCGAAAAGAAGTTGTGCTTTAGGTGCTTCCAGCCAGGGCACATAACACACAATTGTCCATTCGTCATGCAGGCAGCATTGGCAGAACTTGCAGATTGGGAATCGCCGACCGAAGGAGATGATGAAGAGGATGACCAGTAGGAAGGCCAAGATTTTATAGAAGGTGAGTGCAAAATTTGTGCAGCTATTGAGTCAGGAGATGTTGAAAATCAGTCCACAGTCATCTCGACTGAGGGAATCATAGATAGCAGTCCATACCTAGTCTTGATAGATACATGTACCTCTCTTAACTTTGCTTCTCCTAGGCTTGCTGCCCTAATGAACAATAAGGTCTTAGTCAAAGCCAAGGCCAGTTAGCATGGCAAGTGGTGCTATCCGCCACACTAAGGGGAGGAGGATCACGTTTGACATAGACCTTAGTGGAAGCAAATGGCCGATGGGGGCAGAGGTTTGGAAAGTATGATCTTATAGTAGGAATGAAGTTCCTAAAGCCAGCTAAAGCCATGATTGATTGCGAGCGCAAAGAGATCTCTATGACGGCGCCAGACGGCAACCGATTCATAGTAAAAGGTAAGAAGGTAGCTTCTCCTATGCAGTGCATTTCTATGAAGCAGCTGAGAAAAAGTATAGAAAGAAACAAGGTGGATTATATTCTGAGGTTAGAGGCAATCGAACCAAGTAAAGAGAAGGGAGTGACCTAAGTGGGAATCAGTTGCCCAAGCCAATAGCAAGACTCATTAGGGAGTCCAATGATGTATTTCCGGATGAAATCCGTCAGCTACCACGTTATAGGAGTGTAGAGTGTGAAATCACATTAGCTCTAGATGCTAAGCCTACCAGCAAGGCACCGTACAGAATGAGCACCCCAGAGTTAATAGAGCTCAAGAAGCAGCTGTAGGAATGGCTTGACCTTGGATTTATAAGAGCAAGTGTGTCTCCTTTTGGGGCACCCATACTCTTCGTCAAGAAGAAAGACGGGAGTCTAAGAATGTGTATAGATTATCACCAGCTTAACAAGCAGACGATAAAGAATAAATATGCTCTGCCAAGGGCAGATGATTTGATGGATCAGCTCCAAGGAGCGAAAGTTTTCTCTAAGATTGACTTAAGGTCAGGTTATCACCAAATAAGGATAAAGGAAGAAGATATCCATAAGACCGCCTTCAGAACGCGGTACGGGCACTTCGAGTTTACAGTAATGCCTTTTGACTTATCGAATGCCCCGGCAACTTTCATGCGTCTCATGAATGACATCTTCAGGGAGTTCTTGGACGAGTTTGTCATTGTATTCTTCGACGACATCTTAGTCTACAGCAAGTCCATTGAAGAACATTGTCAACATTTGAGAAGAGTGTTGGAGCAGTTGAGACGACATCGGTTGTATGGGAAGCTCTCCAAATGCCACTTTGCAACAGGTCGAGTGGAGTATTTGGGGCACGTGGTAACAGCTGAAGGGATTTCTATAGATCCGTCAAAGATTGAGGCAATAGTTGATTGGCCAGCTCCAAGGAACGTGGCAGAAGTGAGAAGTTTTCTCGGTCTGGCAGGATACTATAGGAAGTTCATGAAGGACTTTGCTAGGTGGGCATCCCCCTTATCGGACCTCACCAAGAACAAGAAGATAAAGGATTGGGAAAAGCTTTGGCTTGAGAATGTCCAAGCCTCATTTGAAAAGCTCAAAGAGGCTCTAACGACAACTCCAGACCTCGTCCTTCCAGATCCGAGCAAAGATAAGCTAGTGGCCACGGATGCGAGCAAGATAGCAACATGTGCAGTTTTGATGCAAGAAGGAAGGGTAGTCGCCTACGACTCGAAGAAGATGAGCGACACGGAGCAACGCTACCCAACCCATGATCAGGAGTTATTAGCTATTGTCAGGGCACTAAGGATTTGGAGGCATTATTTGCTGGGGAGGAAGTTTCAGTTAGATACTAATCACCAGAGCCTCCAGTACCTTTTCACCCAACCACTCCTCAACCTAAGGCAAAGGAGGTGGATGGAATTCCTTGAGGAATATGATTTCGACATAGTATATAAGCCCGACAAGCTTAATGTTGTTGCAGATGCCCTCTTTAGAAGACCATTCGAGACGAGAACGCATTGTAATGCTATATCAACTCTTTCGAGTGAGTACGGCAAGAAAATTGAGGAGACATTATCATCAGATGGTGATTTCAAGGAGGTATGGGCAAGCCTCTCTAGGGAGGCAAGAACAGACAAGGAAATGGAAGCCTTCAAACATTATAGAAAGGAAGGCAACCTCTTGTACCATAAAGATAAGTTGTGTGTGCCGGAATCGTCAGGAGTAAGGAAGTTAATTCTTCATGACACACACAACAGCCCAATAGCCGGGCATGCAGAATTTATGAAGACATATTTCAAGATTCGAAGTAGCTATTTCTGGCCGGGAATGAAGAAACAGATAGCCAGATATATTCGGGAATGCAAGTTGTGCCAGTAGAACAAGGCAGAGCAGCTTAGAATTTCGGGAGCTTTAGAACCTTTGGCAGTGTCGAATGCAAAATGGGAGGTAATAAGCATGGATTTTATTACAGGACTTCCTAGGACTCTTCGAGGCAAAGATGCACTAATGGTGGTCGTAAATAAATTATCTAAGATGGCACACTTTGTGCCTTGCAAAACTACGGACACAGCCTTAGACACTGCCATTCTATTTGTAAAGGAGATTTTTAGACTCCACGGCATGCCTCGCGAGATAATCTCAAATAGGGATTCTAAGTTCATGAGTGCATTCTGGCAGGATCTTTTTGCCCCGATCCAGACCAAGCTCTCGATGAGCACAGCCTACCATCCTCATACGGATGGCCAGACGGAGCGCACGAATAGCATCATCGAAGATATGCTCAGAAGCTATGTTTGGAATAAGCAATCCAAGTGGGATGATTTCATCCACTTGGTAGAATTTGCCTACAACAGTACGAAGCAGGAGTCATCGCAGATGTCTCCCTTCATGATCAACTACGGGTGCCAGTGCCTCACCCCAGATACTTGGCACAATCCTGTGTCAAAGGTCGAAGTATACCAGCAAATGCTAGGAGATATGCAGCAGCTAGTTGAAGAAGTAAGGGGGTACCTGTTAGCAGCAAGAAGTCGGCAGAAGAGTGTAGCCGACAGGCACAGGACCGTAAGGGAGTTCAAGGTGGGCAACAAGGTATGGTTGAAGATCAAGGTGAAGCAAGCTAAGCTTCGCATAGGGAATTGCAAGAAGCTCGCCCCTAGGTGGGCCGGTCCGTTCAAGATCTTGGAGAGAGTGGGCTCTCAAGCCTACAAGTTGGACCTCCCCGCGCACCTCAAAGTCCACAAGGTCTTCCATGTGAGTTTATTGAAAAGGCACGATCCTAACCCTGATGAGGTTTTGGATACTCCAACTTTGTTGGAAATGACGGAGGAGCAAGTTGAAGTTGTGCCTGAATTGCTTCTTGATAAGTCATTCAAGAAGACTAGGAGGTCTCAGTTCCTCCAGTATTTAGTCAAGTGGAAACACTTGCCCGTGGAAGACGCGACATGGGTATTGAAGCAGGATTTGGAGAAGCAATACCCGGACTTCATGAAGCAGTTTGATGGGCCAGTCATCTCCGAGCTTGTCGACGCCGACTTGCCAGGAGGTTAGCTTAGTATGTTTCTTAGTTAGCCATAGCTCTGACATATGTATTCTAGCTAGTAGAGTGCATGTGCCAGAATCTTGGAACATGTAGGCGATGATGGAATATGCCTTTAAGGCATTCTCTAGGCCAACACGCACCAAGAGGTGCGCATGACCAGTAGGGTCATGCGAGAGAGGAAGCGAGGCATGGTGGGCGATGATGGGACATCTGTCGGATGCTCTCTATGCCACGATGCGGGGTTCGCGCACCTGACCATAGGGGGGTCATGGTGAAGGTTAAGTGATCATGCGCAATGATGGGATCGTGAGACGTTCCCTAGCTTGAAACCCTCGGGGCATGATGCACTGGGGAGTACTCGACAACGGGTAATCGAGTACAAGGTAGCACTTGATCATGGGCGATGATAGGAGCATCTTAAATGTTCCTTAAGCTCAAATCCTTATGGGGCCATGATCGGGTGCAAGGTAGTAGGGTAACCTTGAGCTAGTAGTTCGGCTCAAAGAGGTAGGTAAGGGGGGTGGTCCCCTAAAACCACAATTTATTAACTTAACTAACGTAATGTGCTACTCGTGCAGGGCGAGCATAGGGGAGGACCGACGAGAGTGCATTACGTGGAAGCAGGGAGCCATAATTTAGACTTAAATTATGAACCCTAATAACTCTTGTAATAATGTTTTGACTTATTATAAGGAGTAACCTTGTTAAGGCTATATAATTTTGTATAAGTACAAATATACTTCCTCTAAAAACTTATTCGTTATTTTTCATTCTTTATCGGGTTTTTTCTCATCTTAGATTTCTGGCCATTGATCTTCGGAATATTCTCAGTTCTGTGCCAAATCAAGCGCCATTAAATTTTTGGCTGCTAAAACGCCTGCCACTTCCAATGGTCCAAAAGCAATACATGGTGAGAATGGGGGAAAAAAACCTGTGGCGGCCGCCGACCTGCTTCCGGGTGGGTCACACCTTGCCGGAATCAACCGCTGGGCCGGGCGATGTCCGCATACGGCATCGCATCGAGGAACCAAAG
Source organism: Isoetes taiwanensis (assembly GCA_021234155.1). Taxonomy (NCBI): domain Eukaryota; kingdom Viridiplantae; phylum Streptophyta; class Lycopodiopsida; order Isoetales; family Isoetaceae; genus Isoetes; species Isoetes taiwanensis. The sequence continues at coordinate 2,671,898 of JAJEKV010000091.1, forward strand.
ATGAACCCGGAGCTGTGCCCATCTCGGGCCCAACTGGCTGATTCGAAAACCCCAAAAAAAAACCTCCCAACCGGCCGTAACATTCAAGCCGCAGCCCAATCCGGCTGATTCAAGAAGAAAGACTCCCCAATCTGCCGAAGATTGAAGCCTCGAGCCCACACCGAAAGCAAATGCAAACCGGCATGCCCAAATGAAGAAGAACAAACGGCGAAATGGGAAGAGCTTGGTCGGCCGATGATCCATCCATGGCCATGCACCGCCAAAAAGAAACCGCATCCTTCCCTATCCTTCTATTCTGAAACCATGTCTTACCCGAAGTCTTTTAGCTGATTTTAGCAATGCTCAAGCCAACAAGCACCCCATTTTTGGAATTCCCGGCCAAACAAGCAGCTCAAACCAGGTAAAAAATACGCTTTCTCTACGATTTTCCATACAATACCCAGCCAAAATCTAGGCCCAACCATGCCAGAGATACCCTCCCCAAATACCAAACGAAATAATAGAACATACTACTTGCTAAACTGTTTAATAGGAAGTTGATCATTTCAATTAAATTGAAGTTGTATGCTTATGTTGTTTTGCAGGGATAGTGCAGGTTCGTCACCTTAGCGCAATGCTGAGGACAACATTGTCCTAAGGGGGGGAGAATGTGACGTTCCAGGGAAATATACGCTATAAATACGTATATTTCCGGGCCCGTCACTATACAAGCCTACTTTCATAGCCTTGTATACCTTTAGGAAGTGGCATGGGTGCATATCTAAGTTAAATGTATAACCTTAGGATAAGACCCATTTTCCACATGGCCTTATCCTATTGGGCAACCGCCACACGGCCCCTTTCCATTGGTGCCACGTGGCATCCCATGTGGACCCTAACTTATATTAGCCTAAACCCTAACCCTAAACCTCTTTTCCGGACCCTAGCACCCTGAGACTCCGTTTCGAGCACCATTTGCTGTGGCATAGTCTAGTGCAGCAGCCCCCGGAGTGTGGATTCGATCTTGGAGCAAGTGCAGCTTCGACCAATTCGAAGACCATGGAGACACCGGGATTGGGAGGGAGTGCTTCTGGAGCAGGTATGTAGAGTAGTGCTCTTGATAGATCATCTGGAAGTTAGCACTCCAGATGGGTTAGTATTTTGTATCTAGAGTAGAGCCATCCTAGAAACCTTATTCAACATCTTGAACCCTAATCAAGGAACCCTAACTGTAAGTTAGATAGGTATGATTAGGTTAAGATGTTCTTATGATGATTATCGTGTTATGATGCTATGTGATGTTGGTTGATCATGTTTGCTCCTCTTGTATTGGGAAGGGGGGTAGAGACCTAGGAGCCATTACGTAGTATGCTCCTAGTTAGATCCCTTAGTTCCTATTAGGTGCGGCCTGTGCATAAGAGCCCACCGGGCTATGGGGGCTATGATGTGACTCAGCACTACACAACGGGGCTAGAGGCAATACGGAGGGAGGATCCCTGCTGAGCGTGGCTACTGGGGATCCCATAGCGGGCTAGGCCTATGGTCAGTCACTTTGTGTGGGCCGGGCATGGGTCCGACACCTCCTGGGGCAATGGTGTCGCCCTGCCTCTCAGGAGTTGCAAGTGCCGGCTTGGCTCCTGTTTTGGGGGGTTAAGTCGGGTGCGAATCATGTGTCGCCACGATTCTCTAGCCGCTCGTGGAACATCTAGACCCCGAGAAGGGGAGATGCAACCCTTCCTGCCTCGACGGACCGGGGAGATGCAACCTGGAGTAGTCCCGATGGGTGATACCATGGGATTGCGTATCCGGAAGGCTAGAGTCATGCCAAAGCCCGATCTAGCTCACTCTGCAAAGTATGCACAGGAGGGGCGGATGGAGTGGTCAACCCTAGCCATTATCTCATGCCAGCCCCGCCATTGTTATGACTCGGTCTGCTCTATCTTGAGGCCTAGCTAGTCGGTCATCCTCCTTATGAGTCGGAGCCATGGGTAGGAGCTCTCATGTTTTATGGCATATGCTTATCTTCTTTGTAGCTATGGATATGCGGATGGGATGCCCTTTGAGGTAGCATTGATGTGTTGTATTGCTAGTTCTGACGTTGTTTATGCTTCCGCTGTGATAGGAGCCCATAGGGAAAGGGCGCGCAAGACACCTTCGTGTCCCCTTCCCGCACTAAGGTCATTACAAAGTGCGGGATAGACGGAGGGCCCGTGCGGTCGAAGGACCGAATGGGGGATTTCCTACGGAGTGTACGGCCGGGCGCCGTATATTTAGTAGACAGGAGCCAAGCCGGCACTTGCAACTCCTGAGAGGCAGGGCGACACCATTGCCCCAAGAGGTGTCGGACCCATGCCCGGCCCACACAAAGTGACCGACCATAGGCCTAGCCCGCTATGGATCCCCAGTAGCCACACTCAGCAGGGATCCTCCCTCCGTATTGCCTCTAGCCCCGTTGTGTAGTGCTGAGTCACGTCATAGCCCCCATAGCCCGGTGGGCTCTTATGCACAGGCCGCGTCTAATAGAAACTAAGGGACCTAACTAGGAGCATACTACGTAATGGCTCCTAGGTCTCTACCCCCCTTCCCAATACAAGAGGAGCAAACATGATCAACCAACATCACATAACATAACACGATAATCATCATAAGAACATCTTAACCTAATCATACCTATCTAACTTACAGTTAGGGTTCCTTGATTAGGGTTCAAGATGTTGAATAAGGGTTCTAGGATGGCTCTACTCTAGATACGAAATACTAACCCATCTGGAGTGCTAACTTCCAGATGATCTACCAAGAGCACTACTCTACATACCTGCTCCAGAAGCACTCCCTCCCAATCCCGGCGTCTCCATGGTCTTCGAATTGGTCGAAGCTGCACTTGCTCCAAGATCGAATCCACACTCCGGGGGCTGCTGCACTAGACTATGCCACAGCAAACGGTGCTCGAAACGGAGTTTCGGGCACGTAGATCGGTCTCAGGGTGCTACGGTCAGGAAAAGAGGTTTAGGGTTAGGGTTTAGGCTAATATAAGTTAGGTTCCACATGGGATGCCACGTGGCACCAATGGAAAGGGGCCGTGTGGCGGTTGCCCAATAGGATAAGGCCATGTGGAAAATGGGTCTTATCCTAAGGTTATCTAAGTTATACATTTAACTTAGATATGCACCCATGCCACTTCCTAAAGGTATACAAGGCTATGAAAGTAGGCTTTTATAGTGACAGGCCCGGAAATATACGTATTTATAGCGTATATTTCCCTAGAACGTCACAGGCATGACCATGACAACGAGGTTTGGACTGCTGACAGGAAACTAAGTCTTAAGGGTGGCATTTCTCTTGGAGCTGATTGTTGGTACAATACATGGCGTGGTAGTATTCTTATCATGTTTGACAAGAACATGAGGCAAGGTATGGCGTGTGGTAAAATAAGGATGAAGAATGCTGACCTGAGTAGGAAGCCAACGAGGTATGCTACATACACCTCCTTTTCAAACAAAAAGTGAGGGGGGAAGAGGGGGTGCAGCATAACATATAATTTTGTTTGTTGGTGAATCCTTGCAGTTTATTGCGTCGGGAGAAGGCAATGCACGAAACTTTATGTTAGATAGTGAAGAATCTAAATATAATGTTATCAACTCAACAAAAAGAGCATGTTATTTTAGTGTGGAGAACCTTGCATTGAATCAAAAACACACAATAATGCATATCAAAACTAAAGATCATGACAATGGAAATGAGATTAAAGATCGTGAAAATGAAATTAAAGATGACCTTGTTACATCAATGCCTAAAACTTTGCTATAAAAAATATGGATGTTTAGAACAAAACTTGCCCTAGAGTTTTATAGTATTGGTGCCCGAAATATATAATAGCTCCAGCCTTAGTGAGGAGATAGCTACATTCCAGATAGCTCTATCCGTAGCGAGAGTAATAGCTACATTCCAAATGAGATCAATTTAATTGGACTCAGTCTTGCATGATGGTTGTTCTTCCTCGATTGGTACATTACATCAAGTGCTCAAAGGATTTGTATGTCAAATGGCTAAGCCAGAAGGGCTGAGGCTTGTCTCATGCAAGATACACTTTTTCTTGAATGGCATGCCATTTTATGCAGTTCAGATGGCCCTAAATGTGGGAGAAAAAAGGGGCTGATGAGATTATATTTGGAGTTTTACACATGCTTTGTGCTACTAATGCCTTCATCATAATTAACACAACAACATTGCGATCTTGGCGTGACATGTATGACATTGCAAAGGAAGAGGCATGGAGGAATGACTCAAACAGATGTGGTTCAAGAATTGAACAATGTGCCTTTGCAGACACCAGAGCCAATCATTGGTAACTAACTCTGATGGATGAAACAAGAGATAGTGGACAAGTTGTTCCAGGTGATGATTAACAGATTGTTATCGGATGCAATAGAAAGGTATGGAATGAAAATGCTCCTTCCGTTATGAATAATTCCATCAATATCTAGCATAATAACAGGGGGTTACTTTTGTATTTTTGTACGCTTTTCACTAAGGTTTTGCTATGATTTTGTGGTGTATTTCAATTGATGTACTAATGCGTACATCTAGAGCGCGCATACACAGATAGTGATTTTCATGTTTTCTTTCAATGGTGGGCACCCATTTTTTTTTTTTTTTTTTTGGTAACTGGTGGTATATTTGCAAAGAAATAATGAAGCTTTCATTATTTCTTTGCAAATAAATGGATGATATTAATTGTATTCTTGTTTGTTCTCCTAAGACATATTTTATGCAAGAATGAAGCTTCAAACACTCTATTTTGCTGCAATTGACCAGCCCTGTGTATGTTATGTAGCACTGTAAACAACTCATATCATGATTGATGGTTAACTCTGGGTTCAAATTCTAGACCAAAGCTATCGCTCCACCCAGGAATTTCATACACATGAATTTGCAGTTGCTCTTCTCATTATCTATTCTAAATGTGCACTTGTTTTGTTTTGTTTTGCTTATATTCGCAACATCAACTCATCCAAGTGTCATGTAACGTTGTTTGTTTTTGGCCCCGAAGGGGCAAAAAATTTTTTTAACGTATAACACAATTACATTACACGCATTAAAATTAAATTCCCCCTTAAACCCCCTTTTGTTTGGGTGCATATTCACACGGAGGGTGACGTAGGGCAGCGAGAGCCCTTATGTTTTGCACGTACAAAATCAACACCATATAGTATATTGCCTGAAATCTTATAGTATTTTGCAAATCTTGTTATATAGTATAACAAATTCTGTACATCCATACACCACAAACGAGGAACTTTGTGTACGGTGTAGATTAAGGAATAAGGGGTGAATATGCCTATCCGACAGCTCTCGTTGCCGGAGTCACCCCCATGTGAATATGCACCCAAACAAAAGGGGGTTTAAGGGGGAATTTAATTTTAATTCGTGTAATGTAATGGTTTGTGTTATGGTTTGTGTTCTCATAACTTTTGGAATTGAAAAGTTTGAGAACCATGAATTTATTAATGATACTCTTGTTATACTAGGCACAAGTTCATACATCCATGTGGGCTTATAGATGACATATTCATATTAGTAATGTGGATAAATATAGGGCTAATTTTGACTCTAGAATCATGTTATACTTTGAATAAAAATATCAAACAGGCAATAGGGATTTTGAAGGTGAATTAAGATATGTTATATCTAATAACATTGAGTTAAACTATTGAACATTTTGACTCTAGAATCATGGTATACTTCGATATTAGTAATAATAAATATAGGGCTACTTTTGACTCTAGAATCTTGGTATACTTTGAACAAAAAGGTCAAACAAGCAGTAGGGATCGTGACAGTGAATTATGATATGTTATATCCAATAACATTGAGTTAAACTATTGAACATTTTGTGTAAATGTCTTGAAAGTAGAGAGGTTTAGAGTTGGTGGAAGAATACTTAAGAGATATGCTTGAAGACAACGTTGAGCCAGCATCTGATTTCACATATGAGAGATTTAGTATCAAGAGGCTGCTCATAAACATCATGCTTTTGAAGATATGTCAAAAGATCATCTATTTCCAAAGCTTTTTCAAAGGCTTGTTGTATAGAATAGAACATACCTTTATGAAAGCATTTCAGCATTTTCTTGTAAACATTGGAATGTGATCTAGAACCTTGCACAAAGTAAACAAGCAAATGAAGAGTAGGCCATTCCACTTTGTACCTTTTGCACTTGAGCATGTAGGCATGAAATCTTTCCACGAAACTTGGCACGCCTTCATTCTTCCTCAAAACAATTGTTGGCAGCTCTTGAATGACCTCCTCTTGTGTGGTTGGCACCCCAAATCTCTTGATGAAGTTCCTTTTGAGTTCATCCCAGTCATGTATCTCGCAAGTCTTTTGGTACTCAAACCAATGGCTTGCTTCCTCTTTCATGCACCTGCCAAATACATTAATCTTTTCTCCTCTTCTCTTACCATAATCATCAAAATAGTCTTCAAATCTACAAAGATAAAGCTCAGGTTCTTCAAGACCATGATAAAGAGGTGCTGGAATTGGAAAGATCACATCAACTTGTATGGGAATTGGAACTGCTGCAACCTTTTCTCCTTGAGAAGCTTGCTCCATCACATTATCAAAACTTTAGGCATTCAAAGACCATCAAGAATCCTCTGAACATCAGAAACATGCATGCTTAATTGCTCAATAGCCACGAGAATATCTACCAGGAAAGGATCTCGGTAGGACCTCCAAAATGTTGAAGGTGTTCCTGGCAAAACCTTCAACCTCAGTGGTTTAGAACCTCCAGATCACTTAGGGTGATCAATCCTCAAAGCAAATGATGGATTAGAATGGAGCAAATTGCAAGTTCAACTGTCCCTGAAATTTTGACAGTTTTGGAAATGCCAAGTTTGCATATCCATATCTTGGGATCCGTGCATTAAAACTTATTCAAACTTGGAATGGTGAGAGAACAGTAGTAGAGGATACTTGGTATTTAATTTCAGGATTTTTGGAAGCTTCCTTTGCTTACTATGGATTTTTGAACAAGCAGACTTGAAACAGACAATTTTCAATGAGTGTATCAGAAATTTTGAAACTTTTGGAACAGCCAACTTTGGGGATCTGTAACTTGAGATGAAAAAGTCCAAAAATCATGAAACTTGGATTGGGGTAAGGGGAATAGAAAGGCATTCACATGTCAAAGTTTCAGAATTTTTGGATGAGCAGTTGGAAATCTATGGATTTTTGAAAAGGCAAACTTGGAAGAGGAAATTTCAATGACTGTCTCAGAAATTTTTACAGTTCTAGAACAGCCAACTTTGCAAAGCCATAACTATGGATTTATGGATGCTAAAATCATGAAGTTTATTTTGAATGAAAGATGAATAGCAAGAGACTCATGGCAATTAAGCTCAGATTTTTTGGAGATATAGTTTGCATATGGGGCATGGCGCATGGCTAAACTTGCAGACTTGGGACAGTTAAATTTCAGTGCACATATCAGGGATTTTGCTCAAAAATCAAAAAATTTGCATGAAACAACTTGAATAGCATCTATTTGAACTTCATAACAATGCCAAGGGTAGTATCATATCAGAATCTCAAAGGAAATATGAAAATACATCAAGAATTCGGATTTTATTGTTCAAGGCATGTCAAAAAACTGAAATATGGAAGCTATTCTTCAAGTCAGAGTCCTCAATCCTTCTTTAAGAGCCAAATTGACATGTTCTTCATGCTCCAAGCTTCCCCTCTTCTCTGATAGCCAAAGCCCCTTTTTCTAATCCTCTTTTTTGGTTGATTCTTGGTAAAATCCGTGGCTTTTGTTTGTTTTTAGTGCATGGGTCTATTTCTTGGCTTGGATCCAGGCATTTCGGGACCCGTAGACCATGATTAGGCCGTTGAATCAGCAGAAAAAATGGTTCTTGGCATGATCAAGTTTTTAGGGTTCTTGAAGAATTCATAGAAAATATCCCACAGGCATTTTTACAAAAGAAAGCTCGGCTATATAAAGCTTTAAATTCTAATCTTCATAATTTATTTATATGCTATTTCCATGTGGTTGCTACCTCACATACTCGAGGTGCCATGTGGCAAAAGGTGATTGGGAAATGAGTGACTAGGCCAAAGGGAGTAAATAGGAAATTTTTTTTGTTTTTGCAAATTTGGCACGATTCCCAAGAAATGGAATATGAGGGTCATAACAAAGTCTTTTTCAAAAAAAAATTCCACATGGAATCTTTTTTGATGCTCTACGTGATGGGAGAATCTTTTAGCAAAAAAAAGCATCTTAATTTTTGGCTCAAAATGAGGCTAATTTTGGTGAGGTGGCAAGGTTATGGAGTGATGTGGCAAATGGGTGATGACATGGCACAATGAGTTGATGATGTGGCAAGCAAGGTGGTAAAATAACTTTTTTCTAGTCAAAACTTTTTGTGATGTGGTGATGAGGTGGATGACATGTGTATGGTGATGTGGATGTACTTGAGTGATGATGTGGATGACATTTGGCATTTTGAAGATGATGCGGATGATTTGGCATAATATTTGGCACTTGTGCACATACACATTAGGAAAATGTGCACTCTCTCTCTCTAGATTTGTCTTTAAAGAGAAAATGGTCTTAGACCTTAGGAATAGCCAAATTTGGTGGAGTTTTTTGCATTTTCTCAAGAAAGTGGATGAATAATAGGTATATGATGTGCTTTGACTAGAAAAAAGAAACTTTGCCAACCTTTGGCTAGGGGAAATGGTGATGGAGTATGGACATAGGAAGTCATGAATGGGATCAAGATGGTAGGAACATGAAAGAAGCCTTGGAAAGTGGAATTCATGCCAAAATGACTTGGATTAGCCACATACCAATGAACCTTGAGGGGTCTTCCAAACTCTAACAAGGGGTCTTCAATTTAGGCTCAAATCTTCTTGCTTGAATCTCAACTTTCTTGCCATACTTGTATGATGCTCAATCAATGTTCTCTCTTGGTTCTTCATCACAAATGTTTTCTAAGAGTCTTCGAAGGTAGATGTCTTCAATTCTGTTGCTTGATTAGCTCATGCACACATGTGTCAAACTAAATGTTAGCCAAAGGTGTAGTTCATGCAAATGGCTCTTCTATGCTGCCAAAATGCGGCATCATCATGCCAAACAAAGAAGGATAGGCTGGTCCCCCAGCCTCTTGAACTAGATGTGGATTCACAAGAGCCCTTGATGGTTGCCAATGTGGAAAAATGGTTGGCAACATGGGTTTTCATGAGAAAGAGAAGCAAGGTCGTATGGTAGGTAGGCCAAATGATGTGAAAATGATCATGGAACTATGAATGTGGTGGACCTGCATGACAAATGAATGTATGGTTAGCAAAATAGAGGTGACATATGGAGGCATGATGGTAACTTGAGATGAATGGTTGGGAATGATGTGTACATGGGTGGACATGATGGGACTTATGAATGATATGATAAGAAGAAGCATACACTTGTGAGCACATAATATGGACATGATGGGACATACATGTACATGGCAAATAAGATGTACAGATGGAAAAGGATATGGAAACATGGCAAATGAGACGTGCAGATGGAAAAGGATGTGGAAACATGGCAAATGAGATGTGCAGATGGAAAAGGATGTGGAAACATGACAAATGAGATGTGCACATGGTGTGGACATGATGGGATGGTAGCAATATGTTAGAATGAGCTATGTATGATCTGTTCACATGTGCAAACATGTTCTGATGATGAGCACATGCAGCACCAAAGTAAGGTCTTGCTTTGGACTACATCATGGAATGGTACATGCTTCAGCCAACTCCAACTCTGTCAAGTATGCATCCTCCAAATAGTAGGATGCAGATAGCTTGTGCTTGCATCAAGGTAAGTGGCAAAACAATATGCCACAATGCTATGGCCTGCTCAAAGATGATTGTACTAGCATACAAAAGTGGCAAATCTGATGTAACATAGTAACACCTGCTATGTTGGCATGATCCAACCAACTTGTTGTTCTCAAATGCTGAAAAGGACCTTGGATATTCATGTCTCAAGTCTGATTTCTCAAGTTCAACTACATTGTCATGCTCAAAACTAGTCAAAAATTTAACTTCTTCATGCTCAACCACACAAAATGTTGAAGGTGTTCCTGGCAAAACCTTCAACCTCAGTGGTTTAGAACCTCCAGATCACTTAGGGTGATCAATCCTCAAAGCAAATGATGGATTAGAATGGAGCAAATTGCAAAAGTTCAACTGTCCCTGAAATTTTGACAGTTTTGGAAATGCCAAGTTTGCATATCCATATCTTGGGATCCGTGCTTTAAAACTTATTCAAACTTGGAATGGTGAGAGAACAGTAGTAGAGGATACTTGGTATTTAATTTCAGGATTTTTGGAAGCTTCCTTTGCTTACTATGGATTTTTGAACAAGCAGACTTGAAACAGACAATTTTCAATGAGTGTATCAGAAATTTTGAAACTTTTGGAACAGTCAACTTTGGGGATCTGTAACTTGAGATGAAAAAGTCCTAAAATCATGAAACTTGGATGGGGTAAGGTGAATAGGAAGGCATGCACATGACAAAGTTTCAGAATTTTTGGATGAGCAGTTGGAAATCTATGGAGTTTTGAAAAGGCAAACTTGGAAGAGGAAATTTCAATGATTGTCTCAGAAATTTTTACAGTTCTAGAACAGCCAACTTTGCAAAGCCATAACTATGGATTTATGGGTGCTAAAATCATGAAATTTATTTTGAATGAAAGATGAATAGCAAGAGAGTCATGGAAATTAAGCTCAGATTTTTTGGAGATATAGTTTGCATATGGGGCATGGCTAAACTTGCAGACTTGGGACAGTTAAATTTCAGTGCACATATCAGGGATTTTGCTCAAAAATCAAAAAATTTGCATGAAACAACTTGAATAGCATCTATTTGAACTTCATAACAATGCCAAGTGTAGTATCATATCAGAATCTCAAAGGAAATATGAAAATACATCAAGAATTTGGATTTTTTTGCTCAAGGCATGTCAAAAAACTGAAATATGGAAGCTATTCTTCAAGTCAGAATCCTCAATCCTTCTTTAAGAGCCAAATCGACATGTTCTTCATGCTCCAAGCTTCCGCCCTTCTCTGATAGCCAAAGCCCCTTTTTCTAATCCTCTTTTTTGGTTGATTCTTGGTAAAATCTGTGGCTTTTGTTTGTTTTTAGTGCATGGGTCTGTTTCTTGGCTTGGATCCAGGCATTTCGGGACCGGTAGACCATGATTAGGCCGTTGAATCAGCAGAAAAAATGGTTCTTGGCATGATCAAGTTTTTAGGGTTCTTGAAGAATTCATAGGAAATATCCCACAGGCATTTTTACAAAAGATAACTCGGCTATATAAGGCATTCTAATCTTTATAGTTTATTTATATGCTATTTTCATGTGGTTGCCACCTCACATACTCGAGGTGCCATGTGGCAAAAGGTGATTGGGAAATGAGTGACTAGGCCAAAGGGAGTAAATAGGAAATTTTTTTGTTTTTGCAAATTTGGCACGATTCCCAAGAAATTGAATATGAGGGTCATAACAAGGTCTTTTTCAAAAATTCTTTTTTCCATATGGAATCTTTTTTGATGCTCTACGTGATGGGAGAATCTTTTAGCAAAAAAAAGCATCTTAATTTTTGGCTCAAAATGAGGCTAATTTTGGTGAGGTGGCAAGGTTATGGAGTGATGTGGCAAATGGGTGATGACATGGCACAATGAGGTGATGATGTGGCAAGCAAGGTGGTAAAATAACTTTTTTCTAGTCAAAACTTTTTGTGATGTGGTGATGAGGTGGATGACATGTGTATGGTGATGTGGATGTACTTGAGTGATGATGTGGATGACATTTGGCATTTTGAAGATGATGCAGATGATTTGGCATAATATTTGGCACTTGTGCACATACACATTAGGAAAATGTGCACTTTCTCTCTCTAGATTTGTCTTTAGAGAGAAAATGGTCTTAGACCTTAGGAATAGCCAAATTTGGTGGAGTTTTTTGCATTTTCTCAAGAAAGTGGATGAATAATAGGTATATGATGTGCTTTGACTAGAAAAAAGAAACTTTGGCAACCTTTGGCTAGGGGAAATGGTAATGGAGTATGGAGATAGGAAGTCATGAATGGGATCAAGATGAAAGGAACATGAAAGAAGCCTTGGAAAATGGAATTCATGCCAAAATGACTTGGATTAGCCACATACCAATGAACCTTGAGGGGTCTTCCAAACTCTAACAAGGGGTCTTCAATTTAGGCTCAAATCTTCTTGCTTGAATCTCAACTTTCTTGCCATACTTGTATGATGCTCAATCAATGTTCTCCCTTGGTTCTTCATCACAAATGTTTTCTAAGAGTCTTCGAAGGTAGATGTCTTCAATTATGTTGCTTGATTAGCTCATGCACACGAACCAAATGTTAGCCAAAGGTGTAGTTCATGCAAATGGCTCTTCTATGCTGCCAAAATATGGCAGCACTTGGTAGACCAAGATCGGGCATTGACCATTCCCTGTTAGGACTAACAGTAGACTTTCAGCCTTAGGCATATCAACCCAAGCATGAACCTCGAAAAATTGGGAAAAAAAAAATTTCCCAATCCTTAGAGCAGTAAGGTAGGATAATGTTAAGTTAGGAAGAACAGTGGAAACCCTGAAAAAAATTCTGGCCATTAGGGAGTAACCTCTCACAGAGTGCGCTCAATTTTGACCTCGATAGATGCATAATTAGAGTAATCAGGTAGCTCAGGGTAGCTTAAAATTTGAATTTAATCTAGGAATGTATGTTCTAACACTAAGAAACTGTATATAAAACAAAAATTAGAGTAAAAAAGGAGTAACCCCTCACAGAGTGCGCCCAGTGCATTTCCAAAAGTTTTGAAAGTGCTTCTCGCGCATTGTGTGAGTGGTAGGTACTTTTTGCCTGAAAGAACCTAATGTATTAATCTCTTTTTTTTTTTTTTTTTTTTTTTTTTTTTGAGAGAGTAAGGGTTGATTTTTTCATTAATTAGATAAAGCCATACAATCCAATTACCAAGCTTGAAGATAGCATGGCAAAGGTGAAAATTTGATACTCATAAAACTTGAGCATCAAAGAGAACAACAATAATAGTGATAATATCCAGATAATAACAGTAGTAACAGCAGTAGTAATGACAAAATGTCAGCAAAATCCCGATAGTATCTCAAAATTTCCAAAGTAGCAGGAGCTCAGCTTTCTGTAACCCAATCTCCAGAATGGAGTCTTCAGATTCCTGTAAATGCAAACAAAAATACCAAACATGATCTTCAAAAGTTGGATTCTGGAAATCAAGAGCATGATCATAATTGGTGGACATGGAAATGGTTTAGAGGAGCAAGAAGGACTAGTCTTGGCTGTTAAGGTTATTATTGAACCACTCATTGTAATGCTGATAGAATTCTGCTGTCGAACCCAGAGAGTAACTATTTTTGCCACAGTCATTCTGAATAAGTAGCATTGCCAAACTTTCCTTCCCCATGAGTATCAGTAAAGTGCCATATAGATCTGTCAGAAGCTTATGACTGTAATACATTTCCCTGTATCTACTTAATTGTTTTTCTGTCATTGCAAAATGAGTATTGGATAGAAAATGAAACGGAATATGCATCTGCATGAGTTCCCTGGTGTAGATTTCTGCCCAAACTGCTTCCTTCTGTCTAGAACTCTCTACCTCCCATATAAATTCATCTGTCATATCACATAACTGCTTCAGTGTTAATTCTTTCCCAGCTCTCTGATTTTGGTGCAGAGATATTTCATAACTGTCAATATCTGTATTTAGTCTTGTCGATCCTTCCCCTTTAAGAAACCTAAGATATTCTGTCACAGTCAGAGTATGGAGCATTAGAATCAATAACATTGAAGTTGGAAACAAATAAATCAAAGTGGCCCCTGAAAAGCCCTATCAAATTCCAGCAGTAGTATTTTTCTCCAGCTTTCCTTTTATGACATGTGGCAATAGCTTCAATGTCTAACTGGAAATGCATTTTAATCCAGAAAGTAGAGAGAGGTTTAAAGGCATAAAGGATTCTATTTCTAGATTTCCAAATGTTCCATAAGGCAGTATCAACAAGAATGTTAGCAAAGATATCATCTTGTTGCAGAAAATCTAAAATGTTATCGATGTTCCTTTTTTTAAGGTAATAACCAATTTTGTCCATGAACCAAAGAAAGATATGCTCCAAAGTCTCATTCTGAAGGCAGCCAGAATGACAAACAGTAGAAACATTACATCTTTTGGACAAGGATACCAAATTTGTGAGACTCTTTTGAGCAATTAACCAGACAAAGAAGCTGATTTTTGGAGTGCAGTAGGAGTTCCAGATATTTTTGAAAAGAGATAGGACTTGGGAATGATTTAAGGACCATTTCAGCATAGCTTTTACAGGGGCATCAGCAACATTAATCAGAGAGTAAATTTCCTTGACCTTATAGAATATAGAGCAACCAATCGAATTATTGAAATCATTGAATTTATTGAAAGGAGCTAGGATAGCCTTAAAATAGACATAAATTTTCTTGTCAGTGGAAGTACCTCTGAGCACAGATTTTAAAGCAGTCCAAGAAATGAAAGAATTATTATTTCTATATAGATCTTTGATAGCAATGATTCCCTTGCTGGCCCATTTGCTATAAATTTTAGGATGCTTGATAGCCACAACTTTAGAGTGCAGATCCGAGAAAATAGGTGACCAAAAAAGATTTGTGTTCATAGTAGCATCTTGAAGATTATTTCTTTGCAGCTCAGGATGAATTTTATTCCAAGCCATAATCATATTCCTCATCATAGGAGAAGTGTTGGGAGCAGGGTGAATATTAATAAAAGCAGATTCTGGAAAAGAATGTTTAACAGAAGGATGACCAGAAGGATAGGAAATATTCAGCCAATATGCAATAAATATAGAGGCAGGAGAATTATTGCCCATAATTGTTCTCCATATGTATTTCCTGCCAGAGAACAAGCCTGTAAGTGAAGATTTTTATATCCTAGACCTCCCAAGTTCTTAGGTCTTGAGATTGAGTTCCAGTTTACCAGATGGGATCCATTCCAGATGAAATTTCGAATTATTTTCTCCAGCTCAGAATAAATAGATTTAGGGGCAACAAGAGCAGAGGAGAAATAGACATGGGAAGAAGCAAGAACAGAGTTTGCTATGATTGTCCTTCCTGCAAAAGAGAGACAATTTCTGTAATTATTCAACTTCTTCTTGATTCTATGAAGGATTGGATCCCAAAGACCTTTCAAGCTGTGATTGAGAGAGAGAGGCATGCCTAAAAGATTAGAAGCTTGATTGGAATTGAGGACAGAAATGCCACAAATTGAAGGCTGGATAATATCACCAATAATTCTACTTTTTTCCATATTAAGATAAACCCCAGAGGCAGCAGAGAAATCTTTAATCAGATCCAAGAAAATATTGACATTGTTGGGGTTAGAATCCAGGAAAGCAAACGTGTCATCAGCATATTGAGATATTGTGAGGGATTCCAGACTATTTGGGAGCTTGAGTCCAGTTAAAATTCCCGAGTTTTGCAAATGAAGAACACATCTCGTGAGCATTTCAGCAACAATGAGAAAAAGATATGGAGCTAAAGGGAAACCTTGTCTAACACCTTTTGCTAAAGGGAAGAAACTTGAAGGAGATCCATTTATCAAAACAGCAGAATTAGACATAGAATTTAAGCCATGAATGAGAGAGATGAGTTTGGATTGGAATCCCATCTTTTTTAAGGCAAGCTCAATAAAGTCCCAACTAACCGTGTCAAAGGCTCTTTTAAAGTCTTATTTTAGCAGGATGCAAGATTGATTTGAGATTCTGTTCCAATGTAAGCCTTCCATAGCACTGATGTAATTGGCTAAAATAAATCTGTTAAGAAGAAAAGCAGTTTGATTGGCACTGATATTTTTCTGAAGATAAGATTGAATTCTTTTTGCAATAATTTTTGCACAGAGCTTATAAGAGGAATTTGTCAGGGAAATTGGCCTCCATTCAGAGAAGGAGCTAGGATTATCAACCTTTGGCACTAAAGTGATGAATCCAGCATTGAGGGGTGCAGATGATTTGAATTCCAAAAGCCATGCACAAGACTAATGATATCTTCCTTCATAATATCCCAAAATTGAACATAAAATTCTGGAGGAAATCCATCTAGGCCCGGGGACTTATTTTTGGAGAAACTCAATAAGGTTTTAAAGATCTCTTCTTCATTAGGAATAGCAGTAAGAGAAATATCCATGTGATCAATTGGATGAGGCAAGACAGTATCTAGATTGCTAATGAACTTATCTTTGTCCACTATTTCAGAAGTAGAGAGATCACATTTCTTGAAAAGGTAGGAAGAATTCTCAAAGAAGAAATTTTTGATGTCAGGGATCGAGCTGAGAGAAGTGCCAGAATTATTAATAACCTGATTTATGGAATTCCTTAGGAGCCTGCATTTAGCCACTCTGAAGAAAAATTTAGAGCTACCCTGGTCAATTTCACTGTTATATTTGATTTTGCATTTGATGGCTGAGAATTTGGCATCCCTTTCCTCTATATTCTTAAGAAGATTCTCAATTATTTCTTCTCCAACATGGAGATTGAGGTTATAGGGATCAATTTGAAGCAAGGATCTTATTTCTTTCATTTTGCTCAGGAGACTCTCTTTTTCTTGGATTTTTGCTTTGTGTTTATTTTTGGCCCAAGACTTGATCCAATCCTTAGCTTTTTTAACCTTGAGATAGAAATTATTCATGGAGGAATTTGGCAACACTGAGTCAATAGATGTATAAAACTCAGCAAACTCTTGCTGGAAAGAAGTATTCTGGAGAAGGGAGCAGTTAAACTTGAAAGGAATATTTCTGTCCTTGGGAGAATTCAGTAGATGCTTAGTACTAAGAAATTGAGGCTGATGATCAGATATAGAAGTTCCATCATCACTTGACACAAAGCAATTGTCCCAAAATTCCGAGTTTGGATTAGAAATATAAAACCTATCAAGTGCACAGTAAACTCTGTCTCTACCTTTCTGCTTATTAGACCAAGAATAAATGGAGGTAGAGGAGGGAATGTCAGTTATAAGATTATCCCAATTAGATCTCTCAGCTATGGTCATATTGATTTTATTCCCAAGTTTCATATCCCAAGTAGGAGTATTATTAAAATCTCCAGCAAGGATCCAGTCAATAGAGGAGTTACTTGATATCCAAGAATTAATTGAAGGCCAGAGTTTCTCTCTCTCCTTAGGACAGGTAGAGGCATAGACATTTATGACTCCAATGGTGGAATTGTTTACAGAAAACGTCACAGCCTGCCACATTTTAGTAACACTATTGCAGAATGAGATGTGCTGTAAATTTTTCCAAATAATAGCCATCCCCCCTCGAGTACCATTAGCTTCAATCCAAATTGAAGAAGACCCTGGGTAAATCCAATCTCCCAGGTTAGAGGCTTCAAATTTAGGGAGCTTCAACTCTTGGAGCAAGACAATGTCTGCATTATATTGTCTTAATTGGGAGATAGCTCTCCTTCTTTTTAGAGGTCCCTTGATACCTCTCAAATTCCAACTAACTATCTTCATTAAGAGAGGAAAGATAATTAGGGGTCTAGATAGAGAAAAATCAAATGTTTCTCCTTGATTTTTTCCCCCCCTTCTTGTTTCCTTGCTTAGATTTTTTGCTTCTAGTGTTTTTGGCAGGAGTGTTAGGGTCCTCTATATTTACCATAGCTTTAGATAAAGACTTTGGCTTTAAAAAGGTATCTCTCAGTAACTCATCTTCTCCCCAACTTTTTTTGCACACATTTTCTTTATTATTATCAAAATCTAGCTCATCATCACTATCAGATGCACCCCCTGGAATAAACTCAAACATTCTATTTATAGAATTATCAAATAAGCTTTTCTTAGAAGAGTTCTGGAAGGGTACTTGCCTAGAAAATTGAGCATCCGTAGCTGTATTCTGAGAGTTGGTGCAGATCTCTGGACTGATACTTGGAGGAGATTCCTGTATGCTCTCGGTCTGGAGTATCTAAAACCATCAATATTTCTGCAGAACAGTCTGAAGAACATTCTAACCTTTCTGTCTCCTTACCTTGAGTAACATCTTGAACTGAATTTATGTATATTAATCCTTCCTGAAGAGTTGCCATTTGTTTCTCAATATCTGAAGAGATGGATGGAAATTTTTGACTCCCATGAGGAGGGCTTTTTCCAAAGTCTATGAGGGGTTCAAATTGGACCTTAGGACTTGAACATGAAGGATGAGAGGATAGATCAATAATAGGATTTGCAGATGTACAAGAATGGGTTTCAATCAATTTCACCAAATTTCCAGGATCCAAAATTTGATCATCAAGGTTAGTATTTAAGTTTACAAGTACCTGAAATTTATTGGAGCAGAGGACCTTATTTTCCAAGTCAAGCCAATTTGATGCATCTTGCTTCCCATTTTTGACCGGGTCAGGAGCCATATCAGATACTGAACATATTTTGGAAGGGTTTGGAGATTTTTCCATAACTGCTTTTCCTACCATCTGAGGATCAGAGTTCACCTTTTCTTTCTCTTTTTCTTTTGTTGCCTGAGTATCCAATGGATAAGTCTTGGAAATATGGCTTTCCCTAATTAATGAATCTCCCTTACTTTTTTTTTTTTAGCTTCAAAGATGTAGACAATCTGGAATTATTCAAAGCTTTTGCATCTTGAATAATTTTGTCTAAAGTAGAGTGCAAGTCTTCTGTTGACTTAGTTGGTTGACCAATTGGAGCTTTTCCTTTGCCAGAGAATTCCCCATACTTTTGTATGACCTTAGTTTCTGCAGCCTTTTTGTATATATCTGTTAAGCTGCTTTTATTCGAGGTCGAGTCTGAGAATACTATACCTTGACTATGTTTTATATTTTCTCTTTCCAATATGTTCTTTTGGATTCTCCTTTGAGAACCATTGACCTTTTTCCAAGCAAATTCATTATTATTCTTTTTTGCTGCATTGCTTGGTAATATCGACATATTAGTTTCCATCACACCTTGAAGTTTGGTAGTTTTATTTACCATTGGTTCATCTGAAAACAGAACCCTGTCATCCCTACTTAATTCCTTTGAAGAAATTGTGTTCTTTGCCATATCTATCCCATCAGCTTGTTTCCTGGAATTTGCTTTACAGTTTTCATACCAGAAATACCTATTCTCACATAGTTGACAAAGGGAAGGTAAACCTGACCATCTTAGTGATAGTGCTGACTTTTGCCCAAAAGCATCAAAGAAAGGGATTTCAGTTGGAATGGCTTTGGATAAATCAAGCTGAATAAAAGCTCTAGGAGGTCTATCAGGAGAATCTTCTGTGGAAATGTAGGTGCCAATAGAGTTAAATAGTTTCTTGAAGCAATCTTCATTCCAATAAATTGGATTCAGACCATGAAGGGTGTTAGAAGCAATACACAGGGAATCAAAAGAAGTGGTATCCAACCTGGGATTCCATTTGAGAAAAGAGATTTGGAAATTTTCGAATAACAGAGGTCCACAATTGAGAAAAAAATTTGTTGTTCTCTTATTTTCGCATTCGACCAGAATGAAAGGATAGTTTAACCAATACATAGCTTTGATAAGGACTCCTTTTTGAAGGTTTTGACAGAAAGTCCATAATTTCCCTAGATTTATACCACATTTGTTAACCTTGACAAGAACAGCAGTATCTTTGAGAATCAACATTTTTTTCATGCATAGAGGGAAGATTTAAGGAAATACCATGATATAAAGGTTGCTTATTTCCATCTGCAGCTCGGAAGTCCATCAAAGCATCATTGAAGGTTTTATTCGACAGAACATTCCTTACTGGTTTTGGAACTCCATAAGGCAGAGGAATTTGAGTAGAAGGGTGCAGAGTTGGCAGCCGACCATGGAGATCAGGATCCTTTGATAAATTATCCCAAATTGGCACCATATGAGATATGGGATTCATGATCTGATCAGCAGACAGAAGGTTAGCAAAATCCCCAAAAATCAGACCATTTTTTGGATTTTCTTGGAAAAGTCTTAACTGGTGAAGCAAGGAAAGCCGCTCAGAATCTTCAAGCTGAGCAAAACCATGGAGGAAAGCAAGGAATTTAGGGTTAAAATTGGCTAAATTTTCCATTGTAAAGGCTAGGAGATATCAACAAAAGCACGTGAGAGGAAAATAAAAGGAGGAAGAAGGATGATGCAAGGAAATGGCGAATGGTAACGGTCGGAAAGAAGCTAAAGGGTTCAAAATCAACACAATCACTAAGAGATCAAAGTAGCTTTCCTCATTGTCCATGATCCACCTCAGAATACAATCTGACTGTTAACTTTGTATCAGTCCAGTCACAATTCACCCGAAAGATTGCAGTTGCTTCTGTATTCTTGTTTCCTATGAATTCTTCCAGCCAAGATTGAACAATTTCTGCTTCAAATTCTTCACAGCTCGGAACAAATGTATATTCCGGATGAAAATTTTCTTCTGGGAAATATTCCTTTGTAATCAGAGATTGCCAGAGTCGAGTAACAGATCCATTCAAATAACCACAAGTCAATCTGCCTTTGCCTTGGAGAATTACAAATTTTTTTGTAACCATATGTAGATAATTTGAAGAGGAATCATATGGGTACTAACTCAAATTGCTAGCCCATACAGGGCTAGCAGAGATCTGAAAGAAATTGGGGTCGATTGGGGCAGAAATTTCAAAAAACAGGCAAGAAGCAGGGCTTAACAGAAAATTTCGGAAAAATTTTCCAAGAAAATTGGCGCTCTCCCATTCATTCCCCAGACCATCCTCTAATGTATTAATCTAGCAAACATTAATGCTTTACATAATGGTATAACATGAAATTGCAGGTCCAAACCCTGAAACTCCCAGACCTATAAATAGACCCTTAAGGTTCTTCATTTTCATCTTTCTTCTCCAGCTAGCTGCTCTCCGGCCAAGGAGGCAATTTTTAGGCGCTCGGAAGGCGATTGACCTATTTTAAATCATGGCCCACACCAAACAAACTGCTCGAGTGGTTATGCCAGATGGTTCCACCAGCATCCAAGTTCTTGCGACTGAATAGAAGGCCAGGGAGGCTCGAGAGCGAGCTAGACAAGAAGAAAATCCTAACCCTGACCCAGATGCTGAGGAGGAGAACCAGCAGAATCAAGACTAGCAAGAACAACCCCAGGACCCTAATAATCAAGAAAACCCAGAGGATCGGAGAAATGACAAGAGGAGGAGGATGAGGAGGACCAGCCAATACCAGAGGAGCTAGTGCGTCGGCTAAAGAAAATGGGCAAGAGGAAGAAGGCAGCAAAAAGGAAGAGAATTGCAGAGAAGGAAGAGCGCAGAAAGTAGAAGGAGGAGCGCCAGAAGCTCCCGACAGGCCACCATCTTCTTCCTCAGATACAAAATCGGACGAGGAGGTGTCGAGAGTCCCCAGCCCAGCAGAAGGCTGGGGACCTTCAAATCCAAATAATGATGATGAAGAAGCTGCATCACCACCCCCATACCCGAAATGGCAGAAACCGACAACTGACCCCAAGAAGGGCAAGCGGGCATGGGAATCCTATGTACTCAAGCATGAGCGAGAGTACAAGAAGAAATTGAAGAAGTACCAGCAGTACATGAAGATGTACGAGGAGTACTCGAAATACTATGAAGCAAACAAAGTAACGTACGTGGAGGGAGGAAGACCAACAAAGAAAAACACCTTGAAGCCGCCCCTGGAGAGACCCGCGGCAAATAATGTTGCCCTTGCAATCCAATTGTCCCACACCATCTAAAAAAATAAATCTGGGTCACTTTGCATGCTGGTCTTCAGGATATCAATTGGATGCATTATACTCTTGCCAAATGCAGAGGCCAAACCACCTAGACAAATTCTCTCCATGTTGAGGCCAAAAATAAGGCATGCATAACCATTAGAATTGAAATGCAAGAACGGTAAAACTCACCTACTCACCTGCCGCCATTGTGCTCAAGACTCCATTTCCCTCCATTTCCCTCAAGACCCGAAGCTGGGATTTTTGAGAAAACATAAGAGCAAAGACAGCCGCATCTTAAATGCCTGAGAAGTCCGTGTATCTTGAAAGGAAGCTCGTATCTTTTGAGACTGGGGCTGAAATAAACTGCTCTTTTTGGCCATGATTGATGCTCTGCCGTAAATAAACCCTAGAAGGTAAGTTAGGAAGAAATAAACCTAATGGTAAAAAGATAGTCGAGCGAAAAAAGAGACTAAATTTGGACCTTTCGATGTAGTCAAGTCATTTGTGGCCCTAGGATCTAGGGCTGGATCCAAATCCAGGATTTACAGAATGACATTATAATATAGGATACCTTCTAATATCATGCTACCAATCTATTTATTTCACATGAGATACCACAAAGTTAGTATAAAAAGTAGAATCAATCTTTTCAAATCTTTCTTCATCTTCGTATTCAAAAAGCATGTGAGGAAGGTAAGAACTTGGATTGTTGATTAAATGGACTGCTTTCGCACTGATATTATAGGATTGAACTCTACATGCCCATCTACAAAGCTTGGCTTTTAGATGATTTTTGGCAACAAGTAGAGACTTGTTTCATAAAGACTTGGATGTGACTCTTTTGAAAGATATGTTCTTGCCTATCAATCATAAACATGAGGGCTGCTGCACTCTCTCAAGCCTTAAGTACCTAAGTTCAGTTTCAGATCGAATTTTGCTTGCAAAAGAAACAAACATATTTTCTTGAAGTAATGCCAACCCTATGGCACTTTTAGTGATGCTAATATAAGCGTGGAAGGGTTTCCCGAGGTCTAGGGGTTTCAGCAAGGTGGAATGACATATAGCATCAACGATTTTCTCAAATGCATCTTGACAAACCTCATTCTAATCAACTAGCATATATTTGCTTGCTTTCTTTGTGAATTTCCCTACCTTGGTGAGGTTTGAAATAGGACTTATGTTGTGTGAGAGTTGAAGCACATACATTCTCAAAAAATTGATCATACCTAAGACTCTCTTGACATATTTGAAAGTCTTTGGAGGAGTAAGCCTCTTCAATGCTTCTACTTTGTTTGCAGCCACTTGGATGCCATTTGTGGAGACTTCATGACTAGTAGATCTCCTTTTGAGCATAAAAGCATGCACTTCTTTGCACACCTCTCTCTCTATACATAGAACAAAACTTTGTGAGATAGGCAAAATGATCTTTAGTGGAAGTATTCAAGCACAAATCATCCCAAAAAAGACTCTAAATAAGGAGGTTCTTCTCATAGCAAAAGTTTCCCAAGGTGTGATGAAGGCTGTCTTTGGCTGATACTCCTCTTTGATGCTGATTTGATTGAACCATAAAAATCCATCCAGATTGAAGGACATCTTTTACCTACAACAACATGTGAGATCTATTCTAGAAAAGACAAAAGGATAACAATATTTGATAGTAGCCTTCTTTAGATCTCTATAGTCCATACATATCCTAATACTTTTGTTCTTTTTTTCAATAAGGACAATATAAGGCAACCAGTCAGGTTCACAATTTATGAAATTACACCTGCATCATTCATTTTGTACAATTCTTCGTTAATAAGACTTAGCAAGGCACCATTTATCCTTCCAAGTTTTTGCATAATAAGTTTCATACCCTCCTTGATCTTCATCTGAAACTCACACACATTCTTGTCAATACCAATCAACTTTTAGTAATCCCAAGCAAACACATCCATTCATCAAATCATGACCATGCCTTCATCCTCTTCCTTAAACATGTCACCAACATAAAGCACTCTACTTTGACCCACAAGGCCCCCAAACTTGAATCAGTATTACTTTTTTTCCATAACTTGTTAGTAAAAATCAAGTAGTTAAACCATTATGCATTTGTGGGCCAAAAAGTTTACAAACCATGTCTCTTATGCAACATGATTTCGTAATATAATTTAATAACGTAATAAATAAGCATTGTTTTTTAACATTATCTAGAAATATAGTTTAATAGTATAATAAATAAGTATTGTTTTTTAACATTATCTTGCAACGTAGTAAAAGTAGTTAACTTCTATTCTTGCTTAAAGTATACGGTGTGTAATATTGCTTAGTATCACGAGTTTAGTGGCATAGTATTTCATTACATCCATCTTTCTTAGTATATTAACATAACAATTTCGAACCACGCTTAGAAATATGTTTCATCGTCGTGGTTTGGTATATTGAAAGATTATTTTACAAACTTGTTAAACAAGGTGATATTAGAAAATAATAAGGTATAATATGATGGTTTATTAGCATGGTATGTTAACATGGTTGGGTAGTCGATATATGGGGCCATTAGTTTTTTATGGCCATCATGCCATGTGCTATATTGTTGCCTAAGATTTGAGTGTGACTTTTTATTAATGTACTGCCATGCGCTATTTTGTTGCCTGAGATTTGAGTGTGGCTTGTTATTAATGTACTATTGCTTGTTAATGTGGTGGGGTGGATAATATAGGTCTCATTTTCTGTGTTCAACGTTTCTGCCACTATCTTCTGGGTAGCCAGATCAAGTTTTTTGTTGATCACCAAACTCTTCTGTACTTGATCAACCACATCCATGGGACACATCGCACACTGGATTCTCGTTTTACAAGAGTTTGCTCCTTTTGAGATTGTCCACAAACTTGGGAAGTCTCATACTGCACCAGATTATCTCTCACGCATACGCGTACACATGGACGATCCGTCTTCTAGTGTCTCAGATACTTTTCTTGATGCTCAACTTTTTCTGGTCACGGCCATGCCTCATTGGTTCCACGACTATCAACATGCTTGTTATTGTTACGCACTAGCACCTCTAGTGATAACTAACACACCAAAAGGATCCAATGGAAATCGTTTATCCAATGGGCCCCAACCTCTCCAGGCTTTATCCCATACCCCATAGACCATATCAATTCCTCCCCTCCTCGAGATGCTTGCCCTCAAGCATGTGGAACACACCAATGTTGCCACGAGGAATTGGACCTTGGCTCTGATACCAAATGTTACGCACTAGCACCCCTAGTGATAACCAACACACCTATGGAAGAAATCGTTATCCAATGGGCCCCAACCCTTCCAGGCTTTATCCCATACCCCATAGACCATATCAGTTATCAGGCACTTCTGTGATGAATATGGAGATAGTCCATTAATTCCTTGATGGTATGATTCACAAAATGGACACCACAATCACCAACAAGTTCCATGGGACATCTAAAGCTAGTGATGACATGCGTGTAGAGGACAGCGCCGTCTTGGCCGTGGTGTTATCCGGCAAAGCACAAACTTCGGCCCACTTGGTAGCATAATCTGTAAAGACAAGAATATAGCGAGCACGGGACTGGCGAGCGGATGGATTCATAGGACCAACAAATCTATAACCCATTTATTGAAGGAGAGGGGCCTGGCAACTGGGGTTAACGGTAGAGCGTCACATGTCATGGATTTACCAATAGATATCACAAGCGCGGGCGTGAGTGTGAGAGCCTTTGAAAAGCGTGGGCTAATAATAGCCTACCAAGAGAATTTTCTACGTCATGTTATCGCCACAGAAATGACCACCCCTCAAGTCTTTATGTGCTTGACGAACAATGTTTGGAATTTCATAAAGAACGCACTGACGTAAGATCATATCCTTACCGCGTTTATAGAGATGCCAACAACCATGATATAATCACGGACTTAACAAAGGAATTGTTGTCTGTGTATACGCAGTCGCTCAGGAGAGAGTGTAGGGTCTGCAGGAGGGTCTTTGGAGCGCAATGAAATTCGTTCATGTTGCTGTAGGGTCTCTATGATATATATCTATTAAATCAAAAAATGTGAATTACAATGAATTGCTATGCGGTTAAAATAATATCTATCTATTAAATCCTAAAATGTGAAGTACAATGAATTGCTATGCAATGTAAGACACCTAAACCTCGCACATGAATATGCAAGACAAATCACATAGCATCAGTTTTTTTTTACCAAGAAAATGAACAGATATTTGAATTTGTAGTTTAGTATAGATTAAGAAGTTCAAGGACGTAAGCCACAATAGGTTTCTTTTAGCCTTTTAGCCTTCAAAGTTGACAATTTTTTGCAGCAAAAGTAATGATAAACTGGATGAATTGAACAACAAATATATGTAAGAAATCATATATGCAATTCATAGAGGAATTGAAGCCCATAACTCCAATTCTTTGATCAGAACATGCATATGCTATACTTTAGGCAGTTTTGACCATAGTCAAATGGTGTTCAACTTGTTTGGGGAGGGGGGACAATGGAGGAATTCTAACGTTCATGAGAAGCCGTGGCTGGGCACTATACAACACACCTAAATGGGTCCGGCTCCATCACTTTACAATGGCTGAAACAGGTCCTTCCTCCACCAACTTTACAACGATGCATAGTCACTTTTACAACAAGACGAACACGTGACCTCCAAGTATAAGAGACCACCATATTTTGCAATATTAAAAATTTTAGATTGAACTTTCTTCTTACAAGCTCAAGCCACAAAGGTACACGCTTATAGGGACACCAGTTTGATCCAGTATCACTTGATATGAAATTTGTCTAATTAAAGGCAAACATTGTCTTCTCAAACATTGTAGATTAAAAAAATAAAACAAAATCAAACTCATCTAATTCAAAGTTGAAATTGATGAATTATGATCTCTTGAACTGTTGTTCAGAGCACTTGGAAGATTCAAACTCCATTTCAGATTATGTGACTGTCATTACAAAGATCATACTCTCATCTATAAGTCATATAAATTCTCACCTAATTGATTGCAAAAGAATTGATGCCATTTTAACCAAACGCCCCGTTTCTTTTTTGGGGCAATTAATATTCTTTCTAAAATATAGAGGCATTTGATAGTTTTTTCTTGATTCAGTATTCCCAATGACATGCGCATATATAAGATCTAGAATGCCCTCAGTTTCCTCTGTGCCGATTGAACAGTGTTGGAAAGCAACATAGCAATGGTCATTGGTCCAACTCCCCCAGGAACAGGGGTTATGGCAGCTGCCACTTTTTCAACTTCCTCAAAGCAAACATCTCCAATCATTCGAAAACCACATGCTTCAGCTGGATCCTGCATCAAAACACATCTTTATACATCTACTTGTAAGCCATCTTAAAAACCCTATATTCTAAAACACTATATCCTAAAACCAGATATTCTGAGGCATAGTCCATGCTAGATGACTATGTGAGAGTGAATTCAACCACATCCAACAGGCTGCATCTAATTCAGCATTGTTATGTTAGAACTATGCTTTGGTAATGAACTTTCAAATGCCATGCCTTGTACTGGCCATGTGCAGGGCCAGGATTCTGATGAAAAGTTTCGTTGGCAAATGCAAAGACTTGTGAACGAACTTACTTCAGGGTTTAATATCATTGTTCTTGCATAGCGGCAGGTCCACCAATTCTTCCTAGAAAGAACGAGGTTAGATTTGTTTATGGAATACTTGTGAACTTGCTCCAGCACTTAATATCATATGCTGCCTGTGGAACCATATCTGACACAGCTCTTGAAATCCTGCTTTCACAACATTGATGCTTACATGGCCTTAAATTCATATACAAAATTCTCAAGCTCAAAGATGCAACGATTGCACTCTTATTGAGATTCTCCTTAGGCAGCGAGATTCAAAATCTGAAAAAGCTTTGATATCTCATGACAGCATGGTGAAAACCCAAGATTAGCAAAGTGGTATCTGTTTGACTCTTTCTGAGACTTTCTTGATTCTCATGGCATGAAGAGACAACTTGTCCTGTATGCTCATTCTCAAAATTGGGTAGCTGGGATGTTCAGTGGGATAAAGAGAACTTGTTCTTAACTGGGATGTGTAACTCAGTCCATGGTGAAGCACGCAAAATTATTCATAAACTTTGGGCTGCAGTTGTCGTTTTGCAGAACAGGACTCTTCCTAATGCATTACTTGGTACAATCCTTTATGAAATGCTCTATAGAAAGAAGCAGTACTCCATATGTTTGGCATATACTGTTAAACACCCAGTATTCATAAGCAATCCTAAAATTCAGTAGCCCCTCCTACACCTATTAATTGCCCCTTAAGTGACTTGAGTTGGTAATCTGCTGCGCTGATCCATAATCTGCTTATCTGCTCCTTGATCAGAGAAGGATAATGCGAGGTCTGCGTTGAGGTCTCAATTTTGAGTGAACTAAAGCCTTCAAGTGGTCTAAAACATTGCCCGCATCCTTGCCTGGCTTCCAGCCTGCCCTATAAGGACAAACACCTCAAGGTAGCTAAATTCCATTGAACAGTGAACCAGCTGCCAACCTCTAAGGATCTAGAAACTCCATGTTTCCAATATTTCTTGAAACAATCTGTGACTGAACTCCTAAGAAAAATCTGGTGAGTCCAACAATCTGCTCTTTACAAGAAGACAACCAAGGAATATGGATTTAATTTCTTACCCGCCATTTGTGTTAGAAAATGATATAAATACAGCTTGGAAAATTTGCCAAAGTAGCGATACGCTGTCTTTGAAGATCTGATCACTGTTACACCTGTTGAACAAAAACTGGTGAAATCTTCGTATCAACTCGCCCAAATTAAACAAATGCATGCCCTTTAGAAAGCTGAGAGAGATGCGTTCTGCTGCCAATAGATCTTGCGCAAATTCTTAGGAAGAAGAAAAGTATAGCTTGGCAAGATTTGCTTGAAAGCACGATGTGCTCTGATACCATGTTATTAAGTAATGCCTCATATGATTCAATGGAAGTTAATGAAAAACAGAATGTGGCGTGCCGCCATATGGTAAGATCCTATGGACATTTGGTAGACATAAACCCCCACTCTCTCCAAAGGTGTCATGTATAATATGCATAAGCCAGGCCACTTGGGGAACACACAAGGTCCCTAGCTGTTAAGTATACAAGGAAGGCAATTTACATGACATTCTTGGCATGGCAACATGGCGACGTACATGCCAAGAATGTCATTCCTGTAACATGGAAATCGCGACATGACATGAATCCCACAGTGTTTGCAAAGAATGTCAACAAAAAAGCAGAACGCTAGTAAATGGAGATTCCTGGAATGAAGTTTATCACGCAGCAGCATATGATCTGATGATTGGGCAGAATGGGGACTGACTGGTTTTCACGTGTGAGAACCTTAGCTCTACTTACATCTTTAACTCTGCTGACTGGATGAGTCCAAGCGTACACAATGTTCTTGCCTAACTTATGTAGTGATTAGAACTTCAGCAATTTTATTACTGAAGAAACCCTGTATGCATGTATGCTAGAATGAAAGAGATACACGATATAGCTAGGCTATGAGTGAACTGGATAAAGAACTATAAAGCATGACTATGGCTTTATAGAAGAGCCATGTCAGCAACATATGTGGCATGCCTAGTCATCTAAGAGTAGTGACATGTCATGTCATTCTCTAACATCCCCCCTGATGACTAGCATGACCCAAAATATCGAGAACAAAACCAGAACTACTAATGCAAAGTATCCCCCCTGAGATATAACGCTGCCTGGAAGGAATTCAGCATATGAAGCAAATTCAACCACAGAAGTAACCATGGCTGCCACTTGATGTTGGTGCTAAACCATAACATCCGGCCTCTGTACCATTCCCTTTTCCAGGAAACACAAGGAACGGTATAAAACAACTTTCTTTGTCTCTGTAATGAACCATACTCAGCCTTCAACCCAAGGTTAAACCCATGTAAGTGTCCTGCTGAATCCTGGAAACATGTACAACTAACAACACTCTCAGCAGTGAATGTTTTTACTTGACAGTTTGAACATCTTTCCGCCATAAAAGGTAGCACTTGTAACTCGTAACACTCCTTAGGTAACCCAACCATACCAAGTGTTAGTGATTGCTTTGGAAGCTGTGCTGCTAATGCACTTCTGTCAGAAACCATATCATC
This sequence comes from Isoetes taiwanensis, assembly GCA_021234155.1. Taxonomy (NCBI): domain Eukaryota; kingdom Viridiplantae; phylum Streptophyta; class Lycopodiopsida; order Isoetales; family Isoetaceae; genus Isoetes; species Isoetes taiwanensis. Next base: position 2,701,796 of record JAJEKV010000091.1, read on the forward strand.
TCTCTTTAGAAATACAGAATTGTGAAGATCAAATAAAACCTGATTCTGTTTATGCTTACAACTGTAGCTAATTTTCGACATCTTGTTCAATTCGCCAACATCATAATGAGGCACATATCCCAAACACTCAGGCAAGTTAGGATGATCCTCCAACCTTCCATCATGTGAACACGGTAATTCTAGCTGATGAGTACAAATGTGAGCCATAATAGAACCAAATTCAGGAAGGGTAGCATGAAGATCAACCCAAGGAAACTTAGAAATCTGTTCCTCTTTAATATGAAATTGCTTATGATCCATTGAAAAGGATGCTAATTTTAGTTCTTCTGAAGCACTTTGCAATGTAAACTTGTGGTCATTTTCAAAACATTCAGCTCGTATATACCCTACAGGGACATCAGCAGCTGTGTCCATGACAAGATCAGAGAGTATACCTTGTTCGGAAAAATCAGCACTCCATTCACATGAGACTACCATGTGCTCGTCTTCTATCTCATTGCAAATATCCTGAATCAGAGCACCCTGCAGAGCAGGTACAAGAGCAATATATAGCGGTGAAGACTCCGAGAACATCTCTGTTACAGCATAATCTGCTATGTCGAATGAAGTTTGGATTATAGAAGATGGACTAATATCGTGAGCATTATCTTCATTGGACATAGTATGCTCTTGTTTGATCCGTGCAGCTTGCCCTTCTCCAAGGTTTTCCACAATTTTATAATCATCATGGAAAAATGTATCAGGAATATCTTCTTGATGAACATCTGTGTCAGCTATCATGGCTGCCATAATTGCAACCTCATCCCTAGCATCACCAAGTGGAAGGGAATAATTAGCATGACGTAAGTCTTGGTCATGGCTCTGTCCAAATTGAAACCTTAGATAATCCCACAACTCCTTGGCAGTAAGGAATGATCTTTGCAAAACCCCTGATTGTAAAGTAGCATCAATGGTCAACATTATAGATCTGTAAACTGCGTCGTCTTCATCAAGAGTAGCTAAAAGATTATTTCCTCCGACAACATGCCACATGCCTTGGGATATCAATGACCAGGTCATTTGAAATCTCCATTCTTCGTAGTTATGAATGGTTAAAATCTTACCTTTCAGAGGAGCTATAATCTGATAAAGCTGCCTAGCAGACTCAGTAGTAAAATAGACCATGATTAGATTCTCTAGCAACACAGTTATATCACATCTACAATAGCACAAGTCTGACAAGACTGAAGCGTAGAAAGAAGGAAGAAATCTCACACAAATCTTGATGATCAGGGATTTGATGACTTCCAAGGAACAAACTCCAAATCTCTGTGCTTTTGCCAGGAGTATCCCTCAATAACCAACGAAATATCCTGAGTCATCCTGTTCCAAAATAGATGTTCCGGAAATAGATCCTGCATGCAGACTTTTTACTTTCCTTTAAAACAGTCGTATATGAAACATGATTCGACCAAGTTGCCATTCCATCTAGGCAAAGCCTGGATTTGTCGCCACTCAATAAAAAGGAGACTCCAGATCTTCAGATCCACCAATATCCGTTTTCCAGCGTATCACTGCCCCTTTTTTTTTTTTTTTTTTTTTTTACCTGATCAACAAAAATAGTATGCACCTTTTTCTTGTATTCCAAGTAAGCCATGAACCAAAATAGCCATGTAATATGTCTCCGACGTTACAAATTCTACTGCCGATTTCGACGTTACAAATTCTACTGCCGATTTCGCCATATGGCACAAATCCGTCTGCAAAATATTCTCTCACGAGTCTTCCAGACGCCTCAGATGCGCGTCCAAACTACACAACTGAATCTCTTCTTCTTAACATCAGATGTGACTATAAACTCCAGATCCGACCCTTGCTTGCAAACCGTAGCAGGAAGTAGACCTAACCAGACGAAGAATCTTGCAAGATTAGCAGAATCTTTGCAGAGATTTCTCGAGCTTTCATTCTAGACCCGTCCTAGACCCGCAGCACGTTCTAGACCCGTTCTAGACTAACTCTTGCACAAGGCAAGAAAGATGATGCCAGTTCCTCTGATCAGACCCGATACCACGTTCTGATCCCACCTGCTATACTCCGGCACTCATCTCATCCTGCATTCTGGCTCTGATACCATGAAGAAACCCTGTATGCATGTATGCTAGAATGAAAGAGATACACGATATAGCTAGGCTATGAGTGAACTGGATAAAGAACTATAAAGCATGACTATGGCTTTATAGAAGAGCCATGTCAGCAACATATGTGGCATGCCTAGTCATCTAAGAGTAGTGACATGTCATGTCATTCTCTAACAATTACAATGCTAAATTTGTAAACTATGAGGTCGTGCTCCCAGAACACATTCAAAACAGCTCTAATAACATAATTTGTTGCATGTCAAAATCTTCTTCTCTTCTGAAAGCTGGTTTCGGCTAATTCTGGAAGTCTCTATTGTCACTTCTCTTAACTTCACTAATTGCTCTAGACTTCAATTCAATGTAACAACTTATTTTATCAGTCGGCAAGAATGAGGTAACGGTTGTTGAACTCATTAGATTCGTGACTTCCTTTTCCTTGGGCATGTTCTTTTTATCTGTAGCTACAGAGGTCGATATTTAACTTCTTGCTTTCATAATTTTAACTTCCTGCTGCTAAGTTATATTGAAATGGTGAGAACTAATCCATCGAGGGGCCAAGGGTGGGAGGTGAGAGAGGACAGAGAGGAAGGGAGGGGGTAAGAGGGAACCTCCTTCACAGTAATGCCAACATCAATGACAACAGCTCCTGGTTTTATCCAATTGCCCCGAACCAGATGAGCACTTCCAGTTGCAGAAATAACAATATCAGCTTCTCGAGTCAACTCAGCAGGGGCAATGGTGTATTTGTTCACTACCGTCACTGTTGCATTATGCCTCTGCAGCAGATCCGTCAAATCAAGATATATCATAAGAATAAAATCTTTTTCAAAACAAAAAGGTCTAATATTTAAATGCTAAACACAAATGAACAGTTTACACGGAACACTACACTCCTCTTCCCAAAAGAGAGAGAAAAATTTAGCTCGTGTGTGCGTGCATGTGTGAGAGAGAGAGACAGACAGGCACAAAAAACATACAACATTTTGAATCTGCAAGACACTTAATGTAATCTATTACCAGAAACGTCTATTCAAATCTTGATTAAATTTTCCCAAAAGTGGAAAAAATTTAGCTAAGCCACTTAACGTAATCTATTACTAAAACCATCTATTCAAATCTTGATGAAATTTTCGAGAAAGATGTTCTATTCGCCCTAATATCTGGAAAGACTGCCTATGCATTTGTTTTGCTTAATAACGTGACTCCCTTAATGCCAAGGTAAGTGGGTCTCTGTTCTTGCAAAATTCAAGATCATTCTAATCGAGAATGGCAAATAGGCTGCCAAAAATCTGTGGAATAAGATAAAACTTACCTTGACGTAGTGGAACAGGAAGCGGTCAGGCATTCTTGCCATCCCCCTGACCTGCAGAATCCGGTCACGCCTCAATGGCGCTCCCGGATTCTGCAGGTCAGGGGGCTGGCAAGAATGCCCTCCCCCTTCCCGTTCCACATCACATCATGATATTTCCTTTTCTTTGGTGAGCTGCCCATTCATTACATCCTGTTGTGACTCTAAAGTGTTCCTCAGACTCCACAATCTCTAGCTGCTATACATTTGCCATCAAGCTGCTACAAAAAATGCCCTGATACAGCATTTGATATCTTTTGTTTTAAAGGGAAAGATAGATAGAGAATGTTTCTTATCTGCCTGCGAAATCATCAGGTCTAGAAGATGGAAAACACATTACAATATGAAAGATCAATTCCCTGATGTGCTTTATTAACATCTGACTTGTATGTAGAACTTTTACATGTTTTAGCAGATAAAAACACCAACAACGTCTAACTTGCGATGCCATGTTTACCCCATATTTTTACATACCCTGGAAAATACAAAATGAGTGGGTACTAATGTTTACTAGAGACCTGTAGGGTCTATGAGATTGAATATATACAAAATTCTAGGCCTGTTAGGAGGATGTCATCCTCCTCACGTCTAATATATACACTGATACTAAACAACAATAGAAAATAAATTAAAATGCAAATCTGCAGGGCTCAAAATCTATATTTAGCCCTTCTTATAACCTGCTGCATGCTGCCGAGTTGTTGGATCTCTAAAAAGACGGTGCTATCTACATATTATTAAGCAGGGCAACTGAAAATAAATGCTCCTCGTACTCAACTAAGCCCAAATCGACAAAGGACATTCCTGCCCTCACGATTGATATTCCTAGTCTTTCCAGTCTCGTTCTCCAATTAGTGAGAAAACACAATCCTCGCCTTCTTTGGGATCTATATCCAACTACCCAGGTTTTATAATGAAGCTGTCATCTGAAATATTCAGAGAATTTTCCAAGCAAAATCTTCCTTTTTATGGTTAGGACATGCTAGTTCTCCAGGACAGCCAAAGCTGTTCCGCTTCTTGGGCTTCTCAATGGATAATATTCCACCATTTCAAAGCGGTTGAATCAGCAGAACGTCAACTTATCCGACATGATTTGGAGAGGCCAAACCTACCATGAAGCTGTTTGAAAGAAGCTCATCTCCCCTCTTGCATCTTGCCAAAATGGAGTATAAGACACTGCTTGAAAGGCCACTTCGAGCCATAAAACATTTAGCATTAAATTCAGCAAGTAAAATATCATGCGGCGCCAAAGGTTTGCTTCTTATCATTCTAGACAAAAGTGACCCATAAGAGCTGCAGGTTTAGGGGCTTATGGGGTTTATTAATGCTTACTAGAGACCTGTAGTGTCTATGAGATTGATTGCATGCAAAATTCTATGCTTGTTAGGAGGATGTCATTCTCCCCAACGTCTAATATATACACTGATGCTAAACAACAATAGAAAATAAATTAAAACGCAAATCTGCAGGGTTCAAAAGCTATCTAGCCCTTCTCATAAGCTGCTACATATTGCCGAGTTGTTAGATCTCTAAAGAGTCAGTGCTATCTACATATTATCAAGCAGGGCAACTGAAAATAAATGCTCCTTGTACTCAACTAAGCCCAACCCGACAAAGGGCATTCCTGCCCTCACCATTAATATTCTTAGTCTTTCCAGCCTCAATCTCCAATTAGTGAAGAAACACAATCCTCGCCTTCTTTGGGAGGTCTATCTATATCCAACTACCCAGGTTTTATAATGAAGTTGTCATCTGAAGTTTCCATAGAATTTTCCAAGCAAAACCTTCTTGTTTATGGTTAGGACATGCTAGTTCTCCAGGACAGCCAAAGCTCCTTCAATGGATTATTCCACCATTTCAAAGAAGTTGAATCAGCAGAAGGTCAACTTATCTGACATGACCGGAGCGGCTTTATATTTCAAATACATGGTCAAGCCTACCATAATGCTGTTTAAAGGAGGCTCATTCTCCCCCCTTGCATCTTGCCAAAATGGAGTATAAGACACTGCTTGAAAGGCCACTTCGAGCTTTAGCATTAGATTCAGCAAGTATATCATGCAGCACCAAAGGTTTGCTTCTTATCATTCTAGACAAAAGTCACCCTTAACAGCTGCAGGTTTTACTAGCATGTCAGAAGGAGCTTCGTGTGAGCATCTAAAAATGCATTTGATAGCGTTGCTTTTCTAAATGAGTGAGAGAGGCATAGCCTTTGGCAATCCTGGATTGATCAGCACTCTTCAACCTGCCTGAAACTTCCACTCCCAAATATGTGTAGGAGGATACAACTTCCACAGCCTGCCCTTGAAAAAGGAAAGCATTATCTTTTACTCCCAACCAGGAGGTATAAAAGGCCATCACTTTAGTCTTTTGCAGGCTAACTTGCAGTTGTAAAAGGTCTCCAACATTATTAAGTATTTTTGAAAAACCTTGGGGGACAGATCACATCATTAGCATGTAACAACATTGGGATGTTGAGCAAGCATGGATCCTTCCCCACCTAAAGCTTGCACCAAGTTCTCAAGTTCGTCAATATAAAGGCCAAATAGTGCAGGGGAAAGTGGACACCCCCTGTCTAACACTGATGGATAGAGAGAGAGAGAACATGATTTATGTCTACTTAAATCCTAGGGCCTAAAGTACCGAAATTTTAACCTTGCAAGAGTGCATGAGCCTCCTGGACATTTAGTATGACTTTGATGTAAGAAAACGTATATTAGAAGCTGTCTCAAATGTGTTCATTCTGGCCGCTCTAAAATAAGTCCGAATATCAGCATCAGCACTAGTTCTTTTTGTTCCATGGCAAGTTTTCTCTTGTCTACATTTTAGTGTTGCTGCTCGCTTTGTTTTCTTCAACATAGCTAACGTCACTCCCTTGACATCTGCCAGTTTCCTTTTCTTGGTGAGTCGCCCATTTTATTATCATCATGGGATGGCTCATTCTGGACCGTATGATGTAAACATAAGTGTGATAAATGTGGTAAGTTGTGTCCCATCCGGACCAGGCCCTCTAGACTTCGGCTAAGTGGGGCATTTGAAAGACGATCAGACGCAGGTAAAGCAAAAGACTTCAAGCTAAACAGATTATCCATAGCATAGACACTCAAGCTCCAACCATTGGGGACCCTTTCAATAACGCCATATGTGCAGGCTTCCCTAGAATACTGTTATGATGGCGACCCCATAAACTCTTAGGAATAAATGTCAGGGGTAAATGGTAAGGGATGGCTTTGATTTGATTATAATATAATAAAACACCACCCTCAGTACCGAATCTCAGGCAAGCCTTTGGATTTGAAGAAAAACTGACGACACAAAGGCTTTGCAGATTTCCAGAAAGACTTCCATGACAATGGCGCCAAAGAATGGGCTGTGAGGTGAACCTGCAAAGAATTGAAAGCGATGGTGTTATCGCATGCAGGATAGACCATTTTCCTCCAGCCTCCTCTTCGATATAAAAGCAGCAACCCAAACCAGGATTGCAACCGATGATTTCAACCGAATCGAGAGATAAGTGGACTCGAGTGGAAAGGCTACAAATATCCCTGCTATCTAGAATGATCAGAGGTAATATTTATGAGATAATTTTGGCAGACTTTGGTGCCAAAACCTTGAGGCTGCCTCCCAGGCAATGTTATATATTGGAAGGCGGCATATGTTTGCTGAAATTGATGAGGGTCAGAATCTCCTCCTGTTAAACAGAGACTGCCGATATCATGGCATATGGAATAGTACTCATAAGGAACTTCGCATATAAAAGGGCATCCGAACATGTTCGGAAATGAGCTTATCAAACCTTGCAAGAGTGCATGAGCCTCCTGGACATTTAATATGACTTTGATGTAAGAAAACGTATATTAGAAGCTGTCTCAAATGTGTTCATTCTGGCCGCTCTAAAATAAGTCCGAATATCAGCATCAGCACTAGTTCTTTTTGTTCCATGGCAAGTTTTCTCTTGTCTACATTTTAGTGTTGCTGCTCGCTTTGTTTTCTTCAACATAGCTAACGTCACTCCCTTGACATCTGCCAATTTCCTTTTCTTGGTGAGTCGCCCATTTTATTATCATCATGGGATGGCTCATTCTTGACCGTATGATGTAAACATAAGTGTGATAAATGTGGTAAGTTGTGTCCCATCCGGACCAGGCCCTCTAGACTTCGGCTAAGTGGGGCATTTGAAAGACGATCAGACGCAGGTAAAGCAAAAGACTTCAAGCTAAACAGATTATCCATAGCATAGACACTCAAGCTCCAACCATTGGGGACCCTTTCAATAACGCCATATGTGCAGGCTTCCCTAGAATACTGTTATGATGGCGACCCCATAAACTCTTAGGAATAAATGTCAGGGGTAAATGGTAAGGGATGGCTTTGATTTGATTATAATATAATAAAACACCACCCTCAGTACCGAATCTCAGGCAAGCCTTTGGATTTGAAGAAAAACTGACGACACAAAGGCTTTGCAGATTTCAGAAAGACTTCCATGACAATGGCAAAAAGAATGGGCTGTGAGGTGAACCTGCAAAGAATTGAAAGTGATGGTGTTATCGCATGCAGGATAGACCATTTTCCTCCAGCCTCCTCTTGATATAAAAGCAGCAACCCAAACCAGGATTGCAAAACCGATGATTTCAACTTGAATCGAGAGATAAGTGGACTCGAGTGGAAAGGCTACAAATATCGCTGCTATCTAGAATGATCAGAGGTAATATTTATGAGATAATTTTGGCAGACTTTGGTGCCAAAACCTTGAGGCTGCCTCCCAGGCAATGTTATATATTGGAAGGCGGCATATGTTTGCTGAAATTGATGAGGGTCAGAATCTCCTCCTGTTAAACAGAGACTGCCGATATATGCAAAGACTGCTGGCTCTCAAGGACTGCTTTACACCATTTTGTATCATCTTCCTGCTCATGACCTTAGGTTGACATGGCATATGGAATAGTACTCATAAGGAACTTCGCATATAAAAGGGCATCCGAACATGTTCGGAAATGAGCTTATCAAAAGTTGGATATTTATCGGTCCACTAATCTGAGGATCAATTCAGAGTGCCCTCATACAGAAGGACAAAATTGCATCTAAACCCCAATCATTTCGACTGCCCAAACCATTCCAACCTATAAGTCAATTATGCTGCCACATATTTCTATTCTTCATTTCCGGTGTATCGCTCTCATCCGCTGATTTAGCTAGCACTTTCTCCCCCTCCCACTATGTGCATGTACGTGCGTGAATTTTGGAGTAGAGTAAGAATAAGATGGACCCTGAAGTATGCAAAAAACAAGCTATATTCTACCTCTTCATAGGACGTATGTGTCCTTGTGGCATCAAAAACAAAATGTCAAATATGCTGTCTATGTTTGGAGGTCTTTCAGATAGCAGCAGGCATAATTCCTTAAAATTTTCGTTCTTCTTTCTTTCTCCTTGCCACAATTAAGCTAATTAGCTGGTTGAGCATCGTATTCTTGCTATTGCACAATAAAAGATATTAGACTTATGAAGCTGAAAGCCCCAAAATGAAGAAGCATGTTTCCTGGTGTAAGGACAACAAACACCTTTCTGCATGGAGAAATAATTAACGGAAAAGTGGCATATCAAAATTCCAACAATGTGCTTTCAAGTGGCATCACTGGCTTTTGACATAGCAGAGAAGAATCCAGCTAGCCTGGTACTGAGCTATACAACTTACCTGAAGCAGTATGGCAGTTGGAAGACCCACCAGCTTACTGGCACCAATAACGACTGCACGTTTTTTTTCTATCTCGATGCCCGATCGTAAAAGAAGCTCTATGCAGCCACGTGGTGTGCATGGTGTGAAGGTAGGCTCCATGTTGCCAAGAGCTAGCATTCCCAAATTCATGGGGTGCAATCCATCTACATCCTTTGCAATATCAACCACTTCTAAGACCACTTCCGTCTGTAGGTGCTGCATATACAATTTGGCTTAGACAACAAAACACAAAGTTCTTGTCATGAGCAGACAGTGGAGCTTACTTCCGGTAATGGCAACTGCACAAGGATGCCATGAAACGTTTCATCCACATTAAGTTTTCTCAAAACCTGCAATATCTCCTCCTGGCTGACAGAATCCACAAGATGAATAGAAGCGAATTCAATTCCAACTTCTTTACAGGCGAGCTCAATACTCTGATGGTATGCTTGAGATTGAAGGTGATTTCCAACTTGTATCACAGCCAGCCTTGGGACAACTCCCTTGCTGTCATGCATTGCACATACTTCTTTGGCAATATTTAGCTTAATTTCTTGAGCTATCGTTCCTCCATCAATCTTAAATGCAGTTCGTCCTGTTAAAAAGATCACTTCCATTATGTAAATGCATATTTCTGTTTATAAATAAAATAAGCATTGCACCTAGAATACGACGTGAAGGAATACATATACCGCCTCAAGTTTTGAACGGAGACTACGCTAAACAACATGAAAGCGAAACATACAGATGAAATGCAAGTACATATAAACTTACCGTGTGTTGATGATTTTGGAAAGGCTTGAGAGGCTGGGACATGTGGCTGATTAGTGATTGGTATGCCACGATTTGAGAAGCTATGTTGTCCCTTCCAACCAACACTTGTTGGAAGGAAATACGGTCGCTTATTGTATTTTAGCAGCCTATTAAGACTCTTACAAATATTCATTTCCTTATATTAGCCGCCCACCTCCAGTATCATTGTGTTTCCGCAAGAAGCAGCAGCTTGAGCTCGGACTCCCTGATTACTTGCTTGCGAGACAATTTCTTTGCTGAATCGCATCATAAGCCCACAGGCAGACCTCAAGTGGGCAGGATAGCAAGCTCAGAAAAAACTTAAGGACCCAAGAACACATCGTCGTTAAGAACTTGCGACACAGATCTAGAATTTGGACTGCAACTTGCACGGCTATCATGCGAGGCCCATTTTCCAAACAGTAGTAATCTTCTCTAAATGGAATATGCCGGGAAATAAACCACGGAATATGTCTTTTCAGATTTGTAACCTTCAGCACCCACCGATTCCGTTAGATTACAGCCTTTTTTATTTTTAGGTAATTTTGAGGCTCTTTTTCTGGCGGAGCTGTGGCGGCGCCACCAACAAAGTTTCTTTGCGGCTACCCCATTCCTTTGTTCCTCATCAGGGGCGACATCAGGGGCCGCATCATGATCAATGATCTAGGAAAGACCGACGTAGTTGCATAGATACCCTCTATTCCGCATCAGGGGCCTAATAGGCTGGATACTCTGCTGAGAAAGGCCAGAAACTCTGTTGAGAAGAATTGCCTTAATAATACAGAGTATGTTTTGATACAATGGACATAGCTTTGCCAGATGCTCAGATGCATTCTTCATCTTTGTATTTTCTGATGCATTCTTCGTCTTTGCAGCGACGGATTTGCAAAATCAAACATGGATTTGAGGGAATCGGTGGGTGCAGAAGGCCACGTCGGGCAACCTTCATCATCAGAAGGTTCTTGGAAGGAACCTTCATGGAAGGAACCTTGTAGCTCTGCCGCCAGGTTCCTTCCAAGAACCTTCAAGTGGTGAAGGTTCCCAATACTTTGTTGTGGCTGGAGGATGTTTACAAATGTCGATGTAATCCATGTAGCTTCATCTCTAGGTCACATTCCCCCCCTGAATTAAAGGGGGACATTTGTGATGATTCTTTCTTGGTACTGTTGTAAGCAAATTCAACCAAATGGAGATAGTCACTTCATTTTGACTGCTTATTCCACACATATGTCCTCAACATATCTTCCAAGATGCGATTAGTGCGCTCCATTTGCCCATCTGTTTAGGGGTGATATGCCAAACGCATGGAAAGCTTTGCCGATTGTGGTGAACAAGTCTTGCCAAAAGACGCTCATGAACTTTGGGTCCCTATCGGAGATGATCTCTCTTGGCATTCCGTGGAGTTTAAAAATCTCCTTAGCAAAATGTGCTGCCGTATCCAAAGTACATGGGACAAAGTGAGCCAATTTGGACAACTTGTCCACTACTACCATTAAGGCATCATGCCCTCGTTGTGTTCTTGGTATCCCTATTATGAAGTCCATGCTTACCGCTTCCCATTTGGCGTTTGGAATAGGCAATAGTTGCAAGACCCCAGGAATTCAAAGTTGCTCTGCTGCTGACATATCTGGCACTCTCGAATGTACCTTGCAATTTGCTTCTTCATGCCTGGCCAATAATAGCTACTTCTGATTTTGAAGTATGTCTTCATAAATCCTGCGTGGCCGACAATTGGACTATTATGCGTGTCGTGGAGTATCAACTTCGTGACTCCCGATGACTCAGGTACGCATAACTTTTTCTTATAATATAGGAGCTTACCCTCTCTCTTATAGTTCTTGAAGGTCTCTTTCTCCTTATCTATTCATGCCTCCTTAGAGAGGCTTGCCTATACTTCTTGGAAGTCTCTATCTGTCGGCAAGGTCTCCTCAATCTTCTTGCCAAACTCACTGGTGAGTTTTGATATGGCATTGCAATGGACTCTTGTGGTGAGGGGATGTCTTGAAAGAGCATCAAAAACCACGTTAAGCTTACCTAGTTAGTAGATGGTTTCAAAATCATACTCTTCCAGGAACTCCATCCATCTTCTCAACCTCAAATTGAGGTGTGGTTGGGTGAAAATGTACTGGAGACTTTGATGGTCTGTATCTAATTGGAATCTTCTTCCGAACAGATAGTGTCTCCAGACCCTCAGGGCTCTGACAACAGGTAGAAGCTCTTGGTCCTGAATTGGGTAGCGCATCTTGGTGTCATTCATTTTCTTAGAGTCATATGCGACTACTCTGTCTCTTGCATTAAAACGGCTCCGGTCGCACTTTTGCTTGCATCTGTTACTACCAACTTGTTTTTTTGTGGATCCGGCAATGTTAAGACTGGGGTTGTTGTCAAGGCCTCCTTTAGTTTGTCAAAACTGTGCTGCACCTTATTTTGCCAATGCTTTGCCCAGTCTTTAATCTTCCCTGCCCTTCAGTGGCTCGACTACTTTGGCAAAGTTCTTGACAAATTTTCTGTAATAGCCTGCTAAGCCCAAGAAACTTGTTACCTCATGCACATTTTTTGGAGCCGGCCATTCTATTACTGCTTGAATTTTTGTTGGATCCATTGAGATTCCTTCCCTTGAGATGACATGCTCAAAATACTCAACTCCAGTTGTCGCAAAGTGACACTTACTCAACTTTGCATATAGCTGATGTCTTCTTAGCTTATCTAAGGCTCTCCCCAAGTGTTTAGTGTGCTCTTCCAGAGTTTTACTGTATATTAGAATGTCATCGAAGAATATGATGATGAATTCATCGAGAAACTCTCGGAATATATCATTCATGAGTCTCATGAATGTTGTGGGGGGCATTAGATAGTCCGAAGGGCATGATTGTAAATTCATAGTGGCCATACCTCGTCCTGAAGGCAGTCTTGTGGATGTCTTCTTCCTTAATCCTAGTCTGGTGATAACATGACCTGAGGTTCAAATAACGGTAGTCTATGCACATTCTCAAACTGCCATCTTTCTTTTTAACAAAAAATATTGGTGCCCCGAATGGAGAGACATTAGATCTTATAAACCCTACGTCTAAACGCTCTTGTAACTGTTTCTTCAACTCTGTTGGCTCATGACTTTGCCATTCTATAGGAGGGCTTTACTGGTTGGCTTTGTCCCTGATTCAAGTGCTATTTCGCACTCTACTCCCCTATAAGGTGGCTACTGTTTGATCTCATCAGGAAAAATATCGTAGAATTCCTTTATTAATTTAGACACTGACTTAGGTAAGTTGCTCAAGGTCTTATTTTCTTTTACCTTGCTTGAGTTTATACCAGCAGCTTCTATTTTGAAGATGTAGGCTACATGTTCTCTCTCTATACATTTGAGTAATTCTTACTAGACATGCATTGCATTTACTGGGTAACTTCTTTATCTGCTATCTCTATGGTCTTCCCGTTAGGTGCCATGAAGATGACCATTCTGTTCCCACAATCGATGAATGCCTTTGCTGGGCTCAAGTATTCCATTCCTAGTATGAGATCATATCTATTTCTGCTCCCATATCAATATCCACTCCTAGCAACTGAATATTAAAATTAACCCTTTTTCCTGCCATGTATCTGATTGCTCCACTTGCTAATACTACTGGCCTTGGGTTCGTTTGAAGGGCTTTCATTTTCAACATTTCGACCATTCTAGGCGAGGCAAATTTATGGGAGCTCCCCATGTAGAAGAGAACAATAAACGACTTGGCTTTTATATTGATGGTGGATATTACGTTATGTTAACTCTCTGCATTTTCTGAATCATTTGCGGCTAGTATATGACACTCACCATGGATATAGTCGCGGGCCTCCTGGTCGTCGTCCTCAGGAGGGGTTTTCCATCCTCCTAGTTCTGCAAGTGCCACGTTCATGACAAAAGAGCAAGTTTGAGTTCTGTACCCAGGCTGGAAACACCTGAAGCATAACTGTTTTTCAATGCATTCTTGCCTCTTTTCCTTTGGTATGGCCTGTAAGAATTGTTTGACGACTTTGAATAGTTGGATCCTCCTTGTTGTGGCTTGTCTTTAAATGACACTTGCTTTTTCTCCTGCTTTCCATAGTTGCCGTTGAATGGGGCCCTAGCAGGAGCTGGGCTTGCTGGCCTAGGACTGTAAGCTCCCGAGCTCTTCCCTTTTTCATAATTGCTTGCTTTGTATAAACTTCCATGGTTTTCTGAGCCTTGCAAGCTGATGGCTTTTGATTCCGCTTCTGATACTGTCCGCGGATTGATGGCTTTGACTAGCCTTCTAAGCTCCTCATTTAGCCCTTCTATGTACCCATCTACTGCATTACGTTCGCTCAACTTGGGAACATAGAGCCTGAGTCTTATGAACTCTTCTGTATATTTTTGCACTATTTTGTTGCCCTGCTGCAACCTGTAGAACGAGTGCATCATGTGTGTTTTATGTTCTCTAGGAACATAGTGGCGTTTGAATGCTTTTGCATTTCTTAAACCTGCAGCTGTCCCTGCTTAATCCATGGGCTTTTGCATAGCCCTTCCACCAAATCCTGGCAGCTCCTTTCAAATTGGCCGTGGCGACCCTGCCTCTGTCCTTATCCTTCATATCATAAGTAGTTCCCATATTCCTTCATCTCATCTATCCAGGCCTCTGCTTCAAGCCGTGACCTATTCTTGCCCAAGAATTGCTCGAGTTTCCGTGACTTCCATATATTTCCTAGGGCAGAGTCAACTTTCTTTTGATAGTCCATGGCCCTATTGTTTTTGGCTCCTCTGATATTAGTGGCCCTTTCATTTCTTCAGGCTCACTTCTGTCCTCTTTTTCGGACTCTGAATCAGAATCCGAACTAGCTGAAGATGTCTCTATGGAAGGGGATCTTCTTCTGGATCTCTTTTTTCCCTTTTCCTTCTCTGCCCGTATATGTCTCTGCTTCACAAATGTGGACAGGGAATTCTTGGGTTTCCCGGTCGCTATCAAGGTCTTCTTGCTATTGAAGCAATTGTAGGAGTTCATCTGTACGATATTCCCCTGTCCCGACGCTCTGGTAAATTCTTGATATCATTCAGGAGGAGATCCTCCTGTCCTTCCACCATTAGGGCCAAGCTGGTAATGCCAAGGTCCAAAGGTGGTGCTACTCTCTGTGTTTGAAGATCCTAGTCGAAGGAAGGGGCAAACTCTTCGGCCTCTAACATGTCCTCCTCTGGGTCCTCCTGTATTAGATCTTCGACATCTTCTTCATCGTCTTATTCTTCCTCCTATTCGTCCGACTGCTGAGATTGGCCATACTATAAGAGCAAGGGCTCTTCTGTGGTAGAGTCGAGAGGCTCCACGTTCATGGGATGAATTGAGAGTTTTCCCAACACTGTTTCGGCCTTATAGTAAAGATATAATGCAAGGCTTGCATCATAGGAGAAGTATCTTCTCCTCCTGTATGTTATGGTCATGTAATCTGGAAAGCATTTAGCTCTATTGTTCAGCTTGGTATTGATGCTAGGTACATGACTCAGTGCTTCTTCGAGGGCAAGCTTAGGTACAAAGTATCCTATGCACGGGAGGACTTCTTGCAAGTGGGGTTCTAATTTGGTTTGGAATTCTTGCAAGATTTGTTGACGAAAAGGGTTTGATGCTAGAGTGGATGCTAAATCAAACTCTTTCTAGAATACATTGGAAACTAGGTTATCTACTTCAGCAACATGAGATGAGGAGCTATATCAAGTGATGAAGGATTTAGTGGCCATGCTGGAGCTGAAGCTGGGGTTGTCAAACAGATCTAGAAGTGCCTCTGGGAGCTGAAAAATCACCTCAAAGTAGGAGCAACTGATGAAGTGCAAATGTGAAGGAGTTATGCTTCTATTTATAGAGAAACCCTAATTTTTCAAAATTTAGAGTTAGGGCACTTTAGTCCATTTGGGTTGTTGTTGGTTATTCCTATATTTGTTTGACATTTTACGTATGTAGATGACTGCCTAAAGGTCCTAATGCAGCATATTTCATGCGATTTGGGGCTGGTATGGTCAAGTTATTGGCCTTTAAAATTCGAGTAATCTGAGAATGCGCCAGGAGGGCATTTGGATCCTTCTAATGGTGCTCTCGCGCATTTTTGGATTACTGGCCCTTGTTTTGCGTTGGATACTTTGACAAACTGGTGATATGATAACATAATTCTGCTCTATTCGAGTAGTGGTGCGCAATTCTGGTCTTACTTTATGGTTTACGTACTTAAAATTAGTGTTTGGTAGCTTCAAATATCTTAGTTCTTTAGGACATTTTGGGTTTGAGTACTATGAAAATGCGCTAGAAGTTCACTAGGATAATCCTAATGGTGTCCTCGCGCTTTTTCAGATTATTGGATAGTTTGTTTAAGATATTTATCTGTTGATAATTCTACTATGATATCCTAGCTTCAAACTTAATCCTAAGCTATAATTGATTCTTCTTTTTATCTTTAGACTTAAGTTTTACTGCCAACTAGGGCCAAGTAGTATAAAAATGCGCCAGAAGGGTATTAAAATAATTCTAATGGTGCTCTAGCGCATTCTCAGACTACTGGAAGTGGTTTATAGGTAACTTTTGACTATAACTAACTAGCTAATACTCCTATTGTGGGAAAAAAATTTCTTCCCATTTTCGAGGTTCTTGCCTGGGTTGTTAACTCCAAGACTGAATTCTAGGACAGGTAGTACTATCGGGTGATAGCCAGTGCTCAATTTTGGTCAACCAAGATCATCGCTTGGATACCATTGTGACATCTCCCGATCATATACGATGCGCCCATCGTACACGAACTGGATAATCCCCCTATTTGGCCATGCTACCATCAAGAGGCGGCCCATCTGATGTGGGATCTCTGATGGTGGGCAGGAATCCTACGTGGGAGGACTGAACGTGTCATTTACCCCATCTCCCTCGAGATCCACCTAGAAATGTGAAAACGTGTAACATAAGTGCATAGCAACAAATAATACATATAACCATTCCAAAGGGTGCTCAAACTCAAGGTATGACTGACAGCTTGGGGTATCCAGAAGTCAAGCAGGCAGAATTCATGGCAAAGCGTTGGGATCGGACTGTAGCCTGCCGGGGGCATAGCCAAAGGGGCTACTCTTGGGTTGCATCTCCCCAGTCCCGATGAGGTGGGAGGGGATCATTCCCTCCTCCAGAGGATACATGCCAATGACAGACAGAGTAGAGAGCCACTGCTCGTCTACGACTTCAACCCCATTGGAGGTGGCCTCACCACCCGAGAGGTGTCGAGCCCATACCAGAGCCACAGGCAGTGCATAAGGTATTAGGCCTAGTCCGCAATGTTCCCCAGTAGCAGAGGGATCGACTGCCATCGGACAAGTTTCCCCTTGTCAGCCGGTCTAGCCCCTCCACCCACATCGCAGGCGGGCTCTTATGCACCGGCCGCATTAATTGGGAGTTAATGAGGCTAATCTAGGACCATATCTACTAAGGCTTAGGTCTCTATCCCCCTTCCCAATACACAGGAGTGCGACCAGATCATACATCATAGAACCATATGAATCGAAATAACAGAATATCACATAAATCTAACCTAAACATACATAGACAAAAAATTTAATGCGTCCTACGGTGCATGTCCGAGTTTTAGCATGTTCCTATGCTGCAAGTTCTTGTCGTGCCCTATATTCTAAAAGAATCTTTTGAGAATACTCTAAATTCATAGATTCTCTAAGATTCTACCAAGGTTCTCTTGGAGGTTTCGTGGAGATTCCTCTAAATTTTATAAGATTTCCTCTAGAGAGTTTCTCGATTTCGCCATTTAACTTACAACCTCTTGGTGTAACAATGCAAAAAAGGGCCAGGCCAAACTATGCTTAGCAAACTATCCAAGGTAAGTAGTGGCCAATATATTACGCCCCGTCAAATATATAGGGAGGTTAAAAAATACCCTGATCATGATAGTCCATACAAGGGGGATGCTCAATTCAAAGGGTAAGGAGGTAGTACAAGTCAATGAGGAAGAAAGTGCACCTAAAGCTAAGGAAAATGAAGTCAATCATGTTGTGTCGCCTCCTCTTTGTCAAAGGTACATTAAGAAGGATAAAGAGAGTGAGGATTTTGAGTCTTTATTGAAAAATTCAAAGATTAGTGTGGATTTGCTAACATTGCTTAAGATTGCTCCTTTCTATAGAAACAAGTTGTTGAATCTAGTCAAAGAGGAACAAATGGCACTCACACATCACATTGACGAGTAAGTATTGACCCAAAAAGAGTATGATCCTAGTGCTTGTACATGTGTGGCAAGAATCGGTAAGAAAGTTTTGACTAAAGTGTTGCTTTTGATGGGGGGTCAACACTTGTGATGCCTCATTACATTATAAAGTTATGTGGCTTGGAGATTGACAAAGAATAGAATAGAATAGAATATGATTTTATCGTCCACGGAGACCAACTGGCCTATGGGACCCAAGTACAAAGAGAGAGCAGCAGGCGTATTACTACCGAGGATTAAAAACCCCCCGAGAAGAAGGGTTTTTTGGAAAAACCTTAGTAGCAATAAGGATGCCGACATCTTTGCCTGATTATATACATAATCACAAGTACATCGAGGTTAATGTCGGACGGGGGGGGCATAAGCGAGTCCGGTATCTATTACCTCGAGGTCACGATCCCAACAACCCTCAGAGGCCGTGCTTTCGATGCTCATGCAAGGCGATGGGGCACAACTAACAGAGCATACCGAGGCGGATATGCTCGTCTGTAGGATTAGGCACGGAGGCGTGACTTTCATCCTCAATGGCTTGGCGGACTGTTGACAACAGGCCGGACTCGGGTCCTTTTTCATGGGTAGATGGGTGCGCGAGGTAGTGGTGTGGGCCCCCGTGAGCATGGGATTAACTCCAGTGTCGATAATTTGCCACCTTGACATGTGCCAGGGGCCTCTGCATCCCAAAGCTTGGCCATGAAGCAAGCATCCAAATGCTTGCTTCAAAGGCGGTAGCGTTCCTTGGTGTATGCACTGGTCCACATCGTGTGCCTGCACATTCCATAGCGAGAACCACCGGGCTTGCTTGTCTTTCCAATGAGGCTTTGAGTCATTGCGGGCCCATCGCGCCCTTTGCTAAAGCAAGGTTGGGCAGCGGGCTTCATCCATAGCCACCACCTTACGGAAGTAAATAATGTGGCGTTCAGTATGAGCCCCTCAGTAATGGAAGGAAGCCCCTGTCTCACGGAGCAAGATCGATATGGGACCGTGGATTTCACTCCCGATGCAGGGCCAAGAAAGCCTTGCACTGCTCTAGATCGTTCCAAGTGGTGAGGGATATCTTTGCGCCCCACACTTACGCCCCATAGAGGAGGACCCGGTTCAACCAAGGCCCGAACAAGTGTGCTGGTGACCCCATGCATCTGACTCTGCCTTGTATTTGTTGTTTTGCATTGCATACGGGGCTTTCCGGCTGTGGTGACCCGTAACGATGGATGCATCGGTCGTGGTAGTAGAAAACTCAATGCCCAAATACTTATAAGGCTGAGCCACCTCCACTACACCTTACGGTAAGTGAGCGAGGGAAGGCGTGGGTGCGGGATGATGGGACCAGCCGGCACCCTTGTCTTGGCCAAGTTAACTCTCATGTCGGTGAATTGGCGAGAAAGTGTCCAAAGCATCCGGTGGCGTTGCATGTCCCGGGGTATATGCGAAAGGTCAACATCATCGGCATATATGAGTTGCGGATTATGTGGTGCATCAACTGAAGCCTCCCCCTCCCCTCCCAGGTGCTTTCGCCTAGCCATTCTTCTAGCTGGTCAATGTACAAGCTCTAAGAGGCGAGGGGGATAGAGGGCGACTACTGGCGCACCCCAATGCTACTAACAAGCGGGGCTCCCCGGCGGTGTGAGACGACCCCCGAGCAAGCCTCATTATAGTTCCGTATATAGCGTGCGCAAGTGACGGGGTCCCTAGTCGTCTCAATCGTCCCCACAACTTATCAAGGGCATTGTGTCAAAAGCGCTGCGAAATCCACAAAGCAACAAGATGCGGATGCGAAGCGTCGATTCGGCTATCCTCTATGAGTGTTCGCAGAGTGAAGATATGGTCAATAGTAGAATCTGAAGCCTGCCAAGGTAGGCGTAGCCCGCATTTCTCCATCCCTGCCCAAAGTGTCAATGCCCCGCTCAAGAATCGACAAGCAACTTGGCAAAGGCAGAAGCCGACCATAATGGTGCGAGTTGGTTGGGGCGTGGGGTCCCCCTGCTTTGTATATGGGCACAACTCTACTTTGGTAGTCGGTCGGGGGGGAAGCCTTCTTGCAATGCCCTGTTGTTGAAGTCTTTGTGAGAACCAGAGCACCATTGGGGGCCCGCCCCTTGAAAGCTTCTGCACGCCACCATCCAAATCTGCTGCCTTCGGATTAGCGGCGTTGCAGGCCCATTATGACATCCCCTTGATGTGGCCGGTGCTAGGCACATGCGGAGAATGCTTGGTGCCGCGGCTTCCCATTGGGTCATCTGTTCTTTGCAAAGTATCTCACCCATTGTTAGGGGTAATATTTCTGTGGGGGCATGCGGGGCTTACTCAAGACCTTTCTCTAGAAGGCCCTAGGGTGGCGGTCTAGAAGACCAAACATCATTCTTTGGTGCTCATAAGGTACACAGCTTTCTTGGTCTTGAGGAAGGAGGCGGTATTGGCGGACGACTGTGAGGGCGAATGGTGGGGTCCGGCACTTGGCGGAGCCATCGTTTTGACTCCGACATTAGATCATCGAACCGGTGATTGCGGGGAAGGTGGTTGCGGCCCCTGTGGATCGTCGAGGCGGCCTCTCCCAAAGCATCTCGTCCCCTACCCTCGAAAGAGATTTGGTTAATTTGGGCGTCTATTCTTTGTTGAAGTGTGGGGAGTTGCGGCCTCCCGTGACTCATGCTCAAGCATCCTCGCATAGACGCCCGCATGATCATAGTCGGGGGCACGCGAACCGTGGTACATGGGGTGTTGGGGCAATGGGTGCTTTCGGTTGGCTGCCAATCTATCTGCTTTGCAAACATGGGGTGATGGTGAGTCTACTTCCTCGTCCGGCCACCTGTCCGACCATTGAAGCTAGTGATCAAGTGTAGGCATTGCTGCGATGCTAGCATGCGTAATCCACTACTTTGGTGCGCCCCCACGGTTCTCGTCTACAAGTGAAGCGGCCGGGAGGGGCGACCCATGCCCGACCCATTGCAAATGACGGTCAAAGATCTTTGCCCGACATGGCGGTACCCGGCCCATACCGTGTCACGGGCACGTCATCGGCGCCCTTGGCCAAACCATCTCTGCGGGGTCCATTTGCAACACATCCTCGGCTAGAGGTCGCGAATTTTGGGATCTGCTTTCTACGCCTTGTCGCGGCGCATTGAAATCTCAAGCAACATGACCTTGCCCAATTATGCGTATTGGCGTATGTCATCATATAGATCGACATAGGGCTCCTGCCTATCCACATCCAAATGCGTGTGGTAAAAGTTGCTCTCAACATGTGGGAAGTAGCAAGCGCCACAAAGAGAGAGGGCGCCATCGTGATTGCACTTTCATTACCTGGTATCTGTTGTGCCAATCACGCCTTACACGGGGAGGCCGATTAGGCCAAAGGTACAATGCCGTAGTAACACGCAATTCCTCCGTGTCCTCGTTTCGGTGCACTCATTGAAGGCGAATTGGGGGCCAGTATCTGGCAAATCGGGTAGCTTTGTGACGGCATGTTCCCATGTTTCCATGAGGAAGATAAGGTCCATGTCCATGGCGTGAATTGAGGCTGTCCCCTTACGCCATGGAAAAGCCACGGCAATTCGAGGGATACCATCTTTGAGGCACGATCCCTATTTAGTGGCATGCATCGCCACTTGGTCCGGTGGTAGTGGTGGTCGGGGGCGAAAGATGTGGATGCACAATGCAGGCAGGGCCCCTCGGAGGGGGACTCGAGGGGCGAGTGCCTGCATCCCCTGTTTGGCTGCACAATTCGCATCCTTCCCGGACCAGCCCCATTTGCCCCTCCATGTCTCTGGCGGTCCACGACTTTGGCCAGCTCCGCCGGGTCTCTTCTTTGTCTTTGGGGTCAAGTCCGGTCAACGTCTGAGCCGTCCCCTTCAACTTCCGGCCTTGGCGGGATGGCCACCCGCCTGCACGCTCTCAGCTCTGAGAAGATGACCACCGGGGGCGTCAGGCGGTGAATTCCATGACGACTTCGCCTTTCCAATGGTCGCAGGTGCGGGAACATCATCGGTCCAAGATCGTATGCGGAGTGGAAGTGAGATGTTCTCCGACTCCCTGTCCGGGCCTGCGCACTACCACATTGCGGCTCTTGCGTCTCACGTTCACGGAGTTGGCGGGGGCGCACCAGTGTTGGTTGAGGTGGGCGAGGCATAGGCGTAGTCGGCCCGGGGGTGGTGGCGGCGGCGTGTCCCGATGTGTCCGCGGCATGTGTTCGAGGTTGGCGTCTGTAGGTTGGTGGGTTGCGGGGTTGGTGTGTTCTTTCTTTGTGGTTTTACGTTCTCGGTGCGGGCTTCGGCTCTTGCGGGGCGTTGTCATGTCTTGCCATCTCGGCGTGCAATGGCGGAGTTGCTCATGTGCCTCGGCATGGAGGCCCTTGCCTTCTTTGGGCAGCGGCGCGAAGCTCTGTAGCTCGATCTGCGTGCTAAATCCTTACTCAGAAAAGGCTCGGTTACGCACGGCTAGCTTCCAAAGCAGCACGGAATCCTTGTCTCATAGTGGCGGCCTCGCATAACCTCGGCCAGGGAGGCGGCTGTGCTCCTCGTGCGTGGCCTTAGCCTCCTCAACCTCGGCACGGATCAGGGAGCGAGGGGTTCACCGAGTGTCTCTGCTCTATCGGTTCATCCTGCGTCCCGGCTTCCATAGGCGCCAACCACGGCGTCCACCGCCCCCTCATATCTGCAAGCTCCTTTTGGTAGCGCAACATCCGAGATGTTATGTTCTCCACCTCTGTCGGGGAGGCACGCAGAAGCGTGCTGCTGTTGGCCTCAACCCTGCGCTGGATCGGCTCCAAAGGTTCGGTGGCCGGTTGCACTGTGGCCCACTGCCGGGTCGGCCCGGGCCTTGGCTCGGGCCTCCCCTCTTCATGGAAGGCGTCTCTCCCTGCAGGGCCTCTTCCTTGGTGGCCCTTCATGGTCTTCGGAGGGCTCTGCCTGCGTGGGGTCAACCGGTGGTTGGTGTGTTTGAGCCTTCCCAGGATGGGTTGGTGTGGTCTGAGGTAGCTCACCAACCAAGTGTGGGTCCACACACGGGACTGTGTCTGTGGCCATGACTTGGGGTAGAGCATCTATGCTACTCAAATCTTTCTCTAATATAAAAATCAAGCCCATGGGCATTGTAAACAGCGTGCCAATTGACACATAGTGGCTATTGACTTTGTTGTGATGGCATTTGAAGGTGTAGATGAAAAATCAGATATTTATGACTTGCTTTTGGGAAGAAGATGGCTATCTACTGTGAATGCAAGGTCTATATGGTCAAAAGGTGAGTGTACCATAGCAGATAAAAGAAAAAAGGGCTCTTTACAATAAAGTAGGGGAATTTGAGACTCTTAACTTCATTGAAGAGGATCTCTTGCATTGTTGTCACATACTTAGGGTACAGTACTTGTACAATACGTCTTCCAAGGTACTATACCTTTTATATACTTTAGAGTTTTTTCGTACTTTACGTACGTTTGCCATGTGCTATTCTGTTTTATGTACAGTACGTACAAGACGTTACAGACGGGAAAAATATAAAGTATTTTATGTAAATTTTGCAATTTTGCACTTAAGGTTAGACTTTTTTGAGGAGTTCCTATAAGACTTGAACTATAAGGAGTTGGTTAAGAGGTATTGCTGGTCAAAAAAGAACCTGCAACAAGAAATTAATGTAAATGGATTGAAATTAGTATTAAAGCAAAGAAATATAAGCACAAAAAGTTTACCTACTCTTAGTCAAACACTACAAGAACTAGAAACATACAATTAGAGTTTTTTTTTGTTTGAAATTGACATTGGGGGTTTTTTTTTTTTGGGGGGGGGGGGCACAAAATTGACATGAGGTTGTGATTTAAATCCATACAAAAAAAATGATCCTACATTTTGGAGGTACAAAACGTACTCTACACTATCCAAGATACTATACGTACACAATTATAGTGTACGGGTACGTAAACAACACTGATCTCTTGATTCCAAGCCCTTGTGGTGAGTATGAGCTTGCTGCCACAGCCCCAAAATTAGAGCCTAAGCTGTCAATAGAGGTCAGCACATCCTAAGATGAAAGTTTCACCTACTTATGGTTTGATAGTGGTATTTTCAAGAGGTTAAGTGTTGCATCTTTTCCTGCCATTGTAAAGGATCATACTAACAGATTGTTGGCTAATGTTGGCAGGATATTCTCATACATTACCTCAAACACGGCTAAGTACAAGGCCATCATAGCAGGATTACAAGAAGCCAAGCATTTAGGCATTACTAACATTGTTATTTTTGGGGACTCACAACTTGTTTGTAGGCAAGTTTTGGGAGACTATCAGGCCAAGAATGAGGACATGATCACACTAAGGAACAAGGTTTTGGAAGAATTATCAACCTTCAAGACTTGGGAGTTGCACCATGTGCCAAGGGAGCTCAATAGTGAAGTTGATGCTTGTATAAGAGTGTTCTCCTTGAGTACCTGGCTGAAGAGCAATCAAAGAGGAAGAATTAGAAGAGGATGACTTGCAGCAGCTCTACCAATCCTAGTCATCAATGCAAGTGAGAAAAAAAAAGTTGAGGTAAAGGTAGAGAAGAATGGTCATAAGGTCCACAAAATTAACTTGCACCAATAATCACCATTGAAACCAGTATAAGTATGGTTTTCCATACAAATGATTCATAATATCAATAAAAACCATAGTTTTCTAAATCGATGCTTCTTATGCTTATTTTTTATCCTAATTTTATATTCTAATGTGGTTTTTTGAAATTGTTATTAGTGTACGAGATGGTTTTTAATTATATGTTTTCGATGTTACTATTTAGGATGCGTTGATATGCTAGTTGCCATTCTTGTATAGGTTTTTTGACATGGCTTTTTTGCTATCAAGTTTTTACCTACTAGTTTCAAAACCATGTTGGATTTTCCAAATGCATTATGGTCTTTCGGTATAATTATTTACTACATATTTAATTATTTTGTGAACAATAACCACAGAGCTGAATTGTATGATTGGGAACATCAGGCACATCTGTTCAGGGTATTGGTAGAGCCCGTTCTTTTGTACGGGGTTGAAGTCTGGGGCCCAGTGGTGTCCCTTGCTACTTGGAGCGACTTAGAACAGGTGCAGAAGGCCTTCTTAGCACGGGCACTCGGAGTGAAATCCACGGTCCCATATCAAATTTTGTTGCGGGGAGGCGGGTTTCACGCCCGCCCGGCGAGCCCTTGATAGACACATCGTCTATTTTCAGAAGGTGGTAAATATGGATGATGATCGTCTATCGACTTGGCTTATCACGGTGGCAATGGGACCACAGCGACTCAAGAATTGTTGGAAGGATAAAAAGTCACGGTGGCTAACTAGATGGAATGTCGGGAGCACATGTGCATCAGGTAGAAACAGAGGCGGTCGCGGCGACTGAGATGTTACCTTGATGCTTGTTTCTCGGTAAGCTTTGGGATTCGGGGCTACGGAGCAAGTCAAAACAAAGACACATTACAAGCGGCACATAAATCCCACATTAGAGCGAGGCCCTGAGCTACCTACGTTCGCATCGCCCATGAAAAAGCGGGCATATCACCTCCATTACGCCGCAGGTGCCCACCATCTCCGGATTGAGACATGTCGATGGATTGGGGACCCGCGTCGGGATAGGGTTTGTCGGTCTTTGCCGGGGGAGGCTGTTGAGGATGAGTATCACACTTTCAGCTGCGGCATATGATGGTCCGGACACGCTATGCTCGATTGATTAGACCTGATGAGCGCTACACATGATCGGGGCGACGGTGTGCTCACTCGGATCATAATCTTATTGCCCGCGGTTTTCCCTCGAAAACCCTTGAGGCGGGGTTTTTAATCCGAGGCGTAATGTGGCTAGCTGCGCTTTTGTATTGGGTCCCATAGGCCGATTGGTCTCCGTGGACGATAAAAACAATTCTATTCTATTCTCTGCTATTCTAGTATTGCAATTCTTAAGATCAACAATGACATTGAGCACAACCTTTTGGAAGCATGGCTCACCGCCATGAAATGATGCGGCCAGACTTTTTGTGCATCAATCAAAAATGTTGCACGAAGTCTTTGAAGCAATGTTCAAGCTTTCAACACAATCATAAGGTAGGGTTGAACCCTAAGCAAGTTGAATGTTGTCTTTTATGATGTATGGACAATACCTATTTGCGGACTCTAAACTGCCATGCCCAAGGTTACAAGTTCAACATCTCGTTATGAAAGTGATCATGATCATTATAAAGCTAGTGGGGGAAGGACACATTTCAGCCATGTATGTTGGTGGGAATGGGCCCCTGGGTATGTGTTCCATAA
Organism: Isoetes taiwanensis; assembly: GCA_021234155.1. Lineage (NCBI taxonomy): Eukaryota > Viridiplantae > Streptophyta > Lycopodiopsida > Isoetales > Isoetaceae > Isoetes > Isoetes taiwanensis. The sequence continues at coordinate 2,728,243 of JAJEKV010000091.1, forward strand.
GTTTTCAATTCTCGTGAACATTAAAAAATGTACCTATATATCTACCTACCTACCTATCTATCTATTTGTCAGTCTATTATCCATCTTAACAAACTCTCCAGGTAAGCTTATTAATTTTAGCTTCTCATTTATGTCGTAGATTTTAGTGCCTATATGGAGTTTCACACCTTGTCTTGGTTGTAAAAGATATCATTCCATGTTTACGTACTTAGCAGCCTGTTTTTTAAAATGTTTAGCCTTCACAGCAGGTTGTATAAGCTAGTAATATATATATTGCAATGGTTCTATAAAGGGATGCTACTCAGGCCTCCTTTAGCAATTGGAAGGTTTTATGCTCTATTTCTCTGGTGACAAAATTTTCTATGCTCTGTTTCTTCAAATTGTACTCTAACATATTTTTTTATGTAATGGGGCAGTTTTAAAGTTGCAGGGAAATGTGATGAAGATGAACCCTTGAAACAAATTTTCTATGTCATGCTAGAAGAAAGGTCGAAGCAAGGGAACCAACAGGACAGGTGGAGACCCATTTGAAGCTTTTGTTGGAGTTGGATGCTTGGATTTATGCCCAGAAAAACATCACATTGGGTTATACTTGCATTTTGTTCATTGATTGCGGCTACGGCAATGGGTTCTACTTCTTATTAAGAGCCCTTAAACTTGTGAAGCACTTAAAGCCGGTTTCGATTACCAATTCATTGCTTCGACAAGACATGATCAAGTAAGGATTTCAAAATTCTGGTTCCAAGAAACAATAAAGCAGTGATGCTATCTCAGTTGCGGCGGTGCCATTCCAAGAAAATTATGCACTCATGCATAATTTGACAATAATTTGCACAATGTTTATTGATTATGTTCTTTTATCCTCCTACTATATTACCCCTACTTGTTTTTTTTTTTTTTTTAATCTTTGAATTACGATTTTTTTCTTTGTCTTTCTATATATATGATTAGTAAGAAAAAGGGGGGAGGGGGGTCGGCCAAAAAAAATCCAAAAATAAATATTTTAGATGAGAGAAAATCCAAAAAGAATTACATTTGGAACCGGAAAAAAAGTTCTAGGAAGCCCTTCGCCTAGATTGTCTGGGCGGCCTAATTGGACATGTGGAAGTTGTGCATGCATGCGGCCAGATTTGCGTCGAGGATTTGCCTTCGATCCCGAGCTGGGTTTTCGTTTGAATTCCAAGAGGGCTTTCCTTTGGCAGAGTATTCTGCTTGCTTTAAGGTGAGGTATGGTTGAAACACGCGATGCACCCTAGGCTTAGGTATTCTGTTTTATATTTTGGTCTAGATTTCTGCATCGATGCAAAGTGGTTTGAAATCATGCCTTCCTTGCTCACTAGGTACATATTTGCTAGGCAACATATCAATTTCGAAGATGGAGAGCCAGCTCGAAGCTGGTTATGGAGGAATTAGCGAGGTTTCCAAATTATCGATCGTATGTAGAGCATGCTAATGGCATGCGAAATGCAATGAATTGTGGACAAGCTAAAATATATGACTATGTGAGAATGAGTGCGCAAGAACTAGGGCCTAAAAGTCCAACTTTCATTCATGGGAAAGCTGGAACAGGTGAGGCATTTCTTTTGAATGCCATATGTCTTCTTATTATGGGGTAGGCGCAAATTATATTGCCTTGTGCAACCACAGCCTTAGTAACAGTATTATACCCTGGTGGAAGTTCTGCACGGTCGTTGTTTCAAATTCCTACAAGTGATGAGAATACTCCTGTACAGTCAACAATGGATGTAAACTCAGATGAAACTCTGCTCCTCAGAAACTCACATGATATGATTTGGGATGAATAGCCCAAAAGCAACAAAGTAGTGACGAGATCTATAGGTACTTCTACAAGACAAATGCAATAATAAGTATCCTTTTGGCGAAAAATATTTTATAGCGCGTGGGGACTTTGAACATATCTCATCTTTGAGCAACAACAAATGTTTGTTTCTATTTCTATATAATGCGAGTGTTGATGACTTCAACGAATTTCTCCTGACGGAGATATAAGTTATTGCTTTGGTTTCGGATTTACAGACTAAGATTAATGTTAGCTTATGTTTTGGTTTCAGTCTACAATGGAAGACAACGCAAGGGTCACTATTTGGTGAATTTTTAACAATCTTCAGGCAGCTAGTTGTATAACCTGGACCAGAGATTTTGGAGTGTGTATCAGACATATATATGTATTTTATATGGAAAGGGGTAGATAGGTTTTCACTTGTGAATTCCTGATGTATAAATGCTTTATATAATGCAAGTCTTAATGTCAGAATGATAAAAGATGTACAATGCAAACAAGACAGATTGGGATTTAAGAGTTTTGGATGCAGATTGATATATCTGCTGTGTGAGATTGTCCAATCTGTGGCAGCAGCAACGATAGAACGATCTTTCATCGTTCCATTATAGCTTTTAAATTACAGAGGTGGATATTGGAGTGGACGGCTTGTTGAACCTACCAAATTGAGCGTCCTGTGACCCTAACTGTTCTATAGCAAAGATATGATAAAAATGTGGGATTACTTTTGGCTGCCCATTAAAAGAATTCATATGCTGTCAATTCAATCACAGCTGCTAATGCCCACAGAAATGGTGCCAATGAATTCTATAAAAGGCCTTTCACTAATGCTATCATAATAAATCAATGGGAAACAAAGGCAAAGCTAATGATTTGTTATTAATGCATCGAAGTTGATATTCTTCATCATACACTTTTTTGCCTAAGGGGTTGCCAACTACAATTACTATCTGTCTATATTTAGTAACTTGACTTCTGCACTCTATTTCTTCTTTGTTTGTTGGGTATGAATTTAGAGTTACTATTCGTCTATATTTAGTAACTTGACTCCTGCCCTCTATTTCTTATTTGTTTGCTAAGTACGAATTTAGAGTTATTATCCGTCTATATTTAGTAACTTGACTTCTGTTGTCTCTTTCTTATCTGTTTGCTGGGTAGGAATTTAGGCAAATTGTTCACGACAAATTCAGACGGAGGCGACACCTTCATTAACCAAGTGAGCAAACGCATCTTGGGCTTTCTTCCTTCTCAACTCAAAAGGATGCTCCTTAGTTATGCAAAGGTGATATTTGTCCACTATGAACAATGAGCGTAGAAGTCTCTCGACATCACTAAATATATTGATCTCCTTTCCTCTTACGCATACTTCAACTTGCAATGCAAGAGGGATGATAATGAGAGAGATGATTTTGCTTATGCTCAATGTTTACTAGCAGCCACGTAACCTCTTGTGACCAATCTAGCTTTGTGTATAGTCTCATTGGTATGATGTACACATCACGTGTCTTGCTTTAAAAGCATCAAGTAGTCAAACCCATCTTGGGGTTTCTTCCTTCTCAACTCAAAAAGATGCTTCTTGGTTATGCAAAGCTGATCTTTGTCCACTATGAACAATGAGGGCTGAAGTCTTCCAGCATCACTAAGTACATTGATCTCCTTTCCTCTTAGGCATACTTCAACCTGCGATGCAAGAGGGAACGATAACGAGGGAGATGAGTTTGCTTATGCTCAGCATTTACTAGCAGCCAATGCGACCTCTTGTGACCAACCTAGCTTCATGTATAGTCTGATTGGCATGATACACACATCCTGTGTCTTGCTTCAAAAGCATGAAATGGTCATTTATTTGACAGACCATCGTTCTCCAATTTCTCACAATGGCTCTCACAAGTGGCCTTTCTGGATATAACAACTCATGTGACGTCGTGTCACACCTTACTCGTAAATTGGAGCAATTGAGTCCAATGGCTTGTCTATAGTGCTTGCAAGCCTGTTGCATATTAAATGATATCTCTGGGTTCAACTCCTAGAAACATACATAGCGCTGGCTCCGCTAGCGCCAAATTCTTGTATATTATACATGGAAATGAAAATGTTAGATTCTACCTAGCTTGATCTATTTATTTACACTTTTTGTGATGACAATTCAAGAATCTATTAGGCTGGCAATAGGCACAAGCACTAGCACAATTACCATGAAGCAACAACTCAAGGTGGCTAAGAAAATTTATTTGATGCGAGGCTTCATAGATGGCTATTCAGGGAATTTATAAGGATAGGGGGAATACCCGAAAAAGAAAAAGGAAAAAAGCCCAACTAGGTCTAGCTCCTAAGCAACTAAGAGGGAGATAATCGAGGGTTGTAGTAAATATTGGCCACCGTCGTGATTGAACCACTCTAAAAACTGAAAAACAAACGCAGTATAACAAAAAATCGTCCTTGTATTTTTTGTGGTTTAAACATGACATTGCATATATCGTGGATATGCCACGCCGTGTTTCAATCATGACAGTGGCCAATATTGAATAATTGATATCAATAATATGACGCTCTCCAAACCTACACGATGCTCCCATCATATAAATACGGAAAATTCTCCTACCCTGGTGACTCCATCACCATGGAAAGGCCTTCCGTCTAACTCGGACCACTTGTGATGGGCAAGTGTCCGGGTGAAGGACACGGAGGTGAGGTTCGTCCCACGCCTTCTATGGGAATTCCATATAGCAGAAGCGCACATACATGTTAGCACCTAGTACAACATACATAATAATATGCCACCTCGAAGGGTGGCCCATCCACCATCAAGGCACATCAACATAATACTAATGTAACATATGAAATGCATCATAATGAGGGTTCTACCCCAGGCTCAGACTCCAAGAGTGTCAACTGACGGTCAGGTCCTCCGGATAATAGGAGACAGAATCATGACAATGACATTGGCTTGCATAGAACAATGGCTAGGGTAGTCCACTCCATCCGCCCCTCCTGTACATAGTTTGCAGATAGGCTGGAACATGCTATGGCATGGTTGTAGCCTTCCAGGGATATAATCTCATGGAACCACCCTATGAGACTACTCTAAGTTGCATCTCCTCGGTCTGATGAGGCAGGAAAAGGGTGAATCTAGAAGTTTTGAGCTCAACAAGTATCTTAATTACCTCTGCTAGAGCTTCAGTGACCTTAGAAAGATCTGCCTTGACCTCTGAAATTTGAGAATCTGCTTATTCATCTTTAGCTTTCTTCTTGTCTTTGTGTACAACATAAACTGGAAAAGAATGATTAGGCTCATAATGGCCATCCATCAGTAGCATCAGGATAAAAAGGGTCATGATCGAAGACATTATGTTTCTTTGGTAGGATGGAAAGTATCTTAGTAAGTTCTGTTGTTTTGGCAAAGACTTTATAGATAGGGTCAAAGCCTTTAGCAGCTTGAACTTTGATGAGACTTGAAACTATGCTCAAGTTGGGTTAGAACCTCCAGATCACTTAAGGTGATCAGCCTATACAAAAAACGTTCAGAGAAATAGCTCAGAAATTAAAATATTCATACCTTTCCCATTTCAAAAATATGGAGCTTCGACTCAGATCGATGCAATTGATAGGGATGGATTGATTTTTAAGGTCAAATGCTTTTGATTGGTGTAGGATGGGGATCCAAGGATGAAATCCTTGACATGAGATTTGGGAGTAACGTGAACTCAAACTTGGGTCAAAAAATAGTCAGTCAAAGTATGGAACAATGACAAAAAAAGTGGAATTTGAGTTGCTAGATGGGTTTTGACAAAATTCCAAAGCAGAGAGGTGCAAAATGGACTTATAGTATGGTCCAATAGATCAGATTCTAATTTGGATCATGACAAATATTTTCTGAGCACAAATTTGCAAAATTACAGCCAAGAACAGTCTCAGACAGAATGTGCAAATTTGTGACTTGAGTTTGGACCCTTTTTTTTTTTTAGTTTTTTCTTCGCATATAGTATATGGACAGGTAAATGGCAAATCGAGGAAAGAGAATTTAGGTCAAGAAATCTTTTACTACACAATGTTTTGAAATAATAAAGGACAATAAATCATATCAGAGACAAATTTCTAACTTGGTAGGCAATTTATATTGATAAGAAGGTAATACATGATCAAATATCATAAGGATGTATACAAGTCAACGAACATGTCAGAAGATTACAAAATAGTATCAGAGAATAATTTTCACTCAGATCTTTGCAAATCTGAACGAGGAGTGCTCACGAACTTCGAGAATTCTTCAGATCATGTTCAACATGTATCAATGTCGAATCTGGTAACGTCTGGGCCTTCAAAGTTGTCTCCCCTATATATAGGTTCAAATTTTGTGTTTCCGAAATCTCAGATCATAATTATAGGCTTAATGCATTGCTTAAATATGGGAATCCGATAATAGACAGTCTTTGAAGCTTGAGATGCTAGTTCTGGCATGATTTAAGCAGATTCCTGAAATTTAGGGTTGAGAACCGTATTCTAAACGGATGCTACATATTCTAAACGAAGTGCACCCTGGCTACCATAGTCGTCAGATTCATCGATCCTACGACCTAGATTGTATATTGGGTCCTGTGCGCACCTCTCGTTTCGCTTATAGTCATTTATGATTGGAGGCGCCTATGATTTTGAAATATGAAATACGATTTCGCGTAAGGTTTTGAGGGAATATCAAACCTCTATACGGCTTTGCCTAAGATTTTAGAACATGACTCGAATCTCTACCAAAATAAACTCAATATCCTAATAAGACTACTTTAACCAATATACCTAGTAAGCTAATGTGATTATTTTTTATCTTGAATCTATAATTTTTTATAACAATCCATTCAATTGCTTTAGGGATATATGGTCTATGGTTTCAGGAATTGTTATTTTTACATCGATATCAAATCCTCTGGAACCCCCTATTATTTTGTTACATATTTTATGCCAAGACTCATTTTAAACGGTTCAAGTATTTTTGAGCGTATATGCCAAGAATATGTTGTACTTTAGTCATTTGGAATCTTCAGCTATGGGTTTAAAGGCCTTAATATTTTTAACTATAAGGGTGGACCATAATGTTGGAAAAGGGAGCATGAGATCTTTGCAAAGCATCTTTGACCTTGATCTTAGGCTGGAATATGCCATAGGAATCTCTTAGGTTGGAATACGCGATGGGGATATGTGTGAGCAAGGTGGGTTAGGCCATGAATGGGAAAAATGGCAATCAAGTAAAAATGGAAGTGGAGAATGAAAGTGAGGAAAATTATAAAGGGTAAGGACCAATGGTGGCATATGAAAAAAGGCAGCATGACTATGAATAAGTAAGGGTGTATGGCAAGGAATAAAATGGAATAGTGGGGTCAATGGAGTGATAATAAGGTATGGAGGATGAATGTAGGAAATAGCCTAGACAAAAATGCAAGGATGAGTGGAAATGGAAAATGGATATGAGAATGGGAGAAAATAGCTAGGTGATGAAACCATATACCATGGGGTCTTCCAATCTTTACCTTCCAAACTTCAAAAAACATCTTCCAATCTTCTTAACCCAGAATCTTCTAGAGCATGACTTTGACCAAATATTTGACCATGAATATAGTACCTTTTATAGAGTTGTCCTTGAGTGTTTAGACTGACCTTGAAGCATTCTTCCTTTGATCTTTGTGCCAATGCTGCCTACCAAGGTCTTCCCAACCTTGATCTAGTCTTCAAGCATGTGTCTTCCAAACTTTGACCTAATCTTCAAACATGTAGACAAATAGTTAATATGTTGCCCCTTGGGGGCAACATGGAACTTCATCATCTAGAGTCCACAATGCATAACATTTTTGCCAGCTGACCAAAACTCCAGAGGCTACGGAAAATGTGTCAAGCAGAAGCTCTGCATTTTGGAGATTATCATCTTCTGCTGTGAAGAATAGAAAGATATCATCTGCATACTGATTAATAATTTCTTGAGAGCCATTCTCCATAGGTAGACCCCTAATCACATCATCCTCAGTAACACTAAAGAACAATTGTGAAAGCACCTCTGCCACTATTGTAAAAGGCAATGGAGTTAAGAGGCAACCTTGACGAACTCCTTTACCAATAGGAAAGACGACAGAGGGCTCTACTGTAGAGGGCTTCTCAAACTGCGGGCTGCTCATACATATATCACTCTCTTTCTCATGTCAATGCTTGAACTCATCAATTTCACATAAAAGAACATGCTCATACTCTTCAACCATGTGAGGTATGATTAGATGTAAATGGAGATATGATGTGAAATATGATTAGATGTGAGATGTAAATGGCAAGACAATATGTATATAATCATGGTAAAGTGAATTAGGTAAACATTTCTAGAAAATAGCATATAGTAAATGACAAAGTGGTCAAGGTAGGAATTCCAAAGAAAAATGCATAAAACGAATGACAAGTAAAAATGGCAAAGCAATAAGGTCCAATCATGACAAGAATATAAATGACATGGTTCTCTTCTTTATGGTTCTCTAAGAAGAGAACCATCATTCTGGGGAAAGGGAGGCATCACGCCATTTTGAGCGTCAGATCTATCTATAGCCTGAGCCTTCTATGGCGCAGGCTTTCTTTGGCTCTGTCTACTATATATCCATATTGCCTGCTAGCATTCCTCATCGGCGTTTCCTCTGAGCTGAATTCTGTTGGTTCTGTTTGAGCTGGATCTTTGATTTTTGGTGTCAGTTTCTTTTCTGCTTATCCCTAGTTTGTTCTTAGTCTTCCTAATTAGCTGTTTGTTGCCCTATTCTTGTTTTTGAGTATCAAACCTTTCAAGCTTTTCTCGAGGCCCTTTTTTCCTCTGAATCCGGTCGAAATTTCCATTCTGATTTTTTCGCAGGATTTTTGCTCCCAACCATAGTTGAATTTTATATCACTGGAAAGCCCATTGGATAAGCTTTTCATCATCCAAAAATCGCCTGAATCCGATATTCTGAGAGGGAGATATGCGAAAAAGCATTATACCGAGCTTTTTCTGGCTAGAATCACTGATTTGCATTTTTCACGGCCTTTTTTCCATCCAAATTATTTGATTTCTACGTTCTTGGAAAGCTCACTGGATAAGCTTTCTATCCTTTTAAAGATTGCTTGAATCCGATGTTCTGGGAGGGAGATATAGGAAAAAGTGTTTTGCCGAGCTCTCTCTGGCCTAAATCGTGAATCTGTATTTTTCATAGCCTTCCTATCATCCAATAGGCTCGAATCTTATATCTTTGAAAAGCTCTCTAGATAAGCTTTCTAAAGATCCAAGAATTGTGGAAATCCGATACTCTAGGTAAAAGATATGATCAAAAGCGTTTTGGCGAGTGTCAGTGCTTAGTGAGTTGATGGTGTGGTTGCATGGTTGATGGTGTGGTTACATGGATGGTTATCTGCTGGTTAACCGTTAGTTTGCTTTTTGCAATGGTTTTATGGATTTACATGTTATTACTCAATATCATATGGTGTTTGCTCACTTTTTCTTTCTTTCAGATATCAGATGGCCGCTGCTCTCATTTCCTTTCTTGCAGATTTCAGTGAGTGCGATTCTAATACAGCTTCAAAATGACTTGATTTTCAGATGGGCGCAATTTTCTTCGTGATTCGGGTTCTTTCTTCCGCCATTTATCTTTTGGTTTGCATGATTCAGGTTGTTGATTTTGATGTTATGTATGTTTTTGAGAAGTGTTAATGATGTTTATTCTGCATTTATGTTTTTTGCCTACTTTCATTTGTTTTTTCCTAGTTTTTGGGTTGCCCCTAGGGGGGCAAACCCTTGTTTATGTGGGCTTTTGGCATATCCTAGGTATATGCTAGAATATCCCTAGGATATGCTGGTGACTGCTTGCCCCTAGGGGGGCAAACCCTTGTTTATGTGGGCTTTTGGCATATCCTAGGTATATGCTAGAATATCCCTAGGATATCTTTGCTTTGGTATTTGCTAAAAACTTATGATTGGCTGTAAATGCTAGGTCATACTGTTGGTGGGCAGCCGCTCTTTCGAAACACAGTAACAGGAGAGGTCTCTTGGGCGGATGGCAAATATCAGAATGCGGATCGAGATAGGGTGATAGAAATCGGGCTTATTTATTCCGATGTGTTTATATTCCGGATAGTGATAGATCATCATGGCAAGAGCTTGTAGAAGTCTGAGTCCATTATTGACTAAGCGAAGTTAGAAGGGTTAATGCATCAAATCGTCGGTGACTACGGTTGGTGAATCATTTGGTGCTTGTTTGGCGTTACGCTTAGTACAAGCGATTCCACCGGATATTGTTTCTCGGCTTGTCTTGGTACAAACATATCGGGAACTTCGAGTGATTTTTTATATACAATACTAGTATGTTGGCATACCTTGATTGGTTATGCCATTTTCTCTTTTCACAAGCGTATCCTTAGAAAGCGTTTTACAACGGATCAACTCGGCTACCAACTTCTTCAAAAGCAATTTTATAGCAAGCTTTGGTGGTCTAAGGGCTCTTGGGGGTATTTCCCCGCCATTGTATGATATTGCAAAGGTGATGGCTAATTTGCTCCAAATTTGAGGGACTTACTTAAGTTTTGCTCATTAGGTTTATGGAAAGTGATGAATTTTGTTTGACACGGAAGATATTGCTGCCAATCATGGTGAAACAAGATCGTGTTTTCAATTGCGCAAATGAGGCTTTCTGTCTTGTCTCACGCAGGCATTTTGCGAGAGTGTCTTTGCATGGCGCCTCACACTACTCAATGACAATTCTAATATCACGGATAAGGACCTCCAGGAAATTCATGTGCCAACATTGATTGTATGTTTGATTGATTGATTGATTGATTGATTGATTGATTTGATTGATTGATTGATTGATTGATTGATTGGTTTACTTCTCTTTTTTTATTCTGCATCTCTATTGCTAAACATGCCCTGCGCATGTGGTAAGCTTTTGTGGTCAGTCTATTTCCTTACAGAAAGCTTCTCTTGCCCCAGGGTAGAAGACCAATCTGTTTGTTGGCAATCACAGTACATTTGGTATGTACAATACATTTGTGATATTCTATGAGGTTGCCCCTTATTATCCCTATTTAGATCAACAATTTTCATGGCAATGCACTGACTCTCTTATAGTTGTTTCTTCGTGGCTTCCCTTGCCGAGCCCTTGCTCATCCTGGTCATTGGATCACACCGGTTGGCTCTATTTTCGAAAGGTAAATCAGGATGAATTTGAAACGAACACGAAAAAGTTTACCTCTTCCATTTTCGATGATAGTTTTGTGTGTTAATACGCATGTTCCTAATACATTAGATATGGAAATGTGAAGGCCAACAAGTTTGCAACCTACAAACTATAAGGTACATAGATATTGTATCACAAAGAGATATATTCTCTTACTTTTGTCACGCTGGATTGGGAGCACTCAATAGTGGAGACACCGCAAAGGGGGCGTGGAGGGTTACCATACATCCCCGTTATCAGAGCGGGGGCGGTATGAATGTGTTGGTGCGGGGAGTTACTGGGGGTTTGATAGCTTCTACACACTTGCAAGGCAGGTGTGCATACCGGTGAGGGCGCTGCTTGCAGTATGGCGCCGAGGCTTCCTTTGCGGTGAAGGGCCCTCAAGGAGGGACGGTGCATTTTCACGAGAACCCGTGGTTTGATGCTGATTGCAAGGCTCTAAAGAGCCCTGTGCGCTTGCTCATAGATCCACGATTCGCGGCCCTCAGGCCACCAAGACTATAAGCTCTTCCTAAAAGCCAAGAAGGGGAGATACATGGCGTAAACCCAGGGCGCTTGTTTGACATGCTCATGGGCGAGCCAAAAGCTTTTTGGCGTAAGGTGTTATACAAGAAGCGGTGGGTGGTAATGTAAGTGTGGAGCAATGGATGCACCGCTTGGAGGAGTTATATGACCCCCGTGAGCTAATGCGAGGGTCCCGTCCGGGTAGGAGAGGTCTGCGCAGCTCACGCGGGAGGATGTCAGCCGGTCTCGGGCATCCGGCGAATGGCAAGGCAAAGGATTTCTGAGGGGCTTGGAAGCAGCTGTTGAAATGGGGTGGCCCATCGTGGTAGGGCCACGACGGTGATCATTAACCGTGCTCACGGCCGAGGGGGCTCCCCGGGAGTGGATGGTTAGTAAGGTTGTTCTGTTCATAAGCTGGTAATATGGATGCCCGTGAATTACGGATGATTATGGTAAGCTCAGCATTTACAAAAGCTCTGGCGGTGGTGGAGAAGAAACTTACTAAGTGGGCGAGGAGGCGGGTGCGGGCAATTGGCGAGGCGGGGCTTTTCGCCCGGCTCCTCCCACGATCGACCATATCTTCACTTTGAGAGTGTTGATGGAGGCAAGCGGAATCTTTGGCGACATGACTTGTATTCTTTGCTTTGTAGATTTTAAGGCTGCATATGATACTGATCCCGAGACATCTTTGTGAGGGTTGCAAAAATTGCGAGTTCCACAGCAGAGTTGCGAGAATGGGGTGCACCGGCTTTATGATGGGATTTATCTTTTGCCACCGCCTTATGAAGATCGGGGGTAGCTAGCACTATGGGAGTTAAGCGGGGCTGCCCGTTGTCTCCAACTTTTTGGGTTGTACATTGATAGCTTGGAGGCGTGGATACACACGACACCATGGGGAGCCGGGTGCAATTATCGATCGACCTCTGTGAGCCGGTTACTATATGCGGATGATGTAGCTTTGCTAGCCACGAGGGCCAGCGGTATGCAGCGGCATTTGGATGCCCTCAATGGGGTGGTGGGGCAACGGAATGGCGGTGAACTTGCACAAAACTAAGCTTCGCGAGCGATCGTCCTCGCAACACCCTATCCAGGAGTTATATTACGGGGGGCGGGAAGTGGAGATGGTGCGGAGCTTCAAGTATCGGGAATTGATTTCACTACTAACATCTTTGCCGTGGGATGAGTGTGTGGAGAGGGAGAGCCAGGCGTATGGAAGGCTTTATATGCGATGCAAAATCGTGTTGCTGCGGATAGATCTGTGTTGGGATGAGGAGAGCACACTGTTTAGGAACTTTGGTCGGCCGGTCTTTGCTATATGGGGTGGAGGTTTGGGGCCCGGCGGTTAGCAAAAATAACGATGGGATAGGTTGGAAAGGTGCGAAAGCTTTCTTGACATATAGCTTGGGAGTGAAGGACACCGTGATCGTATCGATTTTGTTGTATGAGGCGGGGTTCCGCCTTTTGACGATACGCTATCTGCCGGAGCATCTTACTTGCTTCCATAAGGTGGATGGGATGGATGACCATCGCTTGCCCCCACAGCCGTGTTGTTAACGCAGGGCCCCAAATGTGTGAAGAGGGTATGGCACGAGCACCGTAAGGGGAGTGGTTTAGGAGGTGGTCTATGGATTACCAACGGATGGTGCCTTGACTGGCGCATTCTTTATGCGAGAATGGGCAATTGGATGCGGGCTATCTTTGCCACCACGCGGGATGCCTCTACTCTTGCAAAGCCCAAGACGAGCACTATCACTTTCGAGATTAATCCCGGCCTTGAGCATGGACCCCATCCGGTATTTGAAAGCACACACATCTCTGTGAAGAAACGGAGAGCTATTGCGCCATGGGGCCGGTTCCCATTACCTCCCAGAATTGAAACAGTCCATTTGGGGGTGAATGGCGGCACGGGATCCCGAGGAGGAGAGGATATGTCGGTGTTGTGAGATGATGCGGATAGAGGATGAGCACCATGCCCTCCCAATTGCCCAAAGATATGCCCATGTCCAGCAAAGGTGCATCGATCTTAGATGCTCGACACACCGCTACATCGATTACTCGCGCATCACCTATGGTAGCGCGACCGGGAGCTTACATCCCTGCAGATTTGGCCATGGGACTTGCTCTTCTCGGGGCATGGTATTTGAGAGCCTCATTGTTAGGTTTTTCCTCCCAAGTGGGGCTTTTTTCATCCCGGTAGTAGGGTTCTACCGCATGATTACATTGTTTGTTTTTGTGTTGGGGTTTTTCGCTTTTTGCACGTTCTGCATATGTAGTCTCATAGGCCTCTGGCCTCCGTGGACGTTAAAATAAACTTCCTTCCTTCCTTCTCATTATACATAATTCTTCGGAAGGTGAGAACTTGCTACTTTTTCCTGGAGGTGCAAGAGAAGTATGCAAGGGAAAAGTAAGTTGCAGCTTGTGCTATTTGTTAAATATATTTATAATCTTCATGCAATTCTAAGTTCTCCTTTTGGCCCTCTAGTGGAAAATATAGTTTCTGCACTGGGTCTTTCACTGGACAGTGTTCAGCCTATTAGTGCAGTTTAATTCCAGTTCCATCAACAATTGAACGCATATATATTCACTTTGCTGAGCCCATTGACACTTCTGGGTTTTGTCAAGACCGAGCCCCGGAGCAAGGTATGATCGTGATTGCATTTCAGCTTTTCTCAAACATTGTTGTGTTGACCTCATTTGTTTTCCCTTGATAATTTGGCGGTTAAATGCTCTATATGGTAGCGTGAACTTTCTGCAACTCTCTTTTAACCCGGGATGTTGAACCTATGATGATGATGTTGATATTATTATGCGATTCTTGTGAAACAAAGGGTTGAAGAAAGCATAGTGACACTCATGCAAAATGATCCGGTTTGCTCCGGCTTGCCAAAACTTTATGTTTGATTGTGCATACTCGAAACTTCGAATGCTCTTCTAATATGCGAGGAAAGGGAAACCACATTTTCGGGTTGTGGTCAAAACTAGGCGCTTGCTTCCCGTAATTTAATCATGTGACATTCAAGTGTTTCAACTAGTCATAGTACGGCATGGTGTTGCCAACTTTTAGAAGCGTGATGAAATGAAATAGTAAGCCACTTTAGAAATCCTAACAGATAAGATTAAGATGGGCCATTTGCAAGTACCAAGGCAAACACTATGAACAGAATAAATCCCAAGCGTCACCAAACATGAGATAGCTCAAAGATTGACATGAAATGCTTTATCAGATTATCTATATTTCATACTTTTGAGCTCGTCTTATAATCATGCAATGTGCAAGAAAAAGGTAGGCGGTTGCACCCAAAAGGTCGTTAATCCTATGAGATTAAAGCGTGATGAACAATTTCGTGATCATTTTAGACTCTTATACTATTGAGCAGTAGATTCCATGCATCAAACTAAAGTGAATCGTCAGAACTATTTATAACTTGATTCCTAAAATTTAAATCAAACAGGGATAATTTGGGTGTGAAAGTACACAAATATCTACAAGAAAAAGGTCAATCTTTACACCTTGCCACTTGATGATTTATACCCTTCCATTCACCCGACTTCATCAAGAAGAGGCTCAACGTGAAAAATTGGCAAATTAAATTGCAACGACAATAACCTATTGTTGCTCACGTCTAGCGTGGAAAATTTAAGACATGTCAAGGGAGAAAGAACATGGTAGTAACCTGCTGTAACATTTTGATACCACAGAATATTAGAGGAAATAACATTATATTACACACTTCCTGCTGCAAAGCTTCTTGTTCCCAAAATATTTTTTAGCAAAGCTTCTTGTTGCCGCATATGTTTTTTAGCAGAGCTTCAACTTGCAAAGCATATTAAGCTGGATTTCTGTGCCAAATCTTGCAAAACTTTTAATTTTTGAGCCGGACTAATCTGTTACGAGGAGGTAACATCTGTGTTTAACATTAGTTTTGTTGAGATCAACGAAGAAAACGATCATGAACTCATTCTTAGGTCGGGCACTATGCATCAAAGACTATGCGCACATCCCTTTGGGACATCGGAGGGCAACCCTTCGTGCGCAGCACCTTGTTTTTTTTAGGATAGCCATCGATATATTCTTTCCCTTTTTTCAATTTGCCATGCCCATGGACTTTGTCATTTCTTTTTACTATAGGACCATGTTTGACTTTGGCCCCTTAACTTATCTGCTTGATTATATATGTTTTTATCGATGTTAGTATGGTGTTTGTGGTGGTTTTCTCTAGGTTGATATGTTTTCGTTTGTTGGTGCTTGTATAGCTTGTGATTCACTTTTTGGTTTGTCAATTTGGGCCTGTATAGTTCAATATGCCCCGTCATTTCTCTTACCGCTTGTTTTTCCTCATGGAAACTTTAACTTACAGTAGACTTGCACATATCCAAGTTATAGGCATTAGACATTGTCTCTTGCATAAGATTATTTTCGTAGATTGGTCTTCCTCTAGAGTGCTCGTTGCTTGATCTGGCCTTTTTTCATATGTTTAGCAGTGGTGCTGTTGGACTCGTTTTCCCCCAATGGTTTATATGTGTCTCTTATGGGGTTTGGTTCTTGTTGATGTTCAGCTACTCTAAGACCTATGTGCCTTTAATCCTTTTTTATCTCGTTAATTTCTACTGCCTTAGTCATTTTTCTTCTGTCCATGTTACCCATCACATACCTAGTTTTAGTTGTCTATTATTGCTCCATTTGTCTCTCATAATCCGTGAGTTTCTTTAATTGGTTGCTCTTTTTTTATACTAGTTCCAATTGTCCCGTTTCTTCCTTATGGATCCTTGCAGTTTCACTTGTGCTTCACCCGCTTTTGTAGTTCTTGGAACGCCATCTTTTGTCGTCATGGTATCCTTTTTTCTATTCCTTCTACTTTGATTTGTCCCATATTGCTCTGCTCGTTCTATGGTTGGGTGGTCTTTTTAGTTCTTTTGACATGTTCAATCTTGCTTTTGAAAGTTTTCAAATCCTTGTGGCTACCTTCTACCTTCTTCACCTTTCCTTTCTGTTAGTTTGAAGCTCTATTCTTCTTGTTTCTTTGTTGGGTTTTATTCTTTTAGTCTGATTAGTTTCATGCTTGGCTGTTGTTTCACTTTGTCCTTACTCATGGTCAGTGTAGTACCGTACTTCCCGTACCGTATGTGTACAGTACGTATGCAACGTACAGTACGGGGTAACGTACGTTGGCCAGTTTAACGTACAAACGTACGTCAAAAGTTGTTGTTTAAAGTACGCGTACGGTACGTACGGTACCATAAAATACGTACGGTACGTACGTTAACCGAAAAAAAATATATATTTTTTTTGAAAAGTACTTGTACCGTACCTATAAAGTACGTACCGTACCTGTACCGTACTTATAAAGTACGTACCGTACGCGTACGTAAACAACAAACCAAAAAAAAATTTATTTTTCTTATTTGATGCACAAAATGAATAAGTACGTACGGTACGTATGGGTACGGTACGTTAGGTATGGAAAACGTAACGTACGCGTACTTAACCTACACTGCTCATGGTCCATTACTCCTCTTCCGGCCCTTTGTTTACTTGTTCTATTAGTCATTGTTAGTCTTGTTTTCACGTTGTTTGGTCCATGTGGTTCATGTTACCCCTTTCATTGCAATCTCATTGCTCTATCCCTCTGCTTTGTTTGTTTCATTTACCATGTGATCTTTGATCCCCTCCATCCCACTCAGTCCTTGAGTCTAGTTGGTCCCTAAGGTTGGCATGCCTCGTCAGTTTGTTGGGTTTATTCATTTTTGGCTTCTATACTTTGAGTTTGACCAGTGCATATTTTCTAGAACTTCTTTTTTCGCTTGATTTCTTAGGAGAACTATAACTTACTGTAATATGTCTTTTGTCGTTGTTACGGCTGTAGTATAATCAATGTGCCCTGTCAATTCTTTTATCGCTTGGTTTTTTCTCATGGAAAATATAACTTATGGTAGACTTGCACGTGTCTAAGTATAGGCATGAAGGTTATGCATGAGCATTCTTTATAGAAATGAGCATTCTATATCGATCATGCATTAAGATGTTTTCTTTAAGTGTAATTTTTTATCTCATTCTACACCAGTGTTTGTTAATTGTGGGGGATCTGTTTAGTTCATGATGCATAGATATTTGTTTCATGTGATTGGTTTATCTTATTTTCTATGGGTCTCTGATGTGATATGGTTCTGGTTGGTATATATAACGATTACCTTAAAATCAATGTGCTCCCGTCATGTTCTTATCTCGGTTAATATTCTACTATCCTATCCATTGTCTTCTCTTTGGGTCACTGGTCACGTCCTTTAGTTCTAGTTGTCCTTCATTGCTCCATTGTTCTGTAGTCCGTGTGTCTTTTTAGTATTTTCCCTTGTTTCATACTTGTTCCATTGTCCCGTTTCTTCCTATGGTTTCTTGTAGTCCTACTTGTACTCCATTTGCTTCATTAGTTCTTCTATTGCAGCTTATTCATATGTTCAATTGTCGAATTTGTTCCTCTCGCCCTTCTAGTTCTGGCGGTTTTTCTAGTTCTGGCGGTTTTTGATGCAATAGCTTGTAGCTATTGCATCAATTCGCACGGGGTCCCACAGGCTACGGATTGAGACAGGTAGATGGGAGCGGCCGCAATTGCCGCGAGAAGCGAGACTATGTGCCTGTTGCCAGTTACAGGTTATTGAAGATGAAAGCCATACTCTTCTGAGTTGCCCTGCTTTTGAGATAGTCCGGAATCATTTTTCGACCTTAGCATTCCATTCCACGCTTCCACAACTTCTCAGCGCACCATCTGTGCATGACTTGGCATTATACATACTTGAGGTTCTAGATAAACGTCTGCAATTACTGAGCCCTCAGTAGTCATTATCTAAGCTTGTCTAGTATCATCATTACTGCAAAGGTTTTTCCCTTGAAAACCTTTCGAGGCAGGGGTTTTTTAATCCTAGTAGTAATGATTGTACTAGCCCATTGTATGGGTCCCATGACCTATTGGTCTTCGTGGACGTTAAAAAAACTATTCTATTCTATTCTATTCTATTCTATTGCCTTTATCCAATTTCCTCCTTTTGCTCCGCCTGTTCCATAGTTAGTGGTCTCTTTAGTTCTATTGATGCTTTCCATCTTGTTTTTTGTAGCTTCATTGCTTCAAGGCCTGATCACCAACGTGCCGCTTTATTTCTTCGATCTCGATGTTCCACTGTCGTTATTCATTTTTCATAATGTCTGCCCTGATATTTGTTCTTGTTTCGGTCATCTTGTTTCTTCCTATGGACTCCTGCACTCTTGTTTGTGCTCCATTGCTTCTGTAGTTCTTGTTATATTTTTTCTTACTCACTTCCCCCTTATTCCTCCAAGCTGATCATCGGACACTTTCCTTTCCTGAGTTTTTTCTATCATAGTCTTTCATTGCCCGAATTGTCCCTCTCTCCATTCTATATCTAGCGGCTGTGTTCTATTGCCTTTAATCATAGTTGTATCCACTTGTTCTGCTTGTTCCATGGTTGGTTGGATTCATTTATTTTGAGTTTATTCTTTTAGTCTCATTATTGTTTAGCTTTGTTATTTTAATTTTCCTTGCTCATAATTTTGTTGCTCATCTTCTGACCTTCAATTTTACTTGTTATATTGGCCTTGCGAGATAGACATTCATGCTTTCTTATCTTTATAGTTTTCTTTATCCGGGTTGCCCGATTCATTAGAGTCTATTTTTTCGCTTGTTGGCATCATTTTCCATTTTACTGTTGGTTCCCTCCACCCCACACAGTTCTTGTGTCTTGTTGGTCCCTAGTATTCCCTTGTCTCATCAGTTCTATTCATCTTTTATCCCTTATGGCTCCATTTTTGTTTCTTGTAGTTCTCATCACGCTTTCAGTTGTGTTCAGGCTATGGGGATGTCATCTTGTGTCCCTTGTCCTTTGCTGGTGCATCGCTTTTTCAACTTATCATCATTAGTTCCTTCTTAAGATATCAATCAATGTCTTTACCATAGTATTCGGGCCTTCTATTGTTTAGCCTATGTTTGGTACCAGGTTTGCATGGTTCTTCTGCTTCTTCAGCTCCATTGCTCATACTGTTATTTTGGTTGATTCCTCATTTCTTTGTAGTCTGACTGATCCATTTCGTTGCGTTCGTTTTGGTTGCTCCATTTGCACTGTTTGTGTTGGTTCATTGGGCCTCATGCTGCTTTTCTTCATTTTTCATGGTTGGCGTCCATTGCTTGTTTGGTGGTCCTTACCGTACCTCCTTGTTGTCAAGTGCCTCATCGCCTCTAATGGCCCTTTTTTGTTCAATTTACCATTAGTTACCCCCGTTGTCTTCTCCTTCTTGCCTTGTTCAAATTAACATTAGTTACCCCCGTTGTCTTCTCCTTCTTGCCTTAATTGCCCTGTTGTTCTGTTGCCCCTTTGCTCCACAACGTCTGCTTTATTCTTTATCCATTTATCTCGGTCCTAGGGTAGTTTGCATATTTCAATGGATTTTCAGTGATCTTACTTGTTTTTGCTCGCAGTCTCGGTTTGTGATTGGAGGAGGTAGGTTCCTCTTTGTGTCGGATGTTATTGCTTTGCAAAGGACCTTTCCCTAAAATGCCATGATTCTCTTCTTATATAGAAGAGAGCCATCATTCTGAGGAAAGGGACGCCTGTTTTGGCGTCACACTATTTTGAGCGTCAGATCTATCTATAGCCTGAGCCTTCTATGGCGCAGGCTTTCTTTGGCTCTGTCTACTATATATCCATATTGCCTGCTAGCATTCCTCATCGGCGTTTGCTCTGAGCTGAATTCTATTGGTTCTAGAGTTTCCCTCCCTCCCTCCTCTAAGTCTAGTCATCTGGTGTCGGCTCGTCTTAACATCTGTTGATTTCTTCTCGTTCCACCTAGTGAGGGCTGTATCGACTCTTCTATATCTTTGTGGCTAGTGGCCTCTGCAATTTCCCAGCGTAGCACTTGTTGTTGAAGGTGTTCCTTGCAAAACCTTCAACCTCAGTGGTTTAGAACCTCCAGGTTGCTTGAGGCAACCACTCTGAGTGCAAATAGTCCAAGAAGAAAGCTCAAACAGATGCTAAGAACAGCTTTCCCAAAAGACAAAAAAGTTTGCCTTGCCAAAATGCATGCCAAATGCAAACTGTGGGATTTTGCTCCTGATTCTTGATTCTAGAACTACACAAGACCTTGGAGGATATTGGCAAAAAAGTCAGATGGATTTTGATGATAGCAAGCGTATCAAATAAGCAACCCTGACCGGGTCAATTTTTGGTCAATATCCCTGGCAGAGAGCTAAAATTTACAACTCGATAAAGGTGGCTCTTTTTTGAGATCTGATGCTTCTAACACTCTCTAAAATGTCTGCACTTCCTGAAAGCCCTTTGCATAAAGATATGTCTCAGTTTGAAATTCTTGATTTTCTTGACAACTGCCTGTTATAAGATAAGAACAGTGGATGAATTTAAATTTGCTAGATGTTCAGATGCTCCTTTTTTTGCTATTTTATAGAATATCAATGCTTAGAATAATTGAGAAAGGATTGGCAAGGGCCACTTGATCAGAATATGAGTACGGATTTGCACTTAATAGATCCTTGAATCTATGGTGCAGACTTTGATGTATGCAAATAAATTAAGCAAGCCCAATAATTTTCATGTATCTGTGCTACAAATGCTCACATGCAATGCTCTACTATTTTTCCTTTTCTAAATGAGATGCAAAGGCTTAGTAATGTATGAGAATGATATCTGTCACACAAATCAGTAGGAATTAATCATAAATTCTTCAACAAAGCTCGGATTTTCATTTAACTCAATGTCACACAAGCAAGCAATAATAATCCCAAGCTCTAAGTCTTGGGCACAGGATTCAAGAGGTACACAATCAAGTGAATAGCATAAATCTGTCAGTAATTCATGTCGAATAAGGTGTCTGGAAGGCGGAATCAAGCTCCAGATCTTCAAACCGGTCCTTCTTTAAGGTAATCAATCACTTTTTCACCTCAAAGCCCTCGCGATTTCTCTGAGTACAAAAGCCCCGTTTAAAATTCCCTTGTTCTGTTCCGTTCTTGGCTAATTCGATTCGATTATCTGTCTTTTTGCTTCTTGATCCATTCTTGACATTACACAGGGTAATTCGGCAGCTTAGAGTCATGATTGCATGGTTGTTTCGGGTGAATTAGACGGATCTTGGCATTTCCCGGATTTAGGGTTCTTGGCAGTTCTGGTGAAATATCCCACAGGCCCAACTCGATCTGGCAGCTCAAGGTATATAACAAAAAATAAATTCAATATTATTAAGATTTACATGTAATATCCACGTGGGCCTCGGTACCTCCACCGGTGGGCCTCGGTACCTCCACCGCCCCACACGCCCGGATGTTCCACGTGGCAGGGGTTGATTGGCTAAGGAATCTAGGCTTGGGGTGTAGATAGGTTTTTTTTTTAAAGATGGGCTAGGGCACGAATACCAAGAAGCTATATTTGAAGGCCAAAATGAACGATTTTTTTATTTTCTTTTTTGCAAAAAGGATCTTTTTTGATGCTCTGGAAGATGCTGGAATATTTTTTTGCAAAGAGCACTTTTGAATTTTGGCCTAAAAATGGGGTGTATGGAAGGTGATGTGGCATGATGGCATGATGAGTTGGCAATGTAAGGGTGACATGGCAAACAAGGGTGGTGAGGTGTCAAACAACTTGGCTAAGAATATTTTTTCTAGTCAAAACTTTGGATGAGGTGGACATGATGTGTATGACATGTGGAAGATGTGGAGGTGTTGGTGATGATGTGGCATGATGAAGTGTCTCCCTTATGGATTCAACCATGTAATTTGAAGAACTTTTGCAAAAAATAGAATTTCAATGGGGTGACACGTGCATGGTATGACATGGCAATGTGGATGACATGTATGGTGACTTGGCCTCTTTTGAGTCTTGTCATAGATCATATAATTTGCATTTTCTAGGCAAATTTTGACTTTGAGTGCTTCCCTCAGGAATTTTTGCATTTTCTCTCATTTTTTGACTTTTAGAGAGAGGAGGTTGACCTTTGACCATATGCATGACCAAGTCAAGTGGAATTTTGTGCTTGAATGATATGGTGATGGCATGGCAAGTGTGTGGAATGTGAATGACATGTAAAGGGGGGGTTTTGACTAGAAAAAATCTTCAAGGCCAATTGAGAAAGGGTGGTCTCCTGCCATGAAACTTGGTCCCTAGGGTAATGTTGACGTTCTGAGTCCATTGGCAGAGCCAATTCACAGTTTCGAAATAGTGGAGTTACCCGTCCATCGCCAGGGCATTTGGGGGAGGACTTTCGGGGCAAGCTGTTTCTGAGGGATTTTAAGGATTTGTCTTTTGGCGTCAAGACCCTCCCTCTTTGTGATGACATGGTGCAAGATCCCGACAAATATGACATGGCAAGGGTGCCAAAATACCCACCTGTTGTCTGGACATCTTGTTGTTGGGAAGCCGAGCTGGCTTAGTATGTCACACTAGGTATGGCAAGCATGGATGCACCACTAGAGTTGTATAACATGCAAATTTGTATGATCAAGATTGTCTTTCAGGTCTTGTTGCAGCAGAAAGGTCAAGTGATTTAGATCACTTGCATTATCAGTATCCATTTAGGTGTACTATGAAGTCTCCTAGACTTGTCAATCTGGCCATCAAGAGGAGGTTTGCATGAGAAGTTAAGAACCCTATGGGGGTTGTTCTTGTGTCTAAGGCATTACAGAATACTAGACATATAATTATTGCTAATTATATTGTTTTTATTGGTTTGCATAGTCCCTCCTTGTTATAGAGATTTTTTATTTGCATCGCCGCACGACCAGCCCCTCTAGAGATTTTCAAGTTTTTTCAATTATGTTTTATATTTTATGTTCATATTTTTTAATTATGAACACATTATTTGTGGCTCCAAAGCATAAAATAAGACGCATAAATATAAGCTGCTTTCACACTACGGGTGCATTTTGTAGTCTTACATAAATGAGACATTAACAAACACTAGTGTGAAGACCATCACAAAATAAGGCCACATATTGGTCAATAAGTGGTATCTTATTTTATGGTGAGGGAAGTCCCCGGGTAAAAGATAAGACTCTATTTTCCTTAAAAGTAGAAACCGAATCTATCCGAACCTACCCGAGCCTTCCCGAACCTAAATGAGACAGGTCTTACTTTAAATAGTGTGAAAACAACTTTATCATTTTTTGCTTAAGTGGCATATTTTTATTGAATACTTTTAAAAATTAAACAGTCGTGTGAAAATAGCCTTATTTTACTTGCAATCTTTCCTTGCCCATTATTCTTAGCTGGTCCACTATTCCTTCACCCCCCACCAATAGTCTACATTTTCTTACCCTAGAAACAAGTAGAAAAATGAGATCTTACCTAAAAACTAATTCACACAAGGAAAATATTCATAATCCATGTGGCTAAGCATATCACATATGAGTTGACTTTTAATGCGGAACATGGCAAATTGACAACAAATAAATGGATAATAGGCAAATTCTAATGGCATGTTCCCCTAGGTTGTTAATCTTATAGTAATGCTAAGAAACATTTCAGCGATTTTTGTTTTAGTTTGTACTAACATTTTTTGTCTTCCCCGAGAAAGTCAAGGAATATTGTTCCTCTGACATCCACTATGCTTTTAAGAAAAGGTATAATATTAATCTCCATTTTGCAGAACAATATGTTGCCGCTGCCGGTAGGATTATTAGTTTGCAAATACTATATAGGGATCAGGGAATAAACGCATTGGTGTTGAGCAGCCGTTGCAACAGATAAAACGAGGAAATTACGAGAAAATAAGTTGATAACAATTTGTTACTCACGGGCTACAGTAACACAACTGCTGCATTTATGGATAGACAGTTGATAAATTGTAGTTCTTTGTTATGATAGAATAGAAATTTACAAAAACATCTGACATGCAACATGTTGAAAGCCGCTAAACAAGGGTGCATGCTGGATGTCAGATGCATATAGTCTTGATGAATTTGGATGCAGTCGATCATCCAATGAACATAATGGTGAGCAAGGCATTTTTTGGCAATAAAAAAGCAAGGCTTTGCTACCATTGCCTCTATTTGTACAAAAGTTGAGGCAAAATGTGCCATAAAATAATCCTGCAACAGAAGGATAAGAATGTTATTTCCAAAGTAGTCTGTGTATAAGAACGTTGAATTTAAATAACTACAACTTACTTTTGGATTAATTAACGAAATTATTGCAATCGTTTCTGAGTCTCATCTGTAGCCTTGGAACCGCTCAGTGCTGGTTTTCCTTCCTCCGAGTCCTTGGCAGTTCTGCTTAACATGTTTGTTAGCTTGGTATTTTCACTTCCATTCCTTTCCGATGTAAAAGGACCGCTTATTGCTGCAGGTCCTAAAGAACCGTTGTTTGGCATTACGATCGTAGATTGGGACTCATTTTTCTCTGTGTTTTGGTTAGCAGTTTGAGGCTTCACATTGTTACTAGAAATAGAGCTTGCCAAATGTATGGGCATTAAACAAAGACCCTTGCTCTGAAGGTACTGCATAGCTGTGCCCATGTCCTCCTCCATCAGTCGTGCAACTTGCTTCTCTGTTAACGAGATGCCTTCCTGAAATCTCAACAAATTTCCTTACAATCTAGAAACATATACACTAGCAAAAATAACTACAGAGATTCACACGTGGTACCTCTGCAGGAAGGTCTGCAACCATAGATGAAACTGCCCCAGCACTACCTAGCCGACTCATGCTTAATACCTGCACCATCCAAAAGGTTCATAGTCAAATTGCCAAAAATAGACGAAATGCTACAAAACAAAAGGACTAACCTTCACTTGCAGTTGAAGAAACTTCACATAATCGATAATTTCATCCAGCATAGATGCCTTGTCTGTCTGCATGACAGTAATCTTATCAGTTAGAGTTTCCAACATAACTATGCAATGAATAGAACCAAAATTTAAAAGAACTTCCAAATATCTCACTACTATTGCCTTAGAAAAATCTCATCAGATTCAGACTGCAATGGCTCTTGAAGTATTGACATAAATAAATGTCTGTAAAAGAATGATACTCATTCCAGCTTTCAAGTTAATGAACCATGAGATTCCTACACAATTTGGACGTAAATGCAGTTGATTATGATGAAAAATGGACCAGCTTTATTATCGTATGTTTCCAAGCAATAAGATATTTGACAACATGGGCTAGACATCTATCCTCCACTGGATCTTCACAAAAACTTCAAACTTCTTAGTAGTTTGACCATGGACTTACTCTCTCCAACGTTTATTGAACAGCTTGTACTAAATATCTTTTTAATGGACAAAGATAGTCATTGTATTTGACAGTTCTTTATACATTACATGCCAATCAAAATTAGCTCATATTACCTTGTTGGAATTGGGAACCAGCTCCTGCAGTGCTTTCATCCTCTCGGCAATTCTTTCTCTCCTAAGCTGCAAATATCATATGAACATCATGAGGTCCAAAGGTAAGCTTATTGCTTGTTTAGATTGTTCCCTCCAGAGCATAAGTCCTTAAGGACAAATGAAAAAGTGCCAAACTTACCCTTTCTGCAATACTATGTGGATCAGTAGCTTGGCCTCTACGAGCACGCACCCGAGGCCTTGATCCTCCAGCAGGGTTACTGTTAGTCCCTGTTGATTGTTGAGAAACAGATGTTTGGCCCCCATATGCCTGACTTGATACCCCTTGTGTGGACTTCGCTCCTTGAGATGGCTGCAAATCAAGCTGAATTTTAGAAAAATGAGAGTTACACATAAGAAACCTGGATTCTTGAAATGACAAGCTTCCCCTTTAGTAAAATTCAGTCTTAGGCATGGTAAAGAATTAGACCTGAATATGCTGATCTGTTAGCTTTCCAATTTGTGTTTGCAAACCAGCGAGAGTATTAAAAAGGCTCCCTTGAAGCCCATCCTGAACCTGCATAGCGTACTCATTCCTTAGCAAATATATCCAAAGCAAGCAGGAGCAATTCTAGGCGGGGAACACTTGTGCTTACAGAATTGGGAACAGCTTCTTCATTTCTTATTCTCTTGCCCAGAAGCTGAGCTTCAGTAGGTGTAGCGTCAGTTCTCAAGCTTGGAACCAAGTTGAGCGGAAGAGATGAAGCTGCGTTATCTGCATAAGGCTGATGCCAAGGCGTGACTATGGGGGGTGGGGATTGACGACCTCTACTACTAGCACTTGTTTCGGTAACGGAATTTTGAGGCATTGTCTTTGGATTCAGCTGCAATTGGCCAGATTTATCAGGAGAGACGGTCTCAGATGGCAAGGGGCAGCTTTTTCTATTATCATGCAAAGGAGTACCATTTTGCCTAAGCAATGTAGATCCGTCAGCAGAATAGCAAGAACCCTCGGTTACGGTAGCACTGTCAACCCCAGTTCCTTCTTCCCTATCTCTGAATTGGGCACTCGCCAAAGCTTGGGCATTTTCCAGGATTTCTTGAGACATCGAAGGCACGTTGAATTGTTTAGCACCCCCCTGAAGGGAAAGCATTGACTCAATCCCTACTCCCGAAGTTTGAGCCGCACTATAATCCCAGTTTGCCCTAGCCAGTCCACCTGCTTCAACCCAAGGCTGCATTGCAAAAATCTGCTCCAGCATCTCGTCCATTCCTGCCTGTCCCTGATGCTCTAATTGCTCTAGGCTTTGGCCTTGTGCTCGATCTTGCAGCTGATTGAGTAATGCCATTTGGGAAGTGCTCAAAGGGGGCTGGTTGCTATTGATCCCGTGAACGGGACCCCCAGAGCTCAGCATAGCAGAAGACTGCATCAGCAGGGTAGGGAAGGGAGCGAAAAAGAAAAGCAAGGCGGCTTGCTATGGCGGATCTTGAGCAGATCCCCTATATTCTAATGCGGTGATGCGGTTGGGCAGAGAGAGAGAGAAAGGGTAGGGTAAGGTAGAGACTTGCGCCTTAATACTGATACTGCTCCGGCTGCAGTGCTGCCATCCCTAGCATAGTCGGAGTTGTGTTAGTGGCAGAGAAGCACTGACTGACTCACCAAGCTTTGATCAGCAATGTGAGAGGCGATTAAGAAGGAGCTGCAGAGTGCTCAGAATATAGCAAATGCCCAAATTTAAGAACAAACCGCTTCTCCTATAGAATATTCTCGTACCAATATTCTTCTCGCCAGCTCTACGGTCCCCTTGTTAACAAATTAATAACTCCGGTTTAAAAAGCTTTTCATTCTTGTCATTTTTACAGAGATAATAACATATTATCAAATATACACTCTAGGATAACCTTAACCACCCGTGGTTTCCTCGCCACTTAGAATGACTTGGAGCAGATGCAGAATGACTTAGAGCAGATGCAGAAAGCTTTCCTAGCATTGGCCCTGGGTAAAGTCCACTGTTCTATACCAAATACTGCTGCAGGAGATAGGCTTCTTGCTTCTTCAGAGGGGGGCCCTTGACTGACTCATCATCTACTTCCAGAAAGTAGTTAGTATGGACGATAGTCGCATCCCTAACCTCGCTTATACCGTGACAATGGGGCCTCAATGCCTAAAGGCCTGCTGGCAGGAAAAGAGAGCTCAATGGTTGGCCAGATGGAATGTGCAGGAGCATAGGTGCATTCGAGTGCAAATAGAGGCAGACCGCCACAACCTAAGACAATACCTTGATATGTTCCTCAGCAAGCTCTGAGATGCCAACACCCTTGAATAGGTCAAGACGGCACATTACCAATGCCACATAAATCCCATGCTGGAGTAGGGCCCACAACGCTACCTGTGCACCCATTTATTCATGAAAAAACGCGGATCCATTGCCTCTATCCGCATATGTGCACACCGTCTCAGATTGAGATGAGGAGATGGACTGCGGAGCTGTGCCAGGAGAGGCTTTGTCAACCCTGCCAAATTGAAGCTGCGGAAGACAAATGCCACACCCTTCAGAGCTGTCCGACATATGACGAAATTTGGACACGCTATACTGAGCTAGTCTAGCCTGGTCAGCCCCTGCATGAGATGTTCATGGCCTCGATGCGGATGCTAGGATCATACCTTTAAGAGGTCATGGATCGCCTGGATCGGCTCGGTCCTCGGGCACTCGCCTGATATGTCTATATATTTCTTTTCCTCATGATAGATGTCTGTACAGCTTGACATCACTCTTATACATGTCACGATTTTTTCCCCAAAAACCCTTCGGAGGGGTTCTTTTTAACTGGGACAGTAATGCATTTGCAACGCCTCCTTTTTTGGGTCTCATAGGCCGATTGGTCTCCATGGACGATAAAAACTCTATTCTATTCTATTCTATTCTATTCTATTCTATTCTATTCTATTCTATTCTATTCTATTCTATTCTAGGTTTACAGGCTGAGATCCGATCTAAGCCGTCCATTAAAGTGTTGTTACGAGCTAATAACAGTTCATTGGCCCAAAATTTCTAGTCTTTCTCTCATAACATCCTAGAGTGTTAGCATGTAATTTCATAAAATCCTAGAACAATATAAACATGACAGTGATTATCAAAACATCACAGTGTTTATTACAGATTATCACAATAATTATTATCACATTTTTAAGACATGGAACAATGTATCTGTACAGATTGTAGACATGCAATTCTACTATACAAACTGATGTACAAAGATTCTGTTGTAACTAGAACTGTTTTATAACTGCCATGCTTTCCACTGTTGTAAATAGCCATGTTTTCCACTGTTGTTTTGGTATTATAAAGATATGCAAATGGTCCACAAAAAAAATTGCTTAAATATTAGACACAAAACTAAATGAAATTTTGTCATAAGTCTTAAGAAAAAATTGTACAACTTAGCTACAACGTTGTTTAAAAGTTGTAACAATGCACTTAAAATGCAATACAACCTTGACAAAAAGCTGTCATTATTTCGACAAGATATTTGACAGTGTAGCCTATGACACAATTCTGATACAAGAGACGCATTTTGTGTCAAGAAAGTAGCAACCATCACAAAGTTGTCACTACGCTAATGTCTTGACACAAGGGTTGACACGGTACCCCCATCCTCTTATAGTGGTCCACCTTGAGGAACTCATGTTTTTGACGTACAAGACAAGTACTAGCAAGCCTATAACTGTTTCTTCTTGCATTTTTCTTCCCTTCTTGTTGGTTAGTGCACATCTTTATTATAATTTAAAATTTAAGCCCTATAACTCAGCCCTATAATTTAGCCCTATAATGCATCCCTATAACTATATAAGAAGCTGCTAGTAATGTACCTGAATGGTCATAGTTACAAAGTGTATCCACGTATCTATGTCCTGTTAAATCCTTAAGATTGTCGTCAGGAATTCCTTGTTGGCGAGCCCTTGTGATTGCATAGTGACACAAAGTCTTGTTGCTTATCTTGAGGCCTATCAACAAAACAAGAAAAATTAGCATTCAAAATTTGGAAAATTGACAACAACAAAAGGGACGTAAAAATACCAGCTATTAATGTCCATGATCTTTTCAACTTTAGAAATTTTGTTCCACCTAAATTTGTTTTAGCACACCAGCAACTTGATCCTCCAGCAACAAATGTCTTACTGGCCTTGAGAAAATGGCGATCACAAACATCTTCACCATCGTTTACTGATGGAAGTCGAGTCGAGAAATATATTTTTCAAAAGTCTTGTATAAGTCTTTGTTAACTGCTTCATACACCTCAACAGGCTTTCGCAAGTCTGATTCCTTGCAATTATTCAAATCTCCTGGATGGTTTTTACAATGCCTTTGTATAAACTTGTATGGATACATTATAACAAAGATAAATTATTACAGTAGTAGCAACACATACAAAAAGAAAAAAAGAAAAAAGAAAAAAAAACTGACCTAACAACCACCTTCCACAGCTCCTTTCCCCCACGAATCGGAAAATTGGTTATACAGTAGAGGATAACCCAATTAAGAAGGCCATTTAGAGTCGATGGCAAGAATTCTTCCGCTGCAAGGACCTTCACAATCACCTGTAATAATACAACACTTACATCTAAAATACAAGTAAAATACAAGCATCTAGCTAATCTAGTTGCAAAAATAAAATTCTTCTAATTACCTTATCAGTTATCATGTTTAATAAATCTGGATTTCTTGGTTGGCTTGCCATAATATCTGCTATCACTTTACTAGCTGCCTCTTTAGCCGCAACGAAAAATGGATGCTCAAACACATTAATATCCAGCTCATCCTGACCCATAAAAAAAAGGGAATGGAGAGTGCACTTATAACGAGAAATGCAAGAATCTGGCTGGAGGTGGGAGTTGGCTATTGAGTCTTGGGGTCTTTTCCTATAGATAAGAGAGTTATTGACAAGGCTAGCAAATCATAGTCTAATTCCGTTTGCCCCTCTTCCAAAATCTATAAGGATAAGATCAACCACAAACACAGGAGGTGGGACCTTGAACTTGAAGATCGTAATGCTCACAATAGAGCCCATAGTACGACCCTGATTAGTCTAGGGACTCAGTGATATCTGCCTTGATGACCGCACTGAACACAGGTTTAGGTACCATAAGGAGAACATAAGATCAGTATACACATTAATAATGGTTTTACTAATGGAATGATACTCTTGGTACAAAATGTGGTCCGCAGGACTACCATTCCGAGATAATTATGGAAATTAATGTCATTCTGGGTGATGCTTCAATCCTAGTTTTTGGGAATTTATAGGCCTTATTTCCATGAGTCATTTCTTCATCTTTGTTGAGTCGTTTCTTCTTCTTTGTGAAGCACTAGATGGATAAGCTTGAGTAAAGTTGCTTAGTTTTGGAGCCATTGATTTTACCATTACATTCTCATTCTATTGTACTAGATCATACAACCAAACACAAGGTTGCAGAACTGCTATTTGCATCAGCATTCCTACCATATATTGGATGAATAATAAGTTTGAAAAATGGAGATGTAGATGGATTCTTCTTTTAGCATTTCTCTTCTCTTTAAGGACTTTGTTTAGAACAAGGTTTATCAACTTATTTCTTTCTCTATATTGGTCTCCATCAATGGTAACCACTTCTCCTCCAATTTTCTTTTTGTTAATGTTCTTCTTTTGCAGGTGATGATGTAGCTTTTTCTAAGCCTATAGGCAGTCTTGTGGTATGGAGGCGCCAGGAATTTAGACCACTTTTTCATGGTATTCAAGACTTTACTGTAAGCCCACAATTACATAGTCAATAACTTCTTGTTCAAATTCTTCCCTTTTTAAACAATTGATTAATCTATACGCTTCTTTCAATGGACAACTAGCTATGTTGGTCCTAATTGCAGGTTCAAACCTATTGTTGGCTACTGCTGAAATTTAAGGACATGAATTTACAGAAGCAAAATATGGTGGGGAAAAATTGGAAGTGGCCATTTGTGTCCATGCTCCTCTTTTGTGTGATGATTTATAGGATTGAAATTATGGGCTTTTCAAGAATCCTTGCAAATTATCATGCTCAAGTTTAGTTGCTTCAAAAAGCATTCAATGGATTAGGAATGGCATTCCATCATTAATAAAGAAAGTAGCAATTGCAAGAAATGCTACACTAATACAAGAGGTATGGCATTACATTATTCTACATCTGTTACTGCTCCTTTCTACTTTTGTGATGGAAGCTAATGTAGATTAGAATCTCATATATGTTGCACCATGAAGCGGGTAATGAAAGGAGATTTCGTAATTGTGTTAACCTTCAAATTATTAGGGCTATAATCCATTGGTGCACTCAGTAATCTTCATGCATAGATATTACATGTACAAATGTAAAAATTGACTCTTCTTATGGTGCCTAAGCTATTGTTTTAAGAATCAAATTATGTGTTTATACCTTTCTAGGCTTGTCTCATGTAATTGGATTACATGCTGAGGTGTTTCTAAAACTGTAGTTGCTCTTCGTGCCAATTGTTACTTGTCTATTGGTTTTTAATTTAAGTTGATTGTGTTCTTTATATTATACATAGGTACAACAAATAGACTAGGTAAATTATATGTCACCTTAAAAATGCTATTACAAACCATTACCCTAACACTTAAAACCCTTTTTTGTTAAAGGTATGCTCATGCAAGTTTGGTTATACTGTTTGGGTTTGCGCTTTTTGTTTCTAACTTGTGGAACAACTTTTTCAAGACTATATTGTCTTAGGCACGAGCAACTATAGAGATGTACATGACATCTCTACACGGCCTCGAAGGGGCAAAATTGCTTTTAGTTAACACAAACCATTATATTCAACACTTTTAAATTAAAATCCCCCTGAAACTTCCTTTAGTTTAGATGCATAATCAGACGAGGATTGATGTAGGACAGCGAGAGCCCAATTTGTACTCCCTAAAATCATATAATACATGTACAAAATCAACACTTTTTAATATATTACTGTAAACCTTATAGTATTTTACGAACTTTATTATATAGTATACCAAAAGTTGTACAAGCATACCCCACAAACGAGGAATGCTATTTATGATCTAGATCGAGGAATAACTGACAAATATGCCCATCCAACGGCTCTCGATGCCCGGAGTCAACCCCCGTGTGAATATGCATCCAGACCAAAGGGGACACAAGAGGACGAGACACTGGAACACGGGAAGGCTCGTAACGGCCATTGAATCGGAATGCCAAACTCCATGCTAAAGGCCCTTTTATATACTAGCCATGGGGCCGATTTTCTACATTGATGCATATGAGATATCCATCAAAAACTCTAGAGATCATTTTAGAAGTTTTTAGAAGATTCTCAAAGAACATTCCTAGAAATTTTTGATTCGAAAATTCTATAAGAATATTCCCTATATATACGGGAGACGACCATATATGATATTTGTATGATTGTCATACATACCTAGGCAATACCTGGCCAATATATAACATCTCGTTATTGTCACATATGTTCGGTCAAATACTGGATGGTGCATCATGCAACTCTTATAGGTCTTGATCCTTAATCTCCTTGATGTTGGTGATGCACAACTTGCCTTTTTAGTGGTTAGAGATCAGCATTACTGCTAAGGTGGAATAGGATGAAAAGTCTTTGACAGAGTACCGGCTACAACAATGGGCTTCCCTAATTCGTACGTGATGTCAAAAAGTAGGTACATTTGCATCTTCTCGACCATGCAGTGCCTCATGTGAAGCAATGATTGGATGATAAAGTGCTCCTCTATATGTGCGTGGAATGGAGTGCTCAAGAGATAATGCCTATAGGTTTTGAAAACTCTGACTATATGGCTAAGAGTTCCTTCTCATGCAATACCTCAATTCTAGTCCAGTAAACTTCTTTGAATCGTAGGCTATGACTTTACCATCTTGCATCAAGGCTTCCCCCATTTTTGCACAAGCATCTGTTACCAATTCATACTTCTTTTTCCAACTCTGGGGAGCAAAGTACTGGTAATGTTGTGAGAGCTACTTTCAACTCCTCAAAATATGTTGTTGCACTTTTCCTTCTATATTTTTTTCCAATTGGATGAATTCTTCTTTTTCATTCTAGACAATGGGGCTGGTATATATCAAAAGTTCTTGACGAAGTTGTGACAATAACCCACTAGGCCCAATAAGCTTTTGACTTCTCCCACATCCTTTAGTGTTGCCCAATTCTTGTTTGCTTCAACCTTGGTCGATCTGTAGACACACACACCCTCTGGTCCAATCAGATGGTTCCAATTACTCTATTGTGGTCTTGGCAAAGGAGCATTTGCAAGCTTTTGCACCAGGTGTATTCTTGCTGAGAACTTCAAATGCTTGCCTCAAGTCTGTCACATGCTGACCTGTGGACTTCGAGTACGTATGTCATAGAAACATACGATGGTGGACTTATCTAAGTACTCGTGAAGTATATTATTCATCAAGTGCATAAATTGATCTGGGCATTACATAGACCAAAAAACATCGCTATGAATTCGTAACTGGGGATTCACTTATAATAAAGGGGATATGCCATGTGTGTTCATAGAGTGACCAAAAACACTCCTTGTATACTAGTTTCTGAAAGCTAATTTAAAAGTATATATCTTACCTCAAATAATGATGAAGAAACCCCTTAACAGTATTTTGTTCTTTATGGTGTCTTTGTTGAGTCTTCTATAGTCCATGCATGTCCTTAGTGATTCATCCTTCTTCTTGATGAATAAGCTGGTGTGCCAAATAATGAAAAGTTCGGCCATATGAAGCCCACTTCAACTCTCAGTTGAACTTTAAGTTCAAGTAGCTCGCACTTCACGAGTATGATGTCACATTTTACCTCTTGCTTTGGGAGTTTCTGAGGTTACCTTTTCTA
The DNA here is from genome assembly GCA_021234155.1 of Isoetes taiwanensis. Lineage (NCBI taxonomy): Eukaryota > Viridiplantae > Streptophyta > Lycopodiopsida > Isoetales > Isoetaceae > Isoetes > Isoetes taiwanensis. Next base: position 2,762,995 of record JAJEKV010000091.1, read on the forward strand.
GAAAGAAGATCCTCATACTCCGTAATGAATGCTTTTTTTTTTTTTTTTTTTTTTTTGGGGGCTCTATATGTAATTTCATATCATATAGTATTGAGAAAATGCCACTTAAACTCATAACATGGTCATGGAACAAGTACATCATTTAAACTCATAAAATAACCTGAATTTGCAATTTTATAGTTTTCATCACATCTCAAAATAATATATGTTGGCAGTATGGTAAAATTCAACAAATCTCACTACGGGGCGTGTGCACATTCTTCCTCCTCACTGTCTGTGATCCTTTTCAAGGTCAAGATAGTCTAGCTTACTGACACTGTTGTTGATGCTAAAATTGGGGTCAGCTCCTCAATAGCCAATGTTGTTGCCATTAGGAGCTTCATATTCATCCATGCCCTTTCTCAAGTCAAAAGAAGGCAAGGATGATGATTCTCTTGACTAAAGTCATTGAATTTTATGTTATTTTTTTCTTTTACTTTAGTCTCCTGAATTCTTCAAAGGACGTAAGTGTTTGCAAGGCTAAATGAGATGTCGAACCTTGAAGGAGAGAGGTCTTGGTTCACAAAGAAAATATCACTTTCTAGAATGTAGGCGCAGAACTTGGCTAGATTTAAGTACAATCTAGCCTTCTTGGGAGGCTTGCTTGATTTGGAAGGTTGAATGTGCTCTCCATTCAAGTTTTTCTCTTCTTCTAATTCTTCCACAACCTCTTCTGCAACTTTTTATACTTTTACAACTGAGAAAACTTGCCCTTTGACATCGATCCTTCTTCCCATATTAGTGGGTGGAAGATGGCCAACATGATGTATCACCCGAGCCAAACATTAAGCTCATGGTCAACTGCTTCTATTGTTTTGGGGATGTCGACGACATCTCTAACCTTCATACCAGTACTCTTTGTTGTTGTTAGGCTTGTGTCGACACTGTCGAACTCATGGACACCAGGCTGATGGTAAAATAGCAAAGAAAGAAGAGCAAAGAGGGAGAGAATCACCTAGAAAGATGGATGAGTGAAGAACGAAGGCATGGGACTGAATGACCAAAGAGAAATAGATTGATGTACTTTAATGACGACACCTATGTGTTTTTTGATGTAGCCTTGCGTGGAATAGAACTGGGATTGATGAAATGGTAATATAAAATCTATTCTTCAAGAGACAATGATCAATCTATGGGTAAATGGACTTAATTATCTTGATCATACTGCATACACAACACCACATCTATGCATGCATGTCATGAGAATAAAATGGTTTGTTTGGCTAGACATAATCTTCATCTCTTATGAAGTTGAAAAACAACTATCGTCCATAATTGTAATAGAATAGAGGCAATATGCACATTTTGGCAAGGTAGATTAGAAAGGCAATCAAAATGCAAAACTATCCATGTAAGAACATCAGGCATGGGGTCCTCTTAGACTGCCCTTAAACACTATATTAAAAGAAGCAAAAGAGGCAAATCGGCTCAAACGGCAATCAAGGGAGTAACAATAAAGTTTCCTTTCCTATTACGCCAGAGAATTTCATTATGTAGTTCTACGAAAGTCAGGCTTGAAGAAGATGGAATAGTCTAGGTTTCCCATGTAGTGGTGATTTACATAATAATCAAGGTTTATAATGGTGGCATCCAATGAAAACCAATTAAGAGGGGAGGATGTCAAATTCATCCAAGATAGGCAATGTTGTCTAGCCAAATGATGGGCAAGATGAGGCGAGAGGATCAGGGGCAATTTTATATCTAATGAGCAACAATTTGCATTTTTCCTTCCATTCTATTTGCAAGGATCGGCTTGGAGAGCAACTATTTACATTTTCTTTCTATATGCTATATAGAAAGATGAAAGCGAATAAGATGTTTGTGTGGGATGTACATAGCAACAGTTTATTCACATCACATGGGAAATAAAGAAAGATCGTTGTTAGATTCTGTCAAATATTCGAAATTGGTATACTATGTGAAGTACTTCAGCTTTGGGCTTATTGTTACAGACAAATGGTGGTTCTTTATTAAGTATGGGCCAATGTTGGGCCCCATAAAAGAATGTCAAAGGTTAATAGTTAAAGGCATGAAAAGCGAAGAATGATTGCAAACAACTTGAATGCACCATATGATTAGGTTTTTATAAATAAAATCTTCTCATTGCTTGATTTAGATGGTGCTAATTTTAAGTAGTAGAAGCTGCCCAAGAAAGGACTCGCTTACGACATATACCAGCAAGGATGCCTCAAATATGCTTGGTGGACTCCATTATGATTTTCACCGTAATAAGATATGCTCCCCTTATTCGGGCAACCTTTCAAACAACTGTGGGCCTTGAAACCAGATGTCGAAATTATTTTAGGCATTTATATTGCAAGAAGATGGCATGCAAATTCTTCTTTCTTGCATTTTTTTTGCTTTTAAATGTTTGAATACTGGTTGTTCGGGACATAAGACTGCCTTTCCAATACCCCAGATACATTTCACTCTTTTGGATTGAACGTGTCGTGTTTGCACGTCTTGCCCATTCTTGATCCAACATTCCGCTTGCTAAGATCAAGCATATTCCTTACAAATATAAACATATGCCTAGGGACCATAAAACGTGTTCCCAATTCATTACTCAGCCGGCGGCTACATGGATCGACCAAATATTCTCGGAGGCGAGGCGACATTTCAGCTCTTTTGACCCTATATTTCTGTTTATAGTATGACGGATGATTACGGTAAGCTATCCTCTCCTAAAATTCAGTGCTTAGGGAGGGTCCCCAACATTGACACAGCATCTATTGCTATAACGCAATATTTTCACTTTCGTTAGCGCATTGTTGACGTCTAGACATTCCCACATTTCACGCAAATTTCGTCCATGTTTGACGCAAGGTGGGAGAAGCTTCAGTTCAGTTTCAGTCGCCTGAGGTAAGAGCATCTGCAGAATTATTTTTTTCTACGAAACTTAATCAATATAGGAATGCCTGAAATGGCTCAACAAAGTTAAATTGGAGTTCATAAGGATCTCGGCAATCCATTTTTCGGATTATTTCTCAGATATTCTGTAATTCTTCAAGCTATAAAAAGCTTGACCTTGCAAAGGCCAAAAGATTTTTAGAAGACGTAACTGATCATAAGCAAGCAATCCCGTTTAGAAGGTTCTGTGGAGGAGTAGGTTGTAGCATGGGCAAAATTTCCTCATTCAATGGGGAGGTCGTTGGCTTGAGAAATCTTGCAGGTTTTTGTTGGCACTTTTAAAGAACGCAAAGAGCAATGCTAAGGTTTAAAAATGATTTCTTACAGGCAAATGGGTAGTGTCAATATCAACTGATATGCAAATGTAATTAGGTGAAAGGTCTGGATGTTGATACCTTGTACATATCACATATTTAAGTTTACCAAGCAACGATGCCACAAAGGAGGACTTACAGAGTGCATGGACGCATCAACAGTAAGTATGCTGTATCTATTTGGTCATTCTTTTTCTTGCTTTAATTTACTCAGTTTGATATACAAGGCGAATGAACTATTTATCCAGCTGGCAGGACAAAATCCTGTTCCTGATATTATCACATATATCATTCTTATCAATGGTCTATATGAGATATTGAGTTGGTAGAACATAGGCATTTTCCAGGTGATGCTTAGAGAGAACTATGTGCCAAATTCTGTTACAGACACCACTCTTATTGCAAGAACAGAGGGTGAATGTTGGGCCTTCAATATTTTTTATCAAATATGCATAAGTGGAGTTGCTCCCAATGTACTGACTTATAGCACCATTATCAATGGCATCTATAAAGCAAGGAAAACAAAAGATGCATATAAAATGTTGCAGGAGATGAATGATAAGAATATTTTTCCTGATATTGTTACATACGATTCTGTTATTGATGGTTTGTGCAAGTCCTTTCAGATGGAGGGGCAAATAAGCTTTTTGAAGGTATGATTAAAAAAGGAATTGCTCCGGATGTTGTTACCTAGAGATTGTGCTATAAAAAGTTCCCCTTCTTTTTATGCCAGATCAGCTTGTAGGTTTGTGGCTGCTATTGGCGTAGGGGTTTATCATCAATGTTTCTAGCTGGTAGACTTTCTCTATTGGTGCTCATCGCGGTTGGGCAAATTCAAAAGCATTGCATCAGTGATCGGTGCTTTTAGATTCATGGACCATTATGAGAAGCTCATGAAAATCTATCATATATTTTCTCTTGTAAATTGACATCTGGATTAATGTACATTTCAGCAATCAAGCAATGAAAAACAACAAAAGCAAACCAAGGCCAAGCATATTGAAAAGCAAGGTAGCTCTTTGCTCTTGTACAAGAATTTGTACATTTGAGGAATATATTGTAACCTCGTAGTGTAATTTATGGACAACGAACAAGACACATAACATGCAGATTGCATCCTTCACTTGCTTTGATTCAATTCATGTTGAGATACATTTATATTGTTTGGCAACATGAATTTATTTCTTTGTTATCTAAAGAAGAAACTTCGTATTCTACTTGTAAACACTTGTCGTGTTCAGGTAATTTAATTATAGGGAAAAACTCTGAAATACCCTTATGTTTTGCTAAAATCGACAAAACGCCCCTAGTTTTTGGGGTATTTTTATGGAAATGATCGTAACTTTTTTGTGATGATCCAAATGGGAATGATTCTTTCAGAGCTATTGTAAAGGAGGATGAGATCTTTCTATCAAATGTAAAATCACATAAATCGGAGTTCTAAATCACAAGTTATATTATTATCAATACACAAGAAAATTGTAGAAATTTTAGAGGGATTTACGAGACCATAACTTGAGATTTCGGAATCCGATTCAGGAGATCTTAACTTTCATGGAAAGGTCTCATCCTCCTTTACAATGGGTCTGAAAGAATCATTTCCATTTGGACCATCACAAAAAAATTACGATCATTTCCATAAAAATACCCCAAAAACTAGGGGCATTTTGTCGATTTTAGCAAAACATAAGGGTATTTCAGAGTTTTTCCCTATTATATTATATTATCTATGAGAACAAGAATTTATTTTTTCATTAAGGGAAGGAACTTCATACTGCCAGGAAAAGAAACTCATTATTAACTTGTAAAGCTGCTAAATGTCTTATTAATTTGCCAACAAATAGTTACTAGTGACCCACCTAGGAGTTTTGATGGAAACAGAATTAAACATTCACTTCAGTTGCATCTTCTACAGAAGTCATATGCTACATGTAGCACTCCTGAGGTGATTAGGCGATAGAGAAGTATGTGCAAGCAGGAAGATCAAGCCAATAAAACTCCAGAAGTCCTTTGATGGTTCGTCTCATTACGTTCAAAGGGTCCTAAGTGAGCAAGGCTTGTAGACAGGAAGCAGTATTTCACATGTTTTCAAACGCTGCCAAGGGACAGAAGGAGAAGCCAGAAAATCTTAGGGAATGGAGAAAATAAGGTTTGAACCTGCCAAGGGACAGAAGAAGAGGCCAGAAAATCTAAGGGAATGGAGAAAGTAAGGTTTCTGTTGTTGAATAAATCTACTCCATTATATCTATCCATTATCTTTCAAATATTTTCCGACAAGTCCATTTCTTATCTCATTATGCTGAAGCAATTTATCTATTCATATGTTCTAGTGATGCTGGTAAGATTGTATTATAGGTGACGATATATCTTGCAAAAGCAACTCAAACCCAGTGACGTTGGGAACCTGGGAAGAATAGTTTTGCCAAAGGTAGAGCAGCTCTCTACCTTTTAAATCAGAACTCTCTTTAAATCAAAATTAGGCTGGTTTGGGCTGGATTTTTTAAAGGGAAAATTCCAATTATACCCCTCAAGTTTGCAAAAATTCCAAAAATACCCTCCAATTGAAGAGCATTTTTGGAAAAAAGGTAATAGAGTTTTTTTGCTCCTCAAATGGAAAAGTTGTCTTCACAAACATTATAGATTATGATAAGATCTTCCGAACAACATCAAATTCATCGAAATTGGAGTTGAAATTCACAAGTTATGCTCATTTACGTTATTTTTTATAGCACTTACTTAAAACACTATAACTTGAAGATTCCAACTCCGTTTTAGACGATTCTACTGCTATCGGATAGCCCCCACTCATATCTACAAATTTTGTGAAGGACACTTTTGTAATTGATTGATCACAAGAAAGTTATTGCCATCTGAGCTAAATACCCTATTTCTAGGGGTATTTTTGGAATATTTGTAAACTTGAGGGGTATATTTGGAATTTTCCCCTTTTTAAACCAGAACTCTCTTTGACTGGTATTTGATCTAAAAAATGTTAGTGAAAAACAGAATGCTAAAGCAATTTAAGCCTCTTTACGTGTCTAACTATGATTTTTGTTTTGCAAGTTATTACTCCTTAGGACGTAAAAGAAAGCATGTAGATCTTTTGTTATACTTGCAAAACCACAACCAAAATAATTGCATAGTTGTATGTCAGCTTACTACCCTATCATTGTGCATAAATCTATAAGTATTGGCATCATGGTGTGACCAAACATGGATAATAATGCGGCAAATATGGAGTCATATTGATGGTAGGTTCGAAATATGGGACGCTATCAATGGTAGGCTAGTGCGGCATTAATAGAACAAGGGGTCAACAACTAGTTCTTATAACCTTCCTTCAAGGTACACAAGTGCCTCAATGATAGAACATTATGTCAATGATTGGGTGCAAAGACCCCCTTTCATTTAAAAAGGAGTCCCTAGAGCTAGAACCATCAAATATGCTAGGAGAGGAAAGGAGTTCCTAGAGCTAGAACCATCAGATATGCTAGGTAAGGAAAGGAGTTCCTAGAGCTAGAACCATCTAGAAATCTTAGAATCTAAAGTTTCTAATGATATACAATATGGCTATAGTTAAGATGTATTTCAATGTTCTTATTATGGTTTAAGCTTAAGTGCATCAAATATGGGGCTCCTCCCCTACTTAGTTGTTGGTCCAAGTTTTCTAAAAACACTCGTTGCACAAGGGTTTAGGGTTTTGCTAGAGCATCAAAAATTCATCTCAAGCAAAGATCATTCAATCCGTTAACTTCCAAGCTTCACAAATAAGTCAAAAAGCATGTTAAACGAAGCCTAAATAGCATATGGAGCAATTCCCCTCTTAAGAAGGTATATGCAATGATCGGGTCACCGAAAAGTGCCACCAGATTTTACGACCTCAACAAAATTGCCACGTGGATCTCAAGGTCACATTATGCTCATGCATCAGACCTCTCTTGGCATTTTGTTGTATGTGGTTGTCTACTCTATTCTGTAATTCTTTGAAATCTTAGTGGTTCTTTGACTCTGTTTTTATCTGATTCTTTACATAGTGATAGCAAGGTTTTAGTATCTAGTATTTGATTTTGGGGTCTAAGTTAGATATTGGGGTACAAAAAAGCGCGACAAGCGGAAGCGGAGAAAGCACGTTAAGCAGCGCCCGACGCACCTTTTCGATTTACGCGCGCCTTTTCGGCGAACAATGATTTTGATTGTCAGAGCTGTAATTATTCGCGCCCATTGTTACTAATTGAATTGTACAGGCCAGATTGCTCCCCGATTGCACTTCGATTCCTGCATTTTGCAAATTGAAGCATCCTCTTCAAGGCGCTTGCTCCGACTTCTTTGTTTGTTGCTGCTTTTTTTTTAAAGTATCTTCTTTTCTCATGGCTGGTGAAGGAATCATCCCACAGCAAAAGCTGAAATGGCTGGCGGAAAATGTCACTGCAGATGACTAGAACAGTGTTTGGTCTGAGCCATTCCACCAAGGCGAAATCAAAATCTACTTTGTTCGCCCTCATTTGAAGCAGAAATTGGACGGCTTGATCGATTTCTTGTATGGAGATGGAGGTGTCCCGAATAATGAATTGAGGAAGCTAGTAGCATTATCATTTGCATGGGAAAATTGTAGTCGGGCAGAGCATAACCCTGAGGCTCCTTGGGTTGATTGGGATGCTTACAAGAAACAAGTCAATGTTTGGTCCAGGAGAAAAAGGGATGACATTGATGTTAAAAAAGAAGATGTTAAAAGGGTCAAACCTACAGTTCCTTCATGCCAAAGTACACCTTTAGCTTCAGGCAGATCAACACCTCAACTTGAATTTAAGGGGAAAGCAGGTCAGTCTTCTGAGTTTTCTGTTTCCAATTTAAGTTTCAACATTTCTTTGATTGAAGAGGAGGTTAGTAAGTTGGAAACAGATTTAGACAAATGTACAACTGATCTGGTAAAAATAATTAGTACCATTGAGGTAGATAAGAACTCTTTAGCAAGGGAAGAGAGGATGATTGAGCATGGAAGGAACGAGATAGCAAGAATGGAGAATGAGTTGTCTGCTTTGAATGCCAAAGCAGACAAGAATGATGGAGACTTGAAGCAGATGGAAGAGTTAAAGCAAAAAATAAGTGGTGAAGTATATATTTGCTCTAAACTGGAGGCTTGCCTTCCAAAGGTTAGTGTTGAAGCATTACAGGAGAAGGAAAAGAAGGAAAGATTTTCACTGGAATTCAGATTACAGGAAAGCAGGAATTGCTTAGAAGCTGGTAGACAATTGATGGACTCAGATATATCAAAAATATCTATCATAACTATGAAAAGCAGGTTGCCTTGTTTCATGGAAGATGCATGTGCTGCATGTGGATTGGTCTTCAATCCAAAATATAAATTGAGTATGGCATTACCATGTGAACATGTCTATCACTTGGCATGCTGCATGCTTTTGTATGAAAAGAAGACATGCTTCAGGTGTTTGAAGGAAGTTCCCAGGGAAGTATTTGTGGAACTTGGTCTAGAGGTTGCAGGTGAAGAAGACTTGCAGATTGAGGCAGGCAGTGCATTTGAGGCAGGCACTAGTAGTGCATTTGCTTCACCTGATAAGTTTTCCAATGTTGTCACACCTGTGGCTTCACCTGCTTTATTATTTAATAAAGCACCTGTGGCACCTGTGGCTTCACCTGTTTCTGAGTCACCAAAAAATGTTGGTTCTACTGCATCAGCTCAAGTGTCACCATGCCAAGTCCAGTAAGGAAAGCTGTAGAAGCTTTGCAGAAGGTAAGACTTTGATACTTCTTATTTGTGTTTTAATTAATTTAATCTCATTTAAATTGATTTGTGTTCTAAGCAGCAAAGTTCTGTAATTCAGATTAGTAAGGGGACAGCAAAAAGAAGGATAAAACGTTCACGTGTTGTTGAGAGCAGTTCAGAAGAATATTATGAACAACCTGTACAAAAGGTTCCTGCAATTGGCATAAAGACCAGGTTGAGGAGTGCAACTGCAGGAGAAAGTTCTATTGCTGCAAATATAGATGTTCAAGTAAGCAGCGATGAAGAACAAGCAAATGAAGATGCTGTTGATGCTGAAGATGCTGTTGAGAAAGGTAAGGGTAAGGGTGAAGCAGTAGTTGAAATGGAGGTAGCAACAACAAAAGTCAAAAAGATGGGGAGACCCTCAAAGAAGCTGCCGCCTCAAGCACCAAAGCAAATAGGTGATCAAGTTGATATGATTGTGAAAATGTTAAATGGTACTTCAGGTTCTGTTTCTCAGTATATCAAGTCATTGAGTTAGTTTCAGAACATAACATATTGTAGTATATGTGAAATACTGTTTTAATTGTTTTATGTTGTTGGAGAACATTGTTTGAATATTGTAATTCTGTTTTCTTTAATTAATGACTTCATTTAAGTCATGTTTAAGTCATGTTGATGTTTAAGTTTCTTTTTTTATGAATGTTGCAGAGGATTTAGAAAAGAAAAAAACTTGTCATCTTAGACATTAATGGAGTTTTGGTCAACACCTTCCAAAAAAGAGCAAGAGTAAAGATTCCACCAGGGCTCAAGAAGTACTACACAGCAGGGAAAGTGGTTATTTGCAGACCTCTTCTACAAGAGTTCTTGGATTTCTGTTTTGAAAGATTTGAAGTTGGGATTTGGTCTAGCATGAGGAAGCACAACATCATACAAATCCTTAACAGTATTCTGCCAGCACACTACATTGCTAAATTCAAATTCATATGGGGTCAGAATGAATGTGAGGCAATGCCTTTTATGTTTTCAGGCAATGCAACCAAACCAGTCAGGGAATAAATTACTAATCGCATATTTCTTATTAGCCAGAATGACTTTAGCTAAACTTGCTCGATATTAGTCCCAAAACTTTCTGTGGTTTAGCTAAACTCTATACATTTTGCCTCTCATACTTTCTAGCATTTAGCTAAACTAACCCAAACATCATCCCAAAACTTTCTATGGTGTGGCCAACAGAAAATATTAAACCAAATTACTATACTTTTTTTCAATATATTCCACTTATTTTAGTCATTTTCTTTGTGAAAACATTCTAAAATAATGCTAACTAGTAAAGTCTAGGACTCAAATTAATTCATAATGCTAGAAACTAAACTAGTCATATATTTCATATAAACTAGAATGATGTTAGCTAAACTAGCCCGAAATTCATTCTAAAAGTCTCTATGGTTTAGCTAAACACTACAAAATTTCACGCTCTGGCTAAAGAGCTCCAGGGTTGGTGCAGTCCCGAAAAAAGTTAAGCTAAAATTATTATTTTTTTCCCAATTTTTTCCATTTACTTTAGCCAATTTTTTTTGAAAATGTGCTAAAAAATTGCCAAATAGCTAAGTTTAGCCCTTAAATTATTCCATGAAACCAGTATTTATGAAGCCAATTGTCAAAGTTTACACAGCTTTTAATGATGTAGAGGATGTTGTGCTTGTGGATGACTCTTTGTACAAGACTTTCTTGTCCCCACTAGACACATGCTTAATAGTTGAGAGCTTTGATAATGAGGAAAATGATAAGGTATTCAACTACATAAAAGCATGTTTGCACACTTGGCTTCATTCAAAGAATCCTCAAAAGTGGTTGTACCAGCAGCTTCATGTTGATGTGGTCAAGGACGTAGACATCAACATACTCAAACTTGCTGTTGACCACTTGAAAGAACTTGCAAGATGGAAAGTAGCAATTGAGGGAAGCATGCAATTGGTGAAAGATATTGTTGGTGTTGCAACTGATATTGTTGTAAATAAACAGGAGGAACCTGCAAGAGAAGAAACAACACAAATTGAAGATACTGATCAGACCGACATTGAAGATACCGATAAGCAGGAGGAAACTGCAAGAGAAGAAACAACACAAGATCAGACCCACATTGAAGATACTGACTTTGAGATGTAAATTAAGAACTTCATGTAACTTAAGATATAACAGCTGTTTCTTTGTGAAGACTGGATATGAGTACATAGCTGTACACTTTTGTAACTTCTGCGGATATCAATGTAAATTCAAGGTTTCGCGCATTTACCTACACTTGTGCAGATCATCATTTGTGAACTTTGTTCATTTGTAAACTTGCAATCTGTTTTCCATGTGCCAACTGAAGAGACTAAAACAGATAGTGCAAATATACACTTACCAGAAGTCTGTAATAGTTAACTGAAAACAGAAAGCATGTAAGCAGACAAAGCATAAGTATGAAAAGCAGACCTAGCAGCTTTTCTTTTAAAGCTGTGAGGACAAGGAACATTTGTGCAGCAAAGAATTTGTTAGATTTCATTGATAACGAATTATAAAGAGTATAAGAAAGAATATGGCAGGAAAGAGCCAGTGTATATCTAAAAACTCAACTTCTGCTTCTTCGAAGCAAAAGCAGAAAAAATGGGCAGCAGTATTAGCACTCTACTGGAAGGGATGCCATAACTTTTTGGCATGTCTCTTCACTCATCTTGAAACTATTGTTACTAAGATTCTCCATATCAAACTTCACCTGTCTGATAAGGTGGCTATATAAACTAGCAACTGGCTTGTCCAATAGCAACTCAAATTGGAGTGCATCTATTTGCTTGTAGTAATGGCCAGAAATTATAACTTCTCCTACACCAAATGCAGTACCCCAAGCATCTTCATATGTATCTAACAATGTATGTTTAGTCTCTGTACACCTAAAAACATAAAAATCAACTCCCTCATCATCTTCTGGATGTGCATTTACAGCAAAGCTATCTCCAACTTCTAGAAGAGAACTACGGTCATCTTCTTCTTCATCTTCTTCTTCTTCCCCCTGACTAATTGCTGTGGATGTTTCTCTAGCAACAGATTTCATCTTTGGTTTCAGTTCTGCTGTGAGCCATGCTCCCAAACGTGCTTTGTTCGTGCAATCATCCCTTTTACCATGAAAGCAATAGGAACAATAGCAAGAGAGGCACCTGTAAGCAACTTTTGCAGGGTTTTTTGTCACATGGTCTGATGCAATGAAGTTTAGAGCTCCCACATAGTTTTCTCCACTCCTTCCTTTCAGATTTGTCTACACTTTGGGGACCAATATGCCAAAAGAACCTGCAATATAAAACAGATTCATGCAACTTCAAATCTAAGAAAAATCTAAGAAAAAACAAGAATTTACCTTCTTATATGAGGGTCTGGTGGATTGTTCATCATGTACCAGTTCATGAAATCCACAATGTCTTTGGCACGCTCCAATTTCCAGGCCTCATACTTCAATTGCTCTCTTGCCAAAATCCTTTTCAATATTGCACCTTGTCCATCATGTTCTCCTTTGCCATGAGAACTGGCAAAGAAATTCCACTCATACTCAATTCCTTCACTACACACATAGTTCCTTCCTAAATACCAGAAAGGCCTTGCTCCTTTAAACTAGGATGTGCAACCATCACTCTAAAAAATATATTTCTTGTACTCAATGTTCTGTGCTCTAAGCCAGTCAGCATGTACTTTCAAGCAATGTTGTACAAACTCAGTGCTATGCTCCCTGTCATCTGAAATATAAAAGTGCACTTCCTTTATAATTCTCCTCTAATTAGTGCTGATGGTCTCCTGACTTGTCTTCTTCTTTCTTTTCAGCTTATCTCGCTCTGCTTCTCTTTTCTCTGCCTCTTTAACTTCCATCTCCTCTATCTCAGCTTGGGTTGCATGTCTATATGTGATATGAATCAGAATTGAGGCCTGGTCTGTGTGCCAGTGGCAAGATTGTGCCTCCCTCTAAATTTTAAAACTGTAATTTTCAGCAAAATCAATTATAGAGACAATTGCATCTTCAGGAAAGGTATCCAAACACGTCCTGAATTGCTTTGCCTGCCAGTGTGCCACATAATTGTGTACGATAAATTGTACCATTGTCTTGGAGGCATGCTTCATAAGCTGGGGCAGACTCTCATTCTTGTATGCAAGTCTTGTTACTTTTGCTGGTTTCTTCCCTCCCATTTTTTTCTCGGTAGTCTCCTGTATCCAACTTCTTGCTGATTTCAGACCATGGACATTTCTGTCAGTTTGCAGTTTGTTTAAAAAGCATGTTACATGAGCACAATTTAATTAAGCCAAACAGAATACCTTTTCAAACTGTTTCCACTCCTTGTAATCAGTTTCCATCTTCTCCTTAGGACAAAAAGCAAACCTGTTTATAACACCACAATTAAAGTTACTGAGCAGTAATATCTTTAAATATCATAACATTGAAGAGACAAACTTAAGAGTACCTTTTCAGCCCACAATCCTTGCATGCCAACTGCAGACATTGATGTTTGTGCCATTCTTCATCTTCTTCTTTAGAGCAGACCATTTGCCTCCAAAAATCACTAGTGGATTTATAAACATGGTTCTTGGCACCACAGAAGTTACCATCACCACAAACAGCACAATTACAGTTGCATTCTTTGTGCACCCCATTTGGATCTGTTCTGATTTTGTTGAGTGATTGCATCACATCCTCAAAGTGCATGTGATATTGGCAGCAACAGGTCTCTCTTTCTTTTAAACGCCTCATAAAAGATGGCTTAAGCAATTCAAATGTGCGCTGTGAAATCTTCATTTCATTGAATTCCTTTTTGAAGGCCATGTAAAATTGCAACTATAAACAAAGCAGAAATACAGAGTTCCAAACAAAATTAAAAGCAGCAATCTAGTAAAGCAGAACAAGCGATAAAACATATAAAGCATAATAATTACCTGAGAAATTTCAAGCAGTTGTATTGGATGATCAATTCTTTCACCATCTTTTGTAACAAACTTTCTCACATGCTTCCTGTATGGTGAGACTCTTGTGTTTTCTGTCCAGAACTTGTAAACAGAATTCTTAACCTCATCAGTTATTGCATCTGATCTCTTTTTCCTTGAAAACATTGACCACGGACCACATTGTTGTTCTGCCATTACTCTTCGGCAGGGCAGAGCAATATGGTGGCTTGAAGCAGATCTGCTCATCATTCTGGTTGTGCTTGCAGGCTGGCCATAGCTGCCCTGGCTAACGATGTGATCCACATTGACAGTGATGAAGAATTATCAGACTCTCCCCTAGCGCGAGGCAATTGCAGATCCAGCATGGGCAATGAATGGCACATTGCTGACATGGAAATCATCTTGGTACGGTGTCCAAGACCTTGTGCTGACATGTCAGACCCCCCGTTATCAGCCAAAACCCTCGTTACCAACCAAGGCGAACATGATGAGCCTAGAGCCGACCCGAACGGCCCCACAAGACAAATGCGGATCTGACATAGGCAAGAGGCATTGCTGACATGGAAACCATCTCGGCACATCGTCTAAGACATGCATTGATGTTTCAGGACTCTCATTATCAGCCAAAACCCTCGTTATCAGCCAAGGCAGGCGCGATGGGTGTTGGCTTGCTTTTTATTTGCTTTTTTGCTGCTTCTGTGGTTGCTTGCAAGGCTTTCCCTTCAGGAAATGGAGGAGGGGATGGCTGGTCCAGTGTGAGGTAAAAACATAATAGAAACCCAAAAATATTGTAAGTGGTTTGTAAGTAGATAAAGAAAAGGGAAATGATGGAAAACGGAAGGAAAAAAAAATCTATTATGTGCTTGTCTTGCTTGCCTAGTTCTTGAATGCTTTGCATAATAAGGTAATAACAGGAAATAGTTTCTGCCCTTTAAGGGAAGGACAGACCTTTGATTTGCGCTCTATGCAAGGGGTTCGATTCCCCTGGCATGTGTGTGTGATGCCACTTCTTGTTCTATGCAGCACAGTTTCGAGTGGAATCTGAAAGGCTTGAGTTGGAAGTCAGGAATGTAGAATGAGCGTACTTTGTATGCATGGAGAGTCAATTGTGTATTTGCTTTATTTCATAAGATCGGATTGATCCTAAAAAAATGAAGCCTTTCAGGCAGATCAGGGGCTAGGACTGAAGTTAAATGTCGTGTTCCTCTTCAACAAGAATAGCTTTAGTCTTGAGAATATCTATTTTTTCTGGATATAGCTAAAAATGCGATCGATCAGCCAAGACATAAGCACACCTATGGAAACTACCTTAAATTTAATGCTTCTAAATATAACGTGGTAATTGTTGCCCCCAAAGGGCAACATGCTAATTGTGGTAGGTCAAAGTTTGGAAGAGCTTGGTAGTCAACATTGATGTGGAGGTCAAAGGATGCTTACCTTCTAGGTCAACAAGTGCTCAAGTTAAAAGTTCACAAGAGGTACCTTATTTGGGTCAAATGCTTAGTCAAGAATATACTCTAGGAGAATCTGGGTTATGAAGTTTGGAAGGCATCTTTTTGAAGTTTGGAAGATAAAAGTTTGGAAGACTCCTGTATACATAGTACCAAATCCTGATTCTCTCCCTCTTTCCCACTTCTATATCCATGTCTCATTCCCATTTGCTTTTATTTAACCATTGTGCCACTTCTCTACTATATAAGCCAAGTTTGCCTATCTCAATTATTTCTCTAGCCATATTTTCCTTTCCTTTCATAGTACTACCATTTGATATTTTTCTATACCCATCCTCTTGCCATGGAAGTTGAAGTAGCAGAAAGAATGTAGGTAATTGAGTAACATTATAGTCAAATGCTAGCCGCAGAAGAAAGTATATATGGGAATTTATCAAAAGATATCATTTATATTGTAGAAAATTATGAAGAAGATGCAAAGGAAGCATGGCTTTTGAAGAAAAAACATGATCCTTAGCAATTTTGTCTTTCAAAAAATCTTATAGAAAATCCCCCTATGTTTTTAATTGCTTTTGGTTCAGTTGCCACCAATCCTTGAGACATCTGAGACCCATATGCTTTGAGAAAACCAAAAAATACCATTTACAACTCGAGTTAGAAAAATTTGCACTCTGTTTTGACTGTTCTTGACTGTATTTTGCCAAATCCGAATGCAAAAACACCTATGAGCATCCAAATGAATATCTGACCTCATGCCCACACTCCCTGCTACCCTTGTGATATATTGGCTTTGAAAAATCCCAAAAAAGTGGTCAGAAACACTAGTTCCATTTTTCTGATCTCTGTTTTCCAGTTTGACTGCCATTGACCAATTTTTGACCTCACTTTAAGCTCGAATATCTCTCAGGATTATGATCTGACTCGATCAGGGATTTCACCATTGGATTCCTACAACTTTTTTGTGCCAGTCTAAATCATCTGACCCAAATATTCAATCTACCATCGATTGCTGTACCAATTTGAGTCAAGGTTCCATTTTCTAGAAATGGGAAAGGTATGAAACTTTAGGTTTTTGGCTTTTTTGCTAGATTTATCTTGCATAGACTGATCACCTTAAGTGATCTGGAGGTCCTAACCCCAACTTGGGTCCCTACTCAAGTTGGCTTATTGTGGTTGACCTTTGAAGCCAGGTTGAGGGTCAACATTTTGGAGGTCCTACCGAGATCCTACCTAGATCTTGAGAACTCATGGCTCCAAAACAGAAATTTCCAGCAGAACAAGAACCACTAGAAGACCAGGAAGCATCAGAACCCTGCAGAGATAGATCTCTTCCCCCAACTGGATTACTCCAGAGTATGCCTTACCAGTTTGAGTTGAATGTGCCTATTCCATTGCCTACTTTTGATTCTAGCATGAGTGCTAATACCTTTCTGAGAACTTTTGAAGATTACTACAGGGATTATGGCTTTAAAAAGGGATGTAAGTTCTCACAATTTGAGAAGTGTTTTAAAGAGGAGAGTGAAGCTGGTGCTTGGCTGACTTATGAGAAACTTATAGGAACCACCTCCTGGGATGACCTTATCACCGAGTTCTTAGACAGGTTTGGATAACTTGCTGCTCCCAAGGATCTTGTTAATGAATTGCAAAATTTCTCTATTTATGCAGGTGAAAGTGTTAGTCAATACAAGGAAAGGTTCAGGACCTTCATGAATAGATGCCAGAAATGCCAAGTTACCATCCCCACACTTTTTTTGGTGTCCTCTTTTATTAAAGGCCTATCTTCTAGACCAGAAATTCAAAGAAAACTTATCAAGATTCAAGCTGCAGAAGGTTTTGATTCCATATACAAGGTCTTTGCCGAAACAATTGAATTGACCAAGATGCTTTCTATCATACCAGAAAAACACAATGGCTTTCATCATGATCCCTTCTACCCTGATGCCATTGATGGCCCTTATGAACCTCACCATTCTGTTCATATCTATGCTGTGCATAAAGAGAAGAAAAAAACCAAAGATTAAGAGGCTGATTCTCAAATTTCAGAAGTTAAAGCAGACTTGACAAAGGTAACTGAAGCTTTAGCAGAAGTGACCAAACAACTTGTGGAGCTCAAAACAAGCAGGGCAGGTAAAACTTATCCTGAATGTATCCATTGCAATAGAACTTCACATCTAGCTGACATTTGCTATTGGCAAATATGCCCTAAATGCAAAAAGGAAGGTCATTTTGGTAGAGAATGTCCAGTTTGTACTTTTTGCAAGGAGATTGGTCATACTGATCTTAGGTGTTCTGTCAAAGAGTATTTTGCCAAGCAAGAGAGAGAAAAGAAATCTGAGACAACTCCCCATGTAAGGTTTGCTGAATCTACTAGTTCTATAAGGTTTGTGCAGGCTACAGAAATGCCAAAGACTGAAGAAGTAATGGTGGTACAAACCAGAAGCATGGGAGAGGTCCATAGGCCTGTTGAACCCAACAAACACGTTCCAGAGAATTCAAGGAGGTCAACACTACCACCAGCTGCTGTTACAGAAGTTCCTCCTCAAGAAATAGCTCCACCTCCTCAACAAAAGTATGGTAAGAGAGATCAAGACCTTGATGAATTAGATGTTTTACTAAAAAATTCTAAAGTGAGTGTAGACTTATTTACCTTATTAAAGATTGCACCCAACTATAGGAAAAAACTACCTTTAGTGAGGCAGTGGCTTGTGTAGGTGTTGCAAATGCTACTAATCTTATTTTGGCTCAAAATGAGGAAGATGCAGGCGCATTTATGTGTTCAGCTACTCTAGGAGGATACTCTTTTTCTAATGTGTTGCTGGATGGTGGATCACCCCTAAATATCATGCCTTATCATGTTATGAAAAAATGTGGGCTCGAGATAGATAAAAGATCATCTGTTTTGTTAAAATCTTTTTCTAATGCTAAAATAGCACCAGTTGGTATTGTGACCAAAGTTCCTGTTAACACTGAAGGTATTGTTGTAGCTGCCAACTTTGTTGTTGTTGCTTTTGAGGATTTGGGAGAAGATACAGATATATATGATCTCCTGCTGGGAAGAAGGTGGATGGCCACAGTTGATGCTAGGCCAATCTGGTCTAAAGGGAGGTGCACTATTTCAAATGGTTCCCAGGTGGCTACAATTTACAACCAGGATGGCTCTTATGGCTTTAAGGAAGAGGTACATTTTATTAAAGAAATGCTCATAGAAGAGCCCTTAGGATCTTATAGCTTAACAACCCCCAGAACAAAGAAAATTGATTTGATCCCTTTGGTTAGGGAATGTGCACTACCTTTTGAGAATGGTAAGGAAGGGTGCCTATGGTTTGATGGAGGAATTTCAAAGAAACTAAATGTAGCTTCATCTGCAGCTATACTAAAGGATACTTCCAATAAACTCTTGGCCAAAGTAGGAAGAATCTTTCCCCAAATAACTTCCAATGTAGCAGAGTATAAAGCTTTGATTGCAGGTCTCCAAGAGGCTAAGGCTATGGACATTTCAGTCATACACATTTATGGAGACTCTCAATTGGTTTGCAGACAGGTTAGTGGTGAATATCAGGCCAAGAATGCTGATATGGAGTCTTTGAGAAATCAGGTAATGGGAATGCTTGCTTACTTTACTTCTTGGAAAATTACTCATATCCCAAGGGAGCAGAATTGGGAAGCTGATGCTTTGTGCAGAGATACCTTAATGACATATTTATCTGAAGGAGCTATACCAGAGGGGCAAAATTCCTTAGCCTCATATTCATCAAGATCTATATTAGTCATAAATGCATCACAAGAGGAAGCAACTAATAAAGTCATTATCAACAAACATGGCCAGCAAAGAACTCTGTTTGTGGGAGATTTCTTTGATACATAAAACAAGGAAGAGATTACCAAATT
Source organism: Isoetes taiwanensis (assembly GCA_021234155.1). Taxonomy (NCBI): domain Eukaryota; kingdom Viridiplantae; phylum Streptophyta; class Lycopodiopsida; order Isoetales; family Isoetaceae; genus Isoetes; species Isoetes taiwanensis. The sequence goes on from JAJEKV010000091.1 coordinate 2,782,281, forward strand.
CTTTGAAGAAAGAAGTGATGTGTTTGCTTGGGATTATTCTGAGCTCATTGGTATCAAAGAAGAGGTATGTCAATTTGAAATCAAAATTAAGGAGGGGTGTAAACCTGTTTTTCAGAAGTTAAGGAGGATCAATGCTTCACTTTTAGATCTAATTAAAGATGAATTGCATAAGATGTTGGACTAAAATTCATGTAAATCTTTAAAAACGTCCTTAAAGTAACTGTTCACTTACTTTAATCAGTCTTTAGTGTAGCCATTATGGTGCCAATCACATGCATCAAAGCCCGTGAATTAATCAGAACCTTTACCCCTTTGTCTTCCACTAATTCCATTGATTCGAGCTATCGGATCGAGATTCTAGAGAGGGCGAGCATGCATGTCTCGCATGCATATATTGCATGCTTTCTCTGGTTGGGAGATCACTATATTAGGCGAGGTTCTTCATCAACATCTCATCGGCGCTTGGGTAAAAGCATGTTAGGGTGTCCCTTAAAAAGTATTATTTAGTGACCAAAAAAGTACTGTTGCCCCCAAAGGGCAACATGCTAATTGTGATCTATGCATTCAAACTAGGTCAACTCATCTTGGAAGACTAGGTCAAAGTTTGAAAGATTCTTGGTATTCAACATTGATATGCAGGTCAAGGGATGTTCATTTTTCAAGTCAACAAGAGCTCAAGTTGAAAGTTCACAAGAGGTACTTCATTTGAGATTAAATGCTTAGTCAAGAATATTCTCTAGAAGAATCTGGGTTATGAAGTTTGGAAGACATCTTTTGAAGATTGGAAGTTAAGAGTTTGGAAGACCCCATGGTGCTTGATTCCACCCCTTAACCACCCTTATCCAATTTTTATTCATATTCTATCCTTATCCTTTGAAATTTCCTAGCTATTTTCCCTACATCTATATTCTCTTTTGTTCACCCTTGCACACCCTATCATGCTTTGCCCAATCTCTTCTTTTCTAATACATCCATATTCCCCCATAAGTTATTCCCACCATTGCTTCCATATCTTTTACCTTTTTACTTCTTACACCACATTTTTCGCAAATTTCCCTAGCCTAAGTCCTCTTGCAACTGTCTATACCCTTACGCCTATTTATCATTGTGCCATGCTACATGTATACTTTGTGGAATATTCCCTAATTCCCAAAAAACTTGGTATATTCCCAAGAAGTTAGGGTTGCCATTGCTTAAATGACCCACTTCTTCAACTTTTTTTATGAGTAACCTCTTAAAACCATGGCCTAGCTTTGCAAAACTATAAAATACGGCATATTCCTGGAATATACAAGCAAAAATACGAAATTGTATCGCGCTATTCTCAGAAAAATACAGCCGAGAACCCTAAATTTCTGCTTCCATCTTGAATCATGCCGGATTTGGCTCCATAACCCTCGAAACTTACCTATTCTCACCTTCCCGCCTTCTAAGAACCGAATAAACCCATCAATCAAGGCTAAGATTAAGTAAACATTTGAAAATCAAGCTATATACAGGGGAATCGACAAAAGAACTTTTTTGAAGGCCCATAAGTACTCAGATCCTACATTGATCATTGCTGAGCAAGATCTGAACGATCCTTGAAGTTCCTGAGCTCTCCTCAATTGGATTTACAAGATCTGATTGACATTACTTTCGAAAAATTATCTTATGACTTGTGATGATTATTTTCCTGTGATTAAAGCTATGAAGCATCCTTATCCATTGTTATCATGATAATATCAATTTAAATTGATTGCCAAGTTGTCAAATCCATCTTTTGATTCCAGCATGAGTGCTAATACTTTTCTGAGGATTTTTAAAGATTACTACAGGGATTATGGCTTCAAGAAAGGATGCAAGTTCTCACAATTTGAAAAATGCTTTAAAGAGGAGAGTGAAGCTGGTGCTTGGCTGACTTATGAGAAGCTTATGGGAACCACTTCTTGGGATGACCTTATCACCAAGTTTTTAGACAGGTTTGGAAAGCTTGCTGCTCCTAAGGACCTTGTTAATGAATTGCAAAATTTCTCCATTTATGCAGGTGAAAGTGTTAGTCAGTACAAGGAAAGATTCAGCATCTTCATGAATAGATGTCAGAAAGTCCAAGTTACGGTCTCCACGCTCTTTTTGGTGTCTTCTTTCATCAAAGGCCTATCTTCTAGACCAGAAATTCATAGAAAACTTATCAAGATTCAAGCTGCAGAAGGTTTTGATTCCATCTACAAAGTTTTGCCAAAACTCTTTGAATTGACCAAAATGCTTTCTATCCTCGGAAAAACACCATAACTTTCATCATGATCCCTTTTACCCACGATGCCACCGATGGCCCTTATGAACCTCACCATTACGTTCCTATCTATCTTTGTGCATAAAAAGAGAAAAAAACCAAAGATGAAGAGGCTGATTCTCAAATTTCAGAAGTCAAAGCAGACTTGACAAAGGTAACTGAAGCTTTAGCAGAAGTGACCAAGCAACTTGTGGAGCTCAAAGCAAGAAGGGTAGGTAGAACTTATCCTGAATGTATTCATTGCAATAGAACTTCACATCCAGCTGATATTTGTTATTGGCAAATATGTCCTAAATGTAAAAAGAAAGGTCATTTTGGTAGGGAATGTCCAGTTTGTGCTTTTTGCAAGGAGATTGGTCATACTGACCTTAGGTGCTCTGAAAAAGAATATTTTGCCAAGCAAGAGAGGGAGAAGAAACCTGAGGCAACTCCACATGTAAGGTTTGCTGAATCTACTAGTTCTATAAGGTTTGTGCAGGCTTCTGAGAGATGCCAAAGACCCGAGGAAGTGATGGTGGTACAAAACCGGGAGCATGGGGGATACCCATAGACCTGCTGAGCCTAACAAATTTGTTCCAGAGCATTCCAGGAAATCAACATTGCCACTACCCCCTGTCATGGAAGCTCCTCCCCAAGAAATAGCTCCACCTCCTCAACAAAAGTATGGTAAGAGAGATCAAGATCTTGATGAGTTGGATGTTTTACTGAAAAATTCCAAAGTAAGTGTGGACTTATTTACCTTATTAAAAATTGCACCTGGTTATAGGAAAAAGTTATTGCAACAAACTACTTTTAGTGAGGCAGTGGCTTGTGTAGGTGTTGCAAATGCCACTAATCTTATTTTGGCTCAAAATGAAGAAGACCCAGGTGCATTTATGTGTTCAGCTACTCTAGGAGATTATTCTTTTTCCAATGTGTTGCTGGATGGAGGTTCACCTCTAAATATCATGCCTTATCATGTTATGAAAAAATGTGGGTCGAGATAGATAAAAGGTCATCTGTTTTGTTAAAATCCTTTTCTAATGCTAAAATAGCACCAGTTGGAATTGTGACCAAAGTTCCTGTTAATACTGAAGGCATTGTTGTAGCTGCCAATTTTGTTGTTGTTGCTTTTGAAGATTTAGGAGAAGATGCAGACATATATGATCTCTTGCTAGGGAGAAGGTGGATGGCTACAGTTGATGCTAGGCCAATCTGGTCTGAAGGGAGATGCACCATTTCAAATGGCACTCAAGTAGCTACATTTGCAACCAGGATGGTTCTTATAGCTTCAAGGAAGAGGTACACTTTATTAAAGAAATGCTTATAGAAGAGCCCCTAGGATTTTATAATCTAGCAACCCCTAGCACAAAGAAAACTGATCTGATTCCTTTGATTAGAGAGTGTGCACTACCTTCTGAGAATGGAAAAGAAGGGTGTTTATGGTTTGATGGAGGGATCTCAAAGAAACTAAATGTAGCTTCATCTGCAGCTATACTAAAGGATACCTCCAATAAACTCTTGGCTAAGGTAGAAAGGATTTTTCCCCAAGTAACTTCTAATGTAGCAGAGTACAAGGCTTTGATTGCAGGTCTTCAAGAAGCTAAGGCTATGGATATTTCAATCATACACATCTATGGAGATTCTCAGTTAGTTTGCAGACAGGTTAGTGGTGAGTATCAGGCCAAGAATGCTGATAGGGAATCCTTGAGAAATCAGGTAATGGGAATGCTTGCTTACTTTACTTCTTGGAAAATTACTCATATTCCAAGGGAGCAGAATTGGGAAGCTGATGCTTTGTGCAGAGACACTTTAATGACTTATTTATCTGAAGGAGCTATCCCAGAGGAAGATCTTGATGAGGACGAGACTAAGGAATTCTGTCCTATATTAGTTATAAATGCATCACAAGAAGAAGCAACCAATGAGGTTATAATTAATAAAAATGGCCAGCAAAGAACTTTGTTTGTGGGAGATCTCTTTGACACACAAAACAAGGAAGAAATTACCAAATTCTTTGAAGAAAGAAGTGATGTGTTTGCTTGGGATTATTCTGAGCTCATTGGTATCAAGGAAGAGGTATGTCAGTTTGAAATTAAAATTAAAGAAGGGTGTAAACCTGTTTTCCAGAAGTTAAGGAGGATCAAAGCTTCACTTTTAGATCTAATCAAGGAAGAGTTACATAAAATGTTGGATGCAGGTGTTATTGTGGAAACTATTAATCCTGAATGGGTGTCATGCATTGTTCCAGTGGAAAAAAAGAATGGTGCTTTGAGAATTTGTATAGATTATCGAGATTTGAATAAAGCCACCATAAAAGATTGTTATCCTTTACCTTTTTTAAAGGAAATTCTATATGCTGTTGCAGGGAAAAACATGTACTCATTTTTGGATGGTTTTTCAGGGTTTAATCAGATCAGCATCAAAGAGGAGGATCAGCCAAAGACTTCATTTATCACTCCTTGGGGTACATATGCTATGAAGAGAATGCCATTTGGCCTAATGAATGCCCCAGCCACTTTTCAAAGAGCAATGGATGTTATTTTCAAAACCATGTCTACTGAAGAGTTTAGGGTGTATTTAGATGATCTTTATTTGGGTTCTCATTCTACTAACCATGTGGAATTACTTGCAAAAAATTGCTCTTTATGCAGGACTTCAGGAGTTAATCTAAATCCAAAAAAATGTATCTTTTTTGCATCTAAAGGGCAGCTATTAGGACATGAAGTATCCAGCCAGGGTATTCAGGTTGCTCAGGATAAGATTGAAGCTCTCAAAAAGCTAGCACCTCCCAAGAATCTAAAGCAGGTTAAGAGTTTTATTGGTATGACGAGTTTTCTTAGAATGTATATTCCAAATTTTGCTCATATTTTAAGTCCCATTTCTAAGTTGACCAGGGTAGGTAAATTTTCTAAATCTGAAAGTAAGCACATACCCATTACATGGACTTCAGAATGCCAAGAGGCTTTTGACTTTCTCATTTCATCTATATGTGAAGCTACTCTTTTGAAAAAACCAGATCTGAGCATGCCATTTGAAGTTTATATCACTGTTACTAAAAAGGCCATAGGTTTAGCCATTTTGCAGGACAAGCATACTATAGTCTTTGCAAGCAAACAATGGTCTGCTCTTGAAGAAAGATACACCAGAATAGAAAAAAGTGCTGCTGCTCTCATGTTTCTTATTAATAGGCAAGGACATTTGCTTCTGAAGAGCCAAGTTCAAGTTCATATGAAGCAAAACCCAATGGGCTTGCTATTTGGTAAAGCAAAAACCAAAGATCCAGAGATGGGCTTGTAAGTTGCAAAGTTATGATATTTCTGTAAAAGAGTTGCACCTGACGTGACGAAATCCTAGCCTCTACTTGCCTTATATATTTTTTGACCATGAAGATGAATTGAATACTACTGACACTTCACTTGCAGTAGCACATTTAGAGGTAACTCAAGGAGATCAAGCCACAGGAGGATGGCAGCAACCTATTAGAGATTTTTTACAACATGGGATCATCTCTCCAAGCCTCACTCCAAGTCAGAAAAGGAGACTCAAGGACAAGTGCAGGCAATTCAAGCTGATAGACAATGTCTTGTGCAAAGTTAACAGGGATGGAATCTTGTTGAGGTGTGTAACTGAAGATGAGTCTGCCTTGATTATTAGGGGGATGCATAAAGGTATCTGTGGAGGACATTTTGCTGGGGATACCACTGCAAAAAAGATTCTCAGGTCTGGATATTATTGGCCTACTGTTTTTAGAGATTGCTATGAGGTCATAAAAACTTGCCATCAATGTCAGATTTTTAGTAAAAGAATTTTAGTGCCAGCTGCCTTGAATCCTATCATATCCCCAGGACCTTTTCAAATTTGGGGACTAGATTATATTGGTCCCATTAATCCTTCTTCTACAAGCCAACATCAGCATATTATTGTGGCTACAGATTATTTTACTAAGTGGGCAGAGGCCATACCTTTGAGGCAAGCCAATGCTCTCACAACTGCAAGGTTCTTACATGAAAATGTTTGTTCTAGATTTGGTATTCCTTTCCAGTTACATTCTGATAGAGATACTCCTTTTGTTAATGAAGTCATTGCTAATTTATTGAGTATTTTGAAGGTCAAACATACCAAAAGCTCTTCATATTATCCTCAGGGCAATGGACAAGCTGAAGCTACTAACAAAGTGTTGAAAAATGTTTTGCAGAAGACAGTTGAGGTTAACAAAAGGGATTGGCATATCAAAATAGTGGATGCACTTTGGGCTTACAGAGTCACTATCAAAACAGCTACAAATCACACACCTTTTAATTTGGTTTATGGCATAGAGGCAGTTTTACCAGTAGAACTTGAATTACCCTCCTTGAGATTAGCTCATAAATTGTGCTTACCTTTTGAGCATGCCTTACAGGAAAGATTGGACGCCTTGTTACATCTAGATGAGTATAGAATGGAGGCTGAGAACACTAATTTGTTGAAAAAGGCTAAAGATATGGCTGCATTCAAAGCTGCACACAAAATACAGGGTACTTTTAGGAAAGGAGAGCTTGTTCTCAAATGGAATAAGTCAAAGGAAGATTCAGCTGGCAAATTTGATAATATTTGGGAAGGACCCTTTGTGGTGCTAGAATCTGCAGGTACTAATTCTTATTGGTTACAAGAGGTTGCTTCAGGAATGCCATTGCCAAACCCTATCAATATCTTGCATCTGAAAAGGTATTGGGATCAGCATGCTTGCTTGTCCCTCTTTTTACATTAAAAAGCTTAAAGAGTTGCAGTAGAGTTAGCTTAGTTAGATCAGTTTGATTTTTGAGCATATTACTCTAGTAGTTAGATCAGTTTGACTTTTGAGCATACTACTCTAATGAGTTGGTTTCATGTTTATAGGGTGATCTGACCAGATAACAGTATAAATGATCTCAAGAACAGGATTGATACTAATGATTACCAAGTGTCACATGCAGGAGCATCCTTCTTCCATTTTCATTCATCTGTCTTAAAGCATTCCTACCATCCATTTAGCCTCCTATTATCTTTCCATACCTTAACAGCACTCTGCAAAATCACCTTCACCATCATAGCAGAGTTGCAAGGATTTGAGATTAATTGGTTTGTGTGTTTCCATGACAGGTGCACCCTTTATCCATATTTTTCATCTGTCATAAGTAGCCCTACCTTCCATTTGAACTCCTTATTCTTATTCTCATTCCCTAAAAAAGAAAAGCACTCTGCAATTCATCTTTACCACCATAGCAGAGCTGCACTTGTTGAAGACCAAGAAGAAGACATGCATTTTCTTGTTTTGGCGAGATTTCAATATTTGCACACTCACTCCATCTCCATTCCATTGCCACTCTGCCTTTTCTCATTCATCATACTCCATTCACATCATTCCATCACCATATTTACACTCATTCCATCAACATTTGCACTTCACACTTAGACACATTGGTACAAGTTTGAAGACCCCTCTAGTTATCTATTTTTGACATCATATGGCTGAGGGGACCAGCCTTTTTCTTGTTTTGGGGAGATGTTGCCCCCAAAGGGCAACATGCTAATTGTGATCTATGCATTCAAACTAGGTCAACTCATCTTGGAAGACTAGGTCAAAGTTTGAAAGATTCTTGTGCAGGTCAAGGGATGTTCATTTTTCAAGTCAACAAGAGCTCAAGTTGAAAGTTCACAAGAGATACTTCATTTGAGATTAAATGCTTAGTCAAGAATATTCCCTAGAAGAATCTGGGTTATGAAGTTTGGAAGACATCTTTTGAAGATTGGAAGTTAAGAGTTTGGAAGACCCCATGGTGCTTGATTCCACCCCTTAGCCACCCTTATCCAATTTTTATTCATATTCTATCCTTATCCTTTGAAATTTCCGAGCTATTTTCCCTACATCTATATTCTCTTTTGTTCACCCTTGCACACCCTATCATGCTTTGCCCAATCTCTTCTTTTCTAATACATCCATATTCCCCCATAAGTTATTCCCACCATTGCTTCCATATCTTTTACCTTTTTACTTCTTACACCACATTTTTCGCAAATTTCCCTAGCCTAAGTCCTCTTGCAACTGTCTATACCCTTATGCCTATTTATCATTGTGCCATGCTACATGTATACTTTGTGGAATATTCCCTAATGCCCAAAAAACTTGGTATATTCCCAAGAAGTTAGGGTTGCCATTGCTTAAATGACCCACTTCTTCAACTTTTTTTATGAGTAACCTCTTAAAACCATGGCCTAGCTTTGCAAAACTATAAAATACGGCATATTCCTAGAATATACGGGCAAAAATACGAAATCGTATCGCGCTATTCTCAGAAAAATACAGCCGAGAACCCTAAATTTCTGCTTCCATCTTGAATCATGCCGGATTTGGCTCCATAACCCTCGAAACTTACCTATTCTCACCTTCCCGCCTTCTAAGATCCGAATAAACCCATCAATCAAGGCTAAGATTAAGTAAACATTTGAAAATCAAGCTATATACAGGGGAATCGACAAAAGAACTTTTTTGAAGGCCCAGAAGTACTCAGATCCTACATTGATCATTGCTGAGCAAGATCTGAACGATCCTTGAAGTTCCTGAGCTCTCCTCAATTGGATTTACAAGATCTGATTGACATTACTTTCGAAAAATTATCTTATGACTTGTGATGATTATTTTCCTGTGATTAAAGCTATGAAGCATCCTTATCCATTGTTATCATGATATATTTACCTTCATATCAATTTAAATTGATTGCCAAGTTGTCAAATCCATCTCTGATATTCTGTTTAACAATTCTTGCCACAAAATATTCTACAGAAAATACTTGTGTGTTTTCAAGCTCATTTGGCCCATTTGCCTGCTATTCTTAGGACTTGTGTAAGCCAAAGGAGCTGAAATCATCAAAAATTACCACGCCTAACTCAAGTTCAAAAAAGTTGTTCTCTGTTTTTGAACAGTTTTGACTGTATTTTGCCAAATCAGCCATAAAAAATACTTTTAGATATCCAAATGGGAATTTGACCACTTGCCTCTCTTCCTTATCACCATTACAATGTATTTGCTTTGGAAATTCTCAAAAACATGCTTAGCAACTCTAAATCTCATTTTCTGATCACTGTTTCCCATATTTGACATCTATTGATCAAATTTTGACCGTGCTTTCAGCTCGAATAACTCCCAAATCTAGTTTCTGACTTGGTCAGGGGCTTTACTGTTGAATACAGTGCTTGACTCAAAAAATCAATTTCTATCTCATCACCACATCTGTTTTCGTAAAAGTGCCAGTTTTTGGAAATGGGAAAGGTATAGAACTTTAAATTTTTGAATTTGTCTTCAAATTTATCTTGCATAGACTGATCATCTCAAGTGATCTGGAGGTTCTAACCCTAATTTGAGTAAAAACTCAAGTTGGTTCCTTGTGGTTGACCTTTAAGCCAGGTTTAGGGTCAACAAGTACCTAAAAAGGTACCCAGGACTGGGTACTGGGTACCTATGTAATATGTCAATAAAAGATACATTTTAGAACTTTATATATATTTTGGTCTTCAATAGCATTATATTTATCATAATTTTGAATACTAACACGTTTTTTACTTTTATTTTAAAATTTTGTACTAGTTTTAATGAAAAGAAAAATTAGAAAATACCCAGTTTTGAAGTACCTAGTGTATGTACTTTTGCAGGTTCCAAAAGTGGTACACCTTAACATGCTTTTACCCGCTTCCTCTTCTCTCTCAACAGTACCTTATTTTCTATTTTTTGAAACCATGCAGGGGAGGGGCTTCTCCCTGCTTAGATGGACCAATTTGGTGTTTCTTTCATGCTGTGGCATGCCCTTTCTCGGCCTTGCCTCTTCTTTGACCATAATCCTTTGGCCTTTCGGCCTCGATCCCATTTTTTATAAGGAAGTTCTCTTCTATTCGGGAGGTTTTTGTCATTTTCATGCAAGCCCCATACTAGAATTCTATCGATCCGAGCCATCAGATCGAGATCCTAGAGAGGGCGAGCATGCATGTCTCGCAAGCATGCATTGCATGCTTTCTCTGGTTGGGAGATCGCTATATTAGACGAGGTTCTTCATCAACATCTCATCGGCGCTTCCTCTTCTCTCTCAGCAATACCTTATTCTCTATTCTTTGAAACCCATCCTCCCCTCCTAATTGTTTAAATGTATTTGTCGCCTGGCACGCGTGACCAGCCCCTCTATTTGAAGAGGTTTTTCTTTTCTTGCCACGTGGCACGCATGATCAGCCCCTCCACTTTGGGAGGTTTGTTTTTTTACATTTGTTCTAATGTTCGTGATGTGCAGGTACAGGTTGGCAAGCAACAATAGCTTCGACTTCTCCATTCGTGGATTTTTTGGCAGCGATTTTTCAGCCTTATGTTTGTCCAAGCCCCTTGCCGAAGGCTTATCATTAGGGTTTTCCCTCGAGAACGGTTTCTAATCCCGGTGATAAGCTTTCGACAGGTACACAAATCAAACATCTATTAGCATTGCATTTTTTGGGATCCGGTTGTATAATTGGACATTCCCTTTATTTTTTCATGGGTAGTTCGCATGTGTGCGGCTACCCACTATCCACCATTGTAGAAAATCTACTGAGATGAATGAGAAGCCTATCTATCGGGAGGTTTTTGTTGTTTTCATGCGAGCCCCATTCTAGAATTCGTCAAATTTTTATACGTGCCCAACATGAACATGCAAATAGTGTCCAACAAAAAGTCAATGATGTTGGATGCTAACATACATCCAAATGAAGTGACCTTTGCCATTATTCTGAATAGCTGTTTTGTTTTAGGGATCTTGAAAGTAGGGAGTTAGCCCATGTATCCATCCTAAATGGAACGTTGGATCTAGCATTTCCACTAGGAATTTCCTTATTAAAATGTATTCAACTTGTGGAACATTGAAAAATACAGTATCAAATTTAATGAAATGCAACATACATACATTATCATTGAAAGTCTATCATTGCACATGCAGACCTTCAATGTCAATTGAATGGTTGTTTCCTGATGAGCGATAGACTAGGAACTGAACTGTATATGCACTTTTTTATGCAACATGCAAAGTCATAGCAGTTCGATTTCCTGAGGACATGAATATACGCCCTGGAGATGCAATGGGTTCCAGTTATATTTGTAGTAGGGCAAAATTATGACAAAGGATTGTCGCGTGTTTAAGCAGAAGGATAAGAAAAAGCCAGATTTTGAATAAGAACATTTGCGCATGAGCTACGTTAATAGTTCGAACCTCTTTGCTGCTTTTCCAATTTATGTGCATGTAAGCCTACATCGATTGAACTTTGCAGCTTTCTATAGGTAAGAGTCAGTTCTGTGAGCAATTTCTCTACAGTATAGGGTGTCTTCACTTTTTCTTATTGTCTTCAATTACTGCATTTATCCTATCTATCTTATTATCCAAGAGACATCAATGAAGAAACACTTCACATTACATGTAAATAACATTCTCATGATATGCCTATACTAGAAAAAGTGCCCAGCGTTGCTGGGCTTCTTGTCGAGATTAATTTCAAAAGTTAATGAATATGATTTATAAATTCAAGGGGTGCAAATTCATATACATTGTCATTTCCATTGTTTTATAACATGGTTGTTTCTATATTTTTCATTTATGTTACAAATTTGCAGACCAGGAGCTATGTTTTCAAAAGCTTTGCAAAAAAAAGGGAAAGAAAGCTTTGAAATATCTTTGAATGACATTTTGGCTTATTAGGAAAAAAGTTGAAGACATGCTATACTTATTAGTGATGCATTTTGATTTTTGGTGATGATGTATTCGAAGTGATATGCTGCATTCATCACATTTCTCTGGTCCAAACATAAATGACTCCACTGTCTATTCAGCGCAGAATCTTTGGTTCCTTGGATTACGGTATGATTTCTAAAATTTCCTTTCATTTGGCAAACTGCAACATTGAAACATTTGAGGATAGATAGGAAATGCTCCAAAACCTATTCCAGTAGGGCAAAATAAGTTCAAAATCTTGCTTTTATTAGACAATGAAGGTTGTTTGAACAAATAAATATGCATAGGCTACGCCGGTTTGCGGACACAAAGAAATGTCTGGCTTGCTTATGTTTTAAAACAAACTCTGGTGCTGGAGACAGTTAGATTCTTTGATTACCTTGGTCTTTTCATTGGATTATTTCCACAACCACAACACAAAATAAATTCTTTGATTTTCCTAGACTGGAATTTTTGATGGGTCATTACGAATCACAATGCAGCTTACCATAAGTAAGTGAACTTGACATAGCAGCATGCCAACCAACTTAATCAACAAAATAGGAGATTAACACTGTCCACAGGAAGGGTTGAGGCAATCAATGTCGAATTCAGTGATCCCATCGATCCGAGACATCGGATCGCCATTCTAGAATGGGACGAGCATGCATGTTTGCATGCATGCGGGCGGCGCATGCCCATTCTGGTTGGGAGTTCACTACTTTAGGCGCGTTTCTGCTTCGACTTCTCATCGGCGCTTCCTCTTCTCTCAGCAGTACCTTATTCTCTTGAACCCACCCTCCCCCCCTTCTTTGTTTATTATATTTTGTACAAGTTCTGTTTATCATATTTTTCCACCCGCTGGGTGATGTTTTTTTCCACCCACTGGGTGATGCTATTCTCTGGTATGTTTTCTCGTTTGTTGTGTTGGTGATGTGCAGGTACAGGTTGGCGAGCGGCATCTGTTTCGACTTCTCCATGCGGGGGTTTTTGGGAGCGATTCTATGCCTTGCGTTTGTCTAAGCCCCTTGCCGAAGGCTTATCACTAGGGTTTTTCCTCGAAAACCCGAAAGGGCGGGGTTTTTTAATCCCGGTGATAAGCTTTCGGCAGGTACATCAGCCGCTCATCTATTAGCATTGTATTTTTTTGGGGTCCAAATGATATAATTGGATTTTCCCTTTATTTTTCGTGGGTAGTTCGCATGTGTGCGGCTACCCACTGTCCATCATTGTAGAAAATCTGCTGAGATGAATGAGAAGCCTATCTATCTAGCAAGCAAAAGAATGGCTGAACTCATCTATAGGATGAGTTTTTGTCATTAACTAACAATTGTCACCTCATGGATTGATATTATTCAGCTAAAAGTTGTGCAATGCAGAGAAATGCCAGAAAAACTCTGGAGAAAATACTACTTGGTGGTTTTAATAATCCAAAGAGACACACATGATGCAGATATTAGGTAAATTTAAACAGTTCTTGTGGTTTATTCATCCTAAAGGAAGATCGCATACCATTAGCCGCAAGGCATGTTGGTCATCGTCACGGTCAATAAGAGCCAAAAGTAAAATATCAAAAGGTAGAAGTTCTTGTTGCGAAATAAGTGATGTTAATCCTGAACTTGCCCTTAGAAACAAGTCCTGCACATAAAGTGTATTAAAATAACGTGTCATGAAACAAAATTAACTGAGATCAACTGCCAAGAGCGAGCACCTGTATCGAATGGCCGTGTTGGCATTGCAGCTGGATGTTATGCAACAGCACATCCACCAATGTATAAACATTTGATGTTACTTCTTCAGGGGAAAATTCTTTCAAAACTCTTGCCTGCAAGTAGAAAAAAGCAACAATATTAGTGATGAAACTTAATGACTTCATTTCAATTTTCTGACCCTACAAGATTGCCTGTATTGATGCTCTCTGGATGACCGTCCATGAACATCCATACTCCAGCACAAACGTACTGTCTTTGTGGAGGGAATACGTGATTTAAAAATGTGCTACAATGAAACCCCAGAACATGATATGGCTAAAGGGGACAAGAATATACAAGTAACAATATCATCTAGAGTATATATTGGGTTGGGGATGTTGCAGATAGATTTGGCATAATCAGAGGGACGTTTTTTCCCTCAAATTCCTCGAATAATTTTGTGGTTCAGAGCCTGCCGGAACTCATCAGTCTAGGATTGATCCCCACCAGAGGCTAAGTATAAGTAATTTGTGAAGGCAATCCACCACTTTGGACATAAAAGTTTCTTATTTTTTTTCCCTAAATCTGTTGCAAGAGTTGACATAGTATTGCATCTAATGCTTAGAGGCAAACATCATAGGATATGTAATAATTTAATCCTTTTGCACTAGAACGCATTTAAACAAACTATTATATAATAGTATATTCCTTGTGTGGACATTAAACATGTATCTACACATGCATATATATCATATCATAATCATATATATAATATACCAGTGTTTGTACTATGTAGGGCCTGTATGAAGTTGAATGTACATGTTTTGAGGATTGTAGCCAGTCAATTGTATGAGCCAATATCGCTAAGATTCGTGATATATGGGATCATCTCTCCAAGCCTCACTTCAAGCCAAAAAAGGAGATTCAAGGACAAGTGCAGACAATTCAAGTTGATAGACAATGTCTTGTGCAAAGTCAATCGAGATGGAATCTTGTTGAGATGTGTAAATGAAGATGAGTCTGCCCTAATTATCAGGGAAATGCATAAAGGAATCTGTGGAGGACATTTTGCTGGGGATACTACAGCAAAAAAGATTCTCAGGTCTGGATATTACTGGCCTACTGTTTTTAGAGATTGCTATGAGATTATAAAGACTTGCCATCAATGCCAGATTTTTAGCAAAAGAATTTTATTACCAGCTGCCTTGAATCCTATCATATCTCCAGGACCTTTTCAGATTTGGGGTCGATTATATTGGCCCCATTAATCCTTCTTCTGCAGGTCAACATCAACATATCATTGTGGTCACAGATTATTTTACCAAGTGGGCAGAAGCCATACCTTTGAGGCAGGCTAATGCCTTCACAACTGCAAGGTTTTTACATGAATATGTTTGTGCTAGGTTTGGTATTCCTCTCCAGTTGCATTCTGATAGGGGTACACCTTTTGTTAATGAAGTCATTGCTAACGTTGAGCATTTTGAAGGTCAAGCATACCAAAAGCTCTTCATACTGTCCTCGGGGTATGGACAAGCTGAAGCCACTAACAAGGTGTTAAAAAATATTCTGCAGAAGACAGTTGAGGTCAACAAGAAGGATTGGCATGTCAAAATAGTGGATGCACTTTGGGCTTATAGAGTCACTATCAAAACAGCTACAAATCACACACCTTTCAATTTGGTTTATGGCATAGAGGCAGTTTTACCAGTAGAACTCGAGTTGCCTTCTTTGAGATTGGCTCATAAATTATGTTTACCTTTTGAACATGCTTTGCAAGAAAGATTGGATGCCTTGCTACATCTAGATGAATATAGAATGGAAGCTGAGAATACTAATTTGCTGAAAAAGGCTAAAGATCTGGCTGCATTCAAAGCTGCACATAGAGTACAGGGTACCTTTAGGAAGGGAGAGCTTGTCCTTAAGTGGAATAAGTCAAAGGAAGACTCAGCTGGCAAATTTGATAATATTTGGGAAGGACCCTTTGTAGTGCTAGAATCTACAGGTACCAACTCTTATTGGCTACAAGAGGTTGCCTCGGGAATGCTGTTACCAAATCCTATCAATATCCTGCACTTGAAAAGGTATTGGGACCAGCATGCTTGCTTGTCCCAATACGCTAGAAAGTTCAAAGATCTATAGTAGGTTTAGAATAGTTAGATCCATTTGACTTTTGAGCACATTACTTTGATAAGTTAGTTTTATGTTTGTAGGTTGGGCTGACCAGAGGACAGTATAAGTGATCCTAAGAAGGGAATGATTACTAATGTTTTACCAAGTGCCATATGCAGGAGCATCTTTTTTCCATCTCTATTCACCTGCCATAAGTGGTCCTGCTACCCATTTAGACTTCTTACTCTTGTTTTCATCCCCATAAAAGCACTCTGCACTTCATCTTCACCACCATAGCAGAGTTGCAAGGATTTGTGACTAACTAGTTTGTGTGTTTCCATGACAGGTGCATCCTTTCTCCATTTTTATTCATCTGTCATAAGTAGTCCTGCTATCCATTTAAACTCTTTATCCTTGTTTTCATTCCCAAAAGAAAGCACTCTGCAATTCAGCTTCACCACCATAGCAGAGTTGCAGTTTTTAAAAGATCAAGGAGACATACATTACCTCATTCTCATACACTCCATACACTCCATCCCCATCACCACCCTATCATATTCACACTCATTCTCACCTTTTTCACTCATCATACTCCATTCACATCATCCTATCACCATATTCACACTTATTCCATCAACACATTTGTACGAAGTTGAAGACCCCTCCATGTATTCACTTTTGGCATTATATGGCTGAGGGGACCAGCCATTTTCTTGTTTTGGCGAGATGTTGCCCCCAAAGGGCAACATGCTAATTGTGGTCTATGCATTCAAACTAGGTTAAGTCACTTTGGAAGACTAAGTCAAAGTTTGGAAGAGCTTGGTAGTCAACATTGATGTGGAGGTCAAAAGGATGCTTACTTTCTAGATCAACAAGTGCTCATGTTAAAAGTTCACAAGAGGTATTTTATTTGAGGTCAAATGCTTAGTCAGGAATATCCTCTAGAAGAATCTGAATTATGAAGTTTGGAAGACATTTTTTGAAGTTTGGAAGATAAAAAGCTTGGAAGATCCCTGTATACATGGCACCAAATCTTGCCTTCTTCTCTCACCCATTTCCATACTCATACCTCATTTTCATTTACCCTTTGCTTAACCATTGAAGTCCACATTTTCATGGCCATAAAATACCATTATTGACCTTACCATTATTCCTTCTTCTTGCCAAAATCCTTAACCCCATTTTTTATCTTTACCATTGCTTCATAGTTTTTCCATTTCCCCATGGTTCATTTTCCCTATTTCCTATGAGCTCTCATGCCTACACGTGTCTTCATGGTATATCCCTACCCTAAGGCCTAAAGATGCCCTAAGAATATTCTATGATTCCCCCCTAAGAGTGTGAAATTCCCATGGTCTTAAAAGGCTTCAAAGATCCCTTGATTATTTTCAGAAAGGTCTCCAAAACCATGCTCGAGAAATTCTAAAATACCAAAATACGGCATATTCTGGGGATATACCTTTAAAAATACGGAATTGTATCGCGCCATTTTGCAAAAAATACGGTCAAGAACCCTAAAACTGTGTTTCCAGCTCAAATCATGCCGGATTTGGCTTCATTGATCTCGCAACCTATCTATTCTTACCCTCCCGCCCTCTAAGAATCAAATGAACCCATAAATCAAGGCTAAGATTGAGAAATCATTTGAAAACTAAGCTAATATGTAGCATAATAACAAGGGGTTTTCTTTGTGTTTTTGTACGCTTTTCACTAAGGTTTTCCTATGATTTCGTGATGTATTCAAATGGATGTACTAATGCGTACATCTAGAGAGCACCATTTCTGAGCCATTGATTTTAGCCTTTTTTTTCCAATGGTCAACAACCAATGGCTCACAACAAAAGCTTTTTTTTTTTGTGCGTGTGGTGCATAATGGTCAACAACCAATGGCTCACAACAAAAGCCCTCTTTTTGTGTGTGTGGTGCATAATGGGCACATGAAGGGCTTGAAGGGGCATGCAACCAATGGCTCACAACAAAAGCCCTCTTTTTGTGTGTGGTGCATAATGGGCACATGAAGGGCTTGAAGGGCGCATGTAGTGCAGTTTCCCCGCCGGCAACACATTTCTTATCATAACTTTTGATCCAGAGCTCTGTTTGAGATGATTTTTATTGCTTTGGAAAGCTCTCTCCGAGATCTTTTTGATAGTGTATGATATGGATATGTTTGGTTAAGTTATCTATGCTAAAACAGCAATTCTTCGGCCGGGTTTGGTACGCTTTCACATCCTACCAGCTGATTAATACAGGATTGCGCTATTGGATATTGTTTTATGGCTCATTCCGAATGAAGCTTGCAAAAAATTACCATGCATTTTTAGATTTTGAGGCAGTTATTAAGCAAATTCCAAGGCTTCTAGATCCTTGTGCTAACAAGCAGAAAAGTTTCCCACTTTAGTTTCTTACCACAAGAATCCATGGAGGCCAAAGGCTGCTGTTAAATTCCAGTTGAAAAATATTTGTGTATGGGTGTTGCAAACTTTATGACTTTCAGAATAATGGGATCAATCTGCTCTATCTTTATGGTAACTTTTACTTATGTTCTATTTGTTTTATTGTGATGAAATTCAAAAGCTACAGGTGATGAAAGCCTCAAATGAATTCTAGTTTCTTTCTGGTTTGAATTCTAAAATTTTTGTCACACTTGGGGGGGGTGACGTCCCTAAGGCCCCGAAGGGGCCAAAATTTTTTTTTTGCAACACAAACCATTAACATCCAACATATAAAAATTAAATCCCCCAGCACATAACAACCAACACATAACAACCATTGACATTAACAACCAACACATAACTACCATTGACATTAATTAACACAACCATTAGGTCCAACACATTTAAATTAAAATCCCCCTTAAATCCCCTTTGGTTTGGGTGCATATTCATAGGGGGGGTGACGTAGGGCAGCGAGAGCCCTCATAATTGTATTTTGCATGTACGAAATCAACATCATATAGTATTCCACTTGAAATCTTATAGTATTTTGCGAATCTTGTTATACAGTATAACAAATTTTGTACTTGCATACCCCACAAACGAGGAACTTTACGTACGGTGTAGATTAAGGAATAAGGGGTGAATATGCCTATCCAACAGCTCTCGTTGCCCGGAAGCGCCCAAATCTGACACTGATCAATGCTAAGCATGACCTGAAGGATTCTTGAAGTCTCTAAGTACTCCTCGAATCCAGAGAGATTTGATTGATTCTATCTTCTAAAAGTTATTTTATGACCTGAGTTGAAGTACTATTATTCATTACTATTGTGATTGATTTACCTCCATATCAATGAAAATTTGATGCCAAGTTGAAGAAATTCCTTCTGATATGATCCTTAACAATTTTGTCTTTCAAAAAATCCTACAGAAAAATCTCCTATGCTTTTAATTGCTTTTGGTTCAGTTGCCATCAATCCCTGAGACATCTGAGACCCATATGCTTTGAGAAAACAAAAAAATACCACTTGCAACTCAAGTTAGAAAAATTTGCATTCTGTTTTTTACTGTTCTTGACTGTATTTTGCCAAATCCGAATGCAAAAATACCTATGAGCATTCAAATGAAGATCTGACCTCATGCCCCCATTCCCTGCTACCTTTGTGATATATTGGCTCTGAAAGTTCTCAAAAAAGTGGTCAGAATCTTTAGGTTCATTTTCCTGATCACTGTTTTCCAGTTTGACTGCTATTGACCAACTTTTGACTCCACTTTAGGCTTCAATATCTCTCAGGATTATGATCTGACTTGGTCAGGGATTTCACCATTGGATTCCCACAACTTTTTTGTGTCAGTCTAAAGCATCTGACCCAAAAATCCAATCCATTATCGACTGTTGTACCAATTTGAGTCAAGGTTCCGAAATGGGAAAGGTATGAAACTTTGAGTTTTTGGATTCTTTACGAGATTTATCTTGTATAGACTGATCACCTTAAGTGATCTGGAGGTCCTAACCCCAACTTGGGTCCCCACTCAAGTTGGCTCATTGTGGTTGACCTTTGAAGCCAAGTGAAGTATAGGACTTTGAATGATGTAGAGGTGGTGTGGTGAGCTCATGGCATGTAAATGACTTTTGAAAGTGTAGTTTTGACTAGAAAAAATGTTCAAGGCCAAATTTGGCTTGGAAATGAGTTGTAGGCATGGAAATCAAGATCTCATGGGTATTCAGATCAAAGTATGAGGATTAGTCTTCAAAACATGTCTTGTTCTTCCATGCTGCCATAACATGGCAGCATTATGCCAAACTAAAAGAATAGGCTGGTCTGCCAGCCCTTTTACTTGTTGCTTGAAAATCATGGTAAGACTCCAGCTAGTTGCCAATGTGAGAATGTGCTTGGCAACTTGATGAACCTGCAAGTGGATTTGGAAGAAACAAAGATAGTGATGATGTTCAGTATGCTATGAATGTGAATATGGAGGTGTTTTTTCAGGTGAACCTGCATGAGACAGCTGTGACAGCAGTTTGCAAATTTCATGGAAATGTGAAGAG
The DNA here is from genome assembly GCA_021234155.1 of Isoetes taiwanensis. NCBI lineage: Eukaryota > Viridiplantae > Streptophyta > Lycopodiopsida > Isoetales > Isoetaceae > Isoetes > Isoetes taiwanensis. The sequence continues at coordinate 2,802,548 of JAJEKV010000091.1, forward strand.
TTCTCAAGTGTAACAAGGTCAACTCTTGAGCAGATGAGTGTGAAATGAAGATATTAGGATGCACCTGCATGTGAAATAAAATCTGTTAGCTCAAATGAGTTGCTGTTGTGGTGAGAATGGCAGCAACTTTGGGTGATGAAGTGTAGTGCAATGAGTGGAGGATGAGATGTATGGCTGTGAAATTCAGATGTTCCTGCTTGGAATTCATGGTTAGCACTTGATTTTGTCCTCAACTTGATCAGGATCTGTATAGATTTTGCTCGTACAACACTGGAATGAACTTGAAAGATTAATTAGTCCAAAGTTTATAAGCAAAACTCAACAATTAGAATTGACTAAGTATTTTTTGCTTTTTCTCTGTTCCCCCTTTTTTTGTGTTTTCCTTTTTATTCTACTTCTACTTCTTTATAAGGTACCTTAACTAAACCTACCTACAAATTCTTAAATGCTTTTAACTGAACAAACTCAGGGCAACATGCTGTTGCCAATACCTTTTTAAATGAAGAATGTTGATAGGATTCAGCAATTCTCTGCCATCAGAAACGTCTCTCAACCAGTAAGAATTCTTACCTCAAAGGGCCCTTCCCAAAGATTTTCAAACTTGGAAGCTATTTCCTCCCTTGCTTTGTTCCACTTCAACACCAATTCACCTGTTTCCAGAATTCCTTGTAGTTTATGAGCTGCTTTGAAGGCTGCAATATCTTTGGCCTTTTTCATCATGACAGCATTTTCTGCCTCATATCTGTGCTCTTCAAGCTGCACCAATCTCACAAATCTTTCCTTTAGTGCCTCATCCATTTCTAAATTAATTTGGTAAACCAGCCTAAGGGAGGGAAGTTCCAATTCAATGGGCACCACTGACTCTATGCCATAGACCAAGCTAAAAGGAGTATGCCTTGTGGATGCTTTGATGGTAGTCCTATATGCCCAAAGTGCATCATGGAGCTTTAAGTGCCAATCTTTCTTTGATATGCTGATGGTTTTCTTTAGAATTGACTTGAGAACTGTGTTAGTTGACTCTGGTTGACCATTTCCTTGAGGACAGTAAGATGAGCTTTTAGTGTGTTTGACCTTCAGAGTGGCTAGCAAGAGTGTGATTGTGTGATTGATAAACTGGCTTCCCCTGTCAGAGATGATTTTGAAGGGAATTCCAAACCTGGCACAAATGTTCTCATGAGGAATCTGGCAGTGGTATGGCATTTGCTTCTCTCAAAGGAATTGCCTCAGCCCATTTGGTGAAATAACCTGTGGCCACAAGTATGAATTGATGTTGAGCTGAAGAGGGTGGATCTATTGGGCCTATGAAGTCTAACCCCCATGTTTGAAAAGGTCCTGGTGATGTTATGGCTGTGAGAGGAGCTGGTTACAGAGCTTTCCTACCAAAGATCTGGCATTTATGACAACATTTTATACCATTATAACAATCTTTGAAAAGAGTAGGCCAAAAATACCCTGACCTTAAGATTTTCTTAGCAGTGGTGTCAGCAGCAAAATGTCCTCCACATATTCCTTCATGGCATGCCTCAATGATCATTTTGGCCTCTTCTTCATCTACACACCTCAACAAAACTCCTTCCTTGTCAATCTTGCACAGTACATTTTCAATGAGTCTAAACTTCTTGCATTTGCCCTTAAATCTTCTTTCTTGACTGCTGCTCAAATTTTTTGATACTTCACTGTTCTCGAGATAACCCCTAATATCATATTGCCAGTCTGGATTTTCTACATAAAAAGCTATCAAGTTAGTAACATTATCATCATTGTATAGACCATCTTGATCCTCTTGCTCAAACAGAACATAAGATAAATATGAACTGGGATTTTCTGCTAGCTTCACCACTTTAACAGTGATGTTACAAGTTTGAACTTTGCAAGCCCACCTGCACAATTTTGCTTTGGGTTGTTTCATGGCAAAAAGTAGTGACAACGGATTTTGCCTCATAAAGACCTGGACTTGGCTGTTTTGTAGCAAATGTCCTTGTCTTTCTATCAGGAACATCAAGGCAGCTGCACTTTTTTCTAATCTGGGATATCTCAACTCAGTCTCTGACCACATTTTGCTTGCAAAGGCAATCACATGATCCTCCTATAACAAAGCAAGACCAATTGCTCTTTTTGGTGACACTGATGTAGGCTTTAAAAGGCTTTTTAAGATCAGGAGGCTTAAGCAAGATGGAGTTACAAATGGCATTAATGATTTTATCAAAAGATTCTTGGCACTCCTCATTCCAATTAATCAGAATATGCTTGCTCTCATTTTTGGAAAACTTTCCAACCTTTGTCAGGTTAGAAATTGGGCTCATAGTATGTGAAAAATGAGGGACATACATTCTCAAGAAGCTAGTCATCCCCACGAAACTTTTCACCTGCTTGAGTGTCTTTGGAGGTGCCAACTTTTTCAGAGCCTCAATCTTAGCTTCAGCAATTTGTATACCTTTTGTTGACACCATATGTCCAAGTAGTTCCCCTTTTAAGGACAAAAAAACACATTTTTTCGGATTCAAGCTAACTCCCCCTTTTCTACATAAGGCACACAACATAGTTAGCATATCAAAGTGATTTTTAAGGGAGGTTCCTATGTAGAGATCATCCAAGAACACACGAAAAGCATTAGTAGGCATATCTCTAAAGATTGTATCCATAGCTCTCTGGAATGTTGCAGAAGCATTCATTAGCCCAAAAGGCATCCTTTTCATGGCAAATGTACCCCAAAGTGTGATAAATGAGGTTTTTGGCTGATCTTCTTCTTTTATACTTATTTGATTAAAGCCTGAGATACTATCTAGGAAGGAATAGATATCCTTACCTGCAACAACATGTAAAACCTCTTCTAAAAATGGCAATGGATAGCAATCTTTGATGGTAGCTTTGTTAAAATCCCTATAATCAATGCAGATTCTGATAGTTTTATTTTTCTTCTCCACTGGAACAATGCAGGATAGACATTCAGGATTTATAATTTCTGCAATCACACCTGCATCTCTCATTTTGTACAATTCTTCCTTGATTAGTCCCAACAAGGATGCATTAATTCTTCTCAATTTCTGTACTACAGGTTTCATACCTTCTTTGATTTTTATCTCAAATTCACAAATGTTTTTATCAACACCAACCATTTCATCATAATCCCAAGCAAAAACATCTTTCGAATCATCAAAGAACTTTGTAACAAAGGTATTATCTTCCTCTTTAAACAAGTCCCCAACATACAGTACTCTGTCCAAACCTTTTTTGTTGAGTTTGATTTCCCTTACACCTTGTCTTCACTAGCATTGATTACCAGAATGGGATATAGTTGTTGCAGGTTCTTTTTTCTAGCTCCTCCTCTTGAATTTCTCCTTCAGCCAAGTGTTCAAGAAGAACACTTTTGCATAGTGAGTCAGCCTCACAATTCTGCTCCCTTGGCACATGACAGAGCTCCCAGGTTTTGAAATTCTTTAATTCCTGCATGGCTTGATCTCTGAGCAGAATCATATCCTCATTTTTGGCCTGATACTCTCCCAATATTTGCCTGCAAACAAGCCAAGAATCTCCAAAGATAACTATGTCATTAATGCTCAGATTTTTTACCTCTTGGAGACCTGCAATTAAAGCTTTGTATTCTGCCATATTAGATGTGCTGTTTGGGTAAATCCTACCTACCTTTGCTAGCAACTTATTAGAGGAGTCCTTGAGAACAGCAGCAGAGGAGGCCACACTTAGCCTTTTAGACACACCACCATCAAACCATAAGTATGCAAAACTAGCTTGTTTAGGAGATCTTAGCTGATTGGGATTCTTATGCTAGACTTTAGATTACTTGCATTTAACTCAAATTCTCCACATGGGCTTGACAATAGCATCTCTTCCTCAATGAAATTCAGGGCCTCAAATTTTCCTACCTTGTTGTATAATGTTACCTTTTTTCTGCCATTGGAAATGGTGCACGCTTCTTTTGACCAAACGGGCCTAGCATCAACTGTAGAGAGCCATTTTCTTCCCAAGAAAAAGTCATAGATGTCTGACTTGTCCTCTATTCCTTCAAATGCAACCACAACAAAGTTAGCTGCAAGAATTATGCCTTCAACATCAATAGGCACATTACTGACTATTCCAACAGGGTTAATTTTTGTGTTTGAGAAAGATTTTAAGATCATTGGAGCCTTTTTATCTATCTCAAGGCCACATAACCTCATGACATGATGGGGCATGACATTCAAGGGTGATCCTCCATCCAACAAGACTTTGGTCAGGATTTTTTTGCCCATCTTGGCAACACATGTGAAAGCTCCTGGATCATAGTTCTCCTGAGTGAGCATATGCTCTTCAATAGGGTTAGTTAGAGCAAATTCATCTTCTTTGGTCAGGTTAAGCACTTTTTTCCTATAAGGTGGAGCTATCTTAAGCAAAGTTAGCAAGTCAACACAGATCTTAGAGTTTTTTAGCAAATACTCGAAATCCTCACAATCTTTTTTTTTTCTTTTTTTACATATTTCTGAGCAGGTGGAGGGGGCACAACCATTACTTGCTCTGCTTCCTTGTGATTTACCATCTCAACTTCCTCATTGGCACAAGCTGGCTCCTTTTCCTTTGCAGTGTTCATTCTCCTTGTATGCACAGCCATTATCTCTCCCTGTTCTTCCATTTCTTGCACAAATCTAATGGAAGCATTTTGTTCATTAGTATTTGATTTCTCCTGCCTAGCAAAGTATTCTTTCATCTTCATAATGTCCCACAGCCTTACAAAAAGTAGACACAGGACATACCTTGCCAAAGTGTCCTCTTTTTCCACACTTTGTACAAGGTCTATACCAGCAATAATAATCAGAGGAATGAGTGTCTCTGAAGCAATGAACACATGGTGGATAGGTCTTCCTCTCACATCTGCTGCAGGAGCTTCAGCATCCTCCATTTTTACCTTTTTCTTTTCTTTTTGGACAGCATAAACTGGCACAGGTCCTGGTCCCATGTACTCTTGCTCATAATCTGGAAAAAAAGGGTCATGTGGTGAGTGCATGTTATCTGGCAAGTAGGAAATCATATCTGCAATCTCAGTAGCCTTAGTAAAGGCTTTATGTATTGTGTCAAAGCCTTCTTACTTTTGAATTTTTAACAGCTTCCTGTGTATTCTCGGTCTGCTGCCCAATCCTCTGATAAAAGATGCCACAAGATGCAAGGTATGGTTGGGAACTTGGTTGATTTGGCATTTGACAAGGTAAAGATTAAACCTTTCCATTTCTTAATGTCAGAGAACTTATAGCCTTTTTTGTGCCCATACTCTTGGTAATACTCTTCAAAAGTCTTCAGGAAATTATTAGCATTCATGCTTGGATCAAAGGTGGGAACTGGAATAGGCATGTTCAACTCAAAATAATGACAAGGCATACCTGAATTTGCTTGTATGGTTACAGTAGGTGCTGGAGCAGTGGCTTCATGATTTTCCGGTGCTCCAGCATGTTCAGATGCCTCATTAGTTCTCATGGGTGCCATGAGTCCAAATTCCAGGAAAATGATCTCGGTAGAACCTCCAAAATGTTGAAGGTATTCCTGGCAAAACCTTCAACCTCAGTGGTTTAGAAGCTCCAGGTTGCTTAAGGCAACCAATCTAAAAGCAAAAGTTCCTGAAAAAATGCTTAAATAATTATTTGACACAGCTTTTCCTAAAGGATAAAAAATCTGTCTCAGAGAAAAGCTTGCCAAATGCACACCATCTGAGCTTTGTTTGTAATTCTTGCTTGTATAGCTGCTCAAAACTTACATTTACCTTGCTGCAAAAGTCTGAGGGAATTTGACTAGGCTAGATAGATCAAAAAGACATTCCTGACTGAGTCAATTTTTGGTCAATATCCCTGGCAGAGAGCTTGATTTCTGATCTTGTTACTGGGACTTGTTTTTGGGGTTTGGAAACTTTTGCCTATTCTGAATAAGTCTGCACTCAATAGGCCTTAGAGCTCCTGGCAAATAGAAGTCAAGATTTTTTACTTTTTGAATTTTTTTGGACTGACTGCTACAAATCATGAACAGATGTGAAAGCAAAGACACTTCTGGAAAGAGTACATGTAAATTCTATTGTTTGTGCAAGAACCATGCATCAGGCAATGACTCGAATGCCCTGGAAAATTTTATGCATTGCTATACGTCCACATGCTGATCTCTGCTATGGTAAATTGAGATAAACAATTCAGTAACTTGTGTTGATGGTTTAGGCAATCAATAGAGTTGAATAATACTTGTGTGGAGCATGCCTAGATGTCGAGCAAATGGTGTCACACTACTGGGATAGAATGCAATAGGCAAACAATGCCAACAACCATTTTTTGACAATAGATCAATATGTAGCACTAAGAATTCAACAACAAGGGCCGGATTTTCAATTAAATCAGGTACACAAAGGCAAATAATATGAATCCCAAGCTCTGGGTCTTGGGCACAGGATCAAATAGGTAGACAATCAATCAACTCAGATGAATTAGTCAATAATCCAAGCTGAAAATCAAGTGTGGAGGTCAGAATCAAGCTTCAATCAAGCAAGCCGGTTCTTCTTCAAAGCAAACAATCGCTTCTTCGCCTTAAAGCCCTCGAATTTTTCTTCTGCAGAAAAGCCCCTTTTGTAATTCTCCTGTTCTGTTGCATTCTTGATCAATTCCGTTTTGTTTACCAGATGCATTCTTGGCATTAAACAAGGCTATTCGGCAAGTTTGGAACATGATTGCACAATTAGTTTGGCCGAATCGACCGGATCTTGGCGTTCACAGGTTTAGGGTTCTTGAGAATTTTCAATGATATATCCCACAGACATACTTAGGTCTGGCGGGCCAAGATATATAAGGAATAACACAACCTTAATTTATAATTGTTACGTGCAATATCCACGTGGGATTCGGTACCTCCACCGCCCCACACGCCCGGATGTTCCACGTGGCATGGGGAGATTGGCTGGGGAGAAAAATAGGCTTTCTTTTTGGGGGGGGGGGTTAGATAGGAAATTTTTTTTTTACCCCATGGAGTATGGCGCGTTTCCCAAGGAAGTGAATATAAAGGCCAAAATAAATGAATTTTTTAATTTTCTTTTTTTCAATAAGAATCTTTTCTCATGCTCTAGAAGATTCTGGGATCTTTTTTTGCAAATGGGCATTTTCAATTTTGGCTTAAAAATGGCTCAAAAGATGTGATGTGGCATGTGAGAATAATGACATGGCAAGGTAGGGGTGACATGGCAAATAAGGATGGTGGCGTGTCAAACAACTTGGCTTAGAATATTTTTTCTAGTCAAAACCTCAAATGATGTGGACATGATGTGTGTGACATGTGGATGGTGATGTGGAGGTGCTAAAGATGATGTGGCAAGGTGATGTGTCATCTTATGGATGCAACTTTAAGGCTTTTGACAAAAATTTGAAGTATGATCATGGAGATAAGTGCATGACATGACATGGCAAGGAGGGTGACGTGTGTGATGACTTGGCGTCTCCAATGTGGTTTCCATGGGTCAATTTTGCTATAAATGCAAATCATTGGCATTTTCTAGGCAAGCTTGACTTTTGAGTGTTTCCCTTAGGATTTTTTTTCTCTTTTCCTTGACTTTGAAGGAGGGAGTATTGACCTTTTGACCACATGCAAGACCAAGTCAAGTGAAGTATAGGACTTTGAATGATGTAGAGGTGGTGTGGTGAGCTCATGGCATGTGAATGACTTTTGAAAGTGTAGTTTTGACTAGAAAAAATGTTCAAGGCCAAATTTGGCTTGGAAATGAGTTGTAGGCATGGAAATCAAGATCTCATGAGTATTTCATGGTGGTGGAACATGGGAATCAAGGTGTGTAATAATGCCAAGAACTCAAATGATCACATACCAAGAGATCTTCTAGGGGTCTTCTTCCTTTTGCTTGATTGTCCTTTTGCCTCATTTGTGTGACCTGAGTCAATTGTCCTCACCTTGCTCTTCAAGCCTTCAATGAAGCATTCTTCTTGTGCCTTAAAATTCAGATCAAAGTATGAGGATTAGTCTTCAAAACATGTCTTGTTCTTCCATGCTGCCATAGCATGGCAGCACTTATGATTGGTGTAGACCACAAACTCACATTTGTTGCGGAGATAATGTTTCCAGACTTTGAGCGCATGAACCATTGTCAGTAACTCCTGCTCATAGGTGGAATAGTTCTTCTTAGCAGCATTGAGTTGGCTACATTCATACGCCACCACCCTTCCATCCTGCATGAGAACAGCCCCAATGGCATAACCACAAGCATCCGTGTAAACCTCATAAGGTTTACTCATGTCTGGAATCAACAGAATAGGCGCTGAGGTTAGCAACCTCTTCAGCATATCCATTGCCTACTGCTGCTTTGCCGTCCATTGCCACTGGACATTAGCCTTCAACAACATAGTTAAAGCAGCTGCAATCTTGGCAAACTTCCAGACAAATCTGCGATAATAACTGGCCAACCCCAAGAAACTACGCAACTCAAGTACATTCTTTGGCACAGGCCAAGACTGAATTGGCTCCGTCTTCTTGGGATCTACAACTACACCTTCCGTAGATACAATGTGGCCCAAATATTCCACCTGTGCTTTCAGAAATTCACACTTTGACATCTTTGCATAACTTATGTTGTCTGAGCAGAGTTAATACGGAACGCAAGTGATTCAAATGCTCCTCTTTTGCTATACACCAGGATATCATCTAAAAATACTTCAACAAAAGTATCAAGACATCCTGCAAAAACCTCATTCATCATTCTGGAAAAAGTAGCAGGAGCATTCCTTAGTCCAAAAGGCATCACCAAAAATTCAAAATGACCAAAGGTGGTCCTGAAGGCAGTCTTATGTACATCCGACTCCTTCACCCTTATCTGGTGATAACCACTGCGCAAATGCAACTTATCAATGGTTAGGTGAAAACCATGTATACAGATAACAAGACGACAACATGAGATAACTAAATACACACGTACGCTTCGCCAGCTATCAAACAGCCTGCACAAGCTTCCACGTGTTAGTAACATGCATAGAAGTTATCCAATAATGTCGACATGAAGCTATGACTGACGGACTGCAAGTACACACATATGGAATCCACCACATGCACCATAGCATCTGCAAAGCAGACACACCCCACCATATCTAGACAGTACGTCGTCTAGAACCCCCCGCGCGCCAGCGCGGATCCAATGCCAGGGAGAAACTTCAGGCATGATAAGGACCCAGGCTACTCGACTGTTGGTTCCGCATGCCACTGTCCTATACTAGCGACAAGCTTTGCCTCACAAGTACCTTTGTCCCTATTCAGACAAGCCATGCTTATCTATAACTATGCCATACACAAAACTCCCTTGGGTAGCACTTACTGCTAATTGCAGTATCATATAGATACCACATGGAGCATAACTCTATAAGCTCACGAGCACTCACAAGATGCTCCCACTCGATAAGCTTAGCTTATCTTCCAGGAGGGACAATTTATTAAGAGGCCAGAGTCTTGTAGAAGCTAGGCTTCTATGCCAGTTCAACAGCAATAGCCATAGCTTAACACTTGCACCTTAGGGGCAACAGTCCACAGCTCAAGCATTATCTCAAGTTATGCTACAAGGCCTTAAGGAGTGACCCAGCGGAGGCATATGTTTAAGGCAAAACTCTATCTAGCTCAGAGGGAATTCCTGGCAAAGCCTACAGGTGTTGCCCCCAAAGGGCAACATGCTAATTGTGTTCTATGCATTCAAGTTAGGTTAAGTAATTTTTGAAGACTAGGTCAAAGTTTGGAAGAGCTTGGTAGTCAATATTGACATGAAGGTCAAGGAAGTCTCACCTTTTAGGTCAACAAGTGTTCAGGCCCAAAAGTTCACAAGAGGTACTTTATTAAGGGTCAAAGGCTTAGTCAAGAATATGCTCTAGGAAAATCTGGGATGTGAAGTTTGGAAGATACTATTTGAAGTTTGGAAGATAAAGCTTGGAAGACCCCATGGTATATAGTTTTTAATTTTAGCTTTTTGCCTTATTCCACTACCCTCATTCTTGCACCTTTGGCTCAAACTTGCCCTCATATCTATTGCTTATTCCGCTGCCATGCTCACCTTGCCATTTTGCCCAAATCCTTGCCATTTCCTCCAAATACCACTACATTGCTTATTCAAAGGGGATTCAGCAGCCTGCGGCCTCTCTGATTCCTCGACTCAGGTACAAGCTATTTCAAAGCTTTCTGTTGTTCCCGGGAGTAGTAGAGCGGAAGTTTGCCATTTGGCGGGACTTCTTGGGTGTCGTAGATGGTGATGGTCGGTTTGTACAGCAGTAGAGTTGCAGTTTTTCTGTGAGTTTGTTGTGGAGTGTCGAGGTATCGCTGTCTCTTTGGGGCAGTTCTCCTTCCTCCTCACTTGCTTTGTAACATTACCATTCTTTTAATATATTGATGACACAGTTCTTCAAAAAAAAAAAAAACATTCAAGCCCTTGTTGCAAAGTTATTATTCCCCTCTTTTGCATTTCCACTTTTATCTCTCTACTAGCCCTTCATGATTTCTTTTGTCTTCATTCCTACTCCATTATGCCCTCATTGGTATATTCTAGACCTTGTCAAAAGATGCCCCAAAGATTCCATATTCCTTTACACATGTGGGCAATCTTCCCTATGGTTGAAAGGTTATAACTTCTTTTAAATATTCCATGAAAAAGCCTTTAAACCATTGGCCAAGCTTTTTAAAATGATCAAATACGGCATATACAGGGCATATTCCTTCAAAAATACGAAACCGTATCGCGAAAAATGTGCGAAAACACAGCTGAAGAACCCTAGAACTGGAAATCCGGCTTGAATCATGCCTTCCCGCGCTCCATTCCCTCTGAAACCACTTTATTTTTGGATTCCGGAACCTAAGCAACAGATTAAGCCTAAATTTATTACCTGAAACCACTAGAATCGAAATTCAAAAATTATATACAGGGGAAACACAATCACAACATTTTCGAAGGCCCAGATGCACTCAAATCCGACATTGATCAATGCTGAACATGACCTGAAAGATTCTTGAAGTCCCTGAGCATTCCTCGACTGGATTTGCAAAGATCTAATTGATATTACCTTCAAAAATTATCTTATGACTTATGATGATTATTTTTCAGTATCTGGAACTATGAAGCATCATTATCTATTGTTATTTTGATGTACTTACCTCAAATAAATATAAATTGACTGCCAAGTTGTCAAATCCATCTCTGATACATTTCTTAGCAATTCTTGACTCAAAATACTTTACAGAAAATCCCTGAGTGTTCCAAAGCACTATTGGCCTACTTGCCATCTATAATTAGAGCAATTGTGAGCTAAAGGCTTTGAAAACATCAAAAAATACCACTTTTAGTTCAAGTTAGAAAAATTAGCATTCTGTTCTGATCATTTTTTGACTGTATTTTGCCAAATCCAGCCTTAAAAAATACTTCTGCAATTCCAAATGGAAGTTTGACTTCATGCCTCTCTTTCTCATCACCATTAGAGCACATATGCTTTGGAAACTCCCAAAAATACGCTCAGCAACTCCAAATCTCATTTTCTGATCACTGTTTTCCATAGTTGACCTCTATTGACCAATTTTTGACCCCACTTTGAGATCGAATATCTTTCAAATTTATAGTCTGACTTGGTCAGAAACTTCATCACTGGGTCCCTACAAATTTTTTGAGCAAGTCTGAAGCAGTTGACTCAAAAAATCAATCCATTTTTTATCACCACAACTGATTGAGTCAAGGCCCCATTTCCTAGAAATGGGAAAGGTATGAAATTTGAGTTTTTTTGAACTTCTCTCTAGATTTATCTTGCATAGACTGATCAGCTTAAGTGATCTGGAGGTTCTAACCCCAATTTGGGTGTAAACTCAAGTTGGTTCCTTGTGGTTGACCTTTAAGCCAGGTTTATGGTCAACATTTTGGAGGTTCTACCGAGATCTTCTTGGATTTCAGAACTCATGGCTCCAAAACAAAAATTCCCAGCAGAACAAGAACCATTAGAGGATGTTGATGTATCAGATCATTGCAGGGAGAGACCATTGCCCTCAAGTTTTTCAACTAGTTTGCTTCAGAATCTGCCATATCAATTTGAATTGAATGTCCCTGTTCCCTTACCTACTTTTGATTCCAGTATGAGTGCTAACAACTTTCTGAGAATATTTGAAGATTATTACAGGGATTATGGCTTCAAAAAGGGGTGCAAGCTCTCAGAATTTGAAAAATGCTTCAAAGAAGAGAGTGAGGCTGGTGCTTGGCTAACTTATGAAAAGTTAATGGGGACCACCTCATGGGATGAGCTTGTTAAGAAGTTCTTAGATAGGTTTGGTAAGTTGGCTGCTCCCAAAGATTTGGTTAATGAATTGCAAAGTTTTTCTATACATGCAAGGGAGAGTGTGAATCAGTACAAAGAAAGATTTAGCACATTCATGAGTAGGTGCCAAAGAGCTCAAGTTACAATTCCAACTCTTTTTCTGGTCACTGCTTTCATCAATGGTTTGGGAAGGAGACCAGATATCCAAAGAAAGTTGCTCAAGATCCAAGCTGCTGAGGGTTTTGATTCTATATACAAAGTTTTCGCCAAAACCACTGACCTTACTCAGATGCTTTCCACCTTACCAGACAAACATCATGTTTCCTACCATAATCATGACCCCTTCTACCCTGATGCCACTGATGCACATTATGATCATCATCCTTCCATTCTAGTTTATGCCATACAGAAGGAAAAGAAGAAATCTAAGGAGGAAGAAGCTAACTCTCAAGTTGCAGAGGTCAAGATAGATCTATCTAAAGTCACTGAGGCTTTAGCAGAATTAACCAAACAATTGGTTGAGCTCAAGGCTACAAGAACAGGTAAAACTTATCCTGAATGTATTCGTTGCAATAGGAATTCCCATCCATCAGAAATTTGTTATTGGCAAGTGTGTCCCAAATGCAATAGGAAAGGTCACTTTGGAAAGGAATGTCCTATTTGTTCTTTTTGTAAAGAAATTGGCCATACTGATATCAAGTGTGCTATTAAGGAATATTTTGCTAAGCAGGAAAAGGAAAAGAGAGGCCAGAGCCCAAACCCCCTGTGAGATTTGCTGAACCAAGTAGTTTATTCAAGCTACAGAAGTTCTCAAAGCTGAAGAGGTTATGGCAGTGCAAACTAGAAGTATGAATGAAGCCAATGTGCATGCTGAATCAAGTAGACATCCTACTGCCAGACCTACACTTTCTTCATCACCTGTAATGTAATCACCTACTCAAATGGTAGCTCTACCTCCAAAGCAAAGATATGGTAGGAAAGATCAAGACCTTGATGAAGTAGATGTTTTGCTCAAAAACTCCAAGGTAAGTGTAGACCTTTTTACTCTGTTAAAAATTGCACCTAGCTACAGAAAAATGGTACTCCAACAAACTGGTGGTGAGAAATTAAATGCTTGTGTAAGTTTTGCTGATGCCACTAACCTTGTTTTAGCACAGAATGAAGAAGATCCTGGAGCATTCACGTGTTCAGCTGCTTTAGGAGGATATACTTTCTCAAATGTATTACTTGATGGGGGATCTCCCCTAAATATTATGCCATATCACGTTATGAAGAAATGTGGCTTTGAGGTGGACAAGAAGGCTTCTATATTACTAAGATCCTTTTATAATGCCAAGATTGTGTGGTCACTAAAGTGCCTGTCAATACAAAAGGCATAACTGTAGCTGCTAATTATATAGGGGATGAATCTGACATTTATGATTTACTTTTAGGGAGGAGATGGCTGGCTACTGTAGATGCTAGGCCAGTTTGGTCTCAAGGGAAATGCACCATCTCCAATGGCTCTCAAACTGCTACAATCTATAACCAAGATGGCTCTTATGGCTCGAAGGAAGAGATAAAACTTTGTTAAGGAAATGTTAATTGAAGAACCCTTGGGATCTTACAGGATAAAAAACACAAGACCAAAGAATTAGGAAATGGTTCCTCTTATTATGGAATGTGCACCCCCCAGCAAACAAGGACCATCAGGATACTTATGGTTTGATGGAGGTATCTCTAAAAAATTAAATGTTGCATCATCTGCTGCTATTTTGAAATATTCTTCTCATAGACTCTTAGCTAAAGTAGGAAGAATCTTCCCCCAGGTCACTTCTAATGTAGCAGAATATAAGGCTTTGATTGCAGGTCTTCAGGAAGCCAAGGCTATGGATTTTGCTAACATCCACATTTATGGTGATTCACAATTAATCTGCAGACAAGTTTCAGGAGATTATCAAACAAAGAATGCAGATATGGAGCTCTTGAAGAATCAAGCAATGGGGGTACTCTCAAGTTTTGCTTCATGGGAGATCACTCATATCCCAAGAGAAAAAAATTTTGAAGCTGATGCCTTGTGTAGGGAGACTCTCATGTCACATTTAACTGAGGGAGCTATTCCTGAAGATGATCTTGATGTCAATGAAGTAAAAGCACTCTGTCCTATTTTGACCATTGAATCAGAGAAAAAAGACACTGAAGAGATTGTAATCACAAAAAATGGTAAGACTAGAACCCTGTTTGTTGGAGATTTGATTGAATATCAAAACAAAGAGAGCATACAAATGTTTTTTGAAGAAAGGAAAGATGTATTTGTGGGATTATTCAGAGCTCACAGGTATCAAAACTGAGGTATGCCAATTTGAAATTAAGATCAAAGAAGGTTGTAAACCTGTCTTTCAAAAATTAAGAAGAATTAATGCTTCACTGATGGGATTAATCAAAGATGAATTGGATAAGATGTTAGATGCAGGTGTTATCATTGAAATTATTAATCCAGAATGGGTATCTTGCATTGTTCCTGTAGAGAAAAAAAGTGGTGCTTTAAGAATTTGCATTGACTATCGAGATCTTAACAAAGCCACCATCAAGGATTGTTACCCTTTGCCTTTTTTAGAGGAGATCTTATATGTTGTAGCAGGTAAAGAGATGTACTCATTTTTAGATGGATTCTCAGGATTCAATCAGATTAGCATTAAAGAGGAAGACCAGCCAAAGACTTCCTTCATCACTCCCTGGGGCACATATGCTATGAAAAGAATGCCCTTTGATTTAATGAATGCCCCAGCTACCTTCCAAAGGGCAATGGATGTTATTTTAAAATCAATGTCTGCTGAAGAGTTTAGGGTGTACCTAGATGATCTTTGCCTAGGCTCTCATACTACTAATCATGTGGAATTACTTGCAAAAATTTGTTCTCTATGCAGGAGTTCAGGAGTTAATCTAAATCCAAAGAAATGCATCTTTTTTGCATCAAAAGGACAACTCTTAGGACATGAAGTATCCAACCAAGGCATTCAAGTTGCTCAAGAGAAGATTGAAGCCCTCCAAAAGCTAGCACCTCCCAAGAATCTAAAGCAGGTTAAGAGTTTTATTGGTATGACAAGTTTCCTCAAGATGTATATTCCTAATTTTGCTCATATTTTGAGTCCCATTTCTAAGTTGACAAGGGTAGGCAAGTTTTCTAAGTCTGAAAGTAAGCATATACCTATCACATGGACTTCAGAATGCCAAGCGCCTTTTGACTTTCTCATTCTATCCATATGTGAAGCCACACTTTTGAAAAAACCAGATTTGAACATGCCATTTGAAGTTTATATCACTGTTACTAAAAAGGCCATAGGATTACCTATTTTGCAGGATAAACACACCACAGTATTTGCAAGTAAACAATGGTCTGCCCTTGAAGAAAGATATACCAGAATAGAAAAGAGTGCTGCTACACTCATGTTCCTTATCAATAGGCAAGGACACTTGCTTCTGAAAAGTCAAGTCGAAATCTACATGAAGCAAAACCCAATGGGTTTACTATTTGGTAAGGCAACCAATAAGCCAAAGATCCAGAGATGGGCTTGTAAGTTGCAAAGTTATGATATTTCTGTAAAAGAGTTGCATTTGGTATGAAGTCCTAGCCTCTACTTGCCTTACATATTTTTTGATCATGAAGATGAGTTGGATACTACTGACACTTCACTTGCAGTAGCTCATGTAGAGGTAACTCAAAGAGATCAAGCTAAAGGAGGATGGCAACAACCTATTAGAGACTTTTTACAATATGGGATCATCTCTCCAAGCCTCACTTCAAGCCAAAGAAGGAGACTCAAGGACAAATGTAGACAATTCAAGATGATAGACAATGTCTTGTGCAAAGTCAATCGAGATGGAGTCTTGTTGAGGTGTGTAGATGAAGATAAGTCTGCTCTAATTATCAGGGAAATGCATAAAGGTATTTGTGGAGGACATTTTGCTGGTGATACTATAGCAAAAAAGATTCTCAGGTCTGGATACTACTGGCCCACTGTTTTTAAAGATTGTTATGAGATTATAAAGACTTGCCATCAATGCCAAATTTTTAGCAAAAGAATTTTACTGCCAGCTGCCCTTAATCCTATCATATCTCCCAGGGCCTTTTCAGATTTGGGGGCCAGATTATATTGGCCCCATTAATCCTTCTTCTGCAGGTCAACATCAACATATTATTGTAGCCACAGACTATTTTACCAAGTGGGCAGAAGCCATACCTTTGAGGCAGGGCTAATGCCTTCACAACCTACAAGGTTTTTACATGAATATGTTTGTTCTAGGTTTGGTATTCCTTTCGGTTGCATTTCGATAGGGGTACACCTTTTGTTAATGAAGTCATTGCTAACCCTGTTGGACATTTTGAAGGTCAAAGCATACCAAAAAGCTCCTCATACTATCCTCGGGGTAATGGACAGAAATTTGAAGCCACTAACAAAGTGTTGAAAAATATTTTGCAGAAGACAGTTGAGGTCAACAAGAGGGATTGGCATATCAAAATAGTGGATGCACTTTGGGCTTATAGAGTCACTATCAAAACAGCTACAAATCACACACCTTTCAATTTGGTTTATGGCATAGAGGCAGTTTTACCAGTGGAACTCGAGTTGCCTTCTCTGAGATTGGCTCATAAATTATGCTTACCTTTTGAACATGCCTTGCAAGAAAGATTGGATGCCTTGCTGCACCTAGATGAATATAGAATGGAAGCTGAGAATACTAATTTGCTGAAAAAGGCTAAAGATCTGGCTGCATTCAAAGCTGCACATAGAATATGTGATGCTCCCTGAATATATACGACCCGCGGACGTATACATACGGGGACTTTCCCCTCCCATGGCAGTCATCTCACCATGAGCAGGGCCCTCCGTCTATTTCGGGCCATCTATGAAATGAGGCCGAAAGAAGGTTTCTGAAGGGTCATTCGGCCCACGCCTTCAATGGGACTCCTACGTTGCGGAAGCATGAATACAAGGGTTAGCACACAGCATGAATATACATAAATAACCACCACGAAGGGTGGCGAATTCATCTAATATACCAACGGCACAGAATATGCATCTAATCCTAAGAAGACACCCGAGAACCCGGGTTCTACCGGCTCGAACTCGGTGAGGATCGGTGCCCGGCTGGGCCTCAGGAATCAGCAGACCGAAGTCTTGGCATGGCGTTGGCTGGCATAGAACATTAGCTAGGGTTGTCCACTCCATCCGCCCCTCCTGTGCACACTTTGCGGATGGGTCAATTCATGCTATGGCTTTGCTATAGCCTTGGGAGGCATAAACTTCGAGGGCATCACCCTCTGAGCCTACTCAGTCCGGGTTCATGGCCTTTGGTCCGATGAGGCAGGTGGGGGGGGCGTCCCCTTCGAGAATCCGCGGTGGTTCCATGGGTGAGCTAGAGAATCGTGCGCATCAGCGACCCCCGCATCCGTGCGGACTTACTCACCCTAAATCTACTCAAAGTGCATGGTGCTCCCATACGGATCACACCACTACACCTGGGGAGTGTCGGGACCCATGCCGGCCCTCAGCGTGGCCAGGCTATCAGGCCTAGCCCTTTGTAGGAGTCTCGGGAGCCTTGTATGCTCATGCAAGACCCCACCCCTCATGTCACTGCTTGTGTTCCTTGTCTGGTGCTAAGCCGGACCATAGCATCTAGGACCGGTGGGTTCTTGTGCACTGGCCGCAATTAATGGGACTCTACGAGGCTATCTAGGAGCATACTACAATACATGGTTAGGAGGTCTCTACCCCCTTAATCCCCGTTTTAGTCGGACTAAACAAAGAGCTAACAATCCATCCTTTGGTAGAAACCATAATTGAATATAAAGAGTGCGTGCTTGTACAAACAAGGGTTAGTTTCTATGATTGAATTACAAAGAGAACAGAGAAAGAGCGGACACAACCAAGTGTTAACTAGAATTCACATAGCCACCTACCTGAATTGCGGCTGGACTCATTCCCATGGGGCCTCCATCTCTGGCGGTTGAAGATTCATTTGTGGCTTCACAGGGGACGACTGGTATGGTGGTTCTCTGCAGTGATTGATGGCTCAGCTCCCTGGCCTTCCTTGGTCGATCTTGAGGAGTCAATCCGGGGATAGGGGTCAAGTTGGCATCCAAACTTGGCAACCCCCATGCTGCCTTGTCGATTGGGGCAGGTGGCCTTCCCAATTGGTAATTATCCTAATTTCCTAGGTTATAGGTTATTATTATTAATGTGTTAAATTAGCATAGCTAATTTAATCCTTTAATAAGGCAACCCCTAGGTTGCAATTAAGTTCCCATACTCCCATGGTAGCGTACCTTTAGGGAGTGGCGTGCTTGTATTTGTGCGTGTCAGGTATAGTAGACCGGGTATAAATACGTGGAGCGTCACATTCTCCCCTCCTTAAAAATAATGCTGTCCTCGGCATTAGGGTCAACTAATTGAATACATATCGTAAAAGCACTGAATTAGAAAATGAAGTTAAGAATATAACATTAATCGTTGAGATTATAGTAATTTGGACAAGAATACATTGAAGTTAAAATATCAAAGTACAAGCACCAAGGATACCGATACAACTTATGATCAAGGGAGTTTAGGACCCAAGTCCCATGTAAAACATTACGACGGCAAAATCACACATGTAGACAAAACCAATACGGGAAAAGTTGGGTCATCGGCAACCCTCTATACAAAGGCGGTGGCGACTTGTTCATTGGCACTGCACATAAGCATATACCCGTAGGTTAATAATATGATTAAGTTGTGGTTGAAGGACCACCCCTACAAATAAAAAAAAAAAAATATCTAGAAGGGAATCTATCATGTGTATGCGACTTGCAATTCATTGTGGCATAAGGAATGGTGGAGTTCCATTATAGCCCGGAATGAGCGCCAATCTATTTACTAGATGCCTTCCTAGCAATTAGCGGTCATGTCAACATCAACAATACACCACGTCCTAGAGAACACGAAGGTGATCCCATCATCGGTTATTGTTATCATATCACGATCGTCTACCCCTCTAACACATGATTCTCGGTCAATCAAGCCTTCAAGCTTACCAGGGGGCGGGGTTGATAGCATCGTTGATGGTCTTGCCTTGAGATTCCGCATGAAGTCGGGAGGATAGTGCTTCTCAAGGTCTATCTTCATCACCCGGTGGCGTCTTCAAGCGGTAAGTGCTTCCACTTGACCAAGTATTGCAACATTTGAGTCCTTCCGTCGTTTTGTAAGCTTTCGATCAAGAAGGGCTTGGGCACTATTTCCAGTGTTTCTTGATCATTTCTAGGAGGGTAGGGGGGTATCCAAAACCTCCTGCGGATCAGGGGTGTGCTGCTTTGCGGAAGACTCACGTGAAAGACCTTGTGGATCTTCAAGCGGGGTGGCAAGTCCAGCGATATGCTGTTCTCCCACACGTTGATAATCTGAGCGGCCCGTATCGGGTGCCAACTTCTTCTGATTACCAATTTTAAGCTTGGCTTGTTTTACTTTGATCTTAAGCCAATGTGATTAGCCCACACGGAAGATTAGGTAGGGGTTCGGTGCTTATCCGCTAGACTCTTCGACGACTGCGTCGGCCAATAAATAACCCGAACTTCTTCCACCAAGGGCGCATTTCTAAAAGGAGTTGTTGAGAGACCTCCACTTTAGAAGCGAGGATTATGCCGCGATAATGCGGAGTAAGACATTGATAGCCATAATTTATCATGAAGGGAGACATTCTAGAAGACTCTGCTTTGTACTTTTTTATAGGCGAATTCTACCAAGTAAATATAATCCAGCCCATTGTGACTGTTTACTCCATACATAGCTTCTTAGCATATCTTCGATATCACGATTGACCGTTACGTTTGACCATCGTGCGAGGATGGTAGCTGTACTCATGGCAAGCTTGGTGCGGATGGTGGCGAAGAAATCCTTCGAGAATGCCCGACAAACTTAGGATCCCTATCCGATACAATTACTCCCGGCATCCCGTGCAACCTGAAAATTTCCTTTGCAAAAGAGCAAGGCGATTGTCGGCGGTGTCCGTGGTGCGACATGGCAGGAAGTGAGCCATCTTGGATAGTTTGTCGACCCACGACCATTAAGGCATCATACCCACGAGAGTAATGCGTGGAGCCCCACAATGAAATCCATGGTTATGACTTCCCACTTGGCGTTGGGCACATCCAAAGGTTGCAACTCGGGAACTCTTAATTGCTCGGCCTTGGTTTGTTGACAAACGACAAGCATTTGATGTACCTAGCAATATCCTTCTTCATGGAAGGCCAAAAATAGCTGGAGCGGATCTTAAAGTAAGTTTTCATAAAACCATGTCCTGCTATAGGGCTGTTGTGTGTGTCATGGAGAATCGGCTTTTCATTACCCACGAAGTCATTTGGAACACACAACTTATCTTTGTAATATAATAAATTGCCCTCCTTCTTATATGAGCGGAATGCTTCCGTTCTCTATCGAGTCTGACGGGCTTCCTTACCCAAACTTTCCCAAATATTACAATTAGGGATCCGTGGCCAAGGTACATTCTATCTGCTTCCCAAACTTCGGTGAGTGTGGAAATGGCATTACAATGGGTGCGGGTTATGAAGGGATGGCGTGACAAAGCATCATAACCACATTGTGCTTTCTGGCTTGTATACAATCTCGAAGTCATATTCCTCGAGGAATTCCATCCATCTTCATTTGCCGGAGATTCAGATTTGGGTGGGTGGATAGATAGCGGAGACTCTGATGATCCGTATCCAGCTGAAATCTTCTACCAAGAAGGTAGTGTCTCCAAATACGGAGAGCACGTACAACTGCTAGCAACTCCTGATCATGGGTAGGATATCGCTGCTCTGCATCGTTCCTCTTCTTTGAATCGTAAGCAACAACTCTCCCCTCCTGCATTAAGACTCCACCGGTGGCTATCTTACTCGCATCGGTGGCTACCGATTTATCCTTTTCCGGATCAGGCAAGGTAAGGACTGGTGCAGATGTTAAGGCATCCTTGAGCTTCTGGAAGCCGACTTGGACTTTTGTTTTCCAATGTTCCATCCAATCCTTTACTGTCTCATGCCTTGTGAGATTAGTAAGAGGTGCGGCAATTGTTGCAAAATCCTTAACAAATTTCCGATAATATCGTGAGTCCCAAGAAACTCGGACCTCTGAAACATTAATTTGGAATGGGCCAATCCTTTCTTGCTTCTATCTTATCTTAGCTGGGTCTGTAGCAATTCCTTCTGCTGAGATAATATGCCCCAAATAGTCTACCCTGAGTGGGCGAACTTGCATTTAGAGAACTTGGCAAAGAGCTAATAAGCCTTAGCTTTTTGCAAAGCTAATCGAAGATGTTGTTCATGTTGCTGCAAGGTTTTACTATAGATGAGAATGTCATCAAAGAAAATGACAACAAAGTCATCAAGTATTGGCGGAAGATGTCATTCATCAACCGCATAAGCGTTGCGAGGCGTTGGTCAATCAAAAGGCATGACCGGTGAATTCGTAATGCCCATATCAGTACTAAAAGGAGACTTATGGATGTCCTCTTCCTTAATCCTTATCCGATGGTACCCGGGCGCCAAATCAATCTTTGAGAAATATTTTGCTCCTTGTAAGCGGTCCATAAGATCATCGCCTAGGCAAAAGCATAGCGATTCTTGATGGTATGCTTATTGAGTTGCCTATAATCAATACACATCCTTAAGGAGCCATCTTTCTTCTTGACAAAAAGAATAGGAGCGCCAAATGGTGAAACACTAGGCCGAATAAACCCCAAATTCAGTAACTCTTGTAGGCTGTTTCTTAAGCTCCGCTAACTCAGGAGGACTCATTGATGCGGGGCTTTCTTTGGTAGGCTTAGTACGGTTCAAGTTATCTCACATTCTACCCCTCACGAGAAAGGAGGAAGCTTGTGGATCTCGTCTGGAAAAAGATCGCTAAATTCTCGAAGAAGGATAGCAATGTCTGATGGTAAGGCGTCGATTACTTGCTTCTGCTTGGAGTCAGACTCAATGGAGGCAAGTTTAATGAGGCAAAGGAGTTCATCCCTGTGTATAGCTTTTTCTAACTGCTTTATTGACATTGACTGCATAGTGGAATGGAATGATTCACCTTTTATCGTCACACGTGCTCCATTAGCGGCGTTGAAGGTGACCTCCCATTTCTCCACGATCTATGTGGGCCTTATGACGCTAAAACTCCATTCCACAATAAGATCATATTTGCCAATGTCCATTAACTCGGCACCCAAGGCAACTGGTGCACGGGCAACTAGCGCATTTTAAGGTTAATCTGGGTGACCCATGAGTGTAATCTGATCTTTACGCTAGCTAGTGTATTTGGCTTAGGTCGGGGATCTCAACGTTCCGGTGCATTGATGCGGCCATTCTAGGAGAAGCAAAATTATGCATTACTACCCGTGTCCATCAAAATTATGAAGGGCTTCTTGTCTACTTGGCCTATTGTAGAAATAACGAAGGCTGACTTTCAGCGTTACTTTTGTTTCTATAGCGGCAAGAATATGAGACGCACCATGAATGTACTCGGGAGCCTCGTCTCCGCAGCAAGATTGGACTCCAAATCTTCCCAATCAATTCGGCCATGGCGGTTGAGGCGTCTGGCGTGGCGTGCGGACAATTACGCATGAAGTGTCCGGGCCTCATCTGCCGGTAGCATGCCTTATCTCGGGCGGAGCTGTTCTCACGGCCTCCTTAGGGATGGGTAAGAGGCCCGAATTTCCTTACCCGCATTGTTACGCTTGTCCGGCGTGTTAAAGGCGACTTTCTTCTCTGGCGGCCATAAAATTGTCTTGAGGCCCCCGGACTTGGCGAGCGGGGTTTGTAAGGTGTGGGCGGCGTGGGCTGCGAGTAAGGAGCGGTGGATCTTGGCTCCTTGGCGTGTCTTCCTCAAGGCTTAATGCCTTAGCTTCGCCTCTGCTCACCGGACTTTGGGTCGATGGCCTTGACCATTCGTTTTGATGGATGGGGCCAACCCTTCAATGTAGCCCTCACGCTCTTTTCTCATTCATTCTGCACGTACAATCTCAAGCGCATGAATTCGTCGATTGTAGGCTCGCGCGGACATGCCCTTCTGTTCCAACCTGTAGAAGGTCTGAATCTGTTGGCATTTGTGCTTGTGAGGCCGCGTAATGCGATTTAAAGCCTTAGCAAACTTCCTGAATTTGCATACGCTCCTATCGGTGTTTAGCTTCTGGCGTAACCCTTCCACCAAATCTGGGCAGCTCGGTAAGGTTAGGTGGTGGCGACCTTCCCAGTATCTTTCTCAGATCATTCCATAGGACTTCCCAAATTCCTTCATTTTCGTCCAACCAAGATTCGCATTCAAGCCTCCTCTGGATTTCCCATCAAACCGGAGCCAACTTCCGGTTCTTCCATATACTAGTGATGGTACGTATCGGCAGCTTTTTCGGTATTCCTTATCCTTACGCCTTGAATGGTCCTTTGTCGATAGCGAGGACCCCGAAGAACCCGAAGTGGTTGAATGTGAGGAAGCGGGCTATCCTTAGAGGAACTTCGTTGGCGTTTAGCATGAGTCCTTCTGCATGCAGTGCAGGGCTAGCTACAGGAGGAGATGGCTGTTGTGTGGTGGACTCAATGGTCATGAGGTAATTCCGGTCCGTCCTCCCGAGTATCGCGGCGATGGATTGGTATGCAACACATAAGCCGTAATTCGCCCGAGTTGCCTTTTCATTAACATCAATTCCTGTTGGGGGTGAGCCTCTTGGCGTTGGAGGGTGTTTGCCGCGTTGCATTACCGCCGTCTATAGGAATCATTCATGACTATATAAGCGATTTACATTAATGTAGAATCTCTTTTTAAATTAATCGAACAAAAGTATATACAAGCGAAGACAATATTTGTATTTCATTCAAGTTGATTATAACAACGGGTTGATTGATACATGGATTGAGACAAAAGTAGGTATGATACAATGGGAACTTTTAAAGTTCTACTTGCACCTGGTATTAACCACAACAACGAAAACACAACGGAAGAGACCAAGCCTAGGGGTTGGCGAAGGGGTCTGAGGGCGTAAGCGGGTACTCTCAAATACGGCTTCGGACGAGTTTATAAGCGTGCTTGGGCTTGGACAATGATTGCTTGGTACTCCCATGTTGGGCTGATAATCGAGGAGGTTAAAGAGCCTTCGCCGCGCATAAAAGAGTTGCCAAAGATGGTCGTTGGCGTCCTCGAAGGCTTCCGTGCACGGTCATATTCCAATAGTCCAGTGCGACCGCGGGGTCATCTTCAGATCCTCGAAAAGCTCGATCCCGAGGATGTTAACTATCTCTAGCCCTTTGTGTGGTGGTAGAGTTCCCCGTGGCGGTGGTTTGGGTTTCATAGCCTTCCTCCCACTCACGGATATTCACCATATCTCGGCCATAGTCACGGTGATGCGCGCCGGGATCGTCCCTCCTAACCATATCGGTGATTCTCTCCTCATATTCCCAAATGTTTTCCTCTGCAACATAGTTGGAATAAATAGAGAACATTTTGTAATTCCATTATATTCTAAAGTTTTAATACTTTTGAAGAGGATGTCATAAAGAAGAACACACAATTCAATAATACTTCTCAAGAGAACTTTGTATTTAATAAGTAAATAAGGTACACCATTTGTCAATATGGTCCATTCAATTGCCAACCGAAAATCCCAGAACACACATATATAGATATATAAGAAAAAAAACTAGCAAAACATATATATATATACATTTTTCATAGCAAAATTATACTAGGAACTAGGCCCTGCCTCCTGATCCTTAGCCCTAGGAGGTGGTGGAGGCGGTGGGTGTTTGTGCGGAGAGTAACCCCGGGGTCTCTGTGGCAGCTATAGCGGATGCAACCTGCGGTGGATGGCAAGCGGCCAATGGGGCTGCCGTGAGGAGCTTCATGCCCATCCAAGGCGCAATGTCCTGACCCAAGGCCGTCAGGGCAAGATCCCGTCGTACGAGTACATACGTAAACGTACGATAGGGAAGCTTCTTGTGGCCGGCCAGTGTGGAGAGTGCACGGAGGCCCCACCATGAAGCTTCAGCCTCTGGCGCTAGATCTCGGGCTATGAAGAGGACTTGTCCGTATTTGAAGGCCGACAAAAAGAAACGGGTAAGATGGTTACCCAGCACTTTCCCTTGCGAAGTCTCAGATGCTGCCACTTCTTTATCCAGGTCCATGGGGACTTCTTCCTCCTTGAGCTCCTGTTGCTCCTCCTTCTTGTGCGTAGGGTTATGGTATAAATCTTCACCCTCATCATCTGAGTCGGAGGGAACCTCCACCATATTAATGTTTGGGACGTGAGGTCCCATAGCCGTGAAGGCATCAGTGCGGGGGTTCTTGAAGGCTGGTTCTGCATCACGGGAAGTCGCGAAGGCGTAGTAGAGTCTCCCCCGGCTCTAGAGTCTCGGCCGGAACTGGAAGGAGCTGGTGCACCCTCGGGAGGAAGCTCGGTAGAAGTGAAGTCGATGAAATCATCCATACAATACTCCGCAAGCTTCGTAGAGTACATGGTCTTTGCTGGCGCGTGAAATCCGCCACCACGTGGATACGCCCGGATAATATCTTCCAAGAGAAGGTATTCGTGCCCCCGGTGATAAATAAGCGGAAGGCCGTCTAACCACGACAAGCCTATAGATGGGTCGGCGGCGGTGGTGGTAACTCCTAGCTTTTTCCAGCGGGCAAAGTAAGCCCATTCCGATATGTCTTCGTCATCCCCTCCTCGGGAGGATTACGGTAGCTTGCCCTTCTCTGTGCGGCAAGGTTTCATCCTCAACGTATTGGTCCATGAGGATGGCTAGGCGAAAGTAGCTTCTAGAATCGCTGCTGCCTCGATCTTTGGACCACCGGTAAGTGTTTACCCCATCGGACTTCCCCTTGGGACATCATAAGCATGTGTGTCCCCGCCTAGCATCTGTAGAACTATCTCCCTCCAAATACAAGTGGGGAGGATCCCCTAGAGGAATACCACGAAAAAGCATTTCCTCCATGTAAAAGTCAAGGAATCCCGCATTAGTCAGGATCTTTTACATGTTGGCAAGGAGATCTATCGTTGGCATAGCAAAAGGCTGCAGCGGTCGAAGGGAACTGTGGATCCCATTTCTCTCCATCAAGGTACCGAGGCTGACAAGATTCGTGGCGATCATGGCTAGAAGGGGGAGAGAGGAAAAAAAGCGTTTAAAATAACCTTACGGTCCCTTTTTTAAACCCTCTTATTAAAGCCGACGGCGTCGGCATTTTAGATTTTAAAAAAAACATTAAAGTTTTAATTCAAAATAAAAGCCTTTTATTAATTATCACAAAAAAATATGTACAAACGCGGATCCCCCAAGTGGGCTAAGGTTGCTCCCCGTATCCCTACGGCGAGGGCTAAATCCTTAGGCATTATGGTGACCCTCTTTGCGTGGATAGCGCCAAAGGTTAGCATCACCAAAAGTGCTACCAAGTAGGCTTCAGACCTCTTGGGCGCCAAAATTACAAAAGGTGCGGAAGCGGAGATCGGTCTTAAATTGCCGTGCGATCTCCCGTACCAGCCCCTGAAAAAGGCGACTTCACGATCGAAGGTCGGTGGACTTTGAAATTTTGCGGATCTCCCGCAATACCCGCGATGCGGAATTGAACCGATGAGGCTTCGGCTGCGGCCCGAACCCCGACGATGTTGGCACCGTCTTAGCCCAACAGCCGGCCGAGAGTTATCCACTCTCTGCTGCCTCCGGTCGGGCTGGTCTTCTTCCCAAAAGCCAGAAGCAGTCTTTAACTTGTCCTTGTATTGACTGCCGGCCTTATGGGCGCTCCTTCCTCCGGAGCTTAGCGGTCGGATCGCGTCGTTTTGGGTTGAGCCACTCCCGTGCACCTCCTCCTGTTGGTCCCGCTGATCCTGTCGGTCCCGCTCCTCTTGCTCCAACTTCTCGCGCTCTTCGAGCTCTCCTTAGGTCTTCTTGGATCGAGCAAAAAAGTTGGGCTGCGGCCGCGGCGATTAAGTTGAGCGTGGTACCTTTGTGGGCGAAGACCCATATCTATCTGAATAGTTGTCCGGATAGTCTATTTGATGTCGGGGATTTCTCCCCAGGGCGAAGGCTGTTGGAATTTCCCTCATGCCATTGGTATGGGGAACCTCAATAGCTCACGCCATCGATGGCCGGCAAAGCGTCCCCAGAAATCTGCGGTACTCCTACCCCTCTTTGGTGTCGGCCAGCTCAATCTCCGGTGGTCATCCTCCCTGGCAAAACCCACGATACGATCGGCCTCCGGCCCCGACATCTTCCTCCCTCCGTATGGCCTTCCTGTCTGGGAGGATAAAATTTGATGAGCATCATTACCATATCAGGTTGCTCAACAAGGGTATATGGGAGTGGCGTAGGGTTCGACCCGGATGAGGAATGGCTCGAGAAGTGATAGGCGGGATATGGAATCCTATCGTTGTTCTCAAACCTATTGACCAGCTCATCCAACAAGATGTCGATGAGGGGGGTCAAGAGCCATGTGCTTAGCAATCATGGCGTAGATCTCCACGATGCTCATGGTGGACGGATCCGGGCGCTCTTGGTAATAGCCATAGCGGGCGGTCTTGGCGGCGAAGGGGATGGCAAAGGGGCTTAAGGGGCACAAAGCACAAGAGCAGGATCAAGGTCCCGGTCTGGCAAATGATGGCGAGGGCGGCTCAAGGCGGTTGGAGGCGGAAGCAAAAGCAAATGACAGGAAATGGTTTGCTAAACGGCCAATTAACTTTTAAAATTTCAAAATTTTTTTATTAACTTCAAAATTTTATTATTATTAAAAAAATTATACGGCGGAAATACGCGCCACATACGGTCGGGCGCCGATGGCATTATACGGGTTTCCGCCTCGACTGGGTGTCGTCGAAATGCAAGCGGCGCCCGAGTTGACCTGGCGGGCCCGCGTTGACTCGAGTCCGACGGGCGGGGCCGAAGCGGCATTGGGCCGAACTCGACTACAAAGCGACAAAAAGCAAGCGGCGCCCGAGTTCCTTTGTGGGCCTGCCCTTGACCATTTTTCGCCTAAAGTTGACTGTTTTAGGGTAATTCGAGTACGCCCAATCCAATGGAGCCATCATCTTTGTCATTTGAGCTACCCACGGGCACCTGCTAGGCCTCCAATCTTGGCCCCTCCACTTCAAGGCTACAATTTCTTAACTTAACCTAACACCAAGCCAAACAACAAAGAGAACTAACGACACATTGACTTAGCCTCCTCCTAACTACCGTGCTTACGAGTTAGTGTTTGGCGGTGCTATGATTTCGAGCAACGAAATCACGGCTCTGTCTGCTTTGTGGAGCTCCTGAATATATAACGACCCGCCGGACGTATACATGGGGACTTTCCCCTCCCATGGCGATCATCTCACCATGAGCGAGGGCCCTCAGGTCTATTTCGGGCCATCTATGAAATGAGGCCGAAGAAGGACACTGAAGGGGTCATTCGCCCACGCCTTCAATGGACTCCTACGTTGCGGAAGCATGAATACAAGGGTTAGCACACGGCATGAATATACATAAATAACCACCAACGAAGGGTGGCGAATTCATCTAATATACCAACGCACGTAATATGCATCTAATCCTAAGAAGACACCCGAGAACCCAGGTTCTACCCCGCTCCAACTCGGTGAGGATCGACCGACGGGTGGGCCTCAAGGAATCGGACCGAAGTCTTGGCATGGCGCTATCGGCATAGAACATTGGCTAGGGTTGTCCACTCCATCCGCCCCTCAGGTGCACACTTTGCGGATGGGTCAATTCATGCTATGGCTTTGCTATAGCCTTAGGAGACGCGAACCTCGGGGCATCACCCTCCGAGCCTACTCCGGGTTCATGGCCTTTGGTCCGATGAGGCGGTCGGGAGGCGTCCCCTTCCGAATCCGCTGTGGTTCCATGGGTGAGCTAGAGAATACGCGTGCGCATCGGCCCCCCGCATCCGTGCCGACTTACTCACCCTAAATCTACTCCAAAGTGCATGGTGCTCCATGCGGATCACACCACTACACCCGGGGAGTGTCGGACCCATACCCAGGCCCTCAACGTGACCAGGCCATCGCCTAGCCCATCAGAGGGAGTCTCGGGAGCCTTGTATGCTCATGCAAGACCCCACCCCTCATGTCACCTTGTGTTCCTTGTCCGGGTGCTAAGCCGCACCATAGCATCTAGGACCGGTGGGTTCTTGTGCACTGAGCCGCAATTAATGGGACTCTACAGAGCTATCTAGGAGCATACTACAATACATGGTTGGGAGGTCTCTACCCCCTTAATCCCCCCCGTTTCAGAGTCGGACTAAACAAAGAGCTAACAATCCATCCTTTCAGGAGTAGAAACCATAATTGAATATAAAGTAATGCGTGCTTGTACAAACAAGGGTTAGTTTCTATGATTGAATTACAAAGAGAACAGAGAAAATCGGACACAACCAAGTGTTAACTAGAATTCACATAGCCACCCACCACTCCGGCTGGACTCATTCCCATGGGGGCCTCCATCTCCTCGGGCGGTTGAAGATTCATTTGTGGCTTCCGCAGGACGACGGGGTATGGTGGTTCTCTGCAGTGATTGATGGCTCAGCTCCCAGCCTTCCTTGGTCGATCTTCAGGAGTCAATCCCGGGGATAGGGGTCAAGTTGGCATCCAAACTTGGCAACCCCCCATGCTGCCTAAATCGACAAGGTGGCGCCTTCCCAATTGGTAATTATCCTAATTTCCTAGGTTATAGGTTATTATTATTAATGTGTTAAATTAGCATAGCTAATTTAATCCTTTGTAAGGCAACCCCCTAGGTTGCAATTAAGTTCCCATACTCCCATGGTAGCGTACCTTTAGGGAGTGACGTGCTTGTATTTGTACGTGTCCCGTATAGTAGACCATATAAATACGTGGAACGTCACAGAATACAGGATACTTTTAGGAAGGGGGAGCTTGTCCTTAAGTGGAATAAGTCAAAAGAAGACTCAGCTGGCAAGTTTGATAATATTTGGAAAGGACCCTTTGTGGTGTTGGAATCTGCAGGTACCAACTCATATTGGCTACAAGAGGTTGCCTCAGGAATGTTGTTACCAAATCCTATTAATATCCTGCATTTGAAAAGGTATTGGGACCAGCATGCTTGCTTGTCCCTCTTTTTACACTAGAGAGTTCAAAGATCTATAGTAGGTTTAGAATAGTTAGATCTATTTGACTTTTGAGCATATTACTTTGATAAGTTGATTTTATGTTTGTAGGTTGGGCTGACTTGAGGACAGTATAAGTGATCTTAAGAAGAGAGTGATTACTAATGCTTTACCAAGTGCCATATGCAGGAGCATCCTTTTTTCCATCTTTATTCACCTGCCATAAGTGGTCCTGCTACCCATCTAGACTTCTTACTCATGTTTTCATTCCCATAAAAGCACTCTGCAATTCAGCTTCACCACCATAGCAGAGCTGCAAAGATTTGAGGCTAACTAGTTTGTGTGTTTCCATGACAGGTGCATCCTTTCTCCATTTTTATTCATATGTCATAAGTGGTCCTGCTATCCATTTAAACTCCTTATTCTTGTTTTCATTCCCAAAAGAAAGCACTCTGCAATTCAGCTTCACCATCGTAGCAGAGTTGCATTTTTAAAGGACCAAGGAGGCATACATTTTCTTGTTTTGGCGAGATCTCAACACTTGCGATAATAACTGGCCAACCCCAAGAAACTACGCAATTCAGGTACATTCTTTGGCACAGGCCAAGACTGAATTGCCTCCGTCTTCTGATCTACAGCTACACCTTCCGTAGATACAATGTGGCCCAAATATTCCACCTGTGCTTTCAGAAATTCACACTTTGACATCTTTGCATATAACTTATGCTGTCTGAGCAAAGTTAATACGGAACGCAAGTGATTCAAATGCTCCTCTAAGGTTTTTCTATATACCAGGATATCATCTAAAAATACTTCAACAAAAGTATCAAGACATCCTGCAAAAACCTCATTCATCATTCTGGAAAAAGTAGCAGGAGCATTCGTTAGTCCAAAAGGCATCACCAAAAATTCAAAATGACCAAAGGTGGTCCTGAAGGCAGTCTTATGTACATCCGACTCCTTCACCCTTATCTGGTGATAACCACTGCGCAAATGCAACTTATCAATGGTTAGGTGAAAACCATGTATACAGATAACAAGACGACAACACGAGATAACTAAATACACACGTACGCTTCGCCAGCTATCAAACAGCCTGCACAAGCTTCCACGTGTTAGTAACATGCATAGAAGTTATCCAATAATGTCGACATGAAGCTATGACTGACGGACTGCAAGTACACACATATGGAATCCACCACATGCACCATAGCATCTGCAAAGCAGACACACCCCACCATATTTAGACAGTACGTCGTCTAGAACCCCCGCGCTGGCGCGCGGATCCAATGCCAGGGAGAAACTTCAGGCATGATAAGGACCCAGGCTACTCGACTGTTGGTTCTGCATGCCACTGTCCTATACTAGCGACAAGCTTTGCCTCACAAGTACCTTTGTCCCTATTCAGACAAGCCATGCTTATCTGTAACTATGCCATGCACAAAACTCCCTTGGGTAGCACTTACTGCTAATCACAGTATCATATAGATACCACATGGCACATAACTCTATAAGCTCACGAGCACTCACAAGATGCTCCCACTCGATAAGCTTAGCTTATCCTCCAGGAGGGACAATTTATTAAGAGGCCAGAGTCTTGTAGAAGCTAGGCTTCTATGCCAGTTCAACAGCAATAGCCATAGCTTAACGCTTGCACCTTAGGGGCAGCAGTCCACAGCTCAAGCATTATCTCAAGTTACTCTACAAGGCCTTAAGGAGTGACCCAGCGGAGGCATATGTTTAAGGCAAAACTCTATCTACCTCAGAGGGAATTCCTGGCAAGGCCTACAGGTGTTGCCCCCAAAGGGCAACATGCTAATTGTGTTCTATGCATTCAAGTTAGGTTAAGTCATTTTTGAAGACTAGGTCAAAGTTTGGAAGAGCTTGGTAGTCAATATTGACATGAAGGTCAAGGAAGTCTCACCTTTTAGGTCAACAAGTGTTCAAGCCCAAAAGTTCACAAGAGGTACTTTATTAAGGGTCAAAGGCTTAGTCAAGAATATGCTCTAGGAAAATCTGGGATGTGAAGTTTGGAAGATACTATTTGAAGTTTGGAAGATAAAGCTTGGAAGACCCCATGGTATATAGTTTTTAATTTTAGCTTTTTGCCTTATTCCACTACCCTCATTCTTGCACCTTTGGCTCAAACTTGCCCTCATACCTATTGCTTATTCCCCTGCCATGCTCACCTTTTCATTTTGCCCAAATCCTTGCCATTTCCTCCAAATACCACTACATTGCTTATTCAAAGGGGATTCAACAGCCTGCGGCCTCTCTGATTCCTCGACTCAGGTACACGCTATTTCAAAGCTTTCTGGTGTTCCCGGGAGTAGTAGAGCGGAAGTTTGCCATTTGGCGGGACTTCTTGGGTGTTGTAGATGGTGATGGTCGGTTTGTACAACAGTAGAGTTGCAGTTTTTCTGTGAGTTTGTTGTGGAGTGTCGAGGTATCGCTGTCTCTTTGGGGCAGTTCTCCTTCCTCCTCACTTGCTTTGTAACATTACCATTCTTTTAATATATTGATGACACAGTTCTTCAAAAAAAAAAAAAAAAAACATTCAAGCCTTTGTTGCAAAGTTATTATTCCTCTCTTTTGCATTTCCACTTTTATCTCCCTACTAGCCCTTCATAATTTCTTTTGCCTTCATTCCTACTCCATTATGCCCTCATTGGTATATTCTAGACCTTGTCAAAAGATGCCCCAAAGATTCCATATTCCTTTACACGTGTGGGCAATCTTCCCTATGGTTGAAAGGTTATAACTTCTTTTAAATATTCCATGAAAAAGCCTTTAAACCATTGGCCAAGCTTTTTAAAATGATCAAATACGGCATATACAAGGCATATTCCTTCAAAAATACAAAACCGTATCGCGAAAAATGTGCGAAAATACAGCTGAAGAACCCTAGAACTGGAAATCCGGCTTGAATCATGCCTTCCCGCGCTCCATTCTCTCTGAAACCACTCTATTTTTGGATTCCGGAACCTAAGCAACAGATTAAGCCTAAATTTATTACCTGAAATCACTGGAATCGAAATTCAAAAACTATATACAGGGGAAACACAATCACAACATTTTTGAAGGCCCAGACGCACTCAAATCCGACATTGATCAATGCTGAGCATGACCTGAAAGATTCTTAAAGTCCCTGAGCATTCCTCGACTGGATTTGCAAAGATCTAGTTGATATTACCTTCAAAAATTATCTTATGACTTATGATGATTATTTTTCAGTATCTGGAACTTTGAAGCATCATTATCTATTGTTATTTTGATGTACTTACCTTCAAATCAATATAAATTGACTGCCAAGTTGTCAAATCCATCTCTGATACATTTCTTAGCAATTCTTGACTCAAAATATTTTACAGAAAATCCCTGAGTGTTCCAAAGCACTATTGGCCTACTTGCCATCTATAATTAGAGCAATTGTGAGCTAAAGGCTTTGAAAACATCAAAAAATACCATTTTTAGTTCAAGTTAGAAGAATTAGCATTCTGTTCTGATCATTTTTTAACTGTATTTTGCCAAATCCAGCCTTAAAAATACTTAGCAGCTCCAAATGGAAGTTTGACTTCATGCCTCTCTTTCTCATCACCATTAGAGCACATGTGCTTTGGAAACTCCCAGAAATACGCTCAGCAACTCCTCATTTTCTGATCACTGTTTTCCATAGTTGACCTCTATTGACCAATTTTTGACCCCACTTTGAGATCGAATATCTTTCAAATTTATAGTCTGACTTGGTCAGAAACTTCATCATTGGGTCCCTACAACTTTTTGAGCAAGTGCGAAGGCGGTTGACTCAAAAAATCAATCCATTTTTTATCACCACAACTGATTGATTCAAGGCCCCATTTCCTAGAAATGGGAAAGGTATGAAATTTGAGTTTTTTTTAACTTCTCTCTAGATTTATCTTGCATAAACTAATCACCTTAAGTGATCTGGAGGTTCTAACCCCAATTTGGGTGTAAACTCAAGTTGGTTCCTTGTGGTTGACCTTTAAGCCAGGTTTAGGGTCAACAACAGGGAAGCCCTTATGATTCACTGGTACTTAATTAAGACCCGGCTTTTCAGCGGCAGGGCCATCGAGGAGCAATAATTGTACCCATAAGGGATCAGCCTTTCATGGCTTACCCGAGAACCACCAGACTTGGTTGTTCGGCAAACCGAATTCCACGATTGCTACCTCACTTCGCATACTCCTTTTTATTTGTGGTCTCCTCCCTTTGGCTGTCTGTATGCTCCTATCACCAATCCGGCTTCCTCCTTGCTCAGAACCGAGGCCTTCAATCGTGGCTAAGACAGGTGATCTTGCCGGATTACAATTTCAGCCCCATCTGACCCTGATTCTGCTGCCCCATCCGCTGTTACAGGTCGTGGCCCAGCCACATCCAACCAGCCCCGATTTTCGGGTGCTTACATATAAATCAATGGTCATTTAAATACATTTAAAACCATTATAACATATTGCAATGCCAATATAATAACTTTATGGGCTATTTTCCCCTAGATGGCCCAATGGCATTTTAACCATCCTAACCATCCCGACCACAAGACCCCATGCAAACAAACAATATCGCCACCACATTTATTATTCGCATGGACCCCGTTACACCCTAGCCGAAGATCTATTAAGGTGCACCATTCACTTAGGCTAGAGAATAACATGCGACCATAACACGTCTATGGCCCAAATACCATAGAACATTCCATTATGCCAAACATTAATATGCATGCACAATATCAAACAATGGTCTGCAAATTTATTTAGGCATAACATACAAATTACTTATGAGATTCTAAAATACGAGCTAAGTATTTTCTTTTCTTTTTTTTTCTTTTTTTTTCCCTAGCCTTTCCTATTAATTTTGTGTGTCTAGTTTAGAATGGGTAAAAGCATGCTACGGTGTACCACTTTTGGAACCCTCAAAAGTACCTACACTGGGTACTTTTAAAACTGGTACTTTCTGTTTTTTCTTTCCATTAAAATCAATCGAAAATTTTTGAATTGAGGGTCAATAGCATGTCAATCTATAGTACTAGAGGATAACAATACTACTAATGACTAAAATAAATGAATTAACTCTCAAACTTATTTTTTATTGCGGCATTTTTGCAAGTTCCCAGTACCCAGTGCTGGGTACTTTTCTGGGTAGTTTTGTACTACCTAAATAGGTACTTTAGATGGTACACCCTAGCATGCTTTCACCCAATATGAATACTATTAACCCGACAATAGAATAGATAGATAGATAGATAGTAGTTTTAACGTCACGCCACTAGGCAGCATCCAACTGGACATGTGACCACACACCACACTACATTGCTTGGTTGGGCCCTGCCCCCAACCACCTTACATTGCGTCTGTTGAGATTTGAACCTTAATTGAACTTTGTATTTTAGTTTTAATTGATCTTATCGTGTTCTATTATCGTAGTCCTATATTTGAAGTGAAGGATGCTTTTAAAATAATGCACATTGTTTAGCAGGCTCATCTAAACCAAGTGCACCATTTTCCCTTAGCTTTCTTAGTGGGACTAAGCATGAAGCCTTCAGAGGTCCAATGAGGGAACTCCTAAATAAAGTCCCTTTGCTACATTTCATTTGGGATAGTTTTCACCCTCCTTAAGTATATTTAAAACTACATAAACTCAATGCCAGACAGTTTTTGTTGATGTTGCTCACTTGTTTGTGCTCATGGATGTTGTATTATGTGTTGTTGTGTGAATTACAATATATGATTTGCCAATAGGTATGGACTTGTTTGTTTCTTAAATTCCCATTTCGTCTCAACAACCAAATTTTCTTAAGGCTGAAGAACCATTATAGATGTTGTTGTAACGATTCTAACGATGTCATGCTCTAAGCCCTTCTTATAATACATTTGTCTCATGATAGTTGTTTGCATGGCCTGTGATATGAAGCTAGAAAGAACCTACATATCTTTCAACACCTTCAGACATTTTTCGACTTGCTCTGTACATTTTAAAGTATATGATTGTCTTATGCAAGTCCACACCGTTGTTCCAAGCAAGCTCTACTACTAGTTATGAACATAAGGCTTTTTCCCTACTAAAGAAAAAGGTTTGTTATACACTGATACTAACCCTTCGTTTCATAATCCGCAGTAAACAAGAAGTGGCCTTCATCTTGTGTCTAGCCCACTCCTCCGTCTTCTTGACCATCCATTCAGTTTCTCTCCAGACAACACTGAAGGTTTTTTGCAATTATTCAAAAGAAATTTCAAAAAGATTCAAACATGTCAACGACTATCAGTTGAGAAATGAATAAACTAAACAAATGATCTTTGGGGTGCCAGTGCTGAATTGGATACACTTGAAGATTGTGGTATTTGATAACCTGTTGGATTACATTTATGGATCACAACAATGAACCATACCTTTTATATCTCTAATCGATTCAAGACTTCTTCCACCACAGTAATGAACCATACCTTTTATATCTCTAATCAGGATTCAAGACTTCTTCCACCACGTATCGCCCTCGTAGGTGCAAGAAAAGATTTAAATAGAGATTCACCTTGGCCAAGATGATGGATTGTGTAGCAATTCTTAATTGTTTCAAGAAGATGGATTGTGTAGCAATCTGGATTATTCTGGTTTTGTATTATTTCTTGTGATGGCTATTCATGACATTAATATAAGCAAAATGTCATGGTTGGTGCCATAAGTGTTGATGTTAATGGATGAAATTAAAATTTTAGATTGGTGTCTAATTGGTGCTAATGCGGTGGTTGGTGGTTGAGGTTGGTGCCTCAATGAAATTCGATTACAACTTTAAACCTTAGTAATTATATTACAACTCGTAGATAAATTTAAGCCTTTTAGCATTTTAGCTTAATCTTTAGCTACACAACAAGCTGCGATCATCATGAATAGTTGGTGTTATTTGTGAGATCATAATCTCAAATTTGGCTCTGATATCAAATGTTACGCAGTAACCCCATAGTGATAACCAATGCACTAAAAGTGTGGATCTTCCATGAGCCCCAACCTCTACAAAGCTTTATTCTATACCCCATAGACCACGTTAAGCATTAGCACTTCTAGTAGTATCCAATGCACCAAACGAGGCGGATCCTAAAAGAAATCGTTATGTAATAGACCCTAACCTCTCCAAAGCTTTATCCCATAGACCATATCAGATTCTAACCTACCATATTTAACCAAAGCATAGCATTAGTATCAGCCATGTTAATCCAAATCTATTCAACCTAGAAAGTGTACAAATTTCCTAGCCTCTGATGTTGATTTTGTATCAAAAGTAGAGACACACCTGGCTTTTCCGAGAGAGGGGTTCATTTCAAAACGTTAGATATTGGCATCAAAGCTTGACCCTTGAAGCCAAATTATATGACTTAGTGTTATCATGTATAGGCAACCAGACTATTTCCTTCTTCTTCAATTTCATTCCTTCATCTGCACTGCTATCTTGTTCATCCTCAAGCCCTTCCAATCCATCCCACTCTGCCCGCTCAGACCACTCTGTTGCTCCAAGCTCCTTCAACTGTTTATATTCATCAACATCATCTTTGGACTCAACAAAGACAGAATAGTCTACCAGATCCTCTAGATATGCATCTGAACTTCCTGCTTTACCTCTTTCTTTTATCTTGTCACTTATTGCCTGAAGAATAGGCTGTCTGAAACATGCCTCTTCTCTATGTGCACGCGTTGATAGTCCGTGCAGCCTTGGCAATTTCTAAGACAACGCCAAATTTGTTACTATCTGACAGCAATATTTCTGCATCCAGCAATGCTCGTTTGCTATTTTCAAGATATATCCGTTGAGAATGTTCAGCATAAAAAATCTTCTTTTCTTTATTTCTGTGATGGAATCCTTCTTCTGTTGTGGCACACACTCACATTGGGAATGTTACTGGTATGACGACCCCATCGCCTGCGACTGCCAATTTCTTTTATGCCATTTACAATTTGGAAGCCATTGGACTGCCCCTGCAATTCCATTCAAAACTGTTACATCATTGCTGAAACTTAAATGAGTTATGGGTTTCACATGATGCCATTGACATGATTGAGAATGCATTTTCAGAATGATTACATGCAGTAGCAACAGGTGTGAATAAATATATGCTTTGTAGGTTGTTTGGAATATAACCAGCTCTACATGAATGCATGCTATATAGAATGACAGGACAACTGAACTCCCTAAAGTTATGTGGCACTTCCATCAAAGAGAATACCTTTGACAAGTAAGACATAAGGTTTATAAAGATCCTTGAATAATTAAGCACAATAAAGGAGAGCTAAACTGGCATGATTTAGACAAAACAACGTGCAGTAAACAAACATGAAAAGAAATAACTCTGAAAATGTGGTGCAGCAAAATCTCTTCATACGGTTAAAAAGGCTGAAATTTTTTGCATAAATCTCCTGTAATTTATGCAGATTTCTGAAAATCTAGTGCAACAAAATCTCGTCATGACCAATTTTTTTTGCATAAATCTCCTATGTTTATGGAAAACATACAGCTTTCTGCAACATGTGATGCCTCATACACCGATGCCTAATACACATATATTTATCTAAAAAATCATGCTATACGAAAAGCATCTGCAAGTCTATGAAATAGTAGATCACGGCCAACTAGAATTTAATTTGGAGAGATGGGAATTGCTGGCCACAGCGAGGATAGAATGCTGATTCAGGTTGATAAACGGGGAAATCGATTAGGTTAAAGGGCTGAAAAGAATGCAGCAATTTACCTGACGCATGTTATGGATTGGCATCGCTTGGTTGAGAGGCGCAGCCACACTGACGGAAGTCTGCGACATGTAAATGGCCATACAACAGCATTCGCCACGCCACTAACTTTATAGAATGCAAATCAACGAAGAAAGTATTTTTACCAAACATAAACCCTTCATGATCAAAGAATATTCTTGGATGGGTTTAGTTCTAGTCTTTATTGGCAATGGTCAATATTCTGCAAATAATAATGATTCAAGAAGAATGACACGCACTAATTCCTTAGATATATGCTAAACTCAAGGTTATATTGAAATGCATGTTTTGAGTAGTTGTTGCCTCTATTTTATAGATGTACTTGCTAGACCTATCCTCCAACCTCCTGAGTGCATGACGCCATTGCTTTGTTTGTAGGGATCATAAGCTACGACAAACATAAGACAATTATACTCCCAATCGGTGCATTTATTGGCACCCCATTTGGACCTCGATTCCGTGGGGTATTTGACTTCGTGGAATAGGGGGTATTAGACTTCGTGGTTTCGGCGATGCACACTTATTCCATAAAGTCGAATACCCCAATTTTGGGTTGATATTTGGCGTGTCAAATACCACCCATTTCTCCTTGGCTAGGAACCCCTATCCAAAAAGTCCCAAAAAGGGGTATTAGACTTGTGGAATACCGGGGGTATTAGGCTCGTCTAAACTAAGGCCACTATTTTGCAAGTCGAATACCCCTTGCTCATACCACAAGTCGAATACCCCCTTGCTTATTGCACAAGTCGAATACCCCTATATATTTTTTATTTTTTTTTTTTATTTTTTTTTCAAAATTTTTGGGGTATTAGCCTCGTCTAAACTAAGGCTTGTATTGTGCAAGTCGAATACCCCCTTGGTTATATCACAAGTCGAATACTCCTTGCTTATTCCACAAGTCGAATACCCCCCTTTTTTGTTGTAAGACCTTGGGGTCCAGTATACGAGTATCAGGCTTTTTTTTAGCATAGATTTATTGCATAACAAGTCTAATAAGTCTCAAGGTTCAGTGTTAGTATGTAGGATTCATATTCGATTCATATATAAGCGATACATGATGAGGCAGAAATTCATAATGAGGACTGAGAATTCAGCCCCAAACTAGGCTAGCCTTCATGAGGATTTGCAAAATCATAAAGGATAAGAGATAGATGAAGTTTTGCCAAATTAGGGGGGTGGCACATGACTTAGCCATGGCTTAGGTAACAGAATAGATAGATAGATAGATAGATAGATAGATAGATAGATAGATAGATAGATAGATAGATAGATAGATAGATAGATAGATAGATAGATAGAAGAGCACTAAAT
This sequence comes from Isoetes taiwanensis, assembly GCA_021234155.1. NCBI lineage: Eukaryota > Viridiplantae > Streptophyta > Lycopodiopsida > Isoetales > Isoetaceae > Isoetes > Isoetes taiwanensis. The sequence goes on from JAJEKV010000091.1 coordinate 2,843,013, forward strand.
CCACAAGCACCAAACTATAAGTTTCTAAATGATAGTAGGTCTGTGAAGATAATAATTTAATATGTTTCCATCCACACTGGTGGCAAAAATCATAACAGATAGAAAACTGAATTCCCAAATCCTAAACTATAAGTTTCCATATGTGTCAAATCATGTAATAAAGTATCACAAAGCCTAGGGCTAAGTAAAATTCTATACTTTGAAGTAGTGGTTCAAGCTTTCGACATAATCATAGGGCAGGGGCCCTAAATAACTTCGATGCTATCTTTTATGATGTATGAGAGGGATAACACCCTGGAACGGGGGTGTTATGCCCTATTATAATAAATGAGGGCCGGAGGCCCGAGTTTATTATACTAGGGCATAACACCCAAGTTCTAGGGTGTTATTCGCCTTAACAACCTGGGCCCGAGAGTTTTATAGTGGTTTTGTGGTGGTTTTATGGTGGTTTTCATAACAAGCTAGGTGTTTATAGCCAATTGACATAACAAACTAGGTGTTTATGCACTTTTTAATGTGTTACTACACTCTTGCAACCAACGGCTGAAATCTGATCTCAGCCTTAAAACTTGAGGGCCAAGTTGTTAAGGAACTATACTTATGTGCTCTAACTTACGCATACCATTTTGTCATTTTGTTCCTTTTTCCCTCTGAGTGGTTTACGGTAAAAAGTACTATTTATCTATCATCTTTAATTTTTTTTCAAGCCGTTGGATTAGTACTTCAAAAAAATAGCTTACGAGCAAATCCCACTAGGGTTGTTTTTGTAAAGAAGCTATTATTTATTGGGATGCATTATCGTTTAGGGTGCTTCTAGATTTTTTAGGGTCATTAGATTGTGGCATATCCTGTAGAATATTCCCTCTAGAGGCCTGTAGCAGTGTAGGCCATCCGTCTGAAATCAAGATGGAGTCAAACATGCTTATTTTGACCCCATCAGGTCAATGGAGATAAAAAAAAACCAACACGTTCAGAGGAATTGAACCTCTGTGTTTTACCAAAAGCTTGTTTTCCATTTGAAACCTTCCAACTGCAGTATGAAAGGCTTTGTCAAGTCCCTTCGTTCCCCGAATTTCTGAACCTTCGGAACTGAGAAGGTATGAAACAGGGGAAGATATATGTTGTGTGCTTCCACAGGCCTAAAACTGCTTGGAAATAAAATAAAGAATTAGGAAGATCAAATACCTAGAGCCCCTCTCTTCTGCTCTTTAGTACAGAATCATGCCAGATCAACCAGGATTTTATGCCCAAGAAGAAATTCCAGGCACAAATCCATCCATGGCACCTGTTTTTCGACCACAAAATACTTGAAAATAAAATATCCAGGATTTTGAACATTATTGCAATGGTGAAAGAGGCCGCAAACATCCAGAATTGCATCCGAACTGCATCCAAACTGCATCCTTTGCAAGCCCAGCTGCTTTTCATTTGCAAGAGAACAGAATAAAAAATGGATAGAACAAGTAAGCAACGGAAGAAAAAAATGGACAGAACAAGCAAGAAACAAAACAAAATGGAGCCGCCATAGCTCTAACAGAGGCGCCATAGTTCCAACATAGGTATCATAGTTGCCATAGCCGCCATAGTTCCAACAGACGCGCCATGCTGCATCTGGACGCTTTGAAGATCCAACGCGCAAACCATGCCCTAAACCTTCGAGATAAAACAAAATACTGCTTCTCAATCGTAAATAGGTCTGATTTCGGGCACGTTATATGCGTTTTCGTTGTTATAGTATATGGAGATGGAAATGGGTTTGATCAAGGAGACCGGATGATGCTGAATTAGGGCGTCACTTTTTTCGATCTAGGCCTATGGAGTGGAGAGAACATCTGAGACAAATCTGGACCATCTATTTAAAAATGCAGTAACCTTAATGGCGGCCGTTTCTTCATAGCAGAGGACGAAGGCTTTGATAGCTAGACTTCCAGCTCGGGCGGCCCAGGCCATGGCTATCGTCGTCCAAGACCTTAAGTTCTGGTAGGTATGAGTCCAAGTTCGGAAGTTCCATATACTTAGCCATTTCGTCTAATCTTGTGAATAAGCAATAACAATGATGCAGCGGCATGCCCAGCAAATGAAAGGCAAAGCTTACTACAATAGTATGCCATTTTTGACGTATTTTAGCCATCTTGCTATGTACAAAGGTCTACTTCATTTCTTATATCTCTATTTGATACTTGAGCAGATATAATTCAGGATTACCTGTCATTATGTCTGCAAACACTCTTTTGTGCTTTTGTTTGTCGAAATGAATGCTCAAATGTAGCAAAATGCAATAGCATATGCATGATATGACAAACAATTTGGATTTATGGGGTTCAATTCCTCTGTGAGTTGCATCGGAAATATCCCTTTTTATGGTCAGTTATAGGATCAAAAGCTTAGGATGCACGGGCAACAGCTACTTGGATTCCTCAAGAATATGCGTCAAGTATTCACTTTATTCTTGCTCTTTATTATTCTAACTAAAGTACTTTAGAAATCTTGATCTGCTCTCTAATTAGAAATCTCTAATTACTGCTAAAATAGACATGCATATTAGAATCTTCTTATCTATAATGCACAGTGATAATATAGAGGAAGAGTAGAACTCTGAAAGGATTAAGCTTAAGGGATTCATTTTAGAAGAATATGAGAATGTTTTTGGAAAATATTGCAGTCTGCTGCACCTGCCACTTGTATAGGCTGGCCAATGCTCCTGCCACTTGACACTTATCCCTTCCTGTCTAAACATGACATGATATGTGTAAGCATGACATGGGCATGATTCACTCATTAACCATGTACATAAAATGTTAACATACATAAGATACATAAGGTCTGATACATAAGAACTATACGATCCATAACCAAACCTCCCATAACCCTGAGTTTCTAGGGTTCCACTTTTAAAAATGAAACTTCTGGCTTCTTTCTCAGGTTTCTTGGGAAGAATTGAACTCCTCTTTCTAAAGAATCTATCTCAAACATTTATGGGCATAGAGGCCAAGGCCAATGGGGTCAACACATCTCAGCTAAAATTTGTTTATATAGAACCTTATAATAAGACACTTTTTTTTATGTCAATTTGGCATGATGACTTCTTGTTCCCCCAATAACTTTTATGTTTCCTTCATTTTAAACATTTTAAAAAGAGCAGTCAGAGGATAGTAGGGAATTAAAATTCGAGTTGAAACTATACAAGGTGATATAAGGTTGTTATTTCAACCAATTTGTAAGTATTTCCACTAACTTAACAACTAATTCAGCATCTAATTCCTATCATCAAAATTGATATTTGAGCATTATGGGGCTTTAATTCTTGTGCGTAGCACGGTGTGGGCATACTTGGCAAATTATGGGAATACATATAATCTGCAACTTGTCTTATATGGCATGTTGGTAAGATACCACACAAAAAGCCCCAAAATATATGATTTTGTTGTTGCACCACTTATGCATGAGATGCCTTTGAACAATTGTCTAAAGTGCAAGATATAAGGCCCCATCAAAAATCCCTTCCAAAGAAGTTTACCTTCATGAGTGTACATCATCGAGAGCCAAAGTTCTTAGGGAGCATTTGCAATTTGGTGTTGATTTAAGGTTTTAATTCTGCAATGCTAGTGGCCAAAAGGTTGCAAACAAGCAGAAATTTTGCTCGTTATTCAGAGCCAAACCTGAGCTTGAAAAATGCTATTGTATGGATTTGAGCAGCTATATTTTATGTATCAGATTTGTTTCTTGAATCTGATCAATTTGTTACTGTTGTTTCTGAAATAATGAGAAATCTTGTCAATTTCTTACTGATCAACTCTGATCAATTTGTTACTTATCAATTTGTTTTGAAATGAGTATTATCTTACAAATGATAACAAAGTATTATCATATGAATGATTACAATTATTATCTAAAGCGAGGTGTATTATCTTAAGAAAAGTGTGAACATCGGTGATTTCATACTATTCCATAGCCACCGATTTGCATCTACTTTAAGAATTAATGTAAGGCTAAAGTTCACCTCATCCCAGATGTATGTTTGTAATGCGCTCTCATGCCCCCAAGTAAACAAATTGTTGTCATAGAAAGAGATTTTACAAAATAGATCATGCTTTAACATGCCACAATAAAAAATGATTATACAATATCAAAAGTGGGATAAATATGCAAAAGATACAATCATAAATTGCCCATCCGATGCTTGCCCATAAAAGAAAGACATGAAACATCTAAGTGCCAAATTAGCCAATCGATGTGAAAGAAGAAAGTATACCTCATATTTGCTCGTTTCTCAAATTTGTTTCATTGCTAAAGGAGACCGGGTTAACCTCTGGTAAAGGAGCTCAACCTCATTCACAATCTACCCATTGTCATTGCCATGCATTGGTGATTTGAATAGCCCAAGAGGAAAAATGAGAGAACAACAATGCAGACCCATTTAAAAATCTAACCATATAGATTTGATAGGCCAATTTAGATAGCCCCAAAGGAAGATGAAAGGACAAGGGATGCAACCATCCTTAAAAATCTAGCCTCAAAGATAAAATAGGTATTCTTGTTCCACGATTATTCAAAGATGCAATCCAACTATAAGAAATGAAATCAGATGATCCAACTATAAGAAATGAATAGAGCGATGGCGCATCGCATTTTCTTAGAAAATGAAGGTTTTTTATAGTTTGATGGAGATATCTCCAAAAATTGAACGTTGCATCATCCGCCGCTATACTAAAGGATCCTTCTAACAAACTTTTGGCTAAAGTAGAAAGGATCTACCCTCAAATACCTCTAATGTGACGAATACAAGATTTTTTTTGCCAAGGCCATGGATATTTCTAACATACATGGTTATGATGACTCTCGCTAGTTTGGCAGCAGGGCTTGTGGTGAATATCAGGCCAAGAATGCTGGACATGGAGGCCCTAAGGAATCAGGTTATGGGTGTGCCTAAAAGTTTTACTTCATGAAAAAATTATTCACACCCCAAGGAGCAAAATTGGGAGGTTGATGCTTTGTCTGAGGGACACTCTAATGTCACACCTATATGAGGGAGCCATTCGCAAGACATGACCTTGAGGAGGATGAGTCAGAGGAAACTCTGTTCTATTCTGGTCATAAGTGCATCTGGGAGGAAGATCAAACTCAGGAGATCACTATTATAAAAAAATGGTAGCAGAGAACATTTGTTTGTTGGGAACTTGTTTTGATACTCAAGATAAGGAAAGACGTAGTCAAGATTTTTTTTTTAGGAAAGAGTGAGATGTATTTGCATGTGACTACTCAAAACTCATTGCATCAACAAGAGGTATGTCAATTTGAGATTAAGATTAAAGAAGGATGTAAACCTGTTTTTGAAAGTTAAGAAGAATTAATGCCTCACCAATGGAGCTAATAAAAAATGAGTTGCATAAGATGTTGGATGCAGTGTTATTATTGAGATAATAAAATCCTGTAATGAGTGTCTTGCATTGACAAGAGGAAAAGGTGGTGTTGAGGATTTGTATAGATTATCGTAGACCTCAATAAAGCCACCATCATAGATTGCTACCCCGCCCATTCTTAGAAGAAATCTTAAATGTCAGAAAGGTGTAAAGATATGTATTCATGCTTGGATGGATTTTCAGTGGTTCAACCGCATAAGCACCAAGGAGGAAGACAAGCCAAAGACCTCTTTTTATAACTCCTTGGGATACTTATGCCATGAAAAAATGCCATTTGGTCTCGATGAATATACCAGCCTTCTTTTCAAAGAGAGCTACACAGATGTCATTTTTAAGTCCATGTCCGCTAAAGAGTTCAGAGTTTTCTTAGAATCGACTCCACTAACCATTTGGTGTTTTGCAAAGGTTTAAGGTTTGTGCGGTACTCTGAGTTAACCTCAAAGCCAAGAAATGCATCTTTTGCATTCAAAGGGTACTTTTGGGGCATGAAGTTCTAAATGGTATTCAAATGGCACAAGATAATATTGAAGCCCTTAAGAAGTCATTTACCCCAAAGAATTGGAAGCAAGTCAAGATTTTCATTGGTAATAAATTTTCTTAAGATGTACATCCCTTAACTTTGCTCACATTGTGAGTTTTATCTCTAAATTGATAAGAATAGTGTTTTCTAAATCTGGGGAGCAAGTTTATGCCGTCACATGGTCACTGAATGCCAAGAAGCCTTTGACTTTCTCATTACATCTATATGTGAAGCTACCCATTTGAAGACACCGGGCTAGTAAAAAACCCATAGGCTTAGCTTTATTTTGCAAAACAAACACACCGTAGTGTTTGAAAGTAAACAATGGTCTTCAACCGAGGAAAGATATACTGAATGGAGAAGAGTGTTGCCGCACTCATGTTTCTCATTAATAGACAAGGACACTTGCCGGAAAGGTCAAGTTAAAGTCTATACAAAGGCAAAACCCAATGGGTTTGCTATCTATTTGGTAAGGAAACCATCAAACAAAGATCCAAAAGATGGGCTTGTAAGTTAAAAGCTTTTGATATTTCTGTAAAAGATTACATCAAATTAGAAATCCAAGTCTTTATATGCCTTATATGTTCTTCGATCATGAGGATGAAGTAGAAGTTGCCGATCCTCCTTCTATTGCAAGAGTTAATTTTGGAAGAGATTCATGAAGAACAAACTTAGAGAGGATGGAAGCAACCTATTAGAGACTTTTTGCAACATGGAATGATGGCCTCAAGTCTTACACCAAGTCAACAAAGAAGACTCCAAAGAGAAATGCGGGCAATTCAAGCTAATAGATGGTGTATTATGCAAGAATAACAAGGATGAGTTTTCTTTGAGGGTGTGTGGATGAAGAAGAGGTTGTCAATGCATCTAAAACAAACAAATACACAAAATGTATTTGTGGAGGTCATTTTGCTGGAGCACCAAACAAAGAAGTTTTAGATCTGGATATTCTTTGGCCCTCACGTATTTAGGATTGTTATGAGTATCATAAAGACTTGCCATCAATGCCAAATCTTTAGCAAGAGGATCCTTCTTCCAACTGCTTTTGAATCACATGGTTTCTCAGAGATGTCAGTTTAGATATGGTGTTGCCTCCCAAAAGGCAACATATATAGATTAGTCTACATTTTAAGGCTAGGTCAATTACTATAAGAGACTAGGTCAAAGTTGGGAGGACCCACCCCAGCCTCCCCATTTCTACAATTCTTGTAGACCATATTAATTTTCAAAACTTTTCCATTGCTGGCTCTCATATGGCTCTATGAACATCGCCTTTGTTAGCCAACATTGATGTGGTCCAAAAGAGACTTATTTCCAAGGTCAACACAAAGCATTCAAAGGTCAAACTCTACAAGAGGTAATTTTTACTTGTGGTCAAACATTTGGTCAAAGTTACGAAGACTCTGGGTTTTGAAGTGGAAGACACTCATTTGAAGATTGGAGGTTAGAGACCCCCTGGTATATGGTTCCAAGTCCTAGCCTTTTTCTCTCATTTCCACATCCATATCCCGTTTGTATCCACCTTTGCATAGTTGCGTCGTCATTTTCCCCCCTTCCATACCTATGCCTCCACTCCCACCTTTACCATGCCTATCTTGCCTTATTGCCTTGAGAATTTTTACCAGCCTTTTTGCCAAGGCACCACACCTTTGCCACATGCCCACTACCATCCCTTGTTGCTTTCAAATCTCTTGCCAAAAGCTTTTTTCACATTACCCTTTTTATTATTACCATTTTGCTCCATGTTTTATTTCTCTCTCTTGCCATGGTTCTAGAAGGATTATTGTGACTTAATAATGGTTTTGCAAGTTAAATCTATTGGATTCTCCAATGACGTCAAAATTGGCTTGCCCCATGGTTTTAGAATGCCCTTAAAAAATAGTTAAAAGCAAAAGGCACCAAGGTCTAACAAAAGGACAAAATGGGTGGCTTATACCATTCAACACGTTCATTTTGAGTACATCTTTAATTCAAAGCTAGCAACCTAAAATAATAGTATCTTGTATGTCATGGACTTCTATATGATTGCAATGTAACCATGCATTCTTCAAAAGTGGCACTCACTTGAATTTCTTTTTGAGATATAGAGTTTGTCAAGTGCACTCTTGCATGTAAGGTTTACAACATGATGATCATTCTCGTTCAACTCAATTGTTGTTCAAGTTCTTATGTTCTCTTTGTCATGTATATATTTTGATATTTAATTTAAATTGTATCCATTTTTTATATTTTGAGTTTTATAATGTGGATTTCTTTATTTACGTATAAAAGTTCATGATAGTTTGAACCAAAATCCTTTATCAGTGTTACATTTTAGTTTAAACCGAAGTTTGTTTTTATCATAAGAATCTTTTTTGAGAAACCGTTGGAGAATGATGCTAAAGATAATGCAAATCAAATCCTTATACTAGCAACTTGGAGAGGAATGATGACCAACTTGATGTTAGAAACAAACGCAGTTGGATGTATGGCCATCAGCTACAAAAAAAAGCGCTAAATAAAAAACTATGAAAACACACTCTCCGAGCAACCTAAGCGTGCAAGTTCTCGTCAAGCCCAGCACCTTGTTCATTTGTATAGTTCACTTTGGTTAACAAAGGGAAAGCAGCATTCTGTTTAAAACTGTATTCTTATTAAATGGGAAACAAATTACACTGGTGGATCACAGCAGAAACTAAATTAAATATTCACCTTTGACATTCTTTCCTGTGTTGGTTTTGTTCATAACTGAGTTTGACAGACGGGAACTGCAGTTGAAGATTGATTCTACAAGTTTCAAAGACAGATGCAACAGGTTTTCAAATTGCTTCGGTAGAGACTTCATGACTAGCAGGCTTACATTTTCTGGGTACAAAACTTTATTCAAGCTCCACGGTCAATTTTCTCTTTGAGATGCCCACATCACTGACTAATTATTTGTTCAGATAGCATTTACAACTAACAAAGCCAATTTATATAATGGACTCGGATCTAGTCTACTGGCAAACAGCTGACTGAGAAATTTTGTGCTGCATTCAGATCGAGCACACATTGCTGAAATGATTCTGCAGCCTGATCCCTTTGCAGGTTGACCAGAATATCCCATACAAGTGCTAGTAAATAGAAGGCTTCTGATGCAAGTGCCCAATCCTGGATATATTTATTCATCAGTCCAGTAAATTCATAAAAAGATTGTTCATGACCCAATAACGAAGAAGAACACCATTTTACCTCTAGTGCCATAAAAAGCCTTCTGAGGCATGTGCAAGAGGATCTAGAACAGCATCAGGATCAGACATAACTGTGGATAGACAAACATTCCCATTAGTATCTTACAGAACAATCAAAATGGAAGAGAAAAGCAGATATACTTGTAAAGTTGGGGTTACTGAGATGGCATCAACAAAAGCTAGGTTTGCCCAAACATAGCTGAAAACCACCATGTCCAGGATCAATGGCAGACATTGATGTATCAGTCCTAAAGCACGCTCAGCATGGTCAAGCTCCAAGACTCAACCACAGCTCAGCAAAGCGTCACCATTGATGTTGCATGCAGCAAACCAGGTTCAAAGATTGACATAATGTTAGGTGCCTTATAAAACATAGGGTAAACCGTCACTGAACTCCCTGCTTTCTGAATTGAACTATTTTGAATTAATCTCATAAGCAAGCACTTTAAGGTTCAAATGTAATTGTTATGGAGCTTTTGGCACATATGAATATCAGCAATAAGTAGAGTGCGGATACTCTCGATTTGCATATATCGTGTTTGTAGCACAAAGCAAACAATGCATGTGCTTCCCCTGCAGCTTCAGTAATTTGACCAGATGCAAGGAATTATGCAATGTGACAATAACTTGATTCAACTTTTAGATCCATATCTACACCCAATACAGGTGACACACACCATTGCTGAAAGCTCTGCACATGCTCTTTGTGCAAGTTTTTATATTACCACTGTCAAATTTTCAATCAATTAAAACAATTCGTATTAAGCAGAGAATCAAAACTGCCCTACGGTTGAGTGCCTGATCATGAATAAGTTGTAGCTGCATAACTTGCATACGAGATTTAGCGTGAAGGTAAAACTTTTAGCGGCCATATTCAAAAGCTGAGCGCTACTGCATTTTAAATAAAAAGAATTGGAATTACAAATAAAAATTCAACTTTATCATCAACAAGAGAGCCGAAATTATAGGTCCCAAATTCAACTTATAAATAACACTGTCTATGCTCAAGTACAGCGAAACCGGATCCGGATAAAAGAATTCTCTTTAACAGGTGAAGAGTTATAGTAACTACTTTATCATGGTTCCAACAAAGCCAACTATGATAAGGAGATGGGTATTGGTAAAATGTACATACAGGGAAAAGTGGAATATACAAGCAGACACACTGTTTGCAGGCTGAGACTGAGCTCTCACCACGTTGGGATCAAATTTGTGGAGTGGAATGCCACAAACTTAGTACCCCATTGGATAAAAATGATAAGCAAACAATCAGCAAACCTATATTTGGCATCCATATTTATGATGAACTAGAAGGATGGCTTATTAACAGATATGCTATGATGGAGTAGTGCTTGCAGGATACATTATCAGGCTTCTCCTGTATGCAGGCGACATAGCGCCAAGACGGACAACAGATGGTTTTGCAGCAGCATATAAACTTGCTATCGCCCTTTGTGATCAAGCAGGAATGAAGTCAATCTTGATAAAACAAAAATACTGACATGTTGGAGTGCGGCTCAAAGTTATAAATATTTGAAAATAGAGCTAACAAAAGGTATAGATGGAATACAGCCATAGATAAGAGGGTTATTGGTGGAAAGAAATCTCTTATAATGCATGCCAAGTCTAAAAACAATTCAGCTTTGGGGACTGGACCATGCGACTTCATTTGTATCGAAGCTTTAGTTATGCCTGTAATATTGTATGGATGCAGATATAGGGACCAGGTTTGGCAAAGACACAAATGATCTTGCAGCAAAATCATATAGGCAGCGGCCATACAATGTTAACATCAGTACCAGACACTAAACCCAAAAGCACTATGAAACTAATATAAAATGCTGGGGCAATCAAGTTGACTTGAGATGCAAAGGCATCAGACAATACATTTTGATCTCAAGTATTTGCTCAAGTTAAAGGGGCAAATGTCATAACTCATTTGTTTAGCTTCATAGGCCTGATTGGCATCGAAAGGCATATATACTTGAAAATTGACCTGACATACTTAAACAGATCATCATGCTTGTGGTGTGATGATCCTGCGTGCCTACTTTCTTAGCTTTGTAGTTTGTGTCTCATTTGATAGTGTTTGTAGGACAATTCTTCTTGGCCCTTGGTCAAAATCTCCTTGTCATCCAATTTCTTAAATAAATACTTGAGTTTTTAATCATTTCTGACTAGCATACAGTATTGCAAAATTGGATTATCAAATTTTAGATAAAGAGTCTTAACTACATCTCTTTCTGACCTTTTACAAAGAAATTGATTTCCATGTACCAGGATGAACAAATCTGCTGCCAGTGCGATTGGAAAATCATGTGACGCGTCACATGAAGAAGACGTTATTGATAATCATGCTTACAGGCCTTTTACAATCAGTAATACAGATCGCCAAACATTGGCAAAATGAGATGGATATACTGAATTTTTTTTTTTCTTTAGGTTTTGGTGGTATTGCTTGGTAGCGTGCACATGAATGACATTTCCTTTTTGTGATTACAGCAAAGTTAGCTACCCCAGTTATAGGGGTTTTTAAAAGATGTGTGGACATGAGGATATGGCTTTACATGGCCGTCCAAAGTACAAACCACACCTATCAACTGTCCTCGAGGGTACTAGAGTTCATCTTACACACAGCATAAACTTATAAGTGTAGTCAGCGTGCATGCAGGACCTGCTATTTAAATTATAATGCATATTGCCTTTGTTATAAATCACGGGCTTTTTCCATTCTTGTATCTGGGGTTGGTCTTAGGTTGGACATCAATATACATTGTTAATAGATCCTGATTTCTATATCACAAAAACACAAATCATAAAGTCAGAGTACTCTCCCAGTATAACCTTTTTAGTAACTGCTAATTGCTGGAGCCAAATTGACATAAGTAAGGGCAAATCATCATCTGCACTGGAATAGGTTATACAGAAATTTATTAAGAAAAAGTAAAACTTTGGTTTTAAAATCTATACTCAAATAAAATAAAAACAAACTCCTAATCCTTAAAACCCAGGATGAGTTACCTTGTTCATTATTGATTTGGGTATGAACTTCCTTTTCCAACTATGGTCAAAATCGATGGTTACAGATTATGCATCAGCATCAATCAATACAAGTGATGAATTGCAAAATAGCAACCTAAGCATGCAGTGCATGCATTATGACATAATATCATACATACATAGGTGAAATGGCTCAATGCAATAGAAGCATGCACTGAATCTGGATAGATATACTAGATATGTTAATCTAGGAGTAATGATCTGTAACACCACCACCATGTAACTGCCATGACAGATTTGAGAAGAAAAGAGAGACAACTGTTACCCACTAGCACCTGCGGTATAAACCAAACACCCAAAGGGGCTGGAATCCTTCATGAAAATCGTTATCATTTGGGCCCTAACCTTTCGGGGCTCATAGCCCACAGGACCATATCAATTCCTCCCTTCCTTGGAGATGCTTGCCCTCAAGTATGTGGAAATCACACCAATGTTTTACGCAGGAATTGAAGCTTGGCTCTATACCAAATGTTAAGCACTAGCACCTCTAGTGATAACCAACATACCAAAAAAGGGTAGATCCTTCATAGAAATGGTTATCCAACAACTTCATGGAAACCTTTTCCACTTTCCATACCCATACCCCACAGAAACTCAAAAAAGTTGTTGGCTGCCCATCACAGCCAAAAACGAAAATAGACCTTTAAGTTTCAAGATATGTGTGAGAACTTTGACATCGTTTACGTTATTTTATGTCCATTTATGTCCAGCACGTAACCATTTTGTTTGCCATGTCGTATTTGTGTCATGTTGCTCCATGTTGTATTGCCATGCACAGCGTAACTCATATATTTTCTTGACTTGGCATGTGCATGGCATTGTATTATTCGGGCATTCTTAGAAGACTTGTAGGAACGTTTTATATGCCCATGAAGTAAATTGGGCCTCTATGCAAACTTCTTGACCATAATGTCAGGATTTTTAGGTTCAAAAGCACGCAATATAGGCAAAAAGAGTGTGTCACCAGTAGGAGTATAGAATCTACATAAGATCAAAAGTCAAAAAACACCTGCTTCCGCCAATTCTGTTAGCGTATGACGTCATTACTCTTAGATGACTAATGCCAAAATGTTGCTGACATGGCTCTCCTATAAGCCATAGTCATGCTTTATAGTTCTTTATCTAGTTTACTCATAGCCTAGTTATATCGGGTATCTCTTTCATTCTAGCAAAGCAGGAACACGTAGGATGGGATCAGTTGGTGGTATCGGGTCTGATCAGAGAAATTGGCATCGGTTTTTCTTGGATTTATTGCAAGAATTGGCCTAGAAAGGGCGGGTCTAGAACGGTCTAGAATGTGATAGCTTCGGAAAAATCTCTGCAGGGATTCATTCAATCTTGCAAGTTTTTTCATCTGAATGTGGAAAAGGGTTGGATATGAGGTTTATTGCTCGGATCTGATGTTTGGCAGAAGACCTTGAGTTGTGAAGTTTCCAGCCGGATGCATGGCGATTCCACGAGCTGGAGTTGGAACCTGTGATAGTTGACCTTTGGAAATTGTGGATCGATTCAGGGAAAACCGAGTCGGATATTTTGCTAGGACGTATCCATGGATCTCAGGGTTTATTGCGGCCAAGATTGGTCGAGACTATTTCTGGTGATCTAAATAAGGCGGGAAGCTGTTTCTGGACCTTCCAAAAGTGCATCAAGTTGCATGTTGACAGCTGACTTCTTTGTTGGAAAACGTGAGGGTATGTATAGAGGGGCAGAGTATCTCTGTCAATAATCTGGTCAAAACTGCAGAGTAATTGTAGTTGTGACAGGGAGTTGATTAGATTTGTATATACCCTGCTCGGAGGAGTTTGATGATTAGGGAGGGGGTAGTACAGGATTGTAGCTCCTTTGAAAGATAAGCTTTCTAAGCAATTCAAAACTATGAAGAATGGAGATTTCACATGACCTGGTCATTGCTTTACAAGGCCTGTGGCATATTGTAAGAGTGACATAATCTTTCAGAAATTATTACTCTTGATGTGGATAATATTGTTTTCACATCTATAAAGCTAACTATAGATCATTCTCTATGTCTCAAGATTTGGTAAACTACATTTTATTGTTCCCATGATTTGGCAAATTACAGTTTACTATGTGGATTCCCAAGAGCTCTTGGACTACTTGAGATCTGAGTTTGGGCAGGATAATCCAATACAAGAAACGCGAGATAATCGAGGCAGGCTATTTTTGAAAAGTCTGCATTATTACTAGATATCTTCTCTCCAGTATCACAAAATTGTAGATATTTCTGATGTTGTTTCTCATTCACTTGATAGTCTTTTCGTGATGAAGTTCTGGGCATAAACAATGGAAAGCACAATGCAGCAAGTTGTAGTACATGATCATGCAAAGGAACTCTGGAGATGATGTCAGAAATTGCTGCAGAAACAGTTCAAGGATTTGTGGTACAGACCTTAAAATACCTTACGCAAAAGGAGGATCTCAAGATCTCAGAATCGTTTGTCTTGGAATTGTTTTTTTCAATAAAGGGTCAAATTCTGTTATAGAAGGCGTTGATGAAGTTGGGCAGCAGGGCACTTACATGGGAAACCTTGGGTTGAAGGAGTATGGTTTATTACAGAGACAAAAGAAGTTGTTTATACCATCCCTTATATTTCGCCTAAAAAGGAATGGTACAGAGGGAGAATGTTATGGTTTAACACCAACAGCAGGTGGCAGCCATGGTTACTTCTGTGGTTGAATTTGCTTCATATGTGAATTTTTCAGGCAGTATGTTATATCTCAGGGGGGATACATAGCATTAGTAGTTTCTAGTTTCATCAGGGGAATGTTAGCATATGACATGTGACATGTCACTACTCTTAGATGACTAGCATGCCAATGTATGTTGCTGACATGGCTCTCCTATAAAGCCATAGTCATGGCTTTATAGTTTTTATCCAGTTTACTCATCAACCTATATCGGGTATCTCTTTCATTCGCATATATGCATACAGGGTTTCTTCAAATTCATTCATGTGTTTTCATAAGCCACATGTAGGGAGTAACAAAAACTTGTACAATATTCAGGACATCCCAGGAGAGGTTGAAGCTGGTGCAGTAGAGGTTGAAGCTGGTCGAGCCTGGCACAAGACCAAAGAAACCTCTTAACCATGTGATAGAGGGATGAAACTTAACTCTAACCTAACTGATGATATAACCTGATGTAATACGTCAGCAGATGTTTCGTCCACGTCATCATACAGTCACACATCCCTTTTCATCACTTTGTTTGCTTCAGCTCTTCACCAGAGTTAGGCACTCATTTTGTTTTCTCTCCATTTTTTTGATACATCATTTCATTCAAATGACACTATCTAAGGCCATGCTGGTAGCCAATGGCTACAATCAACAATTTGGTTTTGGACTATATAGCACTGTTAGCATCAGTCCTCTCCTTTATTGCAGTATAATTATCACATGGGCATTTAAAAGAAAGCACCATTATTCTCACCATAAAGAGGCAGCTCAAACACAAGAACATGAGTGGAGATATGGCTATATAAACTTAAAGTCCACTACCTCCTGGAGATATGATGTTAGTACCCAACTGAAGCCGTCTGCAACACCCAAATGTAGCGGTTGGTGGCTTTAATATAACTGTACACCTTCTATTCTCAAATTCATATTAGCTCATAAGCTCTGAGCACAAGAACATGAGTGGAGATATGGCTATATAAACTTAAAGTCCACTACCTCCTGGAGATATGATGTTAGTACCCCAACTGAAGCCGTCTGCAACACCAAATGTAGCGGTTGGTAGGCGGCTTTAATATAACTGTACACCCTTCTATTCTCAAACCATATTAGCCCTTCTACTTCAAATTTTTTGAAGTGGTTTGCTGATGCACAAGAAAAACTAACATGATCCTCATTTTCTTAACACCCCACGAAATCAAAACAAACCATCTACTTTCTAAGAGGCAACCCTCTGATCGTAAGCATCTTGTTTTCTAAGGCCAAAAAGAATTTCCATTGAAAGCTTTGCATTATCAAACATTGAATGTGAATAGTAAGTCCAACCTCAGGTTTGGAACCAAAAAAGTTCGCAGCAGTAATGACAACACACTACCAAACCCTTGGGATGCCCAAGTAGAACTGGAACATTCATCTCTCAAATTACATTACTGTTTCACTGCAGATCAGCTGGCAAATAGCATGATAAAGCTGTAGAGATTTGTATGTATTCATGGTAGAAAAAGCTGGACCATTCATCTCTCAAACTACATTGTTCAGATCAGCTGGCAAATGGCATGATGAAGCTGTAGACATTTAAATTATGTATTCATGGTAGAAGATGAAGGAACCCTGTATGCATATATGCTAGAATGAGAGAGAGATACACGAGATAGCTAGGCTATGAGTAAAACTGGATGAACTGTAAAAGCATGACTATGGCTTTATGGGAGAGCCATGTCAGCAACATCGTGGATGACTCAGCATGCTGCAGTCATCATACTCTAACAACCCCGATGACGTGCATGGCTCAAACAAAAAAAAAAAACAAAACTAGAAATCCTAGAACTAACATCCCCCTGAGATGTAACCGTCCTGAATTTCAGCATATAAAGCAAGCTCAACCACATAAGTAACCATGGCTGCCACTGGACCTTGGCTTCAAATCATACCCTGCTCATGTACCATTCTCTCTTCTTGGTCAGATAAGGATCATCCATAGTAAGATTATGTCCAATGTATAAGAGCAAACAGAAGTCTTGGTTTGAGGAGCTTGACATGTCGACTGCCATTCCAGATCTCCGTGATATAACGGATCAAAAACACCAGCTAGTCTGCAAGAACATACTAGCAAATCATGCTGCCCCACTGTATGCAAGCACCTTTCAGAATTAGAAACCAGATTTATGCGGTCATGCATTATCAAGAACAATTAGCACTTGATTTTTCAAATGCAAACACCTGTAACTTACCTTTAGCTTCTTGGTTAATTCTCCAATATCAGGGTAAGAAATATACCCCAAACAATCATCAAGTTAGGATGATCTTCCACCTTAATGTGTAGATGCATGTAAAGTGGCAAATTACTTCATGTTTACTCATCTTGGTGATGATTGGAGAAAAATAGCAGTGTGTTCATGAATATCCATCCAAGAGAAGCTCACGAGCGAGCTCCTCTTTTTGCTTCCATGACTCCTTTTGGATTTCTTGCGCATTGTTCTTCTCCATGAAACTGGTCTATAATTTTCTTATTATCAAGAAGACAAGTGTTGCCTAACACTTCATGCTGCAGATCCAGATCCAGATTAAATAATATGGATTGAGAATTACCTTCTTGCTGCAGATTTAACATCTGTAAATCCTAACAACATTGTGTACATTATTTTATTGCCTTCTCTGGATTTGGCATGCCATGTTCATGCAGCAAATGAAGAGTCTCAGATTGCTCTATTTCCATCTGGTTTAGTAGAGCTGCCACATCCTCCCAAAAGATCACCCGAATAAAGGAAAAAATTCATCATGAAAATCAACAACTGGAAGAGTGATAGGGGTAACACTTCACATTTGTCCACAGATTTCTTCTTAGCCTTAAAAACCCTGCTGCACATGGTCATAGTCTAGGTCATGGCTCTGCACAAATTGTAACCTTAGATGATCCCACAACTCCTTCGCACTAAGGAATGATCTTTGCAAAACCTTTGAATGTGAAGAAGCATCAATGGTGAACATGATAGATCTGGAAACATGTTCAAGAGTAATATCTGAACAATTTTGTCCTCTTACAACATGCCACAGGCCTTGAGAAGTTAATGACTAGGTCATGTGAAATCTCCATTTCATAGTTATAAAGAGTTAGCAAATTACCTTGCATAGGAGCTATAATCTGATAAAGCTGCTTACCAGACTCAAGTAAAATAGACCATGATTAGATTGTCTAGCAAGCCAGTTATATCACATGTACAATAGCAGAAGTCTGACAAGACCGAAGTGTAACAAGAAGGAAGAAATCTCACACAAATCTTGATGATCAGAGATTTGAAGACTTCAGAAGCGACTCCAGATCGAAGCCAGTCCAGATCCGGATTGCCACTCAATCTTAACAATTTCTGCACTCAATTCCAGTTCCTAATCCGGTAGATTTCAAATCCGTTTCCCTTCTGCCATAACTCCAAATACGACCAAACTCATGCAAGATCTCAACATCTAATCTAGACCTTATCCACTTCCCAACGTATCACTGCCTTATTAGGTTTATCTACCTGACCAACAAAAATAGAACACACCTTTTGCTTTTATCCCAAATAAGCCACAAATTCTACTGCCCATTTTGCCATATGGCACATATCCGGCTCGAAAATATCTTCACACCGCAAATCCGGATCTCTATAACCGAAAAATGTACAGATCCACAAATATTGATGAAGATTTCTCAACCCTTCCTTAGAAATCATAGCAAGAAGTATACCTAACCAGACGAAGAATCTTGCAAGATTAGAGGAATCTTTGCAGAGATTTCTGGAGCTTCATTATAGACCCGTTCTAGACCTGCAACATGTTCTAGACCCGTTCTAGACTAACTCTTGCACAATGCAAGAAAAATGATGTCAATTCCTCTTCTCAGACCCGATACCTGAGTCTGATCCCACCTGCTATACTCCGGCACTCATCTCATCCTGCATTCTGGCTCTGATACCATGAAGGAACCCTGTATGCATATATGCTAGAATGAAAGAGATACACGAGATAGCTAGGCTATGAGTAAACTAGATGAAGAACTGTGAAGCATGACTATGGCTTTATAGAAGAGCCATGTCAGCAACATACATGGATGACTCAGCATGCACAGTCATCATACTCTAACAGAAGAAAGCTACAGAAGGATGAGCATCAAGAAATCTCAGAAATGAACTAGAGACTTATAGAGAGATGCCATGTCAGCAAGCATGCAGTGACAAGTCGGCACACATCAGCATGAGTCTAACACCCCTTCCTGATGACAAGCACCACTGAGAATTAAACTACTAAAAGACAGAACATACGAAGCTGTTTCATATCGGCACATTTTTGCCTACAAGAGGCTTGGTAAAACCATCTGCCGTCTGATCTTGAGAGAACATTGAAGTAAACAACACGAAGAGTTTGAAAGCAGACTTTAATTTCCAATTTATTAACGTCTACAGGAGACCCATAGGGGGTATGAGACCAAATAATTACAGCAAGTCTGCAACATCTAGGAGCATTCTCCTAGTTGAAAGTGCTAGTTGAATCTAGCAAAAAAGAACATCTAAAACTTAGCAAATAAAGCTCATATATGATTCTGTAACCTACAAATTTGAATGCACCCACTTATAGGGCCTGAAAAAAGCCTGTGATGCTTTGCACATTCCTAGTGTCCCTTTTCTTCTTTTGAGGCTGTCCTTTCTTATCTTTTTTGGCCCTTTTCTGATTCTGATTGCCCCCAGCGGAAGTGGACCCTTCTGACTTCCTTTTCCTATCATTGTTTCATGGTGCTGGATCAGCTATGCAAAAAGAAGTCAGCACTGTTTGCTTTAATTCTGAATCAACTTCATTTTGTTTAAGCACATTCCTTCTGAGCTTGATGAGTTCATATATATATAAAGCAACTGCAAGGCATTAGTTCATATGCATACAAAGCAACATATTCCTGGTCTGGAAAGTTCATGAGCTGCCTCAAAGTAGTTGGGTTCCTGAAAAGACAGTGGTACCTTCCTCTTATTTCACAGTATGCTGGACACAGAAAGAGTGTTCTTCTGAGTCCACTTTCCCTAAGTTGCACATTTGACAAACTCGTTGTTCACATGCCCTACCCTTAGCCCGGCCAACTTCAATCTCTAACCGGTGAGACGAGACACAAAACTGCCCCAATACATTCCTGAGTTTATGTGACAAGTGGGCATCTATCTAAGTACCCAGGATGTCGAAGAAAACCATCTCTAGATATATCCAGAAAAATTGTCTTTGTAGAATTGTTTTCTGGTGGTTAGAACTTTCGAAAAGATGCACTTGTCTGCCACATAGATATGTTCTAAATAGCTCATGATGCCTCAGACAATTGTTGGGCACTGAGCTAGTGTTGGTAGCTGCGCGACTTTGCTTAAATGATGGGAGGGGATATACTGAGGGATAGAAACTCAACTCTAACCTAACTTGTGATAACTGGACCAGACGTGATATTAACATCTTCCTGCCCACCTCATCCATGTGACTATATAACCACATATCAGTTTTTCACCTCCTTAGTTTTCCACAGTTCTTCAGCAGAGTTAGGCGCCCACTTTGTGTTATCTCCATCATTTCAATACATCATTTCATTCTGTATTACTTTCTTCACCATGCAACCTAAGGCTATGGGAATAGAAAGACACCCTTCTCGTATCCAGTACTTTGAAATGAGGATCAGAGCTAGTTCAACCAGTATAACGTTATAATGTCCAGTATATTATGAGATAAGGGTCGCTATCCTTGAAGAGGCAGGCAATGGCAGCAACAAAAAAACGTAACTTATTATACTCATTGGATAAACTGCAAAATGTGATCTCATAATCCTACAGATAGCTGTGTGTCTTTCTTGTTTCCTGCTTATGACAGGGATACCTACTATAACCAATCTGTAACAAAAATCGAGAAGGATCTTGTTGGAACTTTCACAAAGTTGTAGCTTCAACAATTGAAGAGAAGCGAGTGCCATAGGATGCACAGAACTACAGCAATGTGCAAAGGGCTGTATATGCTCTATGAATGCCAAGAAATAAGGTTCCAGCTTGGAACACCTTTTCCAATTGCACAGAATACAATCTACAAGTACATACCTGGCAACGTGAGAATAACAATAAGCATGAATCAATGTGCTTGTCCTAGACATTGGCGCACTGCTTCCACAATAAACATCATAGTGAGTATAACAAACTTTTGAACTTTTTAAGGGTTTTGAGCTGATGGGTAGTATACCTCCCATACAATTCCCAAGAAGTGGATCTTAGTAAATGCGATGCTCCTGATAGTTTTAAAACAGATTCAGGTACCAAACCAAGCCTTCCTGGCAATGCACTCCATCCTGAACCAACCATATGTACATTCCCAGAGACACCAAGAGAGAGCCCGGTAAAAGGTCCTGAAGAAGACCCTGATGCCCTTGGAATGTTTGATGAAACTCCAGTTGACAAAACGGCTGTTGTGTTCATGACAGCATCACTAAGCAAATATGTACTCAGGCGTAAAGACTGTGCATCAGAATATGTTAATTTCCCCAATGAGATCTTGGTTCTTCAATTAAAATTAAGCTCAGAATTCAACATATGTCCTAACAAGGTAAACATGATTGCTAGCCATCCCTACACCTTAGAACAGCTAATTAATGAGCAATATCAAATCTCAATTACATGAAGCAGCCCATGTTAGGTGAAAGATATAACTATACCAAGTAAATCCTTCGTGGATAAAATATTGGTTCAATATAGATGCAAAATTCACGGTAGCATCATACAACTCAATCACAAAATACATCTTGTCAGCTACATTTACAACAGTTAACATATGAATCCCTTGGGACCTGAAATTCTAACTATTTGCTTAACCAAAATGCAAAACCCAATCTGGACCATAATGGCCGAGTGTGACAAACAATATATTACCGGAATGTATGAATTCCTTGCCTGATGTAAAATGTGGAAAAAATTTGATCAAATAGACTCACTGACATTATTACTTGGGACCTGAATTTCTGACTATTTGCTTAACTGAGATGCAAAACCCAATCTGGACTATACAGCCAAACGCGACAAACAATATATTACAGGAATATACGAATTCCTTGCCTTGTGTAAAATGTGGCCAAAATTGATCAAACAGACTCACTAACATTTTTATCACATTAATCCTTGGATTTTCATTACTCAGGTATTCCGTCTCCCAATGTAACAATATAAACTGACCTTACACACATCCAAAGGAGAAGTTCCGAGATGTTCGCAGTTTCTAGGCCCTCCAAGATGCGGTATTTGGCGTACATGCTACAGTCAGTAAACATAATAATGCATATCAAGACATAAACATCATGTTCCACATAAATTTAACCTACATCCATGCAAAGGTTGAGTGTTCACAGAAGCAAGAATCTATAATACTATGCTGACAAGGCAGTATATACAGGGATGGCAGCCATTGATACCATAGTGTTATATGACATCTCCTAGTATGCTGATAAATTAAAAATGTATGCAACATGGAACGTATGCAAGCTGTAACTGACTCTGTGCATACGGAATCATGCACATGTCAAAATTAGGATTAGTTTGTGGGACACTGAGGGTTACCCCAGGGGATAATGCTATTTACTAGACATCCAATTGTATCAAGTCCTGTTGCTTTAGATTCAAGCAGATGTCATCATCTGACAGGTACTATACATGTAACCTGTTATTAAGTATAAGCATTCACATGTTTCTGGTATGATAACTCGTCGCACATGTCAGGTGTTCTACATGTCAGCATTGACATGTGTCATCTGTGAGCCAGCACGAGCAGCCAACTAATCACGTCCAATATACTACATTAGAAAGAACTCCAACCTTCCATCTCCCCCCTCAGGTGAAACAGTTTCTCATGCATGCAAACTTATTACCTATCACTGGTTCTATCTGCCATTTGCTGCTTCAAGTCTATTTGTTCTGTGGCACAACAGATTGTATGCCCAGTGTTCTTGAGTGGATGTGCCTGGTTGCCTCCAGACCTTTCCAGGGAAGTATAGCTGGCTGTATATTAGTCCAGGAATTCTAAATAAAATACACAAATCAAATCATCACCGGCATATTTGTGCATATGTTTTTGATTCTGCATTGTATTCGATTCTTATAACTCCAACTGAGAGGTGACTTCCAAAGTGAGATGTACCCACTGTTATGTATCAACCCCGTGGTGCTAACCAAAACCCGGAGGGTGGATCTTTAGTGGGCTGTTCTAACCTCTTCAAGGTTTCATCCCATTCCCAACAGGCATTTTAACAACTCCCCCTATAGTTGTCCCCCAAGGAATCTGTGGCTCCGATACCAATGTTATTCATTACATAGTGGTAACCAAGAAACCCAAAAGGGGGTGGGGGGTCCCTAGTGGGCCTACCTATCCAAGATTTTATCCCATCCCTAGGCTCGTATATTTTCTCACTTCATCATCCCTCCCCTTCCATGGGATGCATCATTCCTCCTTTCCTCCCCTTCTTGGAATGTACCATTCCTCCTTCTCATTCCTCCCCTTCCTCGGGATGCTTGCCCTTGAGCATGTGACACACCATAGGGAATCAAACCATGGGCTCTGATAACCAAATGTTATGCACTAACCCCATAGTCTAACCAAAACTCAAAGGCGGATACTTAGTGGGCCCTAACCTCTCCATGGTTTTATCAATGCCCAACAGACATTCCCAACAACTACCCCTTCCCTTTTAATTTAACAACTACTCCGTGGTTTGGTATTAGACCCACGGGTTCGATTCCCATTGGGCCAACTATATGGGTAGTTGTTGTAGTATAAGCCTGTTCTGGAGGGCAAGAAGAGGTTAGGGGCCCACTAAGGGTCCGTTCTTGAGGCGATTTGGTTAGCCCTATGGATTTTAGGTGACCCAAACCATTGCTAGCATGTCTGCATCAGCATATAGATGAAGATCAAACCTCTGCCCATATTCATAACACCCCTTCAGTCTTAAGTATTGAAGAACCCTCCAATTGAAACCTAAAAAGCATGCCAAAGGTAATGTCAGCCCTAGCTAGCCAAGTGAACAAGTGCCCTATACTGTAAAAGAGACGATTTTGCCCTGGTTCATCTAATAAGCAGCTGACTACAGATTTCGTTGTGGGATCTCGCAACGCAACGAGTTCCATTTCTCCTCAGATGCACTCCATTTCCAGCTGATACCTGTACACAAGACAATAGTGCAGAAGTCCTCCTCCTTCAATGAGTCTTTGATCTGCTCCTGCAACAACTCAATATCATCTAGTCAGTCAATACCATGTCCTGAACATGAAGGAGCGATGCAAATTTTAAAGCAGAGTGGCCGCCGCCCATTCAGGCATGTAAGCTTTGGGCATATCACTTGCCAAGCTTTGTCCCTCCTTCATGAACAAAGAAATGGCGTTGCCTGATCTTTGCACTTGATTGTAGTACTTGCATTGTCGAGCAAACTAAAAATTCTTTACTACATTATGCACAGACCCAAGCCAAACCTACTCTGGAGCTGATATACAGCAAAGTCTGCAGACCAAAGAAAACCATATAATTGAAGATTCAAACATCCAGTTATTCCAGATCTGTTTGGCTGTTCCAAGAGTATATAAATTGGTTGAGAATTAGTTCGTTGAAGTTTCGGGTTTCATCATGTACATGGTTTTTTCGCTGTCCCTGTGGTACTTCAGTCATTTCATCAACATATAAAACATGTATAACAGTCCCGTTGACAATAATCAAATTTAAAACACAAAGTAGACTTTAGTTGGGCTAAGCATGCTGTGTTCTTAATAACATCTTCAACTAATGTTGACAACGAGCATGTCATGATGATGTGTACACATGTTTCTAGCATCTCCCTTTGACACAAAACTACGTCCTCATAAATTTTCCACATGCAAAATGCTCATCTTAACTTTGAAGGGCAAATATTATCCAAATCTGACCTCATAACTTCTCTCAAAGAGAATAGAATAAAATTACCTCAATAAAACATATAATATTAATATCCATACCTTCAAATCGAACTTTGCAAAGGGCCAAGCGACTAAAAGCTACTAGATGTGGCAGCTTCAGCTCAAGAGCCCTTTTATGGCGGCGCTTCAACAGAAGTAATAGTTGCTGCTGTACCACTAAAGGAGGTCCAAGCCCTAAACCCAAACTAGAATCTCCAACTCCAACAACACTTGTATCTGCAGTCACCCCAACATCAGAGAGCAGGTAACATAATGCAGCTAAGCATGCGCCAAGGCAGACATCGTCATTGTTCTGCAGAGGAAAACATTCCACAACTTGTCAATATGCTATAAGCCCAAAGGTATTTATGCATTACACTCTTACACTTCATAAAACTAACCTTTACCTGCTGTGCAATACGGACAGTTTCATTCAGTGCCTGCATCCCATAGATATGTCAAAATCCTTACAGAAGAAAAAGAAGAAAGATGAAAAGATTTCTTTATGCAGCAACACGGACTAACACAATTGAGGGCTCTTCTCCCTTACTCACACTCAAAGAATTTGATAGAGATCACTAATAAAGGGGATGTCTGGCTAGTCGGAATGATTATCAATGTCTATGCAGAGGAAAGAGCTAGCACCCAAAAGCATTTAGGAAAAACTTATCAACATTGGGTATATCATTATTTTGAGGGGCTATTACTGAAGAGGCAAAAGCTAACAGAAGAGAAGTGTTCCCATAAAGCATTTGATAGTCCCCAGAAACCAGCTACTTCAAAAATTGAAGTCCTTATAACCATTTGGGCAGGAGCAATGCTACTCAATGATAATGTTTGGGCAGAATTAAAATGTTTGAAAAATGGTCTGATAACATGAACAGCACAATTGGTGTAAAACAGCTGCCTACCTTTACCAACCTTATTTGGGCTCTACACTCATTGACACACTGCCAGAGAAGGGCCTTTGCTAGCTCAAGAATGCATCACCATCCTGCCCTACACAAACGATGAATCCTGCCATCCTCTTTCCCAGAGGGATTGCTAGCACTTTCGAGCCAGGAAGGAAGGAATGAAAGGAAAGGAAAGGGGGAGAAGGAGGGAAGGGGGGGGAAGGGGGAAGGAGGGAGGGAGGGAAGGTTACATACGTCTACGAAAGACCGCTTGGGTCTATGAGACCATTTATACAGCAATCATGTGCATCTAGGGGCGCATTTGCAGCCTCCTAGAGATGTTACATAAAAAAAAAAAAAAAAAAAAAAAAACTAAACGATGAAATTATGAAGCTTTTTGTCTTTTTGGCCACTGGCTCAAAAGTGCAGTGATGTCAGACTTGTTTTCTTTTTGAAAGGACTGCTTATGTTTGTCCTTTACAGCACGCTTTCTTCTTCTTGTCTTTCATGGAGACCCCTCTTGGGACCGGATTAGGGGGTCCAGGAAGGGGACCTGACTTCCGTTTATTATCATTATCCTCCAATGAGAAAGAGAGTGATCTGCCTTTGTGTAAGGTCACTTCCTTGTCCAAATAATCTGGAGGATGCTCTGGGTGCATTTATTTGGTCTTAAGAGTCTCTGACATTGAAGTCAGCCCTAAAAGGGCTGACTTTTGCACTAATCTAAGAAGATAAAAAGATCAGCAGCCGTGAAACATAAAAGTCTTTCCAGAAGAGGCCAAGCATCAAGCATCATAGCAAGCCAAGAAGGGGTATTATGAATTACTTTGCACCAATCACAGGAACGAATGGGCTATCTCCATCAATCCCTACCTGAGCAGATTTTTAGATTTTTTAATTGTTAAACTCAATATTTTTGTTTCTATACTTTAGATAACAGGAGGGTTTTCCTCCTGGAGGTCTTGAACTCTGTTTGTGTTATGGTCTCATAGACCCTTCGGGTCTTACGTAGACGTTAATAAATCTTTCTTTCTTTCTTTCTTTCTTCTTTCATGTCACCTCTGGCTACTTACCTGCAAAGCCTGTGACACATGCCCAAAGTGGGCATGCATAGAACCTAAGCTCAGCAGCCCAGCTTGAAACCTTCCAATGCTTGCGTCTGAGACATGTCCTGTGCTGCTGACCATGCTCCCTCTTCCGGCACTGCAGCAAAGGAATGTTACGATCTCATATAACACAATAGATTCTGTTTCTAAATAGCTTCTATTTATGATAGCCTCTCTATGGTAATTGTGCATTGTAAATTTACAAAATGTTCTATTTGTGTTCTAAGATTCTCCACCCACATGACTCAACTACGAATAACCTATTCAAGTTTGATCAGTAGTCCAGCATAGTCAGTGATGGTGCCAGTAGACCATACCTTCACCAAGTATTTCGAATTACATTTCCAAAAGAAATTAATATGGAAAGGCTGCTAATAACCATGCTTCCCAACAGATAAAATGAAAGGAATGAATTAGGCTATCTTGTGCTTTGCTACTCATTTGAAGCATAATGAGCTAGCCTATTTTCCAGTTGCTTGCTACTGCAAAGGCTTTCCTTCATAATGACCTTCGAAATCTTCATTTGGCTACATAGATAGACATTACTAACATCAAGGCATAAGTCTGTACTTCCAAATATAAAGGTACAACAAAAAAATTAGGTATCATCGCAAGAACTTGATAATTGCATCTGACTCCATTTTCCCAAGCTATTTAGCACTTTTGGAGGTCTTTTTGTTTCCTTCTATATGGCTTCTTTGCAAGTGCTGCCTTGTTCCTCAATTCTGGTTTTCACTTGTTGCCTCTCCTGATAATTATTTGAGTCTGTTCCATGCCTTTCAAAGAAGAAGTTATTCGAGTTCAGCTGCATTTCAATCAAAGAACCTGTGTTGGGTAATTTGCCAGATGTATAGTTGTCTGATCTCTAAATCTGACTAGTTCAGGAGGCAATATGGCATCTTGAAACAGACAACAGAAGCTATGACTCTCCTCTACATGATGTTCTCTAACTTGGCATCATGAGAACAGAGAAACATGCCAAATAAATCCAAAATAGGACTTTACCAAGACAATTTCTCCTCTCTAGATATTTATTAGCAAACAGGACATTTAGACTTACAAATGTTGCACATTATTGCCCTTTCTGAGTTTGTGGAACAAAGAAAATGCAATCTTGGCTTCAAAAGAAAAAGACACCATAAGCACTTGTTCCTTGAAGTCTACAATGGAGGCACAAATTCGTGGAATTGTTCTTCAAACCTGTTTATTCAATGCTATTTATTATTCTGCTTTCATGGCATGTTTAACACGCGTGGATAAACATACCTGTAGTCAAAATATCTGTGCAGGCTACTCATTGCAGCTGGATAGTCTTCATGGTGAAGGCAGTTTAGATACTTGAGGTAGTGCACCTGCAGAGGCAATGTTTATAAACCACCTTTGGAGCCTAAAAGAACTGATTGAGCCCATCTTATAATATTTAGCTTAAAACATACCCGATGTAGGTCTGGGGCTAGCCTTCCAATCTGACTCAGTTTGCTATCAAGTTCGGCTTTTGGAATGCTTCCAAGGTCCCTGTAGATAAATGAACATATAATACATTCTAAACTATCTGCCTTTTATTAAATGCGCTCTGAAATTAAATTGCACACTTCTCTATTAAGCCAGCCTGGTCCTTCATATATGCTTCAACTTGACCATAGCCCAGTAAAAGTTCCCTTCTGTTGCAAATTCTCCCCTACTTCCAACATCCCCAAAAGCAAATGCAAACCCCCATCTCTTACTCCACTGCCTGTATGGGTAGCTCCAAATCCATTTAGCTCCTGAAGTTCAGTATACTGTTGCAGACCAAGTGGTTCTCTCCCTGCAATGAAAAGAAGTGTATAGGCTTCAACTGGGGCACTGCTGCAAGAAAATGATAACAAATACAATATTTTTATGCCTCACCTTCACTTGTCATAAGTGGAACACCAAAAGCTCGATGCATGTTTGACCTTCCATTACTGCCTCGATCTAGAGTAGTTCCTCTTCCATCTAAATTTTCATCATCAACACCTTTTACTTCTTCATCCTCCATGTCTTCTTCCTCCTCTTCTTCGTCCTCTTCCTGTTCTTCCTCCTCTTTCTCCTCGTTAGCATAGTCATCTTGATCCACTCTATCTGTTAAATCTTCCTCGAGATCATCCTCATCATCTTCAAAGGTACTCCTGAGGAGTCCTTGTCAATAATAGTCCGTGCCTAATTGTAAGAGCTGGCCGACGGTAACAATCGAGTTCGGTTAAAAGCCTGCATGTTCCCTATAATTGATGACTTGGTGTTATTGCTGGAAGGAAGCACAAGATGGAGGCAACAAAACCCCCCAAAGGACAAACTAGAATTACCATTCATTTTACTCATAACCAGATCTGGGCATAATAATTAGCAAATAAAAAGATGCATCTCGTGAAATTGGACTGGCCCCCTGCCCACCTCATGAAAAACAGCTGAAACTATGCCCAAGCTGGAATCTACACTAGTATCTACCCACCTTTAGGCTATTTCCAACTGCAGGAACTTAAATACTTCTTACAACTGCAGGAACTTAAATACTTCTTTAGCCATAATAACTCCTGCATACGAGTCCATATTTTCTTCATGCTAATTAAGAATCCACAACACACCAATAACCATATTCACAGGCTGATATTCATGTGCTTGTTAAAAGGCAATGCTCGATGAGCTGCACTACATTCTCAACCATCACATAGGGACGGTTCTTGATGCTTAAGACCCAGCAGATATAAAGCCTTGAATGGCCATGCACCCCATTATATAAAGATCAAAAGAAGATTCAAATCTGCCATACCTCAAAAGATAGTGTATTAAAGGATAGGACGCATCGTCGTAAAAACTGTCCCAAGAGGCTGTTAGGCTCTAGCAATAATGGATCTTCTTCTCCACTACCATCGGGTGTAGTATACGGAACAGTAGCCAACAGATCTGCAGAGAAAAAGTTCGCCATTATTTCCTCATTGAAACATGCACTGCCAGTATGTTCTCGTCGTGCCCCCCATCTGCATATGAGCGCATTGTGGGATTCTACAAGATCGTTAAAGATGCGTGGGACTGGACCCTTTTTTTATAATCAGAATAGGATACATGATAGATTGAGCTTGACTTCCATTTTAGCAGATTTTGACTTTTCTGAGCTATTTAATACTTCGTAGTGCTAAGTTGCAGGTAACGACACAGTTGCGAAGAATGATAAGTAAAACACCCTTGTTTGTCTCTTTAAGATCACTTTTTATTCTGCTTGATGTTTGTTTCATCCAAAGTAATGCCTTTGGTTATGCTGCTCTAGCTTATGCTTGTTCGCCAAATGATGTAAACCATATGAAATAGGCTGCAAATTCTTCTAGGATGATTGAATACATGTCATACCAAATTACCCTACCGATCGTTTAAACAGTTTATTTGGAGTATATCCATTTCTGTCCCTCTTCTGGTACGCAAGACAAAAGATCAATATACAACTATCGGTATTGAAAGAATGAAACTTATTCTGAAGAGCCTTAAATATTAGCTGCAAGCATAACATATCTAGTGAAGCATAGCCTTTGGCAAGATTTGTACTTTAACATGTGATTTGGTTCATCATATGGCAGGTCGAGATGCATATGAAGCAGCTTTCAATCATGCATCCCATCCTATGAATGCATCCTTATAAATCTTGCCACATATGAGGTCCGTATATGTGTTCCCAATACCATCTTTTTCCTATATGTCATTCTGAAAACAATACGCAAATTTTGCCTTCGTATGGTCCATCAAATGGCAAGAGTTGAATGGACACTTAGTGAAATTTAAAAATTTAGCTAAAATCTCTAACTTTACCTCTTAAACCAAGAACAAACGAGAAGAGGTCCTCGGGTGACGTAAATGCCAGCAATCTGCTTGCTAGCTGTTCTGCAAGCACATCTCCAACATCTGTTATTGCCTCTTTTAGTTGTAGCCCAAACTCTTCCAAGGCTGGCTCCAAATACCCATCAGAGCTCTGAAGTCGTTAAGTAATTAATACCCTGAATGATTAACATTGGCAAGAACTACTGAAAATTGCATTCATGAAACTCGGGTACCTTGATGAGCTCCAGCAGAAAAAGGGCAAGACGATGCCGAGATGATGATGAAAGTGGACAGAAGGGGGGGCAGGACGACGCAGGCGATACGTATGCTTGCAATAAGATGCAGGTAGACAGCTTGTGAGGTGTAAGAACAAAGCCGCTGCCACTGCCTCCGGACATTGCGTACAATTTGAGCTCAGCGCCTTTTTTTTTAAAAAAAGAACACGTAATCTCCGTCAGAAAATATGGCATCCATCCCATCCAATTCCTACTAGGATGGAGTCGACCCTGCAAAAGACGCCAGGCGGGAAAGACTTTTTAGATTCTCTAACCTCCCCTTAAGATTCCATTAGATTTCTGTTAAGATTCCATTAGATTTTTGGAAATCCCGTATTCTCCCAAATCATATGTGTTCCGTAATATTCTTTTAAAAGTCCTTCAAATTTCCCTAGATTCTCCAAGGTTCTTCATGATTCTCTTAGATCCCTTTAAAATTCCCCTTGACTCTCCTCTAGATTTGCCAAGATTCTCTTATGATTCTCTTAATTCTCAAAGATTCCCCTAAAATCCTATGTATTTCCCTAGATTCTCCAAGATTTTATAAGGCTACTCTTAGAATCCCCAACATTCCCCTTAAAGTTCACTCAGACTCCATAAGATTTGTGAATACTATTTAAGATTCCCCTAGATTCTCTAAGGTTCTCATGGATTCTTCAAAATTTCCTTAGATTCTTTTGATATCTTATCAATGTTCTCGTATATTCCCTTAGATCCCCTTAAGATTCTCGAAGGTTCCCAAGGATTCCCTTAGATTCCTCAGTGTTCTGTGAAAACTCCACTAGATTCTTAAGATTTCCCTAGATCTCGTCAAGATTCCCTTAGATTTCCTACTAGATTCCTCAATATTCTATAAAGATTCTACTAAATTTTTTAATTTCTTAAGATTCGATGAATATTCTCCTAAATTTTCCAGTATTCTATGAAGATTTTCCTAGATTACTGAGGATTCCACTAGATTACTGCAAGATTCCTTGAGATTTCATCAAGATTCTCTTAGATTTCTAATATTTTTTGAAGATTCTTGGATTCCACAAGATTCTCATCCCCAGATTCCTCGGGATTTCCTTGAGATTCCATCAAAGCCCTTAAGATTCTCCTAGATTAGCTAAGATTTCCGTAGATTCCTCAAGATTCCTTGAGATTCTATAAAGGTTCCTTTGGGTTCCCTTAGATTCCACAATATTCCCCGATAAACTTTTCACGATTTGTTTTTGTATTTGAGAAGGGTATTCTCCTAATGATTAGCACTATGATTTTGGTACAGTATTGTATATAAATTCGTATATTTCAGTAATGAGTAGATTGTTTGGTTTTTACCATGTTTAGCTCCTTTTTTTAGGGGTAAGTTGCATGTTTTTTTGGGTTGGACACGGAGTAGTCCAGGAAGCCATATTGATTTGGGCGTTGGTGGAGGCACAAAGGCCTGATTCTATCTTGTGCACTGAGGCCATATAACTGAGGTAGCAATTGTGTGGCTTAAGGTAGAAGCCAGGACAGGGGATTCAAAGGTTGGAGATGTGGCTCTGCATCAGCACGAAAGAATTATGAGCTATTATTTCTTAGGTGCTTCTGTGCAGGAAGAGCCCTTTTTAATGGAAATCTTCAACCCACTTCCGGTGTAAATGGTGTGAATGGCCCGATTCTGCTTAAAAATTGAGGAAGCCAACCCGAGGGCACAAGTGTTTTAGAGGTGTCGCATGTGCTCATTGTGATGAACTGCTGGGAAATGCAGCGCAGGAACCGGCTCAGTGAGAGAAGAAGAATCGATTGTCATATTTAATGTACCAATATTTAACAACAAGTATGGAATACACAAAGAACGCCCCATTTGGGTGCTTTGTCCTAATCTCAGTTCTTGAGTTCTTGTTTTTTATGGTATCAAAGCCATCTCTCTGGGTTTTCGTGTTGATCAACTGATAGTCTCATTTTGTGGTGAGAAAACGATGGCTGGAGCAAAGGTAGAGAGTCTGTTTTTGCAAGAGAAACCGCAATGGCTGAACAAAGGTCGCTGGAGAAGCTTACGACGACCAATTCCTATATTGGGTTCATCAAGGTTAGGAGTGCCTTGGCTAAGAAGGGATTATGGGGCGTCTGCTCAGAGGTAGAGACGATTCACGTTGTCGAGAAGGATGATGTTAAGTACAAGGAGGAGATGCCCACATGGGAACATTTGACTTGGTGGGCCAAAAATTGGATCATGACATATTTGAATGACTACCACGACCAAAGAAGCATGGGATTACCTTGTCAATCCATTTGGGAAAGATCAGTTCTCACAGCAGATTATGTTTTATGGGGACAGTTGAAGAATCCGGCCCCCCTTTATTGTAGTATCCGGCTGGCGATTCTGATGAGTATCGGCCCCCTCCATTGAACTAATCCCCCCTCCCTTTGACACTCACGGATAAGTTTGATGATGGGCAAAGCCGCGCTTTCCATGGCAATAAAAATGCTAAATGGCTTTTAATGTGCGAGAATAAATACCTTGAGGATCAGACATGAGCCAATACCTTTAAGGATGAGTATATGCGGACTTGCTCATCACCTTCCTCTTTGGATTGTCTAAACTTTGCACCGGTCGGGGAAAATTTTGAATGAAGATATGGGGATTCAATTTGCCCGCATCTATTTTACGACATCTTGAAGGGTTCAACACTCTTCGTGCATACCTAGACAGTCAGACCACTCCCACGGAATGGGTTCCTCCTCATGTGCACACCTTGCTGCCCTGTTCCGACTGGAAACAATGGTGTCAGACTTTGGATGCTGATCTCCTCAAGGAATTCCGTGATCAGGCACAAAAGCTCATGATGCAGCCCCCTCCTGAAAATCATTTGTATGCATCCTTGGGCCTCCTCCGCCTGTCAATATATCTCACATCGATTAAGCGTTTCCCATTTTGAACCACGGTTCGGCTGGTCCATGATTGGACTCCGCTCACATTTCTCTGGACCTCGTTGGGATCCCGCTTTGTTAGCCATTCAATGCGGCAAGAGGGTAAAACATTGGAGCACATTCGAAATTGGATTTATATCCCGAATGAACGAGGTTGGCAGACGCCCGCTCAAGCCGTTTGGGGTCTCACCCAGTTTTTGGAGTGTGCTGCTACATCTCCTGATCCCTCAGTTCATTGTCAAACAGGTTTTTGTGCAGCTTTGAAATGTCTCCTCCAGTGTTCCCTTGCAAGGAAGTGTCCCATTTATTATTGAAATCCGAATGCCAGTGCAGGTGCCTTTGGCCTTCAGACATGCCTTCTCATCGAGTGCTAGTATAGTATGTTCCCGCGGATGCCCACCGTGCCCTTGAAGACATGGTGCAGTCAGGATTTCTCATTGACGTGACGCGGCCCCTTCAATTGGCCTCAACACTTCTGATGCGCTAAAAGACCGGCAAGAACTCATCACGAAGTATCATACGGGGCCACGCCCTCGTAGTCGTCAAGATGATTTCCAGCAGGTACCCGACTTCCCGCCTCCTGAGACAGTTCCTGCTTTTCTCTCCACTGAGTGTCATTTGGTGGTGGTGGTTGGGGGGGGAGGGGGAGGAGGGAGTGTTAGTGCTGTATGTCCAGGTACATGACTATTTATGAAGACCACGAAACATGGCAGGAATAAGGCACCAGGTTAAGCATCGGGTAGTAGACCCACGCCACCGCCAAAACCCACGCAGAGGACCACGCTCCAGTCAAAGAAGAGGCCCAGAACGGACAAATGACGGCCTCCATGGAGTATAATCCAAAGTCAGCGAGATTCCAGGCACATAATGAAGGCGCTGCCAGATTCCCCGAAAATCAGGCGTGGATCCGGGAGTTGGTAACTGAGACCTGCCACATACCTATTTTGGGCCCATGCGTACTATATATATGAATAGAGATAGATCTCAAGTTTTAGAGGAGATTTTGGCCTTGTCTCGATTGCTTTCCTCTCGCTTGACGAGAGTTCATATGCTCAAGTTGATATCAAGAAAGCCTTATTTCCGCTTACTGTTTTGTCTTATTCTCGCCTTTTCTCTTTCTCTTTTCTCCTTTGCAAAATCCCGCATGACACTCAACAAGGATTCTCCTGTTTGATCCAAGGGTCCTCATAGAGGGCTGTCTTGCAGGAGATCCCCAACCCAGAGCCCAAACATCTACTAAAAAAATAAAGAATGGGGGATCAGGAGAAATGGGGTAGTCATGGTTAGTAGGGGTAATGAGGGAGTAATGGGGAATTGCAATTTCGAACATGGGGATTTTATGTAGAAAATGAAGAATGGAGGATGAGGAGAAATGGGGTAGTCATTGGTACTTGTTGACCCTAAACCTGGCTTAAAGGTCAACCACAAGGAACCAATTCAAGTTTTCACTCAAATTGGGGTTAGAACCTCCAGATCACTTGAGGTGATCAGTCTATGCAAGGAAATCCCAAAAACAAGTTCAAAAAGTTCGAGTTCTATACCTTTCCCATTTCCAAAAAATAGTACCTTTGCCAAAACAAACATCCTTTGACCTTCATATCAATGTTGACTACCAAGTCCTCTTTTGACTTAGCCTTCCTCACTTCAACAAATAAACCATTCAATTAGTATGTTGCCCTTTGGGGGCAACAGTACTATGGATAATTGAGGGAGTAATAGGGGGATTGCAGTTTAGAACATGGGGAAAAATGGAGAATGGGGGATGACGAGAAATGGGATAGTCATGGTTAGTAGGGGTAATGAGGGAGTAATGGGGATTGTAATTTAGAACATGGGGATGTCTACTAAAAAATGAAGAATGGGGATACTTGAGAAATGGGGTAGCAAAGTTAGTAGGGGTAATGAGGGAGTAATGGGGATTGCAATTTAGAACATGGGATGAGAAGAAATGGGGTAGTAGGTTTAGTAGGGGTAATGGTGGCGTAATGGAGGGATTGCAATTTAGAATGGGGGGATGAGGAAAAATGCGGTAATCAAAGTTA
Source organism: Isoetes taiwanensis (assembly GCA_021234155.1). Lineage (NCBI taxonomy): Eukaryota > Viridiplantae > Streptophyta > Lycopodiopsida > Isoetales > Isoetaceae > Isoetes > Isoetes taiwanensis. The sequence continues at coordinate 2,878,899 of JAJEKV010000091.1, forward strand.
GACAAGAGGATAAGCTCTTGCCTTCCGATAGGTAGTAGGGCTTTTTTATATATAATTAAATAAATAATTATATCCTAATGTATATGTAAAATAATTACTAGTGGTGGCTTCCGAAAGCTTCCATTATATATCAACCTCCAGATCTTGGCCGCCCATTTGCTCCCTTGCGATCTAGGTGGTCGAATCTGGTGGCTTCCGAAAGCTTTTGGTGGCCCATTTTGTCTGTCTATTTGTTTGGGGATCTCCCACTCTCTAAAAAAAAAAATTATATTGGGAGGAATTGAACCCCCTAACCCCCTCACCCCCACACAAACCCCTTAACCAACTCTCCACACTGAATTTTATCTTCAACCTTATTTGTTTTTTTTTTTTTATTAAGGTTAAATGAAAACCTAATGGTTCTAGAATGTTCTAATATTTTGTTGAGTTTTGCTTTATTTTTCTTTTTCTTTATCCTTCAATTCTCAAACAATTTGTTGTTCTTAATTGCTAGATTGGTTTTGAGAAGTTAATGGCTATGTAGGTGAAGATCGTTTTGTAACATTCTAGAGTGCCTAGACCTTTATGCAATATAAGGACCATCCCCTCTCTCGCGTGAAGGGGGTTTTCGCGGAAAGATTTCTTAGTCGTCCATCCTTTGACCGGATGTTTTGAAATTGTTTTGCGCTTGGACCTTCGACATCTCATCTCCACAAGGAGGGGCTTTTGGGAAAAGGTGGAAGGCCGGAATATATGTATAAAACTCGCATTGCTTGAAAATAGACGTTTAGAATAAATATCTCCTTTGTAATTAAATAATTAAGAATTATATGGGCTTGCTCCTGGAGATGGGGCTAGTCTAGGAATTAGTTGACAAGTGCTAATAAGCAGTTACAGTCAGGAACGGGTGAAAATATTCTTACCCCGGTTATTGTGATTCCATCGCAAGATATTCCCTCCCGCGGAATCATAGACCCACTGGGAACGGGATCCGTTCCGAAGGCCCCGTTATTCGTACCTGACAACGTCCGGTGTACCTTCTGATGGATCCCAGCCATCCGTCTATAGGGTTGACTCCATGGAATATGCTGTATTCTATAATTTTTGCAAAGCTAGGCCATGGTTTTAAAAGGCCACTCATAGATAATTGAAGAGGTGAATCATTTTAGCAATGGCAACCCTAATTTTTTTTGGGAATATGCCAAGTCCTTGGGCATAATGATCAGGAATATTCCACAAGGTATACAAATGGCATGGCATAATGATAAAGAATTGCAAAAGGACTTTGGCTAGGGAAATTTGCAAAAAAATGTGGCATAAGAAAGATATGGAGGCAATGGTGGGGGATAACTCATGGGGGAATATAGGTGTATTAGAAAAAGGGAGAATTAATAAGGTATGCAAGGGTAAACAAAAGAGAATATGGATGTAGGAAAAATGGCTAGGAAATTTCAAAGGATAGAAATAGAAGATGAGTAAAAATTGGATAAGGATGGCTAAGGGATGAAATCAAGCATCATGGGGTCTTCCAAACTTTTAACTTCCAATCTTCAAAAAATGCCTTCCAAACTTCTTAACCCAGAATCTTCTAGAGCATATTCTTGACTAAGCATTTTGACCTCAAATAAAGTACCTCATGTGAGTTTTGAACATTGAGCACTCGTTGACTTGAAGAATGAACACCCTTTGACCTCCACATCAATGTTGAATACCAAGAATCTTCCAAACTTTATCCTAGTCTTTTAAGATAAATTGACCTAGTTTGAATGCATAGACCACAATTAGCATGTTGCCCTTTGGGGGCAACATCTCGCCAAAACAAGAAAAAGGCTGGTCCCCTCAGCCATGTGATGTCAAAAAATGAATAACTAGAGGGGTCTTTAACTTTGTGCCAAGGTGCCCAAGTGGAAATATGATAGAATGAGAGTGTGGGTGCAAGTGTTGATGAAATGAGTGTGAATGTGGTGGTGGAATAATGTGAATGGAGTATGGTAAGTGAGAAAAGGCAGAAGTGAATGTGAACATGACAAGATGGTGATGGAGTGATGGTGAATGGAATATAGTGAGTGAGAAAAGGTAAAAGTGAGTGTGAATATGACAAGGTGGTGATGAAATGGAGATGAAGTGAGTGTGCAAGTGTTTGAGACTTCGCCAAAACAAGAAAATGTATGTCTTCTTCTTGGTCTTCAACAAGTGCAACTCTGCTGTGATGGTAAAGATGAATTGCAGAGTGCTTTTCTTCTTTAGGGAATGAGAACAAGAATAAGGAGTTTAAATGGAAGGTAGGGCTACTTATGACAGATGAAAAATATGGAGGAAGAGTGCACCTGTCATGGAAACACACAAACCAATTAGTCTCAAATCCTTGCAACTCTGCTATGATGGTGAAGGTGGTTTTGCAGAGAGTCTTTGTTAAGGTATGGAAAAACAAGAAATAGAATTTTGGATGGATGGTAGGAATGCTTTAAGGCAAGTGAATAAAATGGAAGAAGAATGCTCCTGATATGACACTTGGTAATCATTAGTATCAACCCCCCGTTCTTGAGATCATTTGTAATCATTATCCGGTCAAATCAACCTATAAACATGAAACCAATTCTATTAGAGTAATGTGCTCAAAGTCAAACCGTTCTAGCTCTTTGAAATAGTGTGCTTAAAAGTCAAACCGATTTAACTACTTTTAAACCTACCATAAATCTCTAAACTTTTTAATGTAAGAAGAGGGACAAGCAAGCATCTTTGGTCCCAATACCTTTCAAAAAGTGGGCTATTGATTGGATTTGGCGGTGGCATTCTGAAGCAACCTCTTGTAACCAATAAGAATTAGCACCTGCGGGGTTCCAAAGACTACAAAGGGTCCTTCCCAAATATTGTCAAATTTGCTACCGAGTCTTCCTTTGACTTGTTCCATTTGAGAACAAGCTCTCCTTTCTTAAAGGTGCCTTGTATTTTTGTGTGCAGCCTTGAATGCACAACCCGGATCTTTGGCCTTTTTCAGCAAATTAGTGTTCTCAGCTTCCATTCTGTACTCATCTAAGTGTAACAGGGCGTCCAATCTTTCCTGTAAGGCATGTTCAAAAGGTAAGCACAATTTATGAGCTACTCTCAAGGAAGGTAACTCAAGTTCTACTGGTAGAACTGCTTCTATGCCATAGACCAAATTGAAAGGTGTATGATTTGTAGCTGTTTTGATAGTGACTCTATAAGCCCAAAGTGCATCCACTATTTTGATATGCCAATCCTTTTTGTTAATCTCAACTGTTTTCTGCAAGATATTTTTTAACACTTTGTTAGTAGCTTCAGCTTGTCCATTACCCTGGGGATAATATGAAGAACTTTTGGTATGCTTGACCTTCAAAATGCTCAACAAATTAGCAATGACTTCATTAACAAAGGGGGTACCTCTATCAGAATGTATCTGGAGAGGAACACCAAATCTGGAACAAACAAATTCATGTAAAAACCTTGCAGTTGTGAGGGCATTGGCTTGCCTCAAGGGTATAGCCTCTGCCCACTTAGTAAAATAATCTGTAGCCACAATGATATGCTAATGTTGACCTGTAGAAGAAGGATTAATGGGATCAATATAATCTAGCCCCCAAATTTGAAAAGGTCCTGGAGATATGATAGGATTCAAGGCAGCTGGCAATAAAATTCTTTTACTAAAAATTTGACATTGATGGCAAGTTTTTATGACCTCATAGCAATCTCTAAAAACAGTAGGCCAATAATATCCAGACCTGAGAATCTTTTTTGCAGTGGTATCCCCAGCAAAATGTCCTCCACAGATACCTTTGTGCATCTCCCTAATAATCAAGGCAGATTCTTCTTCACTCACACACCTCAGCAAGATTCCATCCCTGTTAACTTTGCACAAGACATTGTCTATCAGCTTGAACTGTCTGCACTTGTCCTTGAGTCTTCTTTTCTGACTTGGAGTGAGGCTTGGAGAGATGATCCCATGTTGTAAAAAATCTCTAATAGGTTGCTGCCATCCTCCTTTGGCTTGACCTCCTTGAGTTACTTCTAAGTGTGCTACTGCAAGTGAAGTGTCAGTAGTATTCAATTCATCTTCATGATCAAAAAATATATAAGGCAAGTAGAGGCTAGGATTTCGTGTCAAATGTAACTCTTTTACAGAAATATCATAACTTTGTAACTTACAACCCCACCTCTGGATTTTTGGTTTATTAGTTGCTTTACCAAATAGCAAGCCCATTGGGTTTTGTTTCATATGAACTTGAACTTGGCTCTTCAGAAGCAAATGTCTTTGTCTATTAATAAGAAACATGAGGGCAGCAACACTTTTTTCTATTCTGGTGTATCTTTCTTTAAGAGCAGACCATTTCTCACTTCTAATGTAGCAGAATATAAGGCTTTGATTGCAGGTCTTCAGGAGGCCAAAGCTATGGATATTGCTAATATCCACATCTATGGTGACTCACAACTAATTTGTAGACAAGTTGTTGCCCCCAAAGGGCAACATGCGAATTGTGTTCTATGCATTCAAGTTAGGTTAAGTCATTTTGAACTAGGTCAAAGTTTGGAAGAGCTTGGTAGTCAATATTGACATGAAGGTCAAGGAAGTCTCACCTTGTAGGTCAGGGTGTTCAAGCCCAAAAGTTCACAAGAGGTACTTTATAAAGGGTCAAAGGCTTAGCCAAGAATATGCTCTAGGAAAAATCACGGGATATGAAGTTTGGAAGATACTATTTGAAGTTTGGAAGATAAAGTTTATTAGACCCCATGGTATATAGTTTTTAATTTTAGCTTTTTGCCTTATTCCACTACCCCATTCTTGCACCTTTGGCTCAAATTTGCCCTCATACCTATTGCTTATTCCCGTTGCCATGCTCACCTTGCCATTTTGCCCAAATCCTTGCCATTTCCTCCAAATACCACTACATTGCTTATTCAAAAAACATTTAAGCCCTTGTTGCAAAGTTATTATTCCCCTCTTTTGCATTTCCACTTTTATCTCCCTACTAGCCCTTCATGATTTCTTTTGCCTTCATTCCTACTCCATTATGCCCTCATTGGTATATTATAGACCTTGTCAAAAGATGCCCCAAAGATTCCATATCCCTTTACACGTGTGGGCAATCTTCCCTATGGTTGAGAGGTTATAACTTCTTGTAAATATTCCATAAAAAAACCTTTAAACCATTGGCCAAGCTTTTTAAAGTGGTCAAATACGGCATATACATGGCATATTCCTTCAAAAACTTAAAACCAGACGCTAAAAATATGCTAAAATACAAATGAAGAACCCTAGAATCGGAAATCCATTTCGAATCATGCCATCCCGCTCCATTCTCCCCTGAAACCACTCTATTTTTGGATTAGGAACCTAAGCAACAAATTAAGCCTAAATTTATTACACGAAATCAATGGAATCGAAATTCAAAAACTATATACAGTGGGAAACACAATAAAAACATTTTCAAGGCCCAGACGCGACTCATGATCAATGCTGAGCATGACCCGAAGATTCTTGAAGTCCCCCGAAAGCATTCCTCGATTTGGATTTGCAAAGATCCAGATTGATATTACCTTCAGAAATTATCTTATGAGTTATGATGATTATTTTTCAAGATTCGGAACTTTGAAGCATCATTATCTATTATTATTATGATGTACTTACCTTCATATCAATATAAATTGACTGCCAAGTTGTAAATCCATCTCTGATACATTTCTTAGCAATTCTTGACTCAAAATATTTTACAAAAAATCCCTGAGTGTTCCAAAGCACTATTGGCCTACTTGCCATCTATTCTTAGAGTAATTGTGAGCTAAAGGCTTTGAAAACATCAAAAAAATACCACTTCTAGTTCAAGTTAGAAAAATTAGCATTCTGCTCTAATCATTTTATGACTGTATTTTGCCAAATCCAGCTTCAAAAAAATACTTTCTACGCCTCCAAATGGAAGTTTGACTTCATGCCTCTCTTTCTCATCACCATTAGAGTACATGAGCTTTGGAAATTCCCAAAAATACGTTCCGCAACTCCAAATCTCATTTTCTGATCACTGTTTTCCATAGTTGACCTCTATTGACCAATTTTTGACCCCACCTTGAGATCGAATATCTCTCAAATTTATAGTCTGACTTGGTCAGAGACCTTATCACTGGGTTCCCACAACTTTTTTTCAAGAAAATCGGCAGGTTGACTCGAAAAATCAATCCATTTTTCATCACAACCGCTTTGAGTCTTTCTAGAAATGGGAAAGGTTTGAAATTTGATTGCATAGACTCGATCACCTTAAGTGATTCGGAGGTTCTAATCCCAATTTGGGTGTAAACTCAAATTGGTTCCTTCCGTTGACCTTCAAGCCAAAGGTTTAGGGTCAACATTTTGGAGGTTCTACCGAGATCTTCCCGGATTTTAACTCATGGCTCCAAAACAAAAATTTCAGCAGAACAAGAACCATCAGAGGATGTTGATGTATCAAATCATTGCAGAGAGAGACCATTGCCTCAAGTTTTTCAACTAGTTTGCTTCAGAATCTGCCATATCAATTTGAATTGAATGTCCCTGTTCCTTTACCTACTTTTGATTATAGTATGAGTGCTAACAATTTTCTGAGGATATTTAAAGATTATTTCAGGGATTATGGTTTTAAAAAAGGGTGCAAGCTCTCAGAATTTGAAAAATGCTTCAAAGAAGAGAGTGAGGCTGGTGCTTGGCTAACTTATGAAAAGTTAATGGGGACCACCTCATGGGATGAGCTTATAAGAAGTTCTTAGATAGGTTTGGTAAGTTGGCTGCTCCTAAAGATTTGGTTAATGAGTTGCAAAGTTTTTCTATACATGCAGGGGAGAGTGTGAATCAGTACAAAGAAAGATTTAGCACATTCATGAGTAGGTGCCAAAGAGCTCAAGTTACAATTCCAACTCTTTTTCTGGTCACTGCTTTCATCAATGGTTTGGAAAGGAGACCAGATATCCAAAGAAAGCTGCTTAAGATCCAAGCTGCTGAGGGTTTCGATTCTATATACAAAGTTTTTGCATTGACTATCAGGATCTCAACAAAGCCACCATCAAGGATTGTTACCCTTTGCCTTTTTTAGAGGAGATATTATATCTTATGTGGGTGTAAAGAGGTGTACTCATTTTTTAGATGGATTCTCGTGATTCAATCGGATCAAGATTAAAGAGGAAGACTAGCCAAAGACTTCCTTCATCACTCCCCTGGGGCACATATGCTATGAAAATAATGCCCTTTGGTTTAATGAATGCCCCAACTACCTTCCAAAGGGCAATGGATGTTATCTTCAAATCAATGTCTACTGAAGAGTTCAGGGTGTACCTAGATGATCTTTGCCTAGGCTCTCATCCTACTAATCATGTGGACTTACTTGCAAAAATTTATTCTCTATGCAGAGTTCGGGGAGTTAATCTAAATCCAAAGAAATGCATCTTTTTTGCATCAAAAGGACAACTCTTAGGACATGAAGTATCCAGCCAAGGCATTCAAGTTGCTCAAGACAAGATTGAAGCCCTCAAAAAGCTAGCACCTCCCAAGAATCTAAAGCAGTTAAGAGTTTTATTGGTATGACAAGTTTCCTTAGGATGTATATTCCTAATTTTGCTCATATTTTGAGTCCCATTTCTAAGTTGACAAGGGTAGGCAAGTTTTCTAAGTCCTGAAAGCAAGCATATACCTATCACATGGACTCTTAATGCCAAGAGGCTTTTGACTTTCTCATTCTATCCATATGTGAAGCCACACTTTTGAAAAAAACAGATTTGAACATGCCATTTGAAGTTTATATCACTGTTACTAAAAAGGCCATAGGATTAGCCATTTTGCAAGATAAACACACCATAGTATTTGCAAGTAAACAACCCTTGAAGAAAGATATACCAGAATAGAAAAGAGTGATGTTGCACTCATGTTCCTTATTAATAGGCAAGGACACTTGCTTCTGAAAAGTCAAGTCCAAGTCTACATGAAGCAAAACCCAATGGGTTTACTATTTGGTAAGGCAACCAATAAGCCAAAGATCCAGAGATGGGCTTGTAAGTTGCAAAGTTATGATATTTCTGTAAAAGAGTTGCATTTGGTACGAAGTCCTACCCTCTACTTGCCTTACATATTTTTTGACCATGAAGATGAGTTGGATACTACCGACACTTCACTTGCAGTAGCTCATGTAGAGGTAACTCAAAGAGATCAAGCTAAGGGAGGATGGCAACAACCTATTAGAGACTTTTACAATATGGGATTATCTCTCCAAGCCTCACTTCAAGCCAAAAAGGAGACTCAAGGACAAATGTAGACAATTCAAGATGTTAGACAATGTCTTGTGCAAAGTCAACCGAGATGGAGTCTTGTTGAGGTGTGTAGATGAAGATGAGTCTACCCTAATTATCGTGGAAATGCATAAAGGTATTTGTGGAGGACATTTTGCGGGTGATACTACAACAAAATAGATTCTCGTGTCCCGGATACCATCGCCCACTTGTTTTTAAAGATTGTCATGAGATTATAAGGACTTGCCATCAATGCCAAATTTTTAGCAAAAGAATTTTACTACCAGCTGCCCTTAATCCTATCATATCTCCAGGGCCTTTTCAGATTTGGGGGCTAGATTATATTGGCCCCATTAATCCTTCTTTTGCAGGTCAACATCAACATATTATTGTAGCCACAGACTATTTTACCAAGTGGGCATAAGCCATACCTTTGAGGCAGACTAATGCCTTCACAACTGCAAGGTTTTTACATGAATATGTTTGTTCTAGGTTTGGTATTCTTTCCAGTTGCATTCTGATAGGGGTACACCTTTTGTTAATGAAGTCATTGCTAACCTGTTGGACATTTTGAAGATCAAGCATACCAAAAGCTCCTCATACTATCCTCAGGGTAATGGACAAGCTGAAGCCACTAACAAAGTGTTGAAAAATATTTTGCAGAAGACAGTTGAGGTCAACAAGAGGGATTGGCATGTCAAAATAGTGGATGCACTTTGGGCTCATAGAGTCACTATCAAAACAGCTACAAATCACACACCTTTCAATTGGTTTGTGGCATAGAGGCAGTTTTACCAGTGGAACTCGAGTTGCCTTCTCTGAGATTGGCTCATAAATTATGCTTACCGTTTGAACATGCCTTGCAAGAAAGATTGGATGCCTTGCTGCACCTAGATGAATATAGAATGGAAGCTTAGAATACTAATTTGTTGAAAAAGGCTAAAGATCTAGCTGCATTCAAAGCTGCACATAGAATACAGGGTACTTTTAGGAAGGGAGAGCTTGTCCTTAAGTGGAATAAGTCAAAAGAAGACTCAGCTGGCAAGTTTGATAATATTTGGGAAGGACCCTTTGTGGTGCTGGAATCTGCAGGCACCAACTCTTATTGGCTACAAGAGGTTGCCTCAGGAATGTTGTTACCAAATCCTATCAATATCCTGCATTTGAAAAGGTATTGGGACCAGCATGCTTGCTTGTCCCTCTTTTTACACTAGAGAGTTCAAAGATCTATAGTAGGTTTAGAATAGTTAGATCTATTTGACTTTTGAGCATATTACTTTGATAAGTTCATTTTATGTTTGTAGGTTGGGCTGACCTGAGGACAGTATAAGTGATCTTAAGAAGAGAGTGATTACTAATGCTTTACCAAGTGCCATATGCAGGAGCATCCTTTTTTCCATCTTTATTCACCTGCCATAAGTGGTCCTGCTACCCATCTAGGCTTCTTACTCTTATTTTCATTCCCATAAAAGCACTCTGCAATTTCAAATTTTCACCATCATAGCAGAGCTGCAAGGATTTGAGACTAACTAGTTTGTGTGTTTCCATGACAGGTGCATCCTTTCTCCATTTTTATTCATCTGTCATGAGTGGTCCTGCTATCCATTTAAACTCCTTATTCTTGTTTTCACCATCATAGCAGAGTTGCATTTTTAAAGGATCAAGGAGGCATATATTTTCTTGTTTTGGCGAGGTCTCAACACTTGCACATTCATCTCACCCTCATACACTCCATCCCCATCACCACCCTATCATATTCACACTCATTCTCACCTTTTTTCACTCATCATATTCCACTCACATCTTCCCACCACCATATTCACCTTTATTCCATCAACGCTTGCACTTTACACCCTCTCTCTACCATGACTCTCACTTAGACACCTTGGTACAAAGTTGAAGACCTCTATGGTCGAGGGGACCAGCCATCCTCTTGTTTTTATTTAGATGTTGCCCCAAAGGGCAACATGCTAATTGTGTTCTATGCATTCAAGTTAGGTTAAGTCATTTTGAAGACTAGGTCAAAGTTTGGAAGAGCTTGGTAGTCAATATGACATGAAGATCAAGGACGTCTCACCTTGTAGGTCAACAGATGTTCAAGCCCAAAAGTTCACAAGAGGTACTTTATAAAGGGTCAAAGGCTTAGCCAAGAATATGCTCTAGGAAAATCTGGGATATGAAGTTTGGAAGATAAAGTTTGGAAGACCCCATGGTATATAGTTTTTAATTTTAGCTTTTTGCCTCATTCCACTACTCCCATTCTTGCACCTTTGGCTCAAATTTGCCCTCATACCTATTGCTTATTCCCTTGCCATGCTCACCTTGCCATTTTGCCCAAATCCTTGCCATTTCGTCCAAATACCACTACATTGCTTATTCAAAAAACATTCAAGCCCTTGTTGCAAAGTTATTATTCCCCTCTTTTGCATTTCCACTTTTATCTCCCTACTAGCCCTTCATGATTTCTTTTGCCTTCATTCCTACTCCATTATGCCCTCATTGGTATATTCTAGACCTTGTCAAAAGATGCCCCAAATGTGACGTCCCCTACTCATATACAGTGCACTCACCGTATACAAACAGGAGTTCATCCCCATACCGCCTTCAATCGATACTGGGGCCCTCCACGTGATCACCGCAGAACCTTGATGAGTTCCCATGGGGAAGAGTGAAGGGTCATTTTACCCCATCTCCCTCGTGGCCTACCTAGTGCGAAGTTTAAACATACATGTCAAGATACAACATGTTGACCCTAAACCTGGCTTAAGGGTCAACCACCAAGGAACCAACTTGAGTTTTCACTCAAATTGGGGTTAAAACCTCCAGATCACTTAAGGTGATCAGTCTATGCAAGATAATTTCAAAGACAAGTTCCAAACCTTGAAGTTTTATACCTTTCCCATTTCCATAAATTGACACCTTTGCCAAAACAAAGGTGGTATTGGTATGCGTGACGATTTTTTTTGAGTCAATCACCGTAGACTTGGTCAAAAAGTTGTAGGTAAATCAATAGTAAAGCCTCCACCAAGTCGAAACTTAGTTTGTGAGTTATTCGAGCTCAAAGTGCAACCAAAAATTTGGTCAATAGAGGTCAAATCTGAAAACAAAGGATCGAGATTGGGATTTTGGAGTTGCCAAACGAGTTTTTGAGAATTTCAAAAGCAAATATGTCAGAATGATGATGAGGAATATAGACAAGTGGTCAGATTTCCATTTGATAGGCAAAAGTATTTTTTGTGGCTGGATTTGGCAAAATACAATCAAGAATAGTCAAAACAGAATGCAAAAATTTCTAACTCGAGTTGTGAGTGGAATTTTTTGGATTTTTCAAAACATATGGGCTCCAGATGTCTCAAGGATTGATGGCAAGTGGGCCAAAAGCAATCAAAAGTACATGGGAATTTTCTATAGAGTTTTGAACATTTAAATTGTAAAGAATCATATGTAGATAATTTTCTTCAAGTAGGCATCAAATTTCATTGATATGGAGGTAAATCAATCATAATAATGTTGGATAATAATACTTCAAGATTTCAAAATCAACTTCAGGTCAATAAATAATTTCAATAGGTAATTTCCAACCAAATCTCTTGGGACTTGATCGGGAGTACTCGTGAGTTTTCCAAAATCCTCCTTGTCATGCAAAGAATGATCACAAGAAGACTTGTACGCCTCGGGCCTTCAAGAAAATCCTTTGTCGAATCCCATGTTTATATCTTAGTTTTCAAATGTTTGCTTAATCTTAGCCTTGATTGATGGGTTTATTCGGTTCTTAAAAAATAGGTAGGTTCCGAGGGCTCGTGCCAACCCTTTTAGATTCGAGGTGGAAGCGTAAATTTAGGGTTCTTGGTTGTATTTTCTCAGAAATAGCTGATACGATTCAGATTTTCTGCCCAGATATCCATGGAATATGTTGTATTCTTTAATTTTGCAAAGCTAAACCATGGTTTTAAAAGGCCACTTATAGAAGAGTGAAGAGATGGATCACTTTAGCAATGGCAACCCTAATTTTTATTGGGAATATGCCAAGTCCTTAGGCATAATGATCAAGAATATTCCATAAGGTATACAAGTGGCATGGCATAATGGTAAGGAATTGTAAAAGGATTTTGGCTAGGAAGTTTGCAAAAACAAATGTCATAAGAAGTGAGAAGATATAGAGGCAATGGGGGGAGATGTGGATGTAATAGAGAAAGAGAAATTTGGGCAAAGCAAAATAAAGTATGCAAGGGTAAACAAAAGGGGTATGGGTGTGGGAAAAGTGGCTAAAAAAATCTCAATGGATAGAAATAGAATATGAATAATGATTGGATGAGGATGGCTAAGGGATAAAATCAAGCACCATGGGGTCTTCCAAACTTTTTGACTTCCAATCTTCAAAAAATATCTTCCAAACTTCATAACCCAGAATCTTCTAGAGCATATTTTTGACTAAGCATTTTGACTTCAAATAAAGTACCTCATGTGAATTTGAACCTTGAGCACTTTGTTGACCTAAAGAATGAACATCTTTTGACCTCCACATCAATATTGAATACCAAGAATCTTCCAAACTTTGACCTAGTCTTTTAAGATAAATTGACCTAGTTTGAATGCATAGACCATTAATCAAAGATGTTGCCCTTTGGGGGCAACATCTCGCCAAAACAAGAAAAAGGCTGGTCCCCTCAGCCATGTGATGTCAAAAAATGAATAACTAGAGGGGTCTTCAACTTTGTGCCAAGGTATCCAAGGGGAGATATGAGAGTGTGAAATGCAAGTGTAGGTGAAGTGAGTATGAATGTGGTGGAATAATATGGATAGAAAAAGGTAGAAGTGAGTGTGAGTATGTGAGTATGGATGTAGTGATGGAATAATATGGATAGAGAAAGGTAGAAAATCAAAGTGTGAGCATGACAAAAGGGTGGTGGAATGATTGTAAATGGAATGAGATGAGTGAAAAGAAAGTGAGTGTGGATATGGTGAGGTGGTGATGAACTGGAGATGAAGTGAGTGTGCAAGTGCTTAAGGCCTCGCCAAAACAAGAAAAATGTATGCTCCTTTCTTGATCTTCAAAGGTTGCAACTCGCTATGGTGGTAAAGATGAATTGCAAGAGTGCTTGGGAATGAAAACAAGAATGAGAGGTTTTAAATGGTAGGTAGGACTAAATGTGACAGATGAGAAAGATGGAACAAGAGTGCACCCGGTCATGGAAACACACAAACCAATTAGTCTCAATTACTTGCAACTCGCTATGATGGTGAAGGTGACTTTGCAGAGGCCGGTAGAGGTATGAAAGAGGAATAAGGGGCTGAATGGATGGTAGGAATATTTAAAACAGATGAGAAAAAATGGAAGAAGGGTGCTCCCAGATATGACACTTGGTAATTAGTAGCATCACCCCCGTTCTTGAAATCATGTATACTTTGTCCTGGTCAGTCATCCTAGAAAACATGAAACCAATCATATTAGAGTAATGTGCTCAAAATCAAACCGATCTAGCCTCGCTGGAATAAAGATGCTCAAAAGTCAAACCGATCTAACTACTTTTAAATCCGCTTATAAACTTCCAAGCTTTTAATGTAAAAAGAGGGACAAGCAAGTATGTCTGGTCCCAATACCTTTTCAAAAAGTGTGATGTTGATAGGATTTGGCGTTGGCATCCTCAAGCAACTTCTTGTAACCAATAAGAATTTGTACCGCAGGATCCAAAGACTACAAAGGGTCCTTCCCAAATGTTATCAAATTTGCCACCGAGTCCTCCTTTGACTTGTTCCATTTGAGAACAAGCTCTCCTTTTTAAAAGTGCCTTGTATTTTGTGGGCAGCCTTGAATGCAGCCAGATCTTTAGCCTTTTTTCAAAGAAGTTTGTGTTCTCAGCTTCCATTCTATACTCATCCAAATGTACTGTGGCATCCAGCCTCTCCTCTGAAGGCATGTTCAAAAGGTAAGCACAATTTATGAGCTAATCTTAAGGAAGGTAGCTCAAGTTCCCACTGGTAGAACCGCTTCTATGCCATAAACCAAATTGAAAGGTGTATGATTTATAGTAAATGTTTTGATAGTGACTCTATAAGCCCAAAGTGCATCCACTATTTTGATATGCCAATCCCTTTTGTTGACTCTCAACTGCCTTTCCGCAAAATGTTTTTCAACACTTTGTTAGTAGCTTCAGCTTGTCCATTACCCCGAGGATAGTATGAGGAGCTCTTGGTATGTTTGACCTTCAAAATACTCAACAAGTTAGTAATGACTTCATTAACAAAGGGGGTACCTCTATCGTAATGTATCCGAAAGGAATACCAAATCTAGAGCAAACAAATTCATGTAAGAATCTTTGCAATGGGTGAGGGCATTGGCTTGCCTCAAAGGTATGGCCTCTGCCCATTTAGTAAAATAGTCTCAGAGCCACAATAATATGCTTGATGTTGACCTGTAGAAGAAGGATTAATAGGAAAAATATAATCTAACCCCCAAATTTGAAAAGGTCCCCGGGATATGATAGGATTGTGGTACCTGGTAATAAAATCCTTTTGCTAAAAAATCGACACTTATGGCAAGTCTTTATGATCTCATAGCAATCTTTAAAAACAGTAGGCCAATAATACCTGCACCTAAGGATCTTTTTTTTCAATGGTGTCCCCAAAGAAAATGTCCCCCCACGATACCCTTATGCATCTCCCTAATAATTAAAGGCATTCATCTTCACTTACACATCTCAAAGAAAATCCCATCTCTATTAATTTTGCAATGTAACATTATCTATCAGCTTGAATTGTCTGCGTGACTTGTCCTTGAGTCTCCCTTTTTTTTATTTGAAGTGAGATTTGGGGAGATGATCCCATGTTGTAAGAAATCTCTAATGGGTTGTCGCCATCCTCCTTTGACTTGATCTTCCCGAAGTTTCCTCTAAATGTGCTACTGCAAGTGAGGTGTCGAGAGTATTCAATTCATCTTCATGATCAAAAAAATATATAAGGCAAGTAGAGGCTAGGATTTCGTGTCAAGTGCAACTCTTTTTACAGAGATATCATAACTTTGCAACTTACAAGCCCACCTCTGAAATTTTGGTTTATTAGTTGTTTTACCAAACAGCAATCCCATTGGATTTTGCTTCATATGAACTTGAACTTGCTTTTCAGAAGTAGGTGCCCTTGCCTATTGATGAGGAACATGAGAGCAAAGAAAACACTTTTTCTATTCCGGTATATCTTTCTTCAAGGGCGCACCATTGTTTGCTTGCAAAAACTATGGTGTGCTTATCCGCAAAATGGCTAAACCTATAGCCTTTTTAGTAAAAAGTTGATATAAACCTCAAATGGCAGGCTCAAATCTGGTTTTTTTAAGAGAGTAGCTTCACATATGGATAAAATAAGAAAGTCAAAAGCTTCTTGGCATTCCGAGTCCATGTGATAGGTATGTGCTTGCTTTTCGATTTAGAAAACTTCCCTATCCTGGTCAACCTAGAGATGGGACTTAAGATATGAGCAAAATTTGGAATATACATCCTAAGGAAACTTGTCATACCAATAAAACTTTTAACCCGCTTCAAATTCTTGGGAGGTACTAATTTTTGAGAGCTTCAATTTTATCTTGAGCAACTTGAATACCTTGGTGGATACTTCATGTCCCAAGAGTTGTCCTTTGGATGCAAAAAAAGATGCATTTTTTGAATTTAGATTGACTCTCAAGTCCCGTGATAAAGAGCAGATTTTTGCAAGCAATTCCACATGGTTATTAGAATGAGAACCCAAACAAAGGTCATCTAGATACACTCTAAATTCTTCAAAGCAGCCATGGTTTTGAAAATGACATCCATTGCCCTTTGGAAAGTAGTGGGGGCATTCATTAGGCCAAATGGCATTTTTTCATAGCATAAGTACCCCTGTGGAGTGATGAATGAAGTCTTTGGCTGGTCTTCCTCTTTGGTGCTAATTGGTTGAACCCTGAAAAACCATCCAAAATGAGTACATGTCTTCCCCGCAACAAAGATGTAGAATTTCTTCCAAAAAGGCAAAGGATAACAATCTTTTATGGTGGCTTTGTTCAAACCTCGATAATCTATGCATTCTCAAAGTTCCATTCTTTTTTTCCACTGGAACAATGCAGGATACCCATTCAGGGTTAATGATTTCTACAATGACACCTGCATCCAACATCTTATGCAATTCATCTTTGATTAGATCCAAAAGTGAAGCATTTATTCTTCTTAACTTCTGGAAGACAGGCTTACACCCTTCCTTAATTTTAATTTCAAATTGACATACCTCCTCTTTGATACCAATAAGCTCAGAATAATCCCAAGCAAACACATCACTTCTCTCTTCAAAGAATTTATTAATCTCTTCCTTATTTTGTGTGTCAAAAAGATCTCCCACAAACAGAGTTCTTTGCTGGCCATGCTTGTTGATTATAACTTCATTGATTGCTTTCTCCTGGGATGCATTTATAACTAGTATGGGACAAAGCTCCTTAGCCTCATCCTCATCAAGATCTTCCTCTGGTATAGCTCCCTCAGATAAATAAGTCATCAATGTATCTCTGCAAGACAAAGCATCGCCTTTCCCACTCGCTCCCTTTGGGATATGAGTAATTTCCCAAGAAGTAAAATGAGCAAGCATTCCCATTACCTGGTTTCTCTGGAGCTCCATATCAGCATTCTTAGCTTGATATTCACCATTAACCTGTCTGCAGACTAACTGAGAATCCCCATAGATATGTATAATTGAAATATCCATAGCTTTAGCTTCCGGAAACCCTAATCAAAGCCTTGTATTCTCGCTACATTAGAAGTTATTTGGGGAAAAATCCTTCCTACCTTAGCCAAAAGTTTATTGGCGGTGATCTTTTTAATATAGCTGCAGATGAAGCTACATTCAATTTCTTTGATATTCCTCCATCAAACCATAGACAACCCCTTCTGCCATCTTCAGAGGGTAGTGGACACTCTCTAATTAAAGGAATCAGATCAATTTTCTTTGTGCTAGGGGTTGCTAGACTATAAGATCCTAGCGGTTCTTCTATAAGCATTTCTTTGATAAAATGTACCTCTTCATTAAAGCCATAAGAACCATCCCGGGTTGTAGATTGTGGCCACTTGAGTGCCATTTGAAATGGTGCATCTCCCTTCGCACCTGCATTGGCCTAGCATCAATGTGTAGCCATCCACCTTCTTCCCAGCAAGAGATCATATATGTCTGCATCTTCTCCTAAATCTTCAAAAGCAACAACAACAAAATTGGCAGCTACAACAATGCCTTCAGTGTTAACAGGAAACCTTGGTCACAATTCCAACTGGTGCTATCTTAGCATTAGAAAAAGATTTTAACAAAACAGATGACCTTTTATCTATCTCGAGCCCATTTTTTTTTCATAACATGATAAGGCATGATATTTAAAGGTGAGCCTCCATCCAACAACACATTGGAAAAAGAATAACCTCCTAGAGTAGCTGAGCACATAAATGCACCTGGATCCTCTTCATTTTGGGCCAGAATAAGATTAGTGGCATTTGCAACACCTACACAAGCAACTGCTTCACTAAAAGCAGTTTGTTGTAATAACTTTTTCCTATAACCAGGTGCAATCTTTAACAATGTAAATAGGTCCACACTTACTTTGGAATTTTTTAGTAAAACATCCAACTCATCAAAGTCATGATCTTTCTTACCATATTTTTGTTGGGGAGGTGGAGCTATTTCTTGAGGGGGGGTTTCTATAACAGGTGGTGGTGGCAGTGCTGATCTCCTAGAATGCTCTGGAACAAACTTGGTAGGCTCAGCAGGTCTGTGGGAATCTCCCATACTTCTGGTTTGTACCACCATCACTTCTTCAGTCTTTGGCATCTCTGTAGCTTGTACAAACCTTATAGAGCTAGTAGGCTCTGCAAATCTTACATGAGGAGTTGCCTCAGACTTCTTCTCCCTCTCTTGCTTGGCAAAATATTCTTTAACAGTGCATCTAAGGTCAGTATGGCCAATTTCATTGCAAAAAGCACAGACTGGACATTCTCTACCAAAGTGACCTTTCTTTTTTACATTTAGGACATATTTGCCAATAACAAATGTCAGCTGGATGTGAAGTTCCATTGCAATGAATACATTCAGGGTAAGTTCTACCTGCCCTGCTTGCCTTGAGCTCCACAAGTTGTTTGGTCACTTCTGCTAAAGCTTCAGTCACCTTTGTCAGATCTGCTTTGACTTCTAAAATCTGAGAATCAGCTTCTTCTTTTTTCTTTTCTTTATGCACAGCATAAATAGGAATAGAATGGTGAGATTCATAAGGACCATCAGTGGCATCAGGGTAAAAAGGATCATGATGAAAGCTATGGTGTTTTTCTGGTAGGATAGAAAACATCTTGGTCGACTCAGTGGTCTTGGCAAAAACTTTGTAGATGGAATCAAAACCTTCTGCAGCTTGAATCTTGATAAGCTTCCTGTGAATTTCTGGTCTAGAAGATAAGCCTTTAATAAAAGAGGACACCAAAAAGAGTGTGGGAATAGTGACTTGAACTTTCTGGCATCTATTCATGAAGGTACTGAATCTTTCCTTGTACTGGCTCACACTTTCACCTGCATAAATGGAGAAATTTTGCAACTCATTAACAAGGTCTTTAGGAGCAGCATGTTTTCCAAACCTGTCCAAAAACTTGGTGACAAGGTCATCCCAAGAAGTGGTTCCCATAAGCTTCTCATAAGTCAACCAAGCACCAGCTTCACTTTCCTCTTTAAAACACTTTTCGAATTGTGATAGCTTGCATCCTTTTTGAAACCAAAATCCCCTGTAATAATCTTCAAAGACTCTTAGAAAAGTATTAGCACTTTGGAATCAAAAGTAGGCAATGGAGTAGGCATATTCAACTCAAACCGATAAAGGCGGGCTTTGAAGTAATCCACTTGCAAAATTAGGAGGAAGAGATCTATCTCGAAAGGCTCTCAAGTCTCCCCGATCTTCCATTGGTTCTTGCTCACTGGGAACTTTTGTTTTGGAGCCATGAGTTCGAAAATCCAGGTAGAAATCTCGGTAGAACCTCCAAAATGTTGACCCTAAACCTGGCTTAAGGGTCAACCACAAGGGACCAACTTGAGTTTTCACTCAAATTGGGGTTAGAACCTCCAGATCACTTAAGGTGATCAGTCTATGCAAGATAATTTCAAAGACAAGTTCCAAACCTTGAAGTTTTATACCTTTCCCATTTCCAGAAATTGACACCTTTGCCAAAACAGTTGTGGTATTGGTATGCAGATCGATTTTTTGAGTCAATCACTGTAGACTTGGTCAAAAAAGTTGTAGGTAACCAATAGTAAAGCCGCTGACCAAGTCAGAAACTTAGTTTGTGACTTATTCGAGCTCAAAGTGCAGTCAAAATTTGGTCAATAGAGGTCAAATCTGAAAACAGTGATCAGAGATTGGGATTTTGGAGTTGCCAAACGAGTTTTTGAGAATTTCAAAAGCAAATATGCTGTAATGATGATGAGGAATATAGGCAAGTGGTCATATTTCCATTTGGATAGGCAAAAGTATTTTATGTGGCTGGATTTGGCAAAATACAGTCAAGAATAGTCAAAACAGAATGCAAAAATTTCGAACTCGAGTTGTGAGTGGAATTTTTTGGATTTTTCAAAACATATGGGCTCCAGATGTCTCAAGGATTGATGGCAAGTGGGCCAAAAGCAATCAAAAGTACATGGGAATTTTCTGTAGAGTTTTGAAATGCATGTAAATTGTAAAGAATCATAACAGAGATAATTTTCTTCAAGTAGGCATCAAATTTCATTGATATGGAGGTAAATCAATCATAATAATGTTGGATAATAATACTTCAGTACTTCAAAATCAACTTCAGGTCAATAAATAATTTCAATAGGTAATTTCAAACCAAATCTCTTGGGACTTGATCGGGGAGTACTCAGAGTTTTCCAAAATCCTCCTTGTCATGCTCAGCAATGATCACAGTAAGACTTGCACGCTTCTGGGCCTTCAAGAAAATCCTTTTGTCGAATCTCATGTTTATATCTTAGTTCTCAAATGTTTGCTTAATCTTAGCCTTGATTGATGGGTTTATTCGGTTCTTAAAGAGCGGGAAGGTTAAAATAGGTAGGTTCCGAGGGCTCTGGTGCCAAATCCGGCGAGATTCGAGGTGGAAGCAGAAATTTAGGGTTCTTGGCTGTATTTTCTCAGAAATAGCGCGATACGATTCCGTATTTCTGCCCGTATATCATGGAATATGCTGTATTCTTTAATTTTGCAAAGCTAAACCATGGTTTTAAAAGGCCACTTATAGAAGATTGAAGAGATGGATCACTTTAGCAATGGCAACCCTAATTTTTCTTGGGAATATGCCAAGTCCTTAGGCATAATGATCAAGAATATTCCATAAGGTATACACGTGGCATGGCATAATGGTAAGGAATTGTAAAAGGATTTTGGCTAGGGAAGTTTGCAAAAAACAAATGTCATAAGAAGTGAGAAGATATAGAGGCAATGGGGGAGATGTGGATGTAATAGAGAAAGAGAAATTTGGGCAAAGCAAAATAAAGTATGCAAGGGTAAACAAAAGGGGGTATGGGTGTGGGAAAAGTGGCTAGAAAATCTCAATGGATAGAAATAGAATATGAATAATGATTGGATGAGGATGGCTAAGGGATAAAATCAAGCACCATGGGGTCTTCCAAACTTTTTGACTTCCAATCTTCAAAAAATATCTTCCAAACTTCATAACCCAGAATCTTCTAGAGCATATTTTTGACTAAGCATTTTGACTTCAAATAAAGTACCTCATGTGAATTTGAACCTTGAGCACTTTGTTGACCTGAAGAATGAACATCTTTTGACCTCCACATCAATATTGAATACCAAGAATCTTCCAAACTTTGACCTAGTCTTTTAAGATAAATTGACCTAGTTTGAATGCATAGACCACAATCAGCATGTTACCCTTTGGGGGCAACACAACAACAACATCACATGACCATCTCGAAGGATGGCTCACCACATATCTGCATTAGACAAGATCAGCACATCACATGTGGGAGTCCTACCCAAGGCTCAAACTCAAGGGAAATGACTGACGGCTTGGGTCTCCAGAGTTCATTGCAGACAGAATTCATGGCGATGGATTTGGCTGGCATGAGAACATGGCTTAGGGTAGTCAACTCCATCCGCCCCTCCTGTGCACACTCTGCAAAGTAAAGTGTTGGGACCCGACTGTAGCCCGCCGGAGGCATAGCCAAAGGGGCTATTCCTGGGTTGCATCTCCCCAGTTTCGACGGGGCAGGTAGGGATCACTCCCTTCAGAGATCTACATGCTGACTCAAGGTGACTAGAGGGCCACTGCCCTTATTTGACTTGAACCCAATGGAGAGTGACGCATCACTCCACGGGTGTCGAGTCCATGCCTTGCCCACACTCAGTGGCAAGCCATTAGACCTAGTCCACAGTGATCCCCGGTAGACTTTACACACCAGGGGGATCGTTCAAGAGTCAGAACACGAACCTCCTTATGAGCCAGTCTGGCCCCTTCACCCACAACCAGGTGTGGTTCTTGTACACAGGCCGAATCTACAGTGTGCTAGAGAGGCTAGCTAGGAGCATCAACTACTCGGCCTTAGGGTCTCTACCCCCCTTCCCAATACAATGAGTTCACAGAGATACATCACAGAAGAACTAAAGAACTAGATCTAATCTATATCATAGAGTTAGGTTCTTTAGTTAGAGCTTGGTATCTGGGGATCTAAATGGCTGCTATGGGCAATTTAATAGGCTAAACCTACTGATTCAATGACTGAGAGACGGTTTAGGCTATTAAATTGACTAAATACGTGATCCTTGGCTCGCTCCTCCTGCCCTGAACTCGACCATCCTGCTGAACTGCTAGAAGATGAGGTTAGAAAGGGAAACTAACGAGCTAGATCGCTCAGACAGAGTCTGGGAGGCGGTTTTGACTCCTGGAGCAAGCAAAACAGAGCCCTAAAATGGCATGAATGAAAATAGCAAGTTAGGGTTTCTCTTACCTAAATAGACAAGGGTTTAGGGCTAGGGTTTCCAATTACCCCTTTTTGCATGTGGGATAATTGGTGTGGCCCACTTGCCTTTATTAAGTGGCATAAAGATGTGCACATTAATAAATGCACACACCTTGCAAGTTGCCCCCCCAGGGGCTACCCGCTTGGCTACACGTCGGCGTACACGTCAGTCGGGGTGGCGTGTACGCGTGACGAGGCAGTACAGTATATGTCCTGGGACCGTATACTGTGTTGGAACGTCACATTCTCCCCACCTTGAATTGATGCTGTCCGCAGCATCGTGGGTCTCCCCACCTTGGGATCTTCCTAACCTGCAATCAACTTGATGCATACAATATACTATGCCATTACCTTATCAAATAACTTGTTCATATACAATTATCCTTCGAGGTACTCTTCATTCCTTGCAACACATTCCAACAAAATTTGTGTTGCAAGTCTTCGTAGCTCGACCTCCTTGCCCTCCGGAGCGCTCTATTGGCCTGCAGGTCAACACTACGTTAGTACCATTTTAATTATTAATAAAATTTTGGTTATAAGGGAACCACCCCATCTATCTACATGAATGCATGGCTAATCTCCCGGCGTAGGAAGAGGATGCTTCTTCCATCGTGGCCGTGGAGACAGCGCCCTATAATGCCTATATGGCGCTCATGCCTACACCTTTAGTTGCCCAGCATGGAGGATAGGGTCTGTTGCCCCCTAGGGCAACATACTTACTGTTGGTTCATGTATTGAAGTAGGTCAAGTTATTGTGGAAGAATTAAATAAAAAAAGAGCTTGGTAGTCAACATTGATGTGAAGGTCAAACAATATCAATCTTCAAAGGTCAACTCCCATGGAAGATGCTCTATCTGAGGTCAAAGGTATTCAAAGGATGCTTTATGAGATTCTGGGTTGTGAAGATTGGAAGATGCTTTTTGAAGTTTGGAAGACAAAGTTTGGAAGACCCCATGGTATTTGATTCCACCTCCTAGCCATTTTTTATCCATATTCTTACCCCCATTTCGAAATTTTCCTAGTCATATTTCTCCCATGCCTATATCTCCCCATATTCACTTTTTTGCCAATCACACCATGCTTGCCTAAGTCCTTCTTTTCTAAAGGCCTTTTGTCCACCCCAAAAGATGATCTTCCCATTCCATATCTTTTCTCTCATTTTTTCCCATATTACATCCTTGCAAATGCCCCTAGCCCAATCCTTATTTGCAAATTCTTATGCCCCCTTACTTCATTTACCAAATGTGCCTAAGTACCCATGCCACCCAAATATCCCCCATGGAATATTCCAGTCATGGTATCTACCTAGTATATTCCCCAAATTATTAGGGTTGCCATAGACCTAAATGACTTCATAATTATTTTTATGGGTATCTTTTGAACCATGGCCTAGCTTTTCGAAATGGCTAAATACAGCATATTCTTAGTTTATACCTCCAAAAATACGGCCACCGTATCGCGGAATTTCTGGAAAAATACAGTTGAAGAACCCTAAACTTGGAAACTTGCTCGAATCACGCCGGAATTGGGATCTTAAGCTACAAAAACTACCTATTCTTGGATTCCCGCTCATTAGCATCTCATTAAGCCTAAAATTATGCCAGAATCATTAAATCTAAATCTATATACCGGGGAAACAATGACAGAAGTTTTTTGAAGGCCAGACGCATCAAAACTCAACATTGATACATGCCGAGCATGATCTGAAGACGTTTATGAAGTATCTGAGTGTTCCACAGTTCGATTTGAGAGAATTGGACTGATATTCTTGTTATGAAATTTCTTTATGACCTCCCGAGATATTTTGATGATTGATTTATGATCCTAAGACCTTTATTCATATTGTATTACCTTCATATCAATGAAAATTGCCTGCCAAGTATCTAAAAGGTTGACTGTCATGATCTTCTAGTATTTTTGCCTCACAATCATTTTTACAGTAAGAAATTCCATCATTTTTTCTTGCATATGACCACCTGCCCTTCTTTTCCTATCACATTTGCACCTGTGTGCACAAAAAGTTCGAAAAAAAACCATTTTAAACTCGAGTTATTATTTTTTGCATTCTGTCTGACACAATTTTAGACTGTTCTTTACAAAACAGTGCCAAAAAAATAGTTTTCATGATCCAAATTTTGATTTGATTGCATGCCCCTCACCTTGGGGACCTATACTCCATCTCTGCTGTGGAATCTCTTCAAAATTCCATCTGCAACTCAAGTTACAAAATTCTGAGATCTGCCTGTAGCTTTGACTGATATTGACCAAAAATTGACCCAACTTTGAGATCGAATATCTTGCAGACTAGAACTCAGACTTGGTCAAGATCTTCTCCCTTGTTAGCCTATAACTTTTCTGTATAAGTCATAATGATTTGACCTTGAAAATCGATCCACCCATAAGAGCTACATCAATTTGCGTAGGGGATCCATATTCTTGAATTGGGAAAGGTATG
The DNA here is from genome assembly GCA_021234155.1 of Isoetes taiwanensis. Classification (NCBI taxonomy): domain Eukaryota; kingdom Viridiplantae; phylum Streptophyta; class Lycopodiopsida; order Isoetales; family Isoetaceae; genus Isoetes; species Isoetes taiwanensis. Next base: position 2,903,596 of record JAJEKV010000091.1, read on the forward strand.
AATGCTTGATATTTGAACCTTTTTCTTGAGAAACTCTTGTGTAGACTGATCACCTTAAGTGATCTGGAGGTTCTAACCCTAACTTGAGCATAAACTCAAGTTGGCTTCTTGTGTTTGACTCTCTAGCCAGGTTGAGGGTCAACATCTTGGAGGTTCTACCGAGATCTTCCTGGATTTCAGAACTCATGGCTCCAAAGCAAAAATTTCCAGCAGAACAAGAACCATTAGAAGATATTGATGCACCAGATCATTGCAGAGAAAGGCCATTGCCTTCAAGTTTCTCGACTAGCCTGCTTCAAAACATGCCATACCAATTCGAGTTGAATGTTCCTGTTCCTTTGCCTACTTTTGATTCTAGTATGACTGCTAACAACTTTTTGAGAATATTTGAGGATTATTACAGGGATTATGGTTTCAAGAAAGGCTGCAAGCTTTCAGAGTTTGAAAAATGCTTCAAAGAAGAGAGTGAAGCTGGTACTTGGTTAACTTATGAAAAGTTAATGGGTACCACTTCATGGGATGAACTCGTCAAGAAGTTCCTAGATAGATTTGGTAAATTAGCTGCTCCAAAGGATTTGGTTAATGAGTTGCAAGGTTTCTCTATACATGCAGGAGAAAGTGTGAATCGGTACAAAGAAAGGTTTAGCACATTTATGAGCAGGTGTCAAAGAGTACAAGTTACAATCCCAACCCTTTTTTTTTGAATTCTTTGCTTTCATCAATGGTTTGGAAAGAAGACCGGATATCCAAAGAAAGGCGCTCAAGATCCAAGTCTTTGAAGGATTTGATTCTATATACAAAGTTTTTGCCAAAACCACTGACCTAACTCAGATGCTATCTACTTTGCCTGACAAGCATCATGTTTCTCACCATAGCCATGATCCTTTCTACCCTGATGCTTCTGATGCACATTATGATCATCACCCTTCTATTCCAGTTTATGCCATCTGAGAAAAAAAAAAAAGAAATCTAAAGAGGAGGAAGCAAATTCTCAAGTTGCAGAGGTCAAGTCGGACCTATCTAAGGTTACTGAAGCTTTAGCAAAAATAACCAAACAATTGGTTGAACTCAAGGCTGCAAGAACATGTAAAACTTACCCTGAATGTATTCATTGCAATAGGAATTCTCATCCATCAGAAATTTGCTATTGGCAAGTGTGTCCCAAATGCAATAGAAAAGGCCACTTTGGAAAGGAATGTCCTGTTTGTTCTTTTTATAAAGAAGTTGGCGATATTGATGTTAGGTGTGCTGTTAAGGAATATTTTGCTAAGCAGGAAAAAGAAAAGAGACCCGAGCCTAAACCTCCTGTGACATTTGCTGAACCAAGTACCTCTATAAGATTTATTCAAGCTCTGAAGCTCCCAAATGAAGAAGTTATGGTGGTGCAAACTAGAAGCATGAATGAAGCTCATGTACATCTTTGAACCAAGTAGGCATTCTCTTGCGGGGTCTTCACCACCTATAGTGGAAGCACCTGCTCAAATCATAGCTCCACCTCCTCAGCAAAAATATGGTAAGAAAGATCAAGACTTTGATGAGGTTGATGTTTTGCTTAAAAATTCCAAAGTGAGTGTGGATCTTTTCACATTGCTAAAAGATTGCACCGAGCTATAGAAAAAGAGTACTGCAGCAAACTGGTGGTGAGATATTAAATGCTTGTGTGAATTTTATCGATGCCACTAACCTTGTTCTAGCAGAATGAAGAAGACCCCGATGCATTCACATGTTGACTACTTTAGGGGTTATACCTTCTCAAATGTGTTACTTGATGGGGGATCCCCTAAATATCATGCCATATCATATTATGAAAAATGTGGTTTCGAGGTGGATAAGAAAGCTTCTATACTATTAAGATCTTTTTATAATGCTAAGATCACCCCTATTGGTGTGGTAACTAAAGTGCCTGTTAATACATAGGGTATAACTGTAGCTGCTAATTTTATTGTAGTAGCTTTTGAAGACATAGGGGATGAGTCTGATATCTATGATTTACTTTTAGGGAGAAGGTGGTTAGCCACTGTGGATGCTAGACCAGTCTGGTCTTAAGGGAGATGTACCATCTCCAATGGTTCTCAAACTGCTACAATCTATAATCAAGATGGCTCCTATGGCTCCAATGAAAAGGTAAACTTTATTAAGGAAATGCTAATTGAAGAACCTTTGGGATCTTCTGAGAATAAAAATACAAGACCAAGGAAATATGAAATGGTCCCTCTCATTATGGAATGTGCACTCCCCAACAAACAAGGGCCATTAGGATTCTTATGGTTTGATGGAGGTATTTCTAAAAAACTAAATATTGCATCATCTGCTGCTATTCTGAAAGATTCCTCTCATAAACTTTTAGCTAAAGTAGGAAGAATCTTCCCCCAAATTACATCTAATGTAGCAGAATATAAGGCTTTGATTGCAGGTCTTCAGGAAGCCAAAGCTATGGATATTGCCAACATTCACATTTATGGTGACTCACAATTAATTTGTAGACAAGTTTCAAGAAACTACCAAAAAAAAATGCAGATATGGAGCTCTTAAAAAATCAAGTAATGGGAGTACTTTCGAGTTTTGCTTCATGGGAGATTACTCACATACCAAGAGAGAAAAATGTGGAAGCTAATGCCCTGTGCAGAGAAACTCTCACGTCACATCTAACTGAGGGAGCTATTCCAGAGAAAGACCTTGATGCTAGTGAGGTAAAGGCCCTTTGTCCTATTCTAACCATTAATGCATCAGAGGAAAAGGATACTGAAGAGATCACCATCACAAAAAATGGTAAGACTAGAACCCTTTTTGTTGGAGATTTAATTGAATACCAAAATAGGGAGAATATACAAACGTTCTTTGAAGAAAGGAAGGATGTGTTTGCCTGGGATTATTCTGAGCTTACTGGTATTAAAGCTGAGGTATGCCAATTTGAAATCAAGATTAAAGAAGGATGTAAACCTGTTTTTCAAAAACTGAGAAGAATTAATGCTTTATTAATGGGATTGATCAAAGATGAGTTGGATAAAATGCTAGATGCAGGTGTTATTATTAAAATCATTAATCCAGAATGGGTATCTTGCATTGTAGCTGTAGAAAAAAAAAAGTGGTGCCTTAAGGATTTGCATTGATTATCGAGATCTCAACAAAGCTACCATCAAGGACTGCTATCCCTTGCCTTTTTTAGAAGAAATTTTATATCTTTGTGCTTGGGAAAGAGGTGTACTCATTTCTAGATGGATTTTCAGGATTTAATCAAATTGGCATTAAGGAAGAAGATCAACCCAAGACCTCTTTTATTACCCCTTGGGGAACTTATGCAATGAAGAGAATGCCTTTTGGATTAATGAATGCACACCGCTACTTTCGAGAGAGAGCTATGGGCGTTATTTTTTTAGGCCTATGTCTCCTCAAGAATTGAGTTTATTTGGATGACCTACGCTTAGGATCTCACCCTACTAATCATTTGGAATTACTTGCAAAAATATGCTCTTTGTGTAGGGAATGGAGTCAACCTTAACCCAAAGAAATGTATTTTTTTTGCATCCAAAGGGCAACTTTTGGGGCATGAGGTGTCCAACAATGGTATACAAGTGGCACAAGAAAAGGTTGAAGCCCTCAAAAAGCTGGTACCCCCCAAAAATCTGAAGCAGGTCAAAAGTTTTATTGGCATGACTAGTTTTCTTAGGATGTATATTCCTAATTTTGCTCACATTATAAGTCCTATTTCTAAGTCGACAAGGATAGGGTGGGATTTCTAAATCGAGAGCAAGTATGTCCCTGTCACATGGTCATCAGATTGCCAAGAGTCTTTTGAGTTGCTTATAAAGTCCATTTGTGAGGCTACTCTTTTAAAAAAACCTGATTTGGACAAGCCATTTGAGGTCTATATTACCATCACTAAAAAGGCCATAGGTCTAGCTATTCTGCAGGACAAGCACACCATAGCTTTTGCCAGCAAACAGTGAAGTTCAACTGAAGAAAAGTACACGAGAATGGAGAAAGTCTTTCTTTGCTCTTATGTTCCTCATTGACAGACAAGGTCACTTACTATTGAAGAGTTCTGTTCAAGTTTATATGAAGCAAAATCCAACGGGGTTGTTATTTGGTTGGCGCTTGGGCTTATTGGAAACCCGGTGCCCTCCGCGGTCCCGCCTTCTGCCGAATCGTTGCTATGGGGTTTTGGGACTCTACGTTTTACGGGGCAGCTCTTATGGTCTAGTGGTTTGATCGAGTTACTCGAGGAAGTTACACACGGGATCTGCATCAGCATCTATTTGCCTTTGGTTTCGGTGAGAGGATGGAGGTTTAGCGGCGTGCATGAGTACCGATTACTCGGCACCTAGGCTGTGAAGAGGTTACGGTTGAGCGTTTGTTGAAGTTACCGTTTGTTGGAGGTATGCTTGTTGCTTTTGCGGCGGCATAGCTTTGGATCTGTGGTCATCAAAAGCGGTTTTTCCCCAGTGGGGTTTTAATCCGGGCCATGGTGCTCCGCGAACCGGCCCATGCAATGTATTTTTGTTTTCTTTGTACTTGTGGTCGCATGTCCTTCGTGACGCTGCCTTTGTGGTGCGACGTAAAAATATACTTCCTTCCTTCCTTCCTTCCTTCTAAACCAAAAATTCAAAGGTGGGCTTGCAAGCTACAAACTTTTGATATTTCCATAAAGGAGTTACATCAGGTGAAGAGTCCCAGTCTTTATTTACCTTACATTTTCTTTGATCATGAGGATGCAGTAGAAGTTGTTGACTTTGTGGATGCCTTAGCTTATTTGCAGGCAAAGGATGAAGAGCAGGACCAACAGGATTGGCAGCTACCTATAAAGAATTTTCTACAATTCAAGGAAATGCCCTCAGGGTTGACTTCGAGCCAGCAAAGGAGATTTAAAGAAAAATGTAGGCAATTTAAAATGATTAATGATGTTTTATGTAAAGTCAACAGGGATGGACTATTGCTGAGGTGTGTCAATGAGGAAGAATGCGCTTTCGATCATTAGAGAAATGCATGAAGGAGTATGTGGAGGCCATTTTCTTTGGAGATACTATCGCCAAGAAAATTCTCAGTCGAGGATATTATTGGCCTACAATATTTAAAGATTGTTATCTTTGCTATAAAATCTTGCCATAAGTGTCGGATATTTGGCAAAGGATCCTCCTCCGGTGCATTAAATCCTATCATTTCTCGGGGCCCTTCAAATATGGGGCTGGATTATATTGGCCCTATTAACCCCTCTTAGCAGGGGACAACATCAACACATTATTGTAGCCACAGTTATTTTACTAAGTGGCGAAGCAATTCCTTTAAGATGGGCCAATGCTATTACAACAGCAAAGTTTCTACATGAATATATTTGTGCACGGTTTGGTATCCCCTACAATTGCATTCTCGATAGGGGTACTCCATTTGTGAATGAAGTTATTGCTAATCTGTTGACTATTCTTAAGGTCAAACATACTAAGAGCTCCTCCTACTATCCTCAAGGTAATGGTCAAGGAGAAGCTACTAACAAAGTTTTGAAAAGCATTTTGCGAGAAAAAAAGTGGATGATAATCAAAAGGATTGGCATGTCAAAGCGGTGGATGCTCTATGGGCTTATAGAGTCACTATTAAAGCAAAGACAAAGTATATGGCATTGAAGCGTGCTTCCAAGAGAACTTGAGCTTCCATCTCTCGAGGTTAGCCCATAAGTTGTGTTTGTCTTTTGAATATGCTTGCTGAGGAAAGATTTGGACACTTATACGCATTTAGAAGAATATAGAATGGAAGCCGAGAATGCTAATCTGCTAAAAAAGCCAAGGATTTGGCTGCTTTCAAAGCTGCTCATAAAATACAAAGGGACTTTCAAGGCTGGAGAGTTAGTTCTAAAATGGAATAAATCAAGGAAAGACTTCGGCTAGTAAGTTTGAAAATCTTTGGGAGGGTCCCTATGAGGTGTTAGAACACAGCAGGCACCAATTCTTATTGGTTAAAGGAATTAACTTCAAAGATGTCACTTCCAAATCCTATCAACACTATTCACACGAAAGGTACTAGGATCGACACATATGCTTGTCCCTTTTATGCTCTAGAACTTAGATAAGTTAGAATTAAAGATAAATATTAGATAGGTTAGATTTCACTTTGTCTTAAATTTAGAACTAATGTCTTCGTTGAGTTTATGTTTCTTGATTAGCGATTATGAAGGATGAGCTATCAAAGCGACTTCGGGACAAGGATTTTTATTAATTGCCAAGTGTCATTTTGGGGGAGCACCCTTCTTCCATCTTCATTCATCTGTCTCATTGTGGTCTTGCCCTCCATTTTAGCCATGAATTCCTCATTTTATTTCCCTAAATGTGCACTCTGCAAATTGACTTCACCATCATGGCGAGTTGCAAAGATCAAGATTAATTTGTTTGTATGTTTCCATGACAGGTGCACCCTTTCTCCATCTTTATTCATCTGCCATAAGTGGTCCTGCTATCCATTTAAACTCCTTATTCTTGTTTTCATTCCTAAAAGGAAGCACTCTGCAATTCAGCTTCACCATCATGGCAGAGTTGCATTTTTAAGGATCAGGGAAGCATACATTTTCTTGTTTTGGCGAGATCTCAACTTTTGCACATTCACTTCACCCTCTTACACTCCATTTCTATTATCACCTTACCATATTCACACTTATTCTTGCCTTTTCTTTTCACACATTTTCTTGTTTTACCTCATCTCATACACTCCATTTCTATCACTATCTTATTATATTCACACTCATTCTCACCCCTCACTCACATCCTCTCACCACCATATTCATCTCTATTCCATCAACACTTGCACTTCACACCCTCTTCCCACCAAAATCCTCACCTAGACACTTTGGTACAAAGTTGAAGACCCCTTATGGCTGAGGGGACCAGCCATTTTCTTGTTTTGGCGAGATGTTGCCTCCAAAGGGCAACATACTAACTGTTGGTTCATGTATTGAAGTAGGTCAAGTTATTGTGGAAGAATTAAATAAAAAAAGAGCTTGGTAGTCAACATTGATGTGAAGGTCAAACAATATCAATCTTCAAAGGTCAACTCCCATGGAAGATGCTCTATCTGAGGTCAAAGGTATTCAAAGGATGCTTTATGAGATTCTGGGTTGTGAAGATTGGAAGATGCTTTTTGAAGTTTGGAAGACAAAGTTTGGAAGACCCCATGGTATTTGATTCCACATCCTAGCCATTTTTTATCTATATTCTTACCCCCATTTCGAAATTTTCCTAGTCATATTTCTCCCATGCCTATATCTCCCCATATTCACTTTTTTGCCAATCACACCATGCTTGCCTAAGTCCTTCTTTTCTAAAGGCCTTTTGTCCACCCCAAAAGATGATCTTCCCATTCCATATCTTTTCTCTCATTTTTTCCCATATTACATCCTTGCAAATGCCCCTCTTACTTCATTTACCAAATGTGCCTAAGTACCCATGCCACCCAAATATCCCCCATGGAATATTCCAGTCATGGTATCAACCTAGTATATTCCCCAAATTATTAGGGTTGCCATAGACCTAAATGACTTCATAATTATTTTTTTGGGTATCTTTTGAACCATGGCCTAGCTTTTCGAAATGGCTAAATACAGCATATTCTTAGTTTATACCTCCAAAAATACGGCCACCGTATCGTGGAATTTCTGGAAAAATACAGTTGAAGAACCCTAAACTTGGAAACTTGCTCGAATCACGCCGGAATTGGGATCTTAAGCTACAAAAACTACCTATTCTTGGATTCCCGCTCATTAGCATCTCATTAAGCCTAAAATTAAGTCCTAAGATGCCGGAATCCTTAAATCTAAATCTATATACCGGGGAAACAATGACATAAGTTTTTTGAAGGCCCAGACGCATCAAACCTCAACATTGATACATGCTGAGCATGATCTGAAGACGTTTATGAAGTATCTGAGTGTTCCACATTTCGATTTGAGAAAATTGGACTGATATTCTTGTTATGAAATTTCTTTATGACCTCCCGAGATATTTTGATGTTTGATTTATGATCCTAAGACCTTTATTCATATTGTATTACCTTCATATCAATGAAAATTGTCTGCCAAGTATCTAAAAAGTTGACTGTCATGATCTTCTAGTATTTTTGCCTCACAATCATTTTTACAGTAAGAAATTCCATCATTTTTTCTTGCATATGACCACCTGCCCTTCTTTTTCTATCACATTTGCACCTGTGTGCACAAAAAGTTCGAAAAAAAACCATTTTAAACTCGAGTTATTATTTTTTGCATTCTATCTGACACAATTTTAGACTGTTCTTTACAAAACAGTGCCAAAAAAATAGTTTTCATGATCCAAATTTTGATTTGATTGATGCCCCTCACCTTGGGGACCTATACTCCATCTCTGCTGTGGAATCTCTTCAAAATTCCATTTGCAACTCAAGTTACAAAATTCTGAGATCTGCATGTAGCTTTGACTGATATTGACCAAAAATTGACCCAACTTTGAGATCGAATATCTTGCAGACTAGAACTCAGACTTGGTCAAGATCTTCTCCCTTGTTAGCCTATAACTTTTCTGTACAAGTCATAATGATTTGACCTTGAAAATCAATCTACCCATAAGAGCTACATCAATTTGAGTAGGGGATCCATATTCTTGAATTGGGAAAGGTATGAATGCTTGATATTTGAACCTTTTTCTTGAGAAACTCTTGTGTAGACTGATCACCTTAAGTGATCTGGAGGTTCTAACCCCAACTTGAGCATAAACTCAAGTTGGCTTCTTGTGTTTGACTCTCTAGCCAGGTTGAGGGTCAACAGGGTCCTTCCCGTATATGGGGCGTGAAGGATAGGGTCCTCCCCGTAGGCATTGACTAGAGGTGCTTTTCCTATCATGCATTCCTGAATGGCCTCTTATCTCTCGAGGTCGTCTACTTCTATGAGACAGAAGTAGACTTTCTAATCTACCTTCCAACTCATCCAAGCGGAACCGCGGTCATGCCTACCTTGACATTACACCATGTCCTAGAGATCACCGTAGTGGTCTCATCATCGGTAACAATGCATGCAACCCATACCAAGCATAGGTTGCATGCGTAGATTAATTAACTACACAAGACATTAATCTACACAAATCGACATGCCGATGATTTCTTAGGAGATGACCTTGCGGTCCCTATTGCTCCATAAACCTGTGGGTCTTGCTTTATTAGATCCTTCTTAAGTACCCATGTCGTCTTTCCACCGGCAAGTGTTTCCACTTGACCAAATATTGGAAAAACTTGATCTCCTTGTTTTATTGAAGGCTTTATCAAGAATCAATTCTCGGAACTATTTCCACTTTGCTCTTCTCATTTCCAACAACGTTAGGGTGTCCAAGACTGCCTCGGATTAGGATTATTGTTGCCCCCAAAGGGCAACATGCTAATTAATGATCCATGCATTCAAAACTAGGTCAACTTATCTTGGAATACTAGGTCAAAGTTTGGAAGATTCTTGGTATTCAACATTGATATGAAGGTCAAAAGGTGTTCATTCTTCAAGTCAACAAGTGCTCAAGGCTCAAAACTCACATGAGGTACTTTATTTAAGGTCAAAGTGCTTAGTCAAGAATATGCTCTAGAAGATTCTGGGATAAGAAGTTTGGAAGGCATTTTGAAGATTGGAAGTTCAAAGTTTGGAAGACTCCATGGTATTTGATTCCATTCTCTAGCCATTCTCACTCATTTTTATTCTTGCCCCTTGAAATTTCCTAGCCTTCTTTTTCCCTATACTCATACTCCTTTTTTTCCACTCTATATGATTCCACCCTATATCCATGTCTCATTCCCATTCCCTTTTATTTAACCATTGTGCCACTTCCCTACGTTATTTGTCAAAGTTTGCCTATCTCAAATCCTTGCCTAGCCATATTTTCCTTTTCTTTGCACACCCTCATGGGACCCCATTGTTCTAGCCTTTCTCATGCCATATTCCTCACCTTGGTGACCACTATTCATTTTCCTTCTTCTACCTTTGCACCTCGTGGCATGTCCTTACTCAAGACTTAAAAGTGCCCTAGAATATTCTATGATTCCATCCCAAGTATGCAAAAGTTCCATGGTCTCTAAAAATTTCCAAGTATTCCTTGCTTTTTTCTATGGAGACCTTTAGAACCATGCTTGAAAATTCCAAAATGCCAAAATACGGCATATTCTGAAGATATACTCCTAAAAATACGGAATCGTATCGCGCCATTTTCACGAAAAATACGCTCGAGAACCCTAAATCTGAGTTTTTGGCTCGAATCATGCCGGATTTGGTTCCATAGACCTCGCAACCTACTTATTCTTACCTTCCCGCCTGTTAAGAATTGAATGAACCCATAAACTAAGGCTAAGAATGAGGAATCATTAAGAACTAAACTATATACAGGAGATTCGACAGGAGTACTTTTTCGAAGGCCCAGAAGTATTCAGATCATACATTGATCATTGCTGAGCAAGATCTGGACGATCCTTGAAGTTCTTGAGCTCTCCTCAACTGGATCTGCAAGATTTAGTTGACATTACTTTCAGAAATTACCTTATGACTTTTGATGATTATTTTCTTGTACTTGAGACTATAGTCTCTGATATTTTCCTTAGCAATTATTGCCACAAAAAATTCTACAGAAAAATCCCTGAGTGTTTTTAGCACCTTTGGCCTATCTGCCACCTATCCTTGGGTGTTAAGAAAGCCAAGGGAGTTGGAATCATTCAAAAATACCAAGTATGGTTCAAATTCAAAAAAATTGCTCTCGGGTTTGAACAGTTTTGACTGTATTTTGCCAAATCTAGCTACAAAAAATACCTCTACACATCCAAACGAGGATTTGACTGCATGCCTATCTTCCCTAGCACCATTGCAACCTATCTGCTTTGGAAATTCTCAAAAAAATGATTGGCAACTCCAAATCTTAATTTCTGATCACTGTTTTCTACATTTGACATCTATTGACCAAAAATTGACCTCACTTTGAGCTCGAATAACTCACAGATTAAGTTTCTGACTTGGTCAGAGGTTTTACTGTTGGCTACCTACAACTTTTTTGACCAAGTCTGACATCGACTCAAAAATCGTGCATCCCAAAACCACAATTGTTTTGCAAAGGTGCCATTTTCGGAAATGGGAAGGTATAGAACTCAAACTTTTGAACTTATCTTTAGAATTTTCTTTGCATAGGACTGATCACCTTAAGTGATCGGAGGTCCTAACCCCAATTTGAGTGAAAACTTCGAATTGGTTTCTTGTGGTTGACCTTTAAGCCATGTTTAGGGTCAACATTTTGGAGGTCCTACAGAGATCTTCCGGATCTCCAGAACTCATGGCTCCAAAGCAAAATTTCCAGCCAGAACCTTCAAGTTTCTCATTTAGCTTACTTCAAAACATGCCATATCGGGTTTGAGTTGAATGTTCTGTTCTTTTGCCTACCTTTGATTCTAGCATGAGTCTTAACAACTTTTGAGAATATTCAAGACTATTACAGGGATTATAGTTTCAAGAAAGGATGCAAGCTTTCAGAATTTGAGAAATGTTTCAAAGATGAGAGTGAAGCTGGTGCTTGGTTAACTTACGAGAAGTTAATGGGTACCACCTCATGGGATGAACTTGTCAAGAAATTCGGGCGGGGTTTGGTAAGTTAGCTTCTCCCAAAGATTTGGTTAATGAATTGCAAAAAGTTTTTTCTATACATGCGGGGAGTGTGAATCAGTACAAAGAAAGATTTAGCACATTTATGAGCAGGTGCCAAAGAGCACAGGTCACAATTCCCACACTTTTTTTAGTAACTGCTTTCATCAATGGTCTGGAAAGGAGACCAGATATCCAAAGGAAATTGCTTAAGATCCAAGCTGCTGAAGGATTTGATTCCATATACAAAGTGTTTGCCAAAACTACTGATCTGACTCAAATGCTCTCTACCTTGCCTGATAAGCACCATATCTCCCACCATGGCCAAGATCCTTTCTACCCTGATGCCACTGATGTACATTATGATCATCACCCTTCCATTCCAGTTTATGCCATACAAAAAGAGAAGAAGAAATCTAAGGAGGAGGAAGCTAGTTCTCAAGTTGCAGAGGTTAAATCAGACCTATCTAAGGTTATTGAGGCTTTAGCAGAATTAACCAAGCAATTAGTTGAGCTCAAAACTGCAAGAGCAGGTAAAACTTACCCTGAATGTATCCATTGCAATAGGAATACTCATCCATCAGAAATTTGCTATTGGCAAGTGTGTTCCAAATGCAATAGGAAAGGCCACTTTGGAAAAGAATGTCCTGTTTGTTCTTTCTGTAAAGAAGTTGGTCATACTGATGTTAGATGTGCTGTTAAAGAATACTTTGCCAAGCAGGAACAAGAAAAGAGGTCAGAAACCTAAGACCTCTCGTGTGGAGATTTCATGAACCAAGTACTTCCAATAAAGGTTTATTCAGGCCAATGAGAAGCTCCCAAGACTGAAGAAGCTATGGCAGCAAACTAGAAGAATGAATGAAGTCATCACACATCTTTGAATCGAAAGTAGACATCCCACAGCTAGGTCTCCTCACCTACAATGGAACACTGCTCAAGTGGATAGCTCCACCTCCACAGCAAAAAATTTGGTAAGAAAAAGAAGACCTTGATGAAGTGGATGTCTTGCTCAAAATTCTAAGGTGAGTGTGGATCTTTTCACATTGTTAAAGATTGCACCCAGCCTACAGAAAAAGGGTGCTCCAGCAAACTAGTGGTGAACAATTAAAATGCTTGTATAAACTTTTAATTGATGCCACTGGATCTTATTCTAGCAAGGAATGAAGAAGATCCCCGAGCATTTACATGTTCACCGCCTCTAGGAGGTTTTACCTTTTTCCAATGTATTACTTGATGGGGATCTCCCCTAAACATCATGCCATATCACATTATGAAGAAGTGTGGTTTTGAGGTGGACAAGAGAGCTTCTATATTGCTAAGATCTTTTTATAATGCTAAAAAATTACTCCTATTGGTGTGGTGACTAAAGTGTTCGTTATCACGTAGGCATAACTTGTGAAGCTGCTAACTTTATTGTGGTGGCTTTTGAAGATATAGGAGATGAATCGATATTTATGACCTACTCTTAGGGAGGAGATGGTTGGCTACCGTGGATGCTAGGCCAGTTTTATCTCAAGGGAGATGTACCATCTCCAATGGCTCTCAAACCGCTACTATTTACAAACCAAGAAGGCTCCTATGACTCCAAAGAAGAGGTAAAACTTTATTAAAGAAATGCTAATTGAGGAGCCTTTGGGATCTTAACAGGTTAAAAAACACAAGACCAAAAGAAAATATGAAATGGTTTCCCCTTATTATGGAGTGTGCACTTCCCAAAAAACAAGGACCAAGGGTTTTATGGTTTTGATGGAGGTATTTCTAAAAACTAAATATTGCATCATCATTGCTATTTTGAAAGATTCTTTCTCACAAACTCTTTAGCTAAGGTAGGAAGAATTTTTCCTCAAGTCATTAATGTGGCGTAATATAAAGCTTTTGATTGCGGTCTTCAAGAAGCAAAAGTTATGGATATTGCCAATATCCATATTTATGGTGATTCACAATTAATTTGCAAACAAATTCGGGGAGATTAGCAAACAAAGAATACAGATATGGAGCTTTTGAAGAATCGAGGCAATGGGAGTGCTCTCAAGTTTTGCTTCATGGAGGATCCACTCATATCCCAAAGAGAAAAAATTTTTTTTGAGGCCGATGTCTGTAGGGAAACTCTCATGTCATGGTTTTGACTGAGGGAGCTATTCTGAAGATGACCTTGATGACAATGAAGTAAAAGTACTCTGTCCTATTCTCTGACCATTGATGCATCAAAGAAAAAGAGATATCAAGAGATTGTGATCACAAAATGGTACACCTAGAACTCGCTTGTTGGAGATCTGATTGAATATCAAAACAAAGGGGAGCATACAAATGTTTTTTGAAGAAAGAAAAGATATTTGCTTGGAATTACCGAGAACTATCGGTATCAAAACGGGTATGCCAATTTGAAATTAAAAATCAAAGGAAGGTTAAACATGTTTTTCAAAATTAAGGAGGATTAATGCTTCACTATGGGATTAATAAAGGATGAATTGAATAAGATGTTAGATGCGGTGTGTGATTATTGAAATCATTAATCGAGAATGGGTATCTTGCATTGTTCCCCGTGGAGAAGAAGAGTGGTGCCTTAAGAATTTGCATTGATCAACAGATCTCAACAAAAGCCACCATCAAGGATTGTTACCCTTGCCTTTTTAAAAGAGATCCTATATATTGCAGCGAATAAGGAAGCGGTATTCATTTTGATGGATTCTCGTGATTCAATCGGTCTGCATCAAAGAAGAAGACCATAAAAAACTTCTTTATCACCCCTGGGGTACATATGCTATGAAAAGAATGCCTTTGGTTTGATGAATGCTCCGGCTACTACTCCAAAGGCGATGGATGTTATTTTCAAATCCATGGCTGAAGAGTTCAGGGTGTACTTAGATGACCTTTGCTTTAGGCTCTCATCCATCTAATCATGTGAGCTACTTGCAAAAATTTGTTCTTTGTGCGTGGAGTTCAGGAGTCAATCTAAATCCAAAGAAATGCATCTTTTTGCATCAAAAAGGACAACTCTTAGGGCATTAGCATCCAGCCAAGGCATTCAAGTTGCTCAAGACAAGATTGAAGCTCTCAAAAATTAGCACCTCCCAAGAACTGGAAACGGTCAAAAGTTTTGTTGGTGCTGACAAGTTTTCACCTAATGTATATTCCTAATTTTGCTCATATTTTGAGTCCCATTTCTAGGTTGACAAAGGGTAGGTAAGTTTTCCAGTCTGAAAAATATACCTATCCACATGGACTTAGAATGCGCGAGAAAGGCTTTGACTTCCCTCATTCTATCCATATGTGAAGCCACACTTTTTGAAAACCAGATTTGGATATGCCATTTGAAGTTTATATTCTTGTTACTAAAAAAGCTATAGGGTTAGCTTATTTTAGGAGATAAGCACACCATAGTGTTTCAAGTAAACAATGGTTTGTCTCCCAGAGGAGAGATATACGTAATGGAAAAAGAATCTGCTGCCCTCATGTTCTTATCAATAGGCAGGACACTTTGCTTCAAGAGTCAAGTCCAAGTCTACATGAAGCAAAATCCAATGGGACTCTTTTGTTTGGTAAGGGCAACCAAGAAGCCAAAAATCCAAAGATGGGCTTGTAAGTTGCAAAGCCATGATATTTGTAAAATTACATTACGACGGTGCAGTCCCATTTATTTGCCTTATATATTTTGACCATGAAGATGAGTTGGATCC
Source organism: Isoetes taiwanensis (assembly GCA_021234155.1). Classification (NCBI taxonomy): domain Eukaryota; kingdom Viridiplantae; phylum Streptophyta; class Lycopodiopsida; order Isoetales; family Isoetaceae; genus Isoetes; species Isoetes taiwanensis. The sequence goes on from JAJEKV010000091.1 coordinate 2,918,878, forward strand.
GCCGGACATTTCACTTGGCAAGAGCTCATAGAGGTAACCCCGAGGATCAGGCCCGATGGTGGTTGGCAAACAAACCTATTAGAGACTTCTTACAACATGGAATCATCTCTTCAAGCTTCACTTCAAAAACCAAAAAAGGAGACTCAAGGATAAATGCGTGCAATTCAAGATGATAGACAATGTTTTGTGCAAAGTCAAACCGAGATGGAGTCTTGTGAGGGTGTAAATGAAAGTGTCCGCCGACCATCAGGGAAATGCACAAAGGTATTTGTGGAGGGCATTTGTTGGGTGATACTACAAAGAAAAAAGATTCTCATTCGGATACTATTGGCCTCTTGTTTTTAAAGATTATGGATATTATAAAGACTTGCCATCAATGCCAAATCTTTAGCAAAAGAATTTTACTTCGGTACTTCTTAATCCCATCATATCCGGGACCCTTTCAAATTTGGGGGATTAGATATTATTGGCCCTATTAACTTTTCTTCTGTGTCATCAACATATCATTGTACCTGTGTTATTTCACTAAATGGGCAAGCTATACCCTTTGAGACAGCCAATGCCGCCACAACCGCGCGATTTTTTATATGAGTATGTTTGTTCGGTTTTGTATTCCTTTTCGGTTGCATTACGATTAGGGGCACGCCTTTTGTTAATGAAGTTATTGCTAACTTGTTGAACATCTGAAGGGTCAAGCACTACCAAAAGCTCTCTGTTATCCCAAGGTAATGGACAAGTCAGACCACTAATAAAGTCTTGAAAATATCTTGCATAGGCGGTTGAGATCAACAAGAGAGATTGGCATGTCAAAATATTGGATGCACTTTGGGCTTATAGAGTCACTATCCAAAACGGCTACCAAATCCATACACCTTTCAATTTGGTTTATGGCATAGAAGCGAGTTCACCGGTAGAACTTGAATTATCCTTCCTTGAGATTTAGCTCACAAATTGTGCTTTTGAACATGCCTTTGGAAGGCGGATCGATACATTTGGATGATGCAAAGTGAGAACACAAACTTGCCGAAAAAAGGCTAAAGATCCACATTTTTTTGTTGTACACAAAAATACAAGGCACCTTTAAGAAGGGAGAGCTTGTTCTCAAATGGAACAAGCTGAGGATTCAGCTGGCAAATTTGGATAACATTTGGGAAGGGCCCTTTGTAGTGTGGATCCCTCAAGCAGCACTAATTTTATTGGTTGTGAGGTTGTTGCAAAGAATGCCACTTGCCAAATCCTATCAATATCTTGCACCTGAAAGGTATTGGGACCAGCATGCTTGCTTGTCCTCTTCTTTCATTAAAAGGTTTAGAGATTTTTAGTAGGTTTAGAGTAGTTAAATCGGTTGATTTTTAAACAACGGTTTGACTTTGAGCATATTCCTCTAATAGAATTGGTTTCATGTTTATAGGTTGATCTGATCAAACAATAGTATAAATGATCTCAAGAACAGGGTTAATCACGATTACCAAGTGTCATATGCCGAGGAGCATCCTTCTTCCATTTTTTTCAATTGTCTCCTAAGCATTCCTACCATCCATCTAGCCTTTTTATTCTTTGTTTTCCAATACCTTAATAGCACTCTGCAAAATCACCTTCACCATCATAGTAGAGTTGCAAGGATTTGAGACTAATTGGTTTATGTGTTGTTTTCATGACAAAAATCTTCCTCCATATTTTTCCATCCGTCTTTGGCAGCCCTACCTTCCATTTGGACTCCTTTTTCTATTCTCATTCTCTAAAGAAGAAAAAGCACTCTCAATTCATTTTTACCATCACGTAGATTGTAACTTGTTGAAGACCAGGAAGGAGACATACATTTTCTTGTTTTGGCAGTTTCAAACACTTTCACACTCACTTCATCCCCATTTCATCATTACTTTGTCATATACACACTCACTTTTTATCTCCTCACTTATTATATTCATTCACCATCATTCCATCACCATCTTGTCATTTTCATATTCACTTTTGCCTTCTCTCATTTTACTATGCCCATTCACATTATCACATTTCCCTCAACATTTACATTTCACACTCTTATAGACCTCTTGGTACAAGTTGAAGACCCCTCTAGTTATTCATTTTTTACATTATATGGCTGAGGGGACCAGCCTTTTTCTTGTTTTTTATGAGATGTTGCCCCAAAGGGGCAACATACATCAGGATCCATGCATTCAAACCCAGTCAACTTATCTTGGAATACTAGGTCAAAAGTTTGGAAGTTTTTTTGGTATTTCAACATTGATATGAAGGTCAGAAGGTGTTCATTCTTCAAGTCAACAAATTGCTCAAGGCTCAAAACTCACATGAGGTGGTGCTTTATGAAGGTCAGGGTGCTTTTGGTCAATATGCTCTAGAAGATTCCAGGTTAAAATTTGGAAGGCATTTTTGAAGATTGGAAGTTCAAAGTTTGGAACCTATGGTATTTGATTCATTCTCTAGCCATTCTCCTCATTTTATTCTTGCCCCTTGAAAATTCCTAACCTTCTTTTCCCTATACTCATACCTCCCTTTTTTCCACTCTATATTCCATGTCTCATTCCCATTCCCTTTATTTAAACCATTGTGCCACTTCCCTACCTTATTTGTCAAAGTTTTCTATCTCAAATCCTTGCCTAGCCATATTTTTCTTTTTTTGTACTTCAACCCCTCATGGGACCCCATTGTTCAGCCTTTCTCATTGCCATAATTCCTCACCTTGGTGATCACTATTCATTTCCTTCTTCTACTACCTTTGCACCTCATGTGGCATGTGTCTTACTCAGAGATTAAGTTAACCTAGAATATTCTATGATTCCATCCCAAGTAATACCAAAAGTTCCATGGTCTCTAAAAATTTCCAAGTATTCCTTGCTTTTTTCTATGGAGACCTTTAAAACCATGTAGAAAATTCAAAATACCAAAATACGGCATATTAGAGATATACTCTAAAAATCTCTGAGGTCATTAATAAATACCTCCTGAAAAATCAACTCGAGACTTGGAATCACGATAGAGGGCTTCGGGAGAATAGTCAGGAGAGATGGGAGTTTACAAGCAGTATCTCGAGAGAAGAACCCAAGAAAGCATCGTTATCACGAAGTACATGTGGGAGCGCCATTGTATGGAGCTCCAGCATTTGGGGCTTGCATTTTGGATCCGGAGGAAGAGTTAGATTGGGGTTCGCGAGATTCTTCAGAGGGCCATGGTAAACTATCTTCACAGTCATAGCCCAGAGCCTTCCTTCCGGTCCTTGTTGCTCAAATGGATAAAGAACAAATTAATCCCGATTTTGATGTGATGAAGATTGAGCGGAGGAACCATAGCAGCCGCGGCGTGAAGCCTAACATGGATCTGACCTAGCGAGGAAAAGAACATGGGCATTCGCTCCGAGCAAGGGCATGGGTTACACCATCCGACTTTCAATCAGGTTTTTCAATCAGTCTTTGGAGTGCAGTTTGGAGTGTGGGGGCAAGATAGAAGCAGGAAATTAAAAGCAGGAGGAATTAAAGAGGCGAACTTGGCCGGAATTAGTGAATTCGTGGGTAAATCTGCAGGAAATTCGGCGAGTGAAGAAGCAGTTTGGCCGATTGCATTTGTTCTTAGAGGCCACTCCATTAGAGATGTTTCATGTCTGACAATACTTCCCTTCTTTGCATCTTCAGTTGTCTCGAATGTCCTAGCCATACCCTCGTTTTCTGTCCACATTTTTTCACATACCACAATTATAGTCCTTCTTCCATTTTTCTGAGATCCCATGGTTAATCAGGCATTTTTCTTGCCTTCATCCACTTTGCATATCATGTCTCCACATTCGATTTACATTTTGCATAGTTTTACATACATCTTGCATCTTTTGCTTCATTCCAATCAGGTTAAGCAGTTTTTTTGAACTCCCCGTCCGGTTTTATCTTGTTCTTGCCAGAAAATACCACGTTTCTTGTTTTTTTTCTTGCTTTAAAGTGGCCATGGCATTACTTGGCCCAATATTGGCAAAGGGGTTCTGTCCCCATCATAAAATTAGAGGCGGTGCATGAGATAACAATGGGCAGGCACACAAAAAATGGAGTAGCACAACTTTATTATTCCAATTCAATCCACCACCTTTGCTTTTGCAAGCAAATAGCAACTAGGATTCTTACTTTGAGGAGAATCTGTAGGCTCTATCTGGAAATTGAAAATGGCAAAGCATTGGGCTTCTCAGGGTGATTCCTTCCGGTAGTATCGGTGATTCCATACGTGAATAGCAATGTGTTGTATGATTATATGCGAGGTGGGATACGTGAAATGGTGATTCCATCTCCGCGAATAGGGCGTTCGTGATTCCATTCGGCGAATAGCATGCGTTTGTGATTGGAGTAAATGGAATGCTGGAGTAGTTAAGTGATTCCTTCAGGACCATTTCTTGGGGTGATTAGTCACGGTGGAGCAACTGGGGGAGATTCCATGCATAACAGAGGAGAATTATAGATTGATACCACTTGGAAGGTATATATTACGAAAGTAACCGTGATGCGAGCGAAGGGCACTACAGTACGGATAGCGGGGTTGACTTGGTGATTCTGCGCGGGAGAATATCTTGCGATGGAATCACAATAGCGAAGTAAATTTTCACCGTCGAGGAACCATATGGATTTTAAGGCACGAGAAAGGCGTCATTTTGAGCTAGTAATAAATCTCTTAGCTATGAAGGGTGGTATTTAACAAATCTATTATTAAAACCCCGCTAAAGGAACAATTCAGATGTGAACTCTTGGAAGTATGAGACAAAGGTACGCCATCAATGTGACTATAGTATGGAGTTAGCTGTTTGTGCTTCGGATAAGTGCGACCATGGGCAACCCGACAAAGGAAATGTCATGGAAGAAAAACATCCTCATCTTTTTATTTCCAAACAATTTGTTGTTTTGATTGCTATGTTGGTTTTGAAGTCTTTATACCAAAGAAGGGTTTTAGGACATTCTAAATTTTGGACCTTTAGACCTTAATGTTCTGATGTGTTACCGGGCTAGACATTGTCTCTCTCTTTCTTGTTGCACAACAAATCTTAGCTGAATCACACTTGATATTTAATGGTTTATGATACATTCAGGCAGTTCATTTCATGGGATTGTTTGTATGTCTTTGTATATTTGCTCTGATAGACCATGTGATAATTTGTTATCATGCCATTTTAATCACATTTGATTTTAACAAACAAGGCGGCTCTAACGTAATAATGGCAAACCTCAAATTTTGGATTCCTTTGGGTTTTTCTTTCTACCGATGCATGTTCCTTCTTTCCATGATCATACAATACATGGGAGTATACATACTTTTGCAATGTGCATCTTACTAACGGTGTGAACTTTACTTTGGCAAATTGCAATCACTATTCACATTTTGGTATGTATTGCATTTCCTGATTTAGGTTCTTGGCGCTTCCGTGAAATATCCCACAGCCCAACTCGACCGCAAATTTCAAGGTATATAACAAAAAATAAATTCAATATTATTAAGATTTACATGTAATATCCACGTGGCCTCTACTCTCCACCCGGCCTCTAAGATTCCACCCCCACACGCCTGGATGTTCCACGTAAGGGTGGGTTGATTGGCTGAAGGAATCTAGGCTTGGGGTGTAGATAGGTTTTTTTAAAGATGGGCTAGGCACCTAATAATCACCAAGGTTTTATATTTGAAGGCCAAAAATGAACGATTTTTTTATTTTTGCAAAAGGATCTTTTTGATGCTCGAAGATGCCGGAATATTTTTTGCAAAGAGCACTTTTGAATTTTGGCCTAAAAATGGGGGGTGTATGGAAGGTGATGTGGCATGATGGCATGATGAGTTGGCAATGGTAAGGGTGACATGGCAAACAAGGGTGGTGAGGTGTCAAACAACTTGGCTAAGAATATTTTTCTAGTCAAAAACTTTGATGAGGTGGACATGATGTGTATGACATGTGGAAGACATGGAGGTGTTGGTGATGATGTGGCATGATGAAGTGTCTCCCCTTATGGATTCAACCATGTAATTTAAAGAACTTTTTGCAAAAAATAGAATTTCAATGGGGTGACACGGTATGGTATGACATGGCAATGTGGATGACATGTATGGTGACTTGGCCTTTTGAGTCTTGTCATAGATCATATAATTTGCATTTTCTAGGCAAATTTTGACTTTGAGTGCTTCCTCGTGAATTTTTGCATTTTCTCATTTTTGACTTTTAGAGAGAGGAGGTTGACTTTTGACCATATGCATGACCAAGTCAAGTGGAATTTTGTGCTTGAATGATATGGTGATGGCATGGCAAGTGTGTGGAATGTGAATGACATGTAAAGGGGGTTTTGACTAGAAAAAAATCTTCAAGGCCAATTGAGAAAGGGGTGGTCTCCCCGCCATGAAACTTGGTCCCTAGGGTAATGTTGACGTTTCGAAGTCCATTGGCAGAGCCAATTACGCTTTGAATAGTGGAGTTACCCGGCCCATCGCCAGGCATTTGGGGAGGACTTTCGTGGGCAAGTCAAGCTTTCGAGGGATTTTAAGGATTTGTCTTTTGGGCCAAGACCCTCCCTCTTTGTGGATGACACGGTGCAAGATCCCGACAAATATGACATGGCAAGGGTGCCAAAATACCCACCGTTGTCCGACATCTTGTTGTTGGGAAGCCGAAATGGCTTAGTATGTCACACCGGTATGGCAAGCATGGATGCACCACTAGAGTTGTATAACATGCAAATTTGTATGATCAAGATTGTCTTTCAGGTCTTGTTGCAGCAGAAAGGTCAAGTGATTTAGATCACTTGCATTATCAGTATCCATTTAGGTGTACTATGAAGTCTCCTAGACTTGTCAATCCGCCATCAAGAGGAGGTTTGCATGAGAAGTTAAGAACCCTATGGGGGTTGTTCTGTGTCTAGGCAGGCACATGTATCACTAGACATATAATTATTGCTAATTATATTGTTTTTTATTGGTTTGCATAGTCCCTCCCTTGTTATAGAGATTTTTATTTGCATCGCCGCATAATACCAAATTTCTCTAGAGATTTTCAAGTTTTTTCAATTATGTTTTATATTTTATGTTCATATTTTTTAATTATGAACACATTATTTGTGGCTCCAAAGCATAAAATAAGACGCATAAATATAAGCCGCCACACTACTAAAGTGCATTTTGTAGTCTTACATAAATGAGACATTAACAAACACTAGTGAAGACTATCACATTAAAAAATAAGGCCACATATTGGTCAATAAGTGGTATCTTATTTTATGGTGAGGGAAGTCCCTCAGTAAAAGATAAGACTCTATTTTCCTTAAAAGTAGAAACCTAATCTATCCTAACCTACCCGAAAGCCTTCCCGAACCTAAATGAGACAGGTCTTACTTTAAATAGTGTGAAAACAACTTTATCATTTTTTGCTTAAGTGGCATATTTTTATTGAATACTTTTAAAAAATTAAACAAATGTGTGAAAAATAGCCTTATTTTACTTGCAATCTTTCCTTGCCCATTATTCTTAGCTGGTCCACTATTCCTTCACCCCCACCAATAGTCTACATTTTCTTACCCTAGAAACAAGTAGAAAAATGAGATCTTTACCTAAAAACTAATTCACACAAGGAAAATATTCATAATCCATGTGGCTAAGCATATCACATATGAGTTGATTTTTAATGCGTGAACATGGCAAATTGACAACAAATAAATGGATAATAGGCAAATTTAATGGCATGTTCCCTAGGTTGTTAATCTTATAGTAATGCTAAGAAACATTTCAGCGATTTTTGTTTTAGTTTGTACTAACATTTTTGTCTTCCCCGAGAAAGTCAAGGAATATTGTTCCTCTGACATCCACTATGCTTTTAAGAAAAGGTATAATATTAATTCCATTTTGCAGAACAATATGTTGCCGCTGCCGGTAGGATTATTAGTTTGCAAATACTATATAGGGATCAGGAATAAAACGCATTGGTGTTGAGCGGCCGTTGCAACAGATAAAAACGAGGAAATTACGAGAAAATAAGTTGATAACAATTTGTTACTCACGGGTTACAGTAACACAACTGCTGCATTTATGGATAGACAGTTGATAAATTGTAGTTCTTTGTTATGATAGAATAGAAATTACAAAACATCTGACATGCAACATGTTGAAAGCCGCTAAACAAGGGTGCATGCTGGATGTCAGATGCATATAGTCTTGATGAATTTGGATGCAGTCGATCATCCAATGAACATAATGGTGAGCAAGGCATTTTTTGGCAATAAAAAGCAAGGTTTTGCTACCATTGCCTCTATTTGTACAAAAGTTGAGGCAAAATGTGCCATAAAATAATCCTGCAACAGAAGGATAAGAATGTTATTTCCAAAGTAGTCTGTGTATAAGAACGTTGAATTTAAATAACTACAACTTACTTTTGGATTAATTAACGAAATTATTGCAATCGTTTCTGAGTCTCATCTGTAGCCTTGGAACCGCTCAGTGCTGGTTTTCCTTCCTCCGAGTCCTTGGCAGTTCTGCTTAACATGTTTGTTAGCTTGGTATTTTCACTTCCATTCCTTTCCGATGTAAAAGGACCGCTTATTGCTGCAGGTCCTAAAGAACCGTTGTTTGGCATTACGATCGTAGATTGGGACTCATTTTTCTGTGTTTTGGTTAGCAGTTTGAGGCTTCACATTGTTACTAGAAATAGAGCTTGCCAAATGTATGGGCATTAAACAAAGACCCTTGCTCTGAAGGTACTGCATAGCTGTGCCCATGTCCTCCATCAGTCGTGCAACTTGCTTCTCTGTTAACGAGATGCCTTCCTGAAATCTCAACAAATTTCCTTACAATCTAGAAACATATACACTAGCAAAAAAATAACTACAGAGATTCACACGTGGTACCTCTGCAGGAAGGTCTGCAACCATAGATGAAACTGCCCCAGCACTACCTAGCTGACTCATGCTTAATACCTGCACCATCCAAAAGGTTCATAGTCAAATTGCCAAAAATAGACGAAATGCTACAAAACAAAAGGACTAACCTTCACTTTGCAGTTGAAGAAACTTCACATAATCGATAATTTCATCCAGCATAGATGCCTTGTCCGTCTGCATGACAGTAATCTTATCAGTTAGAGTTTCCAAACATAACTATGCAAATGAATAGAACCAAAATTTAAAAGAACTTCCAAATATCTCACTACTATTGCCTTTAGAAAATCTCATCAGATTCAGACTGCAATGGCTCTTGAAGTATTGACATAAATAAATGTCTGTAAAAAAGAATGATACTCATTCCAGCTTCAAGTTAATGAACCATGAGATTCCTACACAATTTGGACGTAAATGCAGTTGATTATGATGAAAAAAATGGACCAGCTTTATTATCGTATGTTTCCAAGCAATAAGATATTTGACAACATGGGCTAGACATCTATCCTCCACTGGATCTTCACAAAACTTCAAACTTCTTAGTAGTTTGACCATGGACTTACTCTCTCCAACGTTTATTGAACAGCTTGTACTAAATATCTTTTTAATGGACAAAGATAGTCATTGTATTTGACAGTTCTTTATACATTACATGCCAATCAAAATTAGCTCATATTACCTTGTTGGAATTGGGAACCAGCTCCTGCAGTGCTTTCATCCTTTCGGCAATTCTTTTTCTCCTAAGCTGCAAATATCATATGAACATCATGAGGTCCAAAGGTAAGCTTATTGCTTGTTTAGATTGTTCCCTCCAGAGCATAAGTCCTTAATGACAAATGAAAAAGTGCCAAACTTACCCCTTTCTGCAATACTATGTGGATCAGTAGCTTGGCCTCTACGAGCACGCACCCGGAGGCCTTGATCCTCCAGCAGGGTTACTGTTAGTCCCTGTTGATTGTTGAGAAACAGATGTTTGGCCCCCATATGCCTGACTTGATACCCCCTTGTGTGGACTTCTGCTCCTTGAGATGGCTGCAAATCAAGCTGAATTTTAGAAAAATGAGAGTTACACATAAGAAACCTGGATTCTTGAAATGACAAGCTTCCCTTTAGTAAAATTCAGTCTTAGGCATGGTAAAGAATTAGACCTGAATATGCTGATCTGTTAGCTTCCAATTTGTGTTTGCAAACCAGCGAGAGTATTAAAAAGGCCCCCTTGAAGCCCATCCTGAACCTGCATAGCGTACTCATTCCTTAGCAAATATATCCAAAGCAAGCAGGAGCAATTTAGGCGGGGAACACTTGTGCTTACAGAATTGGGAACAGCTTCTTCATTTCTTTATTCTTCTTGCCCAGAAGCTGAGCTTCAGTGGGTGTAGCGTCAGTTCCCAAGCTTGGAACCAAGTTGAGCGGAAGAGATGAAGCTGCGTTATCTGCATAAGGCTGATGCCAAGGCGTGACTATGGGGGGGTGGGGATTGACGACCCCTTACTACTAGCACTTGTTTCGGTAACGGAATTTTGAGGTATTGTCTTTGATTCAGCTGCAATTGGCCAGATTTATCAGGAGAGACGGTCTCAGATGGCAAGGCAGCTTTTTCTATTATCATGCAAAGGAGTACCATTTTGCCTAAGCAATGTAGATCCGTCAGCAGAATAGCAAGAACCCTCGGTTACGGTAGCACTGTCAACCCCAGTCCCTTCTTCTTTCCCATTCTGAATTGGGCACCCGCCAAAGCTTGGGCATTTTCCAGGATTTCTTGAGACATCGAAGGCACGTTGAATTGTTTAGCACCCCTGAAGGGAAAGCATTGACTCAATCCCTACTCCCGAAGTTTGAGCCGCACTATAATCCCAGTTTGCCCTAGCCAGTCCACCTGCTTCAACCCAAGGCTGCATTGCAAAAATCTGCTCCAGCATCTCGTCCATTCCTGCCTGTCCCTGATGCTCTAATTGCTCTAGGCTTTGGCCTTGTGCTCGATCTTGCAGCTGATTGAGTAATGCCATTTGGGAAGTGCTCAAAGGGGGCTGGTTGCTATTGATCCCGTGAACGGGACCCCCAGAGCTCAGCATAGCAGAAGACTGCATCAGCAGGGTAGGGAAGGGAGCGAAAAAGAAAAGCAAGGCGGCTTGCTATGGCGGATCTTGAGCAGATCCCCTATATTCTAATGCGGTGATGCGGTTGGGCAGAGAGAGAGAGAAAGGGTAGGGTAAGGTAGAGACTTGCGCCTTAATACTGATACTGCTCCGGCTGCAGTGCTGCCTGTGTTAGTGGCAGAGAAGCACTGACTGACTCACCAAGCTTTGATCAGCAATGTGAGAGGCGATTAAGAAGGAGCTGCAGAGTGCTCAGAATATAGCAAATGCCCAAATTTAAGAACAAACCGCTTCTCCTATAGAATATTCTCGTACCAATATTCTTCTCGCCAGCTCTACGGCCCCCTTGTTAACAAATTAATAACTCCGGTTTAAAAAGCTTTTCATTCTTGTTATTTTTACAGAGATAATAACATATTATCAATATACACTCTAGGATAACCTTAACCACCCGTGGTTTCCTCGCCACTTAGAATGACTTGGAGCAGATGCAGAATGACTTAGAGCAGATGCAGAAAGCTTTCCTAGCATTGGCCCTGGGTAAAGTCCATCGCTCTATACCAAATAACCGCCGCAGAGATAGGCTTCGGCTTTTCGTGAGGGGGGGCCTTGATCGACTTTTCATCATCTACTTCCGTAAAGTAGTTAGTATGGACGATAGTCGATCCCTAACCTCGCTTATACCGCGGACAATGGGGCCTCACGCCCAGCAAAGGCCTCACGGCTGCGAAAAGAGAGCTCAATGGTTGGCCGATGGAATGTGCAGAGCATAGGTGCATTCGAAAGTGCAAATAGAGGCGCACGCCACAACCTAAGACAATACCTTGATATGTTCCTCGAAGCTCGGAGATGCCAACACCCTTTGAATAGGTCAAGACGCGACATTACCAATGCCACATAAATCCCATGCCGGAGAGGGGCCCACAACGCTACCTCGGCACCCATTTATTCATGAAAAAACGCTGGATCCATTGCCTCTATCCGCGATATGTGCACACCGCCTCGATTGAGATGAGGAGATGGATCGCGAGTCGGGGCTGTGAGAGGCTTTGTCAACCCCGCCAAATTGAAGTTGCGGAAGACAAATGCCACACCCTTCAGAGTCAGTCCGACATATGACGAATTTGGACACGCTTATACCGAAGCTAGTCTAGCCCCGGTCACCGCAGATGAGATGTTCATGGCCTCGATGCGATGCTAGGATCATACCTTTAAGAGGTCATGGATCGCTCGGATCGGGTTCTGGCCCCTGCACTCACCGATATGTCTATATATTTCTTTTCCTCATGATAGATGTCCAGCATGCCTTGACATCACTCTTATACATGTCACCATTTTTTCCCCAAAACCCTTCTGAGGGGTTCTTTTTAATCGGGACAAAGAATGCATTTGTAAACGCCCTTTTTGGGTCTCATAGGCCTATTGGGTTCCATGGATCTATAAAAATTCTATTCTATTCTATTCTATTCTATTCTATTCTATTCTATTCTATTCTAGGTTTACAGGTCGAGATCCGATCTAAGCCGTCCATTAAAGTGTTGTTACCAATTTAATAACAACCATTGGTTCCAAAATTTCTAGTCTTTTCTCTCATAACATCTTAGAGTGTTAGCATGTAATTTCACAAAATCCTAGAACAATATAAACATGACAGTGATTATCAAAACATCACAGTGTTTATTACAGATTATCACAATAATTATTATCACATTTTTAAGACATGGAACAATGTATCTGTACAGATTGTAGACATGCAATTCTACTATACAAACTGATGTACAAAGATTCTGTTGTAACTAGAACTGTTTTATAACTGCCATGCTTTCCACTGTTGTAAATAGCCATGTTTTCCACTGTTGTTTTGGTATTATAAAGATATGCAAATGGTCCACAAAAAAAATTGCTTAAATATTAGACACAAAACTAAATGAAATTTTGTCATAAGTCTTAAGAAAAAATTGTACAACTTAGCTACAACGTTGTTTAAAAGTTGTAACAATGCACTTAAAATGCAATACAACCTTGACAAAAAGCTGTCATTATTTCGACAAGATATTTGACAGTGTAGCCTATGACACAATTCTTGATAATAAGAGACGATTTTATGTCAAGAAAGTAGCAACCATCACAAAGTTGTCACTACGCTTAATGTCTTGACACAAGGGTTGACACCTGCACTCCCATCCTCTTATAGTGGTCCACCTTGAGGAACTCATGTTTTTGACGCATACAAGACAAGTACTAGCAAGCCTATAACTGTTTCTTCTTGCATTTTTTCTTCCCTTCTTGTTGGTTAGTGCACATCTTTATTATAATTTAAAAATTTAAGCCCTATAACTCAAAATTTCTATAATTTAGCCCTATAATGCATCCCTATAACTATATAAGAAGCCGCTAGTAATGTAACTGAATGGTCATAGTTACAAAGTGTATCCACGTGATTCATGTCCCGTTAAATCCTTAAGATTGTCGCCGTGAATTCCTTTGTTGGCGCAGCCCTTGTGATTGCATAGTGACACAAAGTCTTGTTGCTTATCTTGAGGCCTATCAACAAAACAAGAAAAAATTAGCATTCAAAATTTGGAAACTTGACAACAACAAAAGGGACGAAAAAATACCTATTAATGTCCATGATCTTTTTCAACTTTAGAAATTTTGTTCCACCTAAATTTGTTTTAGCACACCAAAGATCCAAAGAACAAATGTCTTAATCGGGGCCTTGAGAAAATGGCTTATCACAAACATCTTCACCATCAAGCATCGATGGAAGTCGAAGTCGGAGAAATATATTTTTAAAAGTCTTGTATGTCTTTGTTAACTCCGCTTCATACACCTCAACAAAGCTCGCAAGTCCGATTCCTTGCAATTATTCAAATCTCCTCGATGGTTTTTTACAATGCCTTTGTATAAACTTGTATGGATACATTATAACAAAGATAAATTATTACAAAGAGTAGCAACACATACAAAAAAAAAGAAAAAAGAAAAAAAAAAAAACTGGACCTAACAACCACCTTCCCATGCCTCCTTTCCCCCACGAATCGAAAATTGGTTATACAAGAGAGGATAACCCAATTAAGAAGGCCATTTAGAGTCGATGGCAAGAATTCTTCCACCGCAAGGACCTTCACAATCATTGTGAATAATACAACACTTACATCTAAAATACAAGTAAAATACAAGCATCTAGCTAATCTAGTTGCAAAAAAAAATTCTTCTAATTACCTTATCGCTTATCATGTTTAATAACTGATTTCTTGGTTGGTTTGCCATAATATCCGCTATCACTTTACTAGTCAGCTTCTTTAGCCGCTAACTAAAAATGGATGCTCAAACACATTAATATCCATTTCATCCCTAACTCCATAAAAAAAGGGAATGGAGAGTGCACTTATAACGAGAAATGCAAGAATCGGGCCGAGGTGGAGTTGGCTATTGAGTCTTGGGGTCTTTTTCCTATAGATAAGAGAGTTATTGACAAGGCTAGCAAATCATAGTCTAATTCCGCTTTTGCCCCTCTTCCAAAATCTATATAAGGATAAGATCAACCACAAAACACGTGGAGGTGGGACCTTGAACTTGAAGATCGTGAATGCTCACAATAGAGCCCATAGTACTACCCCCTGATTAGTCTAGGGACTCAGTGATATCCCCCTTTGATGACCGCGACCTGAACACGTGTTTAGGTACCATAAGGAGAACATAAGATCAAGATACATTAATAATGGTTTTACTAATGGAATGATACTCTTGGTACAAAATGTGGTCCGCAGGACTACCATTCCGAGATAATTATGGAAATTAATGTCATTCGGTGATGCTTCAATCCTAGTTTTTGGGAATTTATAGGCCTTATTTCCATGAGTCATTTCTTCATCTTTGTTGAGTCGTTTCTTCTTCTTTGTGAAGCACTAGATGGATAAGCTTGAGTAAAGTTGCTTAGTTTTGGAGCCATTGATTTTTTACCATTACATTCTCATTCTATTGTACTAGATCATACAACCAAACACAAGGTTGCGAAATCGCTATTTGCATCAAGATTCCTACCATATATTGATGAATAATAAGTTTGAAAATGGAGATGTAGATGGATTCTTCTTTTAGCATTTCATTTCTCTTTAAGGACTTTGTTTAGAACAAGGTTTATCAACTTATTTCTTTTCTCTATATTGGTCTCCATCAATGGTAAACCACTTCTCCTCCAATTTTCTTTTTTGTTAATGTTCTTCTTTGCAGTGTGATGATGTAGCTTTTTCTAAGCCTATAGGCAGCCTTGTGGTATGGAGGCTGTGAATTTAGACCACTTTTTTCATGGTATTCAAGACTTTACCAGAAGCCCACAATTACATAGTCAATAACTTTGTTCAAATTCTTCCCTTTTAAACAATTGATTAATCTATACGCTTCTTTCAATGGACAACTAGCTATGTTGGTCCTAATTGCGTGTTCAAAACCTATTGTTGGCTAATGCTGAAATTTAAGGACATGAATTTACGTATAAAATATGGTGGGGAAAAATTGGAAGTGGCCATTTGTGTCCATGCTCCTCTTTGTGTGTGATGATTTATAGGATTGAAATTATGGGCTTTTCAAGAATCCTTGCAAATTATCATGCTCAAGTTTAGTTGTTTTCAAAAAAAGCATTCAATGGATTAGAATGGCATTCCATCATTAATAAAGAAAGTAGCAATTGCAAGAAATGCTACACTAATACAAGAGGTATGGCATTACATTATTCAAGCATCGCATTCCTTTCTACTTTTGTGATGGAAGCTAATGTAGATTAGAATCTCATATATGTTGCACCATGAAGCTGTAATGAAAGGAGATTTCAGAATTGTGTTAACCTTCAAATTATTAGGGCTATAATCCATTGGTGCACTTAGTAATCTTCATGCATAGATATTACATGTACAAATGTAAAAATTGACTCTTCTTATGGTGCCTAAGCTATTGTTTTAAGAATCAAATTATGTGTTTATACCTTTCTAGGTTTTGTCTCATGTAATTGGATTACATGCCGAGGTGTTTCTAAAAACAGAAGTTGCTCTTCTCGCCAATTGTTACTTGTCTATTGGTTTTAATTTAAGTTGATTGTGTTCTTTATATTATACATAGGTACAACAAATAGACTAGGTAAATTATATGTCACCTTAAAAATGCTATTACAAACCATTACCCCTAACACTTAAAACCCTTTTTTGTTAAAGGTATGCTCATGCAAGTTTGGTTATACTGCTTGGTTTTCGCTTTTTGTTTCTAACTTGTGGAACAACTTTTTCAAGACTATATTGTCTTAGGCACGAAAGCAACTATAGAGATGTACATGACATCTCTACACGGGCCTCAAGGGGCAAAATTGCTTTTAGTTAACACAAACCATTATATTCAACACTTTTAAATTAAAAATCCCCCCAAAACTTCCTTTTAGTTTAGATGCATAATCGTATTTAGGATTGATGTAGGACAAATGAGAGCCCAATTTGTACTCCCTAAAATCATATAATACATGTACAAAATCAACACTTTTTAATATATTATCAGAACCTTATAGTATTTTATGAACTTTATTATATAGTATACCAAAGTTGTACAAGCATACCCCACAAACGAGGAATGCTATTTATGATCTAGATCGAGGAATAATCGACAAATATGCCCATCCAATCCTTCTCGATGCCCTGAGTCAACCCCTCGTGAATATGCATCCGCACTCAAAGGGGACACAAGAGGATCTAGACACTGAACACCTGAAGGCTCAGAACGGCATTGAATCTAATGCCAAACTCCATGCTAAAGGCCCTTTTATATACTAGCCACAAATGATTTTCTACATTGATGCATATGAGATATCCATCAAAACTCTAGAGATCATTTTAGAAGTTTTAGAAGATTCTCAAAGAACATTCCTAGAAATTTTGATTCAAAATTCTATAAGAATATTCCCTATATATACTGGAGACGACCATATATGATATTTGTATGATTGTCATACATACCTAGGCAATACCGCCAATATATAACATCTCGCTATTGTCACATATGTTCGGGTCAACATCGATGGTGCATCATGCAACTCTTATAGGTCTTGATCCTTAATCTCCTTTGATGTTGGTGATGCACAACTTGCCTTTTTAGTGGTTAGAGATCAAGATTACCGCTAAGGTGGAATAGGATGAAAAGTCTTTGACAGAGTACGGGCCACAACAATGGGCTTCCCTAATTCGGACGTGATGTCAAAAAGTAGGTACATTTGCATCTTCTCGACCATGCAGTGCCTCATGTGAAGCAATGATTGGATGATAAAGTGCTCCTCTATATGTGCGTGGAATGGAGTGCTCAAGAGATAATGCCTATAGGTTTTGAAAACTCTGACTATATGGCTAAGAGTTCCTTCTCATGCAATACCTCAATTCTAGTCCAGTAAACTTCTTTGAATCGTAGGCTATGACTTTACCATCTTGCATCAAGGCTTCCCCCATTTTTGCACAAGCATCTGTTACCAACTCATACTTTTTCCAAGTCTGGGGAGCAAAGTACTGGTAATGTTGTGAGAGCTACTTTCAACTCCTCAAAATATGTTGTTGCACTTTTCCTTCTATATTTTTTCCAATTGATGAATTCTTCTTTTTCATTCTAGACAATGGGGTTGGTATATATCAAAAGTTCTTGACGGTTGTGACAATAACCCACTAGGCCCAATAAGCTTTTTGACTTCTCCCACATCCTTTTAGTGTTGCCCAATTCTTGTTTGCTTCAACCTTGGTCGATTCAGAGACACACACCCCTCGGGTCCAATCGATGGTTCCAATTACTCTATTGTGGTCTTGGCAAAGGAGCATTTGCAAGCTTTTGCACCAGGTGTATTCTTGCTGAGAACTTCAAATGCTTGCCTCAAGTCTGTCACATGCTGACCTGTGGACTTCGAGTACGTATGTCATAGAAACATACGATGGTGGACTTATCTAAGTACTCGTGAAGTATATTATTCATCAAGTGCATAAATTGATCTGGGCATTACATAGACCAAAAAACATCGCTATGAATTCGTAACTGGGGATTCACTTATAATAAAGGGGATATGCCATGTGTGTTCATAGAGTGACCAAAAACACTCCTTGTATACTAGTTTCTGAAAGCTAATTTAAAAGTATATATCTTACCTCAAATAATGATGAAGAAACCCCTTAACAAAGATTTTGTTCTTTATGGTGTCTTTGTTGAGTCTTCTATAGTCCATGCATGTCCTTAGTGATTCATCCTTCTTCTTGATGAATAAGCCGGTGTGCCAAATAATGAAAAGTTCGCCATATGAAGCCCACTTCAACTCTCGCTTGAACTTTTAAGTTCAAGTAGCTCAAGACTTCACGAGTATGATGTCACATTTTACCTCTTGCTTTGGGAGTTTTCGAGGTTACCTTTTCTAGAAAGAAGATCCTCATAACCTAAGAATGAATTTTTTTTTTTTTTTTTTGGGGGGGGGGGGAGGGGGGCTCTATATGTAATTTCATATCATATAGTATTGAGAAAATGCCACTTAAACTCATAACATGGTCATGGAACAAGTACATCATTTAAACTCATAAAATAACCTGAATTTGCAATTTTATAGTTTTCATCACATCTCAAAATAATATATGTTGGCAGTATGGTAAAATTCAACAAATCTCACTACGGGGCGTGTGCACATTCTTCCTCCTCAATCGCCCAGGATCCTTTTCAAGGTCAAGATAGTCTAGCTTTATCGACATCGTTGTTGATGCTAAAATTGGGGTCGGGCCCCCCTCAATAGCCAATGTTGTTGCCATTAGAGTTTATATTCATCCATGCCCTTTCTCAAGTCAAAAGAAGGCAAGGATGATGATTCTCTTGACTAAAGTCATTGAATTTTATGTTATTTTTTTCTTTTACTTTAGTCTCCTGAATTCTTCAAAGGACGTAAGTGTTTGCAAGGCTAAATGAGATGTCGAACCTTGAAGGAGAGAGGTCTTGGTTCACAAAGAAAATATCACTTTCTAGAATGTAGGCGCAGAACTTGGCTAGATTTAAGAACAATCTAGCCTTCTTGGGAGGCTTGCTTGATTTGGAAGGTTGAATGTGCTCTCCATTCAAGTTTTTCTCTTCTTCTAATTCTTCCACAACCTCTTCTGCAACTTTTTTATACTTTTACAATCGAGAAAAACTTGCCCTTTGACATCGATCCTTCTTCCCATATTAGTGGGTGGAAGATGGCCAACATGATGTATCACCCGAGCCAAACATTAAGCTCATGGTCAATCGCTTTTATTGTTTTGGGATGTCGATTTACATCTCTAACCTTCATACCAGTACTCTTTGTTGTTGTTAGGCTTGTGTCGACACTGTCGACTCATGGACACCAGGCTGATGGTAAAATAGCAAAGAAAGAAGAGCAAAGAGGGAGAGAATCACCTAGAAAGATGGATGAGTGAAGAACGAAGGCATGGGACTGAATGACCAAAGAGAAATAGATTGATGTACTTTAATGACGACACCTATGTGTTTTTTGATGTAGCCTTGCATGGAATAGAACCGGATTGATGAAATGGTAATATAAAATCTATTCTTCAAGAGACAATGATCAATCTATGGGTAAATGGACTTAATTATCTTGATCATACTGCATACACAACACCACATCTATGCATGCATGTCATGAGAATAAAATGGTTTGTTTGGCTAGACATAATCTTCATCTCTTATGAAGTTGAAAAACAACTATCGTCCATAATTGTAATAGAATAGAGGCAATATGCACATTTTGGCAAGGTAGATTAGAAAGGCAATCAAAATGCAAAACTATCCATGTAAGAACATCAGGCATGGGGTCCTCTTAGACTGCCCTTAAACACTATATTAAAAGAAGCAAAAGAGGCAAATCGGCTCAAACGGCAATCAAGGGAGTAACAATAAAGTTTCCTTTCCTATTACGCCAGAGAATTTCATTATGTAGTTCTACGAAAGTCAGGCTTGAAGAAGATGGAATAGTCTAGGTTTCCCATGTAGTGGTGATTTACATAATAATCAAGGTTTATAATGGTGGCATCCAATGAAAACCAATTAAGAGGGGAGGATGTCAAATTCATCCAAGATAGGCAATGTTGTCTAGCCAAATGATGGGCAAGATGAGGCGAGAGGATCAGGGGCAATTTTATATCTAATGAGCAACAATTTGCATTTTTCCTTCCATTCTATTTGCAAGGATCGGCTTGGAGAGCAACTATTTACATTTTCTTTCTATATGCTATATAGAAAGATGAAAGCGAATAAGATGTTTGTGTGGGATGTACATAGCAACAGTTTAATCACATCACATGGGAAATAAAGAAAGATCGTTGTTAGATTCTGTCAAATATTCGAAATTGGTAGTATAATATGTGAAGTACTTCAGCTTTGGGCTTATTGTTACAGACAAATGGTGGTTCTTTATTAGTATGGGCCAATGTTGGGCCCCATAAAAGAATGTCAAAGGTTAATAGTTAAAGGCATGAAAAGCGAAGAATGATTGCAAACAACTTGAATACACCATATGATTAGGTTTTTATAAATAAAATCTTCTCATTGCTTGATTTAGATGGTGCTAATTTTAAGTAGTAGAAGCTGCCCAAGAAAGGACTCGCTTACGACATATACCAGCAAAGATGCCTCAAATATGCTTGGTGGACTCCATTATGATTTTCACCGTAATAAGATATGCTCCCCTTATTCGGGCAACCTTTCAAACAACTGTGGGCCTTGAAACCAGATGTCGAAATTATTTTAGGCATTTATATTGCAAGAAGATGGCATGCAAATTCTTCTTTCTTGCATTTTTTCTTGCTTTTAAATGTTTGAATACTGGTTGTTCGGGACATAAGACTGCCTTTCCAATACCCCAGATACATTTCACTCTTTTGGATTGAACGTGTCGTGTTTGCACGTCTTGCCCATTCTTGATCCAACATTCCGCTTGCTAAGATCAAGCATATTCCTTACAAATATAAACATATGCCTAGGGACCATAAAACGTGTTCCCAATTCATTACTCAGCCGGCGGCTACTCATGGATCGACCAAATATTCTCGGAGGCGAGGCGACATTTCAGCTCTTTTGACCCTATATTTCTGTTTATAGTATGACGGATGATTACGGTAAGCTATCCTCTCCATTATTATAAACGACATCCTAAAATTCAGTGCTTAGGGAGGGTCCCCAACATTGACACAGCATCTATTGCTATAACGCAATATTTTCACTTTCGTTAGCGCATTGTTGACGTCTAGACATTCCCACATTTCACGCAAATTTCGTCCATGTTTGACGCAAGGTGGGAGAAGCTTCAGTTCAGTTTCAGTCGCCTGAGGTAAGAGCATCTGCAGAATTATTTTTTTCTACGAAACTTAATCAATATAGGAATGCCTGAAATGGCTCAACAAAGTTAAATTGGAGTTCATAAGGATCTCGGCAATCCATTTTTCGGATTATTTCTCAGATATTCTGTAATTCTTCAAGCTATAAAAAGCTTGACCTTGCAAAGGCCAAAAGATTTTTAGAAGACGTAACTGATCATAAGCAAGCAATCCCGTTTAGAAGGTTCTGTGGAGGAGTAGGTTGTAGCATGGGCAAAATTTCCTCATTCCAATGGGGAGGTCGTTGGCTTGAGAAATCTTGCAGGTTTTTGTTGGCACTTTTAAAGAACGCAAAGAGCAATGCTAAGGTTTAAAAAATGATTTCTTACAGGCAAATGGGTAGTGTCAATATCAACTGATATGCAAATGTAATTAGGTGAAAGGTCTGGATGTTGATACCTTGTACATATCACATATTTAAGTTTACCAAGCAACGATGCCACAAAGGAGGACTTACAGAGTGCATGGACGCATCAACAGTAAGTATGCTGTATCTATTTGGTCATTCTTTTTCTTGCTTTAATTTACTCAGTTTGATATACAAGGCGAATGAACTATTTATCCAGCTGGCAGGACAAAATCCTGTTCCTGATATTATCACATATATCATTCTTATCAATGGTCTATATGAGATATTGAGTTGGTAGAACATAGGCATTTTCCAGGTGATGCTTAGAGAGAACTATGTGCCAAATTCTGTTACAGACACCACTCTTATTGCAAGAACAGAGGGTGAATGTTGGGCCTTCAATATTTTTTATCAAATATGCATAAGTGGAGTTGTCCTAATGTATTGACTTATAGCACCATTATCAATGGCATCTATAAAGCAAGGAAAACAAAAGATGCATATAAAATGTTGCAGGAGATGAATGATAAGAATATTTTTCCTGATATTGTTACATACGATTCTGTTATTGATGGTTTGTGCAAGTCCTTTCAGATGGAGGGGCAAATAAGCTTTTGAAGGTATGATTAAAAAGGAATTGCTCCGGATGTTGTTACCTAGAGATTGTGCTATAAAAGTTCCCTTCTTTTTATGCCAGATCAGCTTGTAGGTTTGTGGCTGCTATTGGCGTAGGGGTTTATCATCAATGTTTCTAGCTGGTAGACTTTCTATTGGTGCTCATCGCGGTTGGGCAAATTCAAAAGCATTGCATCAGTGATCGGTGCTTTTAGATTCATGGACCATTATGAGAAGCTCATGAAAATCTATCATATATTTTCTCTTGTAAATTGACATCTGATTAATGTACATTTCAGCAATCAAGCAATGAAAACAACAAAAGCAAACCAAGGCCAAGCATATTGAAAAGCAAGGTAGTTTTTGCTCTTGTACAAGAATTTGTACATTTGAGGAATATATTGTAAACCTCGTAGTGTAATTTATGGACAACGAACAAGACACATAACATGCAGATTGCATCCTTCACTTGCTTTTGATTCAATTCATGTTGAGATACATTTATATTGTTTGGCAACATGAATTTATTTCTTTGTTATCTAAAGAAGAAACTTCGTATTCTACTTGTAAACACTTGTCGTGTTCGTAATTTATTATTTAGAAAACTTGAATACCTTATAAAATCGAAAATGCTTCTAGTTTTGGGGTTTTTTTGAAATGATCGTATCTTTTTTAGATGATCCAATGGGAATGATTTTTTCAGTTATTGTAAAGGAGGATGAGATCTTTCTATCAAATGTAAAATCACATAAATCGGAGTTCTAAATCACAAGTTATATTATTATCAATACACAAGAAAATTGTAGAAATTTTAGAGGGATTTACGAGACCATAACTTGAGATTTCGGAATCCGATTCAGGAGATCTTAACTTTCATGGAAAGGTCTCATCCTCCTTTACAATGGGTCTGAAAGAATCATTTCCATTTGGACCATCACAAAAAAATTACGATCATTTCCATAAAAATACCCCAAAAACTAGGGGCATTTTGTCGATTTTAGCAAAACATAAGGGTATTTCAGAGTTTTTCCCTTTTATATTATCTATGAGAACAAGAATTTATTTTTTCATTAAGGGAAGGAACTTCATACTGCCAGGAAAAGAAACTCATTATTAACTTGTAAAGCTGCTAAATGTCTTATTAATTTGCCAACAAATAGTTACTAGTGACCCACCTAGGAGTTTTGATGGAAACAGAATTAAACATTCACTTCAGTTGCATCTTCTACAGAAGTCATATGCTACATGTAGCACTCCTGAGGTGATTAGGCGATAGAGAAGTATGTGCAAGGTGAAGATCAAGCCAATAAAACTCCGTAAGTCCTTTGATGGTTCGGCCCCATTACGTTCAAAGGGTCCTAAGTGAGCAAGGCTTGTAGACGTGAAGCAAGATTTCACATGTTTTCAAACGCCTACCAAGGGACGTATGAGAAGCCGTAAAATCTTAGTGGAATGGAGAAAATAAGGTTTGAACCCGCCAAGGACGTAAGAAGAGGCCGTAAAATCTAAGGGAATGGAGAAAGTAAGGTTTCTGTTGTTGAATAAATCTACTCCATTATATCTATCCATTATCTTTCAAATATTTTCCGACAAGTCCATTTCTTATCTCATTATGCTGAAGCAATTTATCTATTCATATGTTCTAGTGATGCTGGTAAGATTGTATTATAGGTGACGATATATCTTGCAAAAGCAACTCAAACCCAGTGACGTTGGGAACCTGCGAAGAATAGTTTTGCCAAAGGTAGAGCAGTTCTCTACCTTTTAAATCAGAACCTCTTTAAATCAAAATTAGGGCTGGTTTGGGTTGATTTTTTAAAGGAAAATTCCAATTATACCCCTCAAGTTTGCAAAAATTCCAAAAATACCCTCCAATTGAAGAGCATTTAAAAGGTAATGGAGTTTTTGTTGCTTCTCAAATGCAAAAGTTGTCTTCACGAAGATTATAGATTATGATAAGATCTTCCGAACAACATCAAATTCATCGAAATTGGAGTTAAAATTCACAAGTTATGCTCATTTACGTTGTTTTTTATAGCACTTACTTAAAACACTATAACTTGAAGATTCCAACTCTGTTTTAGATGATTCTATTGCTATCAGATAGCCCCCACTCATATCTACAAATTTCGGGAAGGACAGTTTTATAGTTGATTGATCACAAGAAAGTTATCGCCATCTAAGCTAAATACCCTATTTCTAAGGGTATTTTTGGAATATTTGTAAACTTGAGGGGTATATTTGGAATTTTCCTTTTTAAACCGTAACTCTCTTTGACCGGTATTTGATCTAAAAAATGTTAGTGAAAAACAGTAATGCTAAAGCAATTTAAGCCTCTTTTACGTGTCTAACTATGATTTTGTTTTGCAAGTTATTACTTTTTAGGACGTAAAAGAAAGCATGTAGATCTTTTGTTATACTTGCAAAACCACAACCAAAATAATTGCATAGTTGTATGTCAGCTTACTACCCTATCATTGTGCATAAATCTATAAGTATTGGCATCATGGTGTGACCAAACATGGATAATAATGCGGCAAATATGGAGTCATATTGATGGTAGGTTCGAAATATGGGACGCTATCAATGGTAGGCTAGTGCGGCATTAATAGAACAAGGGGTCAACAACTAGTTCTTATAACCTTCCTTCAAGGTACACAAGTGCCTCAATGATAGAACATTATGTCAATGATTGGGTGCAAAGACCCCTTTCATTTAAAAAGGAGTCCCTAGAGCTAGAACCATCAAATATGCTAGAGAGGAAAGGAGTTCCTAGAGCTAGAACCATCGATATGCTAGGTAAGGAAAGGAGTTCCTAGAGCTAGAACCATCTAGAAATCTTAGAATCTAAAGTTTCTAATGATATACAATATGGCTATAGTTAAGATGTATTTCAATGTTCTTATTATGGTTTTTGCTTATGCATCAAATATGGGGCCCTCCCCTACTTGGTTGTTGGTCCAAGTTTTCTAAAAACACTCGTTGTAATAAGGGTTTAGGGTTTTGCTAGAGCATCAAAAATTCATCTCAAGCAAAGATCATTCAACTGCTAACTTCCAAGCTTCACAAATAAGTCAAAAAGCATGTTAAACGAAGCTTAAATAGCATATGGAGCAATTCCCTCTTAAGAAGGTATATGCAATGATCGGGTCACCTAAAAGTGCCACCATTTGATTGAATTTCAACAAAATTGCCACGGATCTCAAGGTCACATTATGCTCATGCATCGACTCCTCTTGGCATTTTGTTGTATGTGGTTGTCTACTCTATTCGTAATTTTTGAAATCTTAGTGGTTTTTTGACTGCTTTTATCCGATTCTTTACATAGTGATAGCAAGGTTTTAGTATCTAGTATTTGATTTTGGGGTCTGTTAGATATTGGGGTACAAAAGCGCCGCTGCCGGAAGCTTGAGAAAGCACGCTAAAATACCGACGACCTTTTCGATTTACGCCGCTTTTCTATTAACAATGATTTTGATTGTCGAGCTGTAATTATTCGCTACCATTGTTACTAATTGAATTGTACAGCCAGATTGCTCCCCCGATTGCACTTCGATTCCTCGTGATTTTGCAAATTGAAGCATCCTCTTCAAGCGCTTTTGTTCACTTTTGTTTGTTGTCGCTTTTTTAAAGTATCTTCTTTTCTCATGGTCGGTGAAGGAATCATCCCACAAAGAAAAGTCGAAAATGGCTGGTATGAAAAATGTCACCGCAGATGACTAGGAAAGTTGTTTGGTCCGAGCCATTCCACCAAGGCTTAAATCAAAATCTACTTTGTTCGCCTCATTTGAAGCGTAAATTGGATGGGCTTGATCGATTTTGTATGGAGATGGAGGTGTCCCGAATAATGAATTGAGGAAGCTAGTAGCATTATCATTTGCATGGGAAAAATTGTAGTCCGGGCAGAGCATAACCCCGAGGCTCCTTGGGTTGATTGGGATGCTTTACAAGAAACAAGTCAATGTTTGGTCCAGAGAAAAAGGGATGACATTGATGTTAAAAAAAAAAGAAGATGTTAAAAAGGGTCAAACCTACCTCCTTCATGCCAAAGTACACCTTTAGCTTCAGTGATCAACACCTCAACTTGAATTTAAGGAAAAGCGTGTCAGCCTTTCCGAAGTTTTTCGCTTCCAATTTAAGTTTCAACATTTCTTTGATTGAAGAGGAGGTTAGTAAGTTGGAAACAGATTTAGACAAATGTACAACTGATCTGGTAAAAATAATTAGTACCATTGAGGTAGATAAGAACTCTTTAGCAAGGGAAGAGAGGATGATTGAGCATGGAAGGAACGAGATAGCAAGAATGGAGATGAGTTGTTCCGCTTTGAATGCCAAAGGCATAAGAATGATGGAGACTTAAAGCAGATGGAAGAGTTAAAGCAAAAAATAAGTGGTGAAGTATATATTTGCTCTAAACTGGAGGCTTGCCTTCCAAAGGTTAGTGTTGAAGCATTACAGGAGAAGGAAAAGAAGGAAAGATTTTCACCGAATTCGAGATTACGTGAAAGTGAATTGCTTAGAAGCTGGTAGACAATTGATGGACTCGGGATATATCAAAAATATCTATCATAACTATGAAAAGCAAAGTTGCCTTGTTTCATGGAAGATGCAAGCCGTATGTGGATTGGTCTTCAATCCAAAATATAAATTGAGTATGGCATTACCATGTGAACATGTCTATCACTTGGCATGCCGCATGCTTTTGTATGAAAAGAAGACATGCTTCGTGTGTTTGAAGGAAGTTCCCGTGGAAGTATTTGTGGAACTTGGTCTAGAGGTTATGTGTGAAGAAGACTTGCGATTGAGGCAAAGCAAAGCTGCATTTGAGGCAGTGCACTAGTAGTGCATTTGTTTTCACCCCGATAAGTTTTCCAATGTTGTCACACCGGTATTTCACCCGCTTTTATTATTTAATAAAGCACCTGTGGCACCCGTGGCTTCACCTCGCTTCGAGTCACCAAAAATGTTGGTTCTATCGCATCAGCTCAAGTGTCACCATGCCAAGTCCAAGAAGGAAAGTCAGAGAAGCTTTTGTAAGGTAAGACTTTTGATACTTTTATTTGTGTTTTAATTAATTTAATCTCATTTAAATTGATTTGTGTTCTAAGCAAAGAAAGTTCAGAATTCAGATTAGTAAGGGGACAAAGAAAAGAAGGATAAAACGCTCACGTGTTGTTGAGAGCAGCTCGTAAGAATATTATGAACAACCTGCACAAAAAGGTTCCTGCGAATTGGCATAAAGACTGTGTTGAGGAGTGCAACCGCAGGAGAAAGTTCTATTGTCGCAGAAATATAGATGTTCAAGTAAGCAAATGATGAAGAACAAGCAAAATGAAGATGCCGTTGATGTCAAGATGTCATGCTGAGAAAGGTAAGGGTAAGGGTGAAGCAAAGAGTTGAAATGGAGGTAGCAACAACAAAAGTCAAAAAAAGAAGATGGGGAGACCTCAAAGAAGCCAGCCACCAAGCACCAAAGCAAATAGGTGATCAAGTTGATATGATTGTGAAAATGTTAAATGGTACTTCGTGTCTTTTCTCAAGATATCAAGTCATTGAGTTAGTTTCGTAACATAACATATTGTAGTATATGTGAAATAATCGCTTTTTAATTGTTTTATGTTGTTTGAGAACATTGTTTGAATATTGTAATTCCGCTTTTTTTAATTAATGACTTCATTTAAGTCATGTTTAAGTCATGTTGATGTTTAAGTTTCTTTTTTTATGAATGTTGCGCAGGATTTAGAAAAGAAAAAAACTTGTCATCTTAGACATTAATGGAGTTTTGGTCAACACCTTCCAAAAAAAAAGAGCAAGAGTAAAGATTCCACTGTGGCTCAAGAAGTGCTACACAAACAGGAAAGTGGTTATTTGCAGACCCTTCTTCTACAAGAGTTCTTGGATTGCTTTGAAAGATTTGAAGTTGGGATTTGGTCTAGCATGAGGAAGCACAACATCATACAAATCCTTAATAAAAGATTCTCGCCAAAGACACTACATTGCTAAATTCAAATTCATATGGGGTCGAATGAATGTGAGGCAATGCCTTTTATGTTTTCGTGCAATGCAACCAAACCCAATGTGGAATAAATTACTAATCGTGATATTTCTTATTAGCTTTAATGACTTTAGCTAAACTTGCTCGATATTAGTCCCAAAACTTTCTGCGGGTTTAGCTTAAACTCTATACATTTTGCCTCTCATACTTTCTAGCATTTAGCTAAACTAACCCAAACATCATCCCAAAACTTTCTATGGTGTGGCCAACAGAAAATATTAAACCAAATTACTATACTTTTTTCAATATATTCCACTTATTTTAGTCATTTTCTTTTGTGAAAACATTCTAAAATAATGCTAACTAGTAAAGTCTAGGACTCCAAATTAATTCATAATGCTAGAAACTAAACTAGTCATATATTTCATATAAACTAGAATGATGTTAGCTAAACCAGCCCTCAAATTCATTCTAAAAGTCTCTATGGTTTAGCTAAACACTACAAAATTTCACGCCCGCTAAAGAGCTCTGTGGTTGGTGCAAAAGTCCCAAAAAGTTAAGCTTAAAATTATTATTTTTTTCCCAATTTTTTCCATTTACTTTAGCCAATTTTTTTTGAAAATGTGCTAAAAAATTGCCAAATAGCTAAGTTTAGCCCTTAAATTATTCCATGAAACCAGTATTTATGAAGCCAATTGTCAAAGTTTACACAGCTTTTAATGATGTAGAGGATGTTGTGCTTGTGGATGACTCTTTGTACAAGACTTTCTTGTCCCCACTAGACACATGCTTAATAGTTGAGAGCTTTGATAATGAGGAAAATGATAAGGTATTCAACTACATAAAAGCATGTTTGCACACTTGGCTTCATTCAAAGAATCCTCAAAGTGGTTGCACTAGCAGCCTTCATGTTGATGTGGTCAAGGACGAGACATCAACATACTCAAACTTGTTGTTGACCACTTGAAAGAACTTGCAAGATGGAAAGTAGCAATTGAGGGAAGCATGCAATTGGTGAAAGATATTGTTGGTGTTGCAACTGATATTGTTGTAAATAAACAGGAGGAACCTGCAAGAGAAGAAACAACACAAATTGAAGATACCGGACAATCCACATTGAAGATACCGATAAAGGTGAGGAAACTGCAAGAGAAGAAACAACACAAGATCAGACCCACATTGAAGATACTGACTTTGAGATGTAAATTAAGAACTTCATGTAACTTAAGATGTAACTTAAGATATAACAAATTGCTTTTTTTGTGAAGATCGGATATGAGTACATAGTCAGACACTTTTGTAACTTCCGGATATCAATGTAAATTCAAGGTTTCATGATTTACCTACACTTGTGCAGATCATCATTTGTGAACTTTGTTCATTTGTAAACTTGCAACTGCTTTCCATGTGCCAAATCAAGAGACTAAAATGATAGTGCAAATATACACTTACCGTAAGTCCAGAATAGTTAATCAAAAACAGAAAAGCATGTGCTGCAAAGCATAAGTATGAAAAGCATCTAGCAAATTTTTTTTAAAGTCAGAGGACAAGGAACATTTGTGCAAAGAAAGAATTTGTTAGATTTCATTGATAACTAATTATAAAGAGTATAAGAAAGAATATGGCGTGAAAGAGCCAAGTATATCTAAAAACTCAACTTCGCTTTCTTCAAGCAAAAAGGTAAAAATGGGCAAGCAGATTAGCACTCTCATCGAAGGGATGCCATAACTTTTGGCATGTCTCTTCACTCATCTTGAAACTATTGTTACTAAGATTCTCCATATCAAACTTCACTGCCCTCGATAAGGTGGCTATATAAACTAGCAACCGGCTTGTCCAATAGCAACTCAAATTGAGTGCATCTATTTGCTTGTAGTAATGGGCTTAAACTATAACTTCTCCTACACCAAATGCAAGACCAAGCATCTTCATATGTATCTAACAATGTATGTTTAGTCTCTCAGACACCTAAGAACATAAAAATCAACTCCCTCATCATCTTCCTCGATGTGCATTTACAAAGAAAGTTATCTCCAACTTCTAGAAGAGAACTACGGTCATCTTCTTCTCATTAGGGCGGATTTGGGGTCCGAAAATGGCCCTTATCTTGGGCTAAAGATTTCCACGTCGATTCGCCAGACCAATCAGGTTTGGCGCCTTTTTACTTAAAGTCAGATACTTGGCAGTGTAGAAGGATGAGCAGTGCTTACTTGGCATCCACATAATATTTTCATAGGGGATGCCCGCGCTTATTGCAACCATTTTAATGGCCCGTATGGGAGTCGAGTCGCCCCTCAAAATAATGGTGACTTTGACCGCCATCTTGTCAGCTTTCACCAACTCCCTTTGTCAAATTTGGCGCCAAACTTCTCAGATCGGGCCACTCCTGGCGCTTCACGCAGCATCCTCTCCGGCCACTCCTCATCCGCAATCCATGTCTCCCTGTAATTTCGTGTTCTTGCCCCATTTCTGAACTCCCAAGGTCAAGAAGTGGGAGGTTTTGTCTCAATAGGTTCGGTGAGTGAGTATGCTGCCATCAAGGGGCGAAAAGTATAGAGAGTTTAATAAAAGGCTATCGACGGGCGACACATTGATAGGTAGATAAAGAGTTCAAGTTGAATTTAGCGTCGAAAGTGGAAAGTATAACAATAATGCATATGCATATACCCTTTCCGATATGGCCAAAGAGCTAATCCACCAAAAAAAACAGTCTTCCCAAAATTGTTCGCAAATGGTAAACCACCTTTAAACGGATCACACGGTCAAGCTAGCCGCCGCCTACTTAACCGCGAGAGATAGTTTCTTCGCCGCGGTGATCTTCTTTATCTTTTCATTTCTTTTCGCTGACACGCGTTTACAAACAAATTTATTGTGGTGTGTTTATGTTTTATCGACGCCGTGGATGTCATTCCGCCGAAAGTATTAGTAGTGTACTTGCCGTGGTATCACATAGACATCGGAATTGTCCTTTCAAGGTATGGATGCCGTGACTCTGCGGGTATAGGCATCTGGTTTTACTCGGACATGATTATAACGTAAAGGTCAGAAACCGAGCTTGAGGCCGGTTGAATTGCCCCTTTAAGTGAACTTTGTAAGCCTAGACTAATGAGAACAATGTAATTGCAATGAAGAAATGCATGGCTGACGAGGTGCAAGCGGGGAATGTCCGAAAACGGAGGCGTGAGGATGAGTTTCAAAATCTTCACACCGCTTGAGGTATTTGCTAACATATTCCAGATGGCGCAGAAGTTCAAAAGCCCAAGACATATAACGCGCTTTCTCCCCCCCTCATTTTGTGGATGGCTTATTTTTGGTTCGACTGGATGTTCGATTCCACGAATCATCCGTCAACTAACAGAGGTTCGCGTAGTTAAGTCCTCCTTAAGTTCAGATACTTTCTTCCAAAACAATATTTATAATGCTAATTGTCAACTAGAACGAAGGAAAGAAAAAAGAGGTTGCACAACTTTTTGGGAGCCGCTTTGAGGACCATAACAGATAATTCCGGCGCGTGGATATTCGAGTATGGATGGAGGGGAGGAAGTCATTTATACGGCCACTATGGAAGTTTTTAATGGCCATTATCGTGAGCTAAGAGTGCTAATGGAGACAGAGGAAATTGTCAATTTACTTCCATTATTTTATTGATGGCATTAGGGTTGGTTACAGTGCAAGAGGGAAATGTAAAGTTTAGTGAGTTCGCGATCAACAAGAAATTGTCTATCGGCTAGCGCTTTGAATCTCGGTTTTTATTTGTGTTTTGTCCGATGTTTTTAGGGTTCCGTGATTTTGTCCGATATTTTTAGGGTTCCGCATAATTATTTAAAAACGCTACCATCGATTTTACTTTTTCGCTTTTTTACTATTTATCTCCCCGCCAGCTTGTCTATTTTTGTCGTTGTTCGAGTATAAAGCGCCATCCGCCGAGAAGCCATGGCAAGAACTAAAACCGCAAGGATCCATCCAGGTGGTGTAAGGCCAGTGATTACATTAGTCCGCCTTCTTCATCCGAATCAAAGTCTCCGATAGAGATTCTCCTCCTCAGACCATGCCCAACGTAAGACCCGAAAAGAAACCGCGATGACAGACCCCGGAGAAGCAGTGCCCGAGTAAGTAGGGAGGTGCACTCCGGCTGGAGACGAGGATGAAATGTGAGAGACCGGGCGAGCAGTAATATGATGCCGGATTAATTATTGGGCACATTTCTTTGTTTTTCTTGCTCTCTCCCGGATGCACCTTATTGTATAGGGTGTGCTAATTCGCAAAGGGGTCGGCAAAACCCCCTTGTATACTTGTTTGAATTTTACAGAAACCCCTTCCAGCCACATACTGCCAAAATCGCCTCTAAAAACCCCAAAAGCTCCCCTAAGTATGAGTATATGTAACGACGATTTGGGGGAAAACAAACCCTTTCGGGTCACTCACATGGTTTATAATGGCCAAAACTATGTGAACCCCTTGTTGTTCCTCCCCGTCTCTCCCTGTGGAGGTGCCGTGACCTTCAAATCAGAGGAGGAGGCCCAACGCTTTAAAGGGAAGGCTAACGAGAATGTGAGGAGGCCGTAAGCCCGCCGAGGAACAACTCGCAGATGCCGGGTGGGAGGCGCCGGAAGAGTCGGCCGAAAGCAACAGTTCCAAATGCCGGGTGGGTGAGGTAGAGGCCGAAGCGGAAGAAGAAGCCCTGGTATTGGGGTGAGCCGAGATTAAGAAGTATCGGAAGAGCACCGAGATGGTCATTCCGCCTCCCATTTGTTGTGCTCGTGAGAGAGATTCTGCAAGAGTGTGGTGCGTATACATCATACCAAGCATGTAATTCTGCTAACCTACTTTAAATGCTCTTCAAATGGCTTCGGAAGCAGCTTGGTGTCTGGCCTCTGCTCGAGGATTCGTGCTTTAAAAGAATACATGCCAAGCTGGATCAATATGCCCATGACATACCGCCTTACGATAAGGGATCCCGAAAGTACTATGGTCAAAATTTTATGGCTGAATACAACAAGAAGAAAGACTCTTTAAAAAGGCCGAAGTGCCTTGTGTTTTTTCATATGTATAATATTTCTAATGCAATGGCTTTATGTTTAATCTCTTAGTCCATTTTCTTTCTTAGAAGCCTAGCTTCAAGACTTTGTATTTTTTTTTTTTTAATGTTATACATGAGGATCACACGACGCGCCAGCTAGCATTGTGCTTTTTTGTTGCACATAGTAGTCTTCGCCGTGGTGATCCAACCCCTAACCCTAACCCTAACCCTAAAATGTAACAGGACAAATCTCCCCATTAACAACCGGTGGTCCCCTTTCATAATCGACAATGGCTACTTGAGTTCAAAAGTGACAGCCGCCTTTTACCGCCTCCTAAACATCTTCTTGTTTTCGGTTGTTTGTTTTCGCCATGGATTGTTATGTGAAGTTCCCGAATGGTATGCATCCCCCTCATGACAACGAGGAAGGCCCGATCGCGATTTATCCGTTCTATTGCAAGGAGTTGGACATCATGGCAAACAGTAGCGAGCTTGATGCTATCGCGAGGTTGCTTTTAGCTTTCACCTGCACCGCTTGGTCTCGCCAAGACGCCCTTGCGAGATGTCCCCGGGCTCGTGGATTCCAAAACCAGCTCTAGAGGAGGCGGCTTCCCATTTGCAAAACAGTGGAAGATGTTTTTCAAGAATGCTGCGCAAGAACGGGCTCTTCCCTCGGCTGGCGCCCTTGTGCTTAAGAAGGTATCTTATTTCTCTTTGCCATTTGCATTTGCTAGTTATTGCATTCTCGCTTCGCCAAAACCCAAGATATCGAAACAATGAAATCTTTAAGCCAAGGGGGGGTTATGTGTGATGATGTCAGACTATGACGAGAAATGGAGATAGATCTACAAGAAGAAGAGCAAGAATGTAGGAGTTTTAGTCACGACGAGATCGCCTTGGGTGAACAGAGGAGGGAGATGATCAAGGTGATGAGGATGGGGATGAGGATGAAAAGAAGTTGTCCGACATAACGCCAATTTTAGTGGAAGGCAAAGAATACTTATTGCTAAGTGATATACTGAGGAACCCGCCTATGCTACTTAATGTGTGCTAGGGAAGACGAAGCTTATCCAAGCATCTTTGGCCGTAATGGGTAAACTTAGGCCTAGATTTTGAAGAGGATTTGGACAAAGAGATGTTTGAAGTATCTAATTATACCGGGCAATGCTATAAAGCTTAAAGAAGCATATGAGAGGTCGGAGTCTCGATTTGCTCAAGATGAGGCTAATCTACCAACGGAAGAAGAATTCCAGCTGCCTCCCCTGCTTGGTTAAGGGACAAGGTTGAAACAGGTTTCCCAGATTTTGACTTCCTTGCATGATTGCAAAGATGCATAACTTTTGCATGTTCCTTTGTCCTCCTCCACTTATGTTGTACATTGCTTTTCAGCTTTTAAATCAGACGCCAAGTGAAAATTACTTTGTAAGATCCATAGTGATCTACTTGCAATTTTTCCCTCCCTCTAATCTAGATATTAGACTCCTGGATGTGGGTTTGATTGAACACCCATTTCAAAACCTCGTGGGTTTCTTTTTTCAACTTTTAAAGAGACCTAACCACTGTGTGTCATCTTCGTGATTGACATGAGAACCATTTTTCCAAGACGCTTCTTCTCCTCGTCCGCCACCTCTACATCTTTTTTGTTATTCTTGTTGCTTCGTTTTGATTTAGCATGTGCAATTGCATTCTCAATTGCTCTATTCATGATGACAACGGATACCCCTCTCATACTTCTCAAACTTGGTCGGCCTTCCATTTCATCCAATTTTATGCAAACTTCAATCTCACCATTAGTTTTCGCGAACGTTAAGTCATAATATTTGACAAGGAATTGTAAGAGAGTAAACCAGGTCAACCTAAAGATTATTATGCTATTCCAACTATATCACAACAATCCTTGCCATTCTTATCTTTTTATGGCTATGGCAGAGGACCAAAGACATTCAACGTGGTGCATCTCTCCTAATATGGCATACACCATCTTTGTCCTAGTAACCCTTTGTATTCTCGACAATTTGTGGACGTGGAGCAAATACTTTTTTGTGCCCATTCTTTTCAACGCTTCGTGGAATGGCTTGAATAGAGAACGGTAACCAAACCCTCCATCGATGCCTACATCATCACAAACAACCAGACATCCGTCGCTTTCTAACTTCTTGTAGATCTCCCCTAGTACCATTTCCAATACCATCTTCTTGAGAGGAGAGTTGTAGGGTCGACAAATCATGTCCACTATCTCCCTGCTCGTCGCTAGGTTCTTCTACCACGAACCAAGATTGCTTCTAGTTTCCCCAGATCTTAACCGGCCTTTGCTAGTGTTGTAAACGGACCTTGTGGTCGCGGACCTGCGTCTGAATGCACCTGATCCAAACTTCAGCCTCCTATCTGGCCGATAATGCTTCTTCCTTTTCTCAAGCCAAGGGGTGTTTTCTTCAAATTCTTTAACCTACATTGAAGCCCAAAGTTTGCTCTTTCGAGCTCTTTGATCTTTTTGCACCTGCCCTATCACCAATTTGACTTCTCCACTTCAGATCTCAAAGAAGTTTCCCTCCCCAAGTCCGCTATTCCTTTCCTTCATCACAAGATTGGAGTAATGAAGCTTTAGAGAAAAAAGAGCTCACCGGGTTTAAGTTATAATTCTCTTTGTGACAATCGGAAGCAGCTCATCTCAAGGAAAGGTATTCGATTCGAACGCCTTCATCTCTCTCAATCTCTCACAATATCCCAAGAGGCCGAGTTACCACACCACAAAATTGACTAAACTTGAAACGTCCCCAAATGGCGCTTCGCCACTCAACGGATCCAATGGATATAAACCGCCATCCGCCTGCATGTCGATACTTTTTGAGCTCGCAGGCTAAACATGTCGAGGTCTAAGTTCTTATTTTTTAGACCTCTTTTTTGCGATTGAAGACTCGAGCATATTCCCGAGTCGGGCTTGATCCTTATCCACACATCATTTGGAGCTTCCATACCGCTGTGGGATCGCAGACGGGCAAAATGAATGTGTACAATTTTGTATGCCCCAAAGACAATTCGGCCGTTTGAGGCTCACCAGCATTTAACCTCGCTTTTGAAATTTGTAACGCAGATATGGAAAAGTCCATTCTCCTATAATCCATGCTTTTATACAAAAAGCAAATTCAAAATTAATTGTAGGGGGGGAAGTTTGTATTGGGATGAAGTAAAGATCCTAAGTTACGAACTTTTAAGGCGCGCAGCCGCATTCTAAAACGAAAGTCTAATACAAAGCTTCAACCTACACATTCAAATTTTGAAATGTAGAAGGCGGAATGGACTCTAAATGAAAATAGGGCAAGACAAGAATCGG
Organism: Isoetes taiwanensis; assembly: GCA_021234155.1. NCBI lineage: Eukaryota > Viridiplantae > Streptophyta > Lycopodiopsida > Isoetales > Isoetaceae > Isoetes > Isoetes taiwanensis. The sequence continues at coordinate 2,955,578 of JAJEKV010000091.1, forward strand.
TGATGCGATGATTGGTATCCGACAAAACCAAGAGACACCACAATGAGTTGCCGGTGATGCTATAATGCAAGTGGCTTTTTAGAAGCATTCATGTTAAGGCCAATCTGTCCGGACAACAAGAGAATTAAATACATATGGCCATAGATATGCGATTCCCTTATTCCGGAGAATATTCCAAGCAACTGGACGGAAAAAGGGGCGGAAATATGAGTGGAATGGCCGATAGGAGGCCATTTTAGTTCATAAAACATAATATAACTTGGAATGATAGATATTTTATATGCAAATGGGGAGACTATTGAGGAGGGACTTGTGTTTAGTTTTAATTTGACAACAAATAAGAAAGTGGATCACACGATAATTTAGTGTGTTCCATTTTTTGTTGCATATGTACTATTCGCTTGGTGTGATCCTTGAAAAATAATATGCTCTTTGAAAAGGGATGATGACTTATGTACTTAAGAGTGGTAACACATGTAGAAAAAAAAAAAAGTTAGGTATTCAAATGGAATTAGAAGCAAAAAACTTTTACATTCAAAAATTTTTATGGTCAGATGGTTTACATCATTTTGTAAATTTAAATGCCCTGAGGCTTCAACTATTCACAAAAAAAGCTCTGAGGCTTGCAGCATATGGTAAGAAGTCGGAGGCAAGCTCGACTAAGAACAAGGAAAAAATAAGAGGTGCTCTGCCCTAACAAATTTCATCCATCCGCTTCATCATCATCGCGAAAAAAAAAAATAAGAAATAACCGCTAGTTGAATGCTTAAGAAAAGAAAGAAAACATGCATGTACCATGAACTAACGCCATGAGTTTCCTCGAAGTCGCACAGATTCGCCTTCAACTTCTTCATCTTCTTCATCATCTTCGGCTTCTTCTCCGCTTCGGTAGACCACTCATTTTCTCAAGAATCTCCTATCCACCTTCAAGAACACTCCTGCGGATGAACTCCCGCTTCCGGAATTTCCTCCGATTCTCATTCTCGATTCCTCACAAAGGAATCTAGAGGAATCGTGAGGAATCAGAGGCATTCGTGAGCAAGAACCGGGCGCAAATGGAGGGAATCATGAGGGAACACCTCTTCCAGCCGTAATAGGTGCCTTCTTGGAGGACACCTGGCCTTCCTCAGAGCTGATCTCTTCATGGGTATGGACTAGAGAAATTGGCTGAGGATCTAGCAAAGATTGGGCGAGATTGGGGAGAATGGGCGCCAATCTAGGGTGGAATAGATATAGGCTGGATTAGACGTGAAAATCGTAGGAATGATTCGTATTCCAGTCCTATCAACCATCATTACATGCCATTATGTGTATATCTCAAATTTGAGCCATATCTAATATCTTCCTTTTTTTTTAACCTTATACCTAAATATCCAATATCTTCCTTTTTTTTTAACCTTTATTCCTAAATAGCCAATATCTTCCTTTTTTAACCTTATTCCTAAACCTATATGATTTGAGTTTAACCGTAAAATGAACACCATATAATTCAATTTAACATACTATTTAATACCAAGATGCTACGCCACACTATGTCGATAATTGGGATTTAAAAAAACACCAAACCCTCCTCGAGAAAACCACGAAGTGTCACCTCACTTGTGTTTAAGTTTAATTTGACAACAAGCAACTTCCATATCAGGTAGATCGCGACGGCGCCAAATCAAGGTGTGTGGTATTTTTATGCCCCAACACAATTCGCTTCGGTGAGCCTAACGTCCGCATTAACTTTTGCTTTTGAAATTTGCAACGTGTATATGGAAATCTAAAAGTCCATTCTCCTACAATCCATGCTTTTATACATTAAGCAAATTCAAATTTGAATTGTAGGGGGGAAGCTGTATTAGGATGAAGTGAAGATCGTTAAGCAGCCGCTAGCCAAATGAAAGTCCGATCTCGACATAAAGCTTCAACCTACACATTCAACTTTTGAAATGTAGAAGGCTATGACGCCAGACGCTACTAAGAGACACCGGCCATGAGTTCTTGGTGATGCTATAATGCAAGTGGCATTTTAGAAGCGCCCACGTGTTGCATCACCGGCCCCGACAACCAAACAGAATTAAATACATATGGCGCCATGAATGTGCAATCCCCCTTATTCCGAAGAATATTCCAAGCAAATCAGTAATTATGAGAGTTTGGTATCCTAGGTGGCATGGGAAAAGGGAGCGGAAATATGACGGAATGGCTGATAGAGGCCATTTTCAGACCCCAACCGCCCTAATGTCATCTTCTTCTTCTCCCGACTAATTCGTGGATGTTTCTCTAGCAACAGATTTCATCTTTGGTTTCAGGGGCCAGGAGCCATGCTCCCAAACGGCTTTTGTTCGTGCAATCATCCCTTTTACCATGAAAGCAATAGGAACAATAGCAAGAGAGGCACCTCAGAAGCAACTTTTGGTGGTTTTTGTCACATGGTCTGATGCAATGAAGTTTAGAGCTCCCACATAGTTTTCTCCTTCCTTCCTTTCAGATTTGTTTACACTTTGGGGACCATATGCCAAAAGAACCTCGCAATATAAAAACAGATTCATGCAACTTCAAATCTAAGAAAAAATCTAAGAAAAACAAGAATTTACCTTCTTATATGAGGGTCTGGTGGATTGTTCATCATGTACCAGTTCATGAAATCCACAATGTCTTTGGCACGCTCCAATTTCCAGGCCTCATACTTCAATTGCTCTCTTGCCAAAATCCTTTTCAATATTGCACCTTGTCCATCATGTTCTCCTTTGCCATGAGAACGGGCAAAGAAATTCCACTCATACTCAATTCCTTCACTACACACATAGTTCCTTCCTAAATACCGTAGAAAAGGCCTTGCTCCTTTAAACTAGGATGTGCAACCATCACTCTAAAAATATATTTTTGTACTTAATGTTCTCAGGCTCTAAGCCACCAAGATGTACTTTCAAGCAATGTTGTACAAACTCGGCTATGCTCCCCTCCATCCGAAATATAAAAGTGCACTTCCTTTATAATTCTCCTCTAATTAGTGCTGATGGTCTCCTCGACTTGTCTTCTTCTTTCTTTTCAGCTTTATCCCGCCTCGCTTCTTTTCTCTGCCTCTTTAACTTCCATCTCCTCTATCTCAAATTTTTGGGTTGCATGTTTATATGTGATATGAATCAGAATTGAGGCCCTGGTCTCAGGTGTGCTGGCAAGATTGTGCCTCCCTCAATTTTAAACTGTAATTTTCAGCAAAATCAATTACAGAGACAATTGCATCTTCGTGAAAGGTATCCAAACACGCCCCGAATTGCTTTTGTTCGCCAAAGGTGCCACATAATTGTGTACGATAAATTGTACCATTGTCTTGAGGCATGCTTCATAAGTCGGGCGCTCTCTCATTCTTGTATGCAAGTCTTGTTACTTTTTGCTGGTTTCTTCCCTCCCATTTTTTTTTTCTGTAGTCTCCTCAGATCCAACTTTTGCTGATTTCAGACCATGAAACATTTCGGTTTGCAGCTTGTTTAAAAAAGCATGTTACATGAGCACAATTTAATTAAGCCAAACAATACCTTTTCAAACTGTTTCCACTCCTTGTAATCGGGCTTCCATCTTCTCCTTAGGACAAAAAAGCAAACCCGCTTATAACACCACAATTAAAGTTACCGAAAGCAAAGAATATCTTTAAATATCTTAACATTGAAGAGACAAACTTAAGAGTACCTTTTCAGCCCACAATCCTTGCATGCCAACCGCAGACATTGATGTTTGTGCCATTCTTCATCTTCTTCTTTAGAGCGCACCATTTGCCTCCAAAATCACTAGTGGATTTATAAACATGGTTCTTGGCACCACGAAGTTACCATCACCACAAACAAAGACAATTACGTTTTGCATTCTTTGTGCACCCCATTTGATCTGTTTCGATTTTGTTGAGTGATTGCATCACATCCTCAAAGTGCATGTGATATTGGCAAAGAACAGGTCTCTCTTTCTTTTTAAACGCCTTCATAAAAGATGGCTTAAGCAATTCAAATGTGCTACCTGTGGAAATCTTCATTTCATTGAATTCTTTTGAAGGCCATGTAAAATTGCAACTATAAACAAAGCGTAAATACAGAGTTCCAAACAAAATTAAAAGCAAAGAATCTAGTAAAGGTAAAGTTTGTAAAACATATAAAGCATAATAATTACCGAGAAATTTCAAGCAGCTTGTATTGGATGATCAATTCTTTTCACCATCTTTTGTAACAAACTTTCTCACATGCTTCCCGTATGGTGAGACTTTGTGTTTTTTCTGTGGTCCAGAACTTGTAAACAGAATTCTTAACCTCATCAGTTATTGCATCTGATCTCTTTTTCCTTGAAAACATTGACCACGGACCACATTGTTGTTCTGCCATTACTCTTCGGCAGGGCAGAGCAACATGGTGGCTTGAAGCAGATCTGCTCATCATTCTGGTTGTGCTTGCAGGCTGGCCATAGCCGCCCGCTAACGATGTGATCCACATCGACAAAGTTGATGAAGAATTATCGACTCTCCCTAGCGAGGCAATTGCAGATCCAAAGATGGGCAATGAATGGCACATTGCTGACATGGAAATCATCTTGGTACGGTGTCCAAGACCTTGTGCTGACATGTCAGACCCCCCGTTATCAGCCAAAACCCTCGTTACCAACCAAGGCGAACATGATGAGCCTAGAGCCGACCCGAACGGCCCCGCAAGACAAATGCGGATCTGACATAGGCAAGAGGCATTGCTGACATGGAAACCATCTCGGCACATCGTCTAAGACATGCATTGATGTTTCAGGACTCTCATTATCAGCCAAAACCCCCGTTATCAGCCAAGGCAGGCGCGATGGGTGTTGGCTTGCTTTTTATTTGCTTTTTTGCTGCTTCTGTGGTTGCTTGCAAGGCTTTCCCTTCAGGAAATGGAGGAGGGGATGGCTGGTCCAGTGTGAGGTAAAAACATAATAGAAACCCAAAAATATTGTAAGTGGTTTGTAAGTAGATAAAGAAAAGGGAAATGATGGAAAACGGAAGGAAAAAAAAATCTATTATGTGCTTGTCTTGCTTGCCTAGTTCTTGAATGCTTTGCATAATAAGGTAATAACAGGAAATAGTTTCTGCCCTTTAAGGGAAGGACAGACCTTTGATTTGCGCTCTATGCAAGGGGTTCGATTCCCCTGGCATGTGTGTGTGATGCCACTTCTTGTTCTATGCAAAGACGCTTGAAAGTGGAATCTGAAAGGCTTGAGTTGGAAGTCGTGAATGTAGAATGAGCGCATTTTTGTATGCATGGAGAGTCAATTGTGTATTTGCTTTATTTCATAAGATCGGATTGATCCTAAAAAATGAAGCCTTCGTGCAGCATCGTGGGGCTAGGACCGGTTAAATGTCGTGGTTCCTCTTCAACAAGAATAGCTTTAGTCTTGAGAATATCTATTTTTTCCTCGATATAGCTAAAAATGCGATCGATCAGCCAAGACATAAGCACACCTATGGAAACTACCTTAAATTTAATGCTTCTAAATATACGGTGGTAATTGTTGCCCCCAAAGGGCAACATGCTAATTGTGGTAGGTCAAAGTTTGGAAGAGCTTGGTAGTCAACATTGATGTGGAGGTCAAAGGATGCTTACCTTCTAGGTCAACAAGTGCTCAAGTTAAAAGTTCACAAGAGGTACCTTATTTGGGTCAAATGCTTAGTCAAGAATATACTCTAGGAGAACTGGGTTATGAAGTTTGAAGGCATCTTTTGAAGTTTGAAGATAAAAGTTTGAAGACTCCTGTGATACATAGTACCAACCTCGATTCTCTCCCTCTTTCCCACTTCTATATCCATGTCTCATTCCCATTTGCTTTTATTTAACCATTGTGCCACTTCTCTACTATATAAGCCAAGTTTGCCTATCTCAATTATTTCTCTAGCCATATTTTCCTTTCCTTTCATAGTACTACCATTTGATATTTTTCTATACCCATCCTCTTGCCATGGAAGTTGAAGTAAAGTAAAGAATGTAGGTAATTGAGTAACATTATAGTCAAATGCTAGTCGCTAAGAAAGTATATATATGGGAATTTATCAAAAGATATCATTTATATTGTAGAAAATTATGAAGAAGATGCAAAGGAAGCATGGCTTTTGAAGAAAAAACATGATCCTTAGCAATTTTGTCTTTCAAAAAATCTTATAGAAAATTCCCCTATGTTTTTAATTGCTTTTGGTTCAGTTGCCACCAATCCTTGAGACATCTGAGACCCATATGCTTTGAGAAAACCAAAAATACCATTTACAACTCGAAGTTAGAAAAATTTGCACTGCTTTGATCGTTTTTCGATCAGATTTTGCCAACCAATGCAAAAACACCTATGAGCATCCAAATGAATATCTGACCTCATGCCCACACTCCGCTACCCCTTGTGATATATTGGCTTTGAAAAATCCCAAAAAGTGGTCGTAAACTCTAGTTCCATTTTTTTGATCTCTCGTTTTCCGCTTTGACCGCCATTGACCAATTTTTGACCTCACTTTAAGCTCGAATATCTCTCGTGATTATGATCCGACTCGATCGTGGATTTCACCATTGATTCCTACAACTTTTTTTGTGCAGCTTAAATCATCCGACCCAAATATTCAATCTACCATCGATTGTCTGTACCAATTTGAGTCAAGGTTCCATTTTCTAGAAATGGGAAAGGTATGAAACTTTAGGTTTTGGCTTTTTTTGCTAGATTTATCTTGCATAGACCGATCACCTTAAGTGATCCGAGGTCCTAACCCCAACTTGGGTCCCTACTCAAGTTGGCTTATTGTGGTTGACCTTTGAAGCCGTTGAGGGTCAACATTTTGGAGGTCCCACCGAGATCCTACCTAGATCTTGAGAACTCATGGCTCCAAAATGTAAATTTCCAGCAGTAACAAGAACCACTAGAAGACCAGAAGCATCGTAACCCCGCAGATAGATCTCTTTCCCCAACCGGATTACTCCGTAGTATGCCTTACCGCTTTGAGTTGAATGTGCCTATTCCATTGCCTACTTTTGATTCTAGCATGAGTGCTAATACCTTTCGGAGAACTTTTGAAGATTACTACTGTGGGATTATGGCTTTAAAAGGGATGTAAGTTCTCACAATTTGAGAAGTGTTTTAAAGAGGAGAGTGAAGCCGGTGCTTGGTGAATTTATGAGAAACTTATAGGAACCACCTCCGGGATGACCTTATCACCAAGTTCTTAGACGTTTGGATAACTTGTCGCTCCCAAGGATCTTGTTAATGAATTGCAAAATTTCTATTTATGCAAGTGTGAAAGTGTTAGTCAATACAAGGAAAGTTCAGACCTTCATGAATAGATGCCGAAATGCCAAGTTACCATCCCCACACTTTTTTGGTGTCCTCTTTTATTAAAGGCCTATCTTCTAGACCGTAAATTCAAAGAAAACTTATCAAGATTCAAGTCGTTGTAAGGTTTTGATTCCATATACAAGGTCTTTGCCAAAACAATTGAATTGACCAAGATGCTTTCTATCCTACCGTAAAAAACACAATGGCTTTCATCATGATCCCTTCTACCCCGATGCCATTGATGGCCCTTATGAACCTCACCATTTCGTTTCATATCTATGTCAGGCATAAAGAGAAAAAAACCAAAGATTAAGAGGTCGATTCTCAAATTTCGTGGTTAAAGCAGACTTGACAAAGGTAATCAAGCTTTGCAGAAGTGTATGACCAAACAACTTGTGGAGCTCAAAACAAGCAGTAAGGTGTAAAACTTATCCCTAATGTATCCATTGCAATAGAACTTCACATCTAGCCGACATTTGCTATTGGCAAATATGCCCTAAATGCAAAAAGGAAGGTCATTTTGGTAGAGAATGTCCAGTTTGTACTTTTTGCAAGGAGATTGGTCATACTGATCTTAGGTGTTCTGTCAAAGAGTATTTTGCCAAGCAAGAGAGAGAAAAGAAATCTGAGACAACTCCCCCATGTAAGGTTTGGTTGAATCTACTAGTTCTATAAGGTTTGTGCAAAGCTGTAAAATGCCAAAGACCAAGAAGTAATGGTGGTACAAACCGTAAGCATGGGGGAGAGGTCCATAGGCCTGCTTGAACCCAACAAACACGTTCCAGAGAATTCAAGGAGGTCAACACTACCACCAGCTGCTGTTACTGAAGTTCCTCCTCAAGAAATAGCTCCACCTCCTCAACAAAAGTATGGTAAGAGAGATCAAGACCTTGATGAATTAGATGTTTTACTAAAAAATTCTAAAGTGAGTGTAGACTTATTTACCTTATTAAAGATTGCACTCAACTATAGGAAAAAACTACCTTTAGTGAGGCAGTGGCTTGTGTGGGTGTTGCAAATGCTACTAATCTTATTTTGGCTCAAAATGAGGAAGATCCAGGCGCATTTATGTGTTCAGCTACTCTAGGAGGATACTCTTTTTCTAATGTGTTGCTGGATGGTGGATCACCCCTAAATATCATGCCTTATCATGTTAAGAAAAAATGTGGGCTCGAGATAGATAAAAGATCATCTGTTTTGTTAAAATCTTTTTCTAATGCTAAAATAGCACCAGTTGGTATTGTGACCAAAGTTCCTGTTAACACTGCCACGGTTCTATTGCGATAGCAATAGAACCGACATTCCTTGGATGGGGACGCCCCTTTTTTGCACTCCCTATTTATTCAGCATCTTTTCATTTTTTCGTCATCGGCGTTCTCTTGAGCTAGTTTTCTGCTTCTCTATCCTACCAGTTTGATAATCTACCGTTCAAAGACTATTCCTATGTTTGATCTTTAGTGCAACAATCCGCTAAAATTTCTCGTCCGGGTGATCATATTATTTTTTTCGCTTTCTGTTTTTTGAGATTGGATGTAGCATCCTTTTCCTTTCTCTGCGAAGTTTTTCTTTGGCTTTTCCAGAAGCTTCGAGGTAGTAGGGCTCTTTCCTTCGCTTTGATTGACGCCGCCGCGCTACCATTGGTTCCCGCTTAAGCCTTCTTAGATGTGGTTCAAGTAATACTTTTTGACTAGAGTTTTGTGCAGATCCGGATCCGGGGTTTTCTTGGTTTTTATTTTGAATGGGTTCTTAGCGGTGAGGGTTTTGCAGAATCGGTTCTTTGGTTTATTGTATGATCTTGGTAGACCACTTTCGATATATTCATCCGGACGGTTTTTAATCAATTTTCTTCCCGATCTTGCTAGAGCACAAAGCATGAATCGATGGTTGCAAGGAATCTTTTCGAGCATGGGTGGCATGCCGGATAATATTGATACCTTTTTATTCCACTTTGCGGATGCGATCCGTGGGTTTAGCGTAAATCGATGGTTGCAAGCCCTAACCGGGTTCCGTTTCATACTGATTTTTGTGCTTGATGTTCAAAGATGAGGGCCCGCGGCCGCTTTCCCGGGTTGTCGGTGCTTATGGAGACCCAGCTTTGATGTGTTTGTCAAGGCCGCTTTTGAGCCGAATCGACTCCGGATCGTGTTAGCAAGGACCTTGAGTCTCCGGGCGGGAATAACTTTCGATCGATTCCCTTGCATGGAGTCGGTTCGCTGTCACACCCTCCAGTTCTTCACCGCAGCCTTCCATATTATCCGTGAACCGCCAGAAGTCGCTTTTGCCTTCTTCGATATATATATAAGAATAATAATTGGTAAAATATTACCGTAATTTGAGAGGGTGCATTGATAGCCAGATGGTTTTTTTTTCGTGGGTCATAGGTTCAAGTTGTGAATGAAGCAATTTTTTGGATCCAATATTACTTCGTGGTCATAGGTTCAAGTTTGAATGAAACAATTTTTTTGGGTCCAATATTTTGGGGTCGATTTATCCTTTATTTGTGTCACTTTTTGAGGATCCAATATTATTTTCGCGGGTCATAGGTTCAAGTTCCTAATGAAACAATTTTTCGGATCCAATGTTTTGGGGTCGATTTATCTTTATTTGTGATTGGAAGGTTTTCAATTCTATTGTCTTGGGGATGTTTTTATCTTTCATTGTAGCGTGCGGTTGCTAGTCACATATGAGTCGCATTACATGGATTTTATCCTTTTTTTAAATTGTTTAGAGAGACCCATGTGAGTAAAGTCCTACTTTTAAGAACATTTCTTTTTGTAAAGATCTAGGCTTTAGTCCTCATTTTATTCAAGAAAAGTACATTTCCTATCCTTATTCGTTGTCTGTAGATGTTTTGTCCTTTTTATAGAATGCCTTCGTCAGTTTTTAGCAATATTTGTTGTATCCGCGTTCCATTCAAATGCCTTGATATGTGATACTTCGTCTTTCTAATGTTCGCTCGTCATTTTTCTTCTTGTGGATTTTTCGAGCACAACCTAGGTATGGTTTTGTTTTCTCATTTCATTCATCTGCCACGTGAGTCCGGTCTAGGTATAGTTTAATCATATTTTCCTAATGTTGGCCCCCCGAATTTTTTGTGGTTTCTTCAAGCGCAACCTAGTGGATTAATGTGTTGTCGGATTCTCGTTTCATTTAATTGCTCAAGATAGGTTATACTTTGCTCTCCTAATATTGGCCGCCGATTTTTCTTTTGTGGACCTTTCTCAAGCGCAACCTAGGTATGTTTTTATTTTCTCATTTCTTTCAGTTGCGCCGAAACTTGCATTGGATTTTATTGTGCTATGGGCTCAATATGGTTTTACTCTCCATCTAGAAGGCCCATATAAGGGTTTAGGGTCTGTTATAGGTTGCATGTCCAACTGTTGTGTACCAGACTCACAACTATTGTTTGTCAAGCATTTTTTGCACTTTTATCTTTCTCATTGTCATTAGTTTAACACGCTGTGTTGTATAATACTCCATGGTTAGGTGGTTGGTTGCATCACTTGTGTACGTGTCTTTTATAGTTTGCAGCACTTGTGTACGTGTCTTTTATGGATGTCCCTGAGGTAGTATTTTGTGTTTTAACCGATATTGGCTTTTTTTCTCGAGATTCTTCTATAAGATCTGTGATTTTGCCAATAGTGATAACTCATCATGTTGTTGCCCTTTGCTCTTAGTTTATTTCACATAGCGTGTTAGTCAAGTCTGGACCGCTTTCAATTGATTAGTCTTTTCAGTTTTCCAATTTTATGACTACATTCTTGTCTGGGACTATCACAGACTTATGGTCTTTTGGATGTTTTCCATTTGGTGGGCACGTTTTTTCAGTTTTTAGGTTGTATGTCATTTTGCTCAAGGTGCTCATTCTTCTATTGGATGCTATTCAGTATTTGTGCCCCGCTCTTCTTGACTCTTGCATTAAGCATAGCGCCCTTATTTCACTCATGGTAGCCTTTTTAGAGGCGCTTTGTAGTTCTTCTATCGCAATTTTTCATTGAGACCGCTTTTGTATGCGGCATTATGGTGATGTGCACATTTTCATGGCATATATTACATAGTTCTCCCCATCGTTGTTTTTCCAGATTTTTAGTTGTTTTGATTATCTATCTTGTGTTCGGCATTGAGTTGCTCGGGCATTGTTTGCAAGTTATGGATCTCATTGAGCTATTCATTTATAGGGTCTCCTATAAATTTTCTAGTTGTTTATCATGTTGTTCCTTGTTCTCCTTCTTCGCTTTGAGTCATCCTATTTGCGCTACATCAGTTTCCTTTGCCCCTTTTTTGTTGTTCAGGTTATTCTTGCCTTCGTGCAACTCTTGCTCACTTTCTTATTTTTCGTCCTCCCATAATTTGGGTCCTGTGGGTTGCTTTTCCAGTTATGCTGGTCCCTCTGGGTTCACGTCATTACCCTTGTTTCGACATCTTTGAACTTTTTCTGTTGATCTTGCTCCCTATATATGTAGTTCGGTTAATACTAATTTTTCGCATATTGGTGGTTTGGCATCATGTTTTACGCATGTTTCCTTTGTCAACTAGTCTTTCACTCGTTTTTGGTTCATTCTGTATTTAGCCATTTGCTCCATGTATTCTCGTTGACTTCTTTTCGCTATTTTAGTTCCTTTTTTAGTTCGCATTTCTATTTGTTTTTTGATCCACATTTCATTAGTTTCATATGTGTTTTCTTTCGTTTGTTTATTGACTGTGTGGATCCTTCATTCGCTTCTTTTTCGCTCAAGTTCCTTTTTATCTTTTATTCAATTACCCTTTTGAATTGTCTTTACTCTATTAGCCTTATGTAGTCTTTCTTCTTGATTTGTAACCCTCATTTGATCTATTCTAGTCATCCTTTTTGCCAATGTGTTCATATCTTTTATTGCTCTTTTGTTACTTGTTTCTCTGCTTTCGATATGTTATGTTCAATCCCGTTGTACCAAGTTGGTTTGGCTGTTTCAATCCACTGCTGTGTTTCACAACATCAGTAAAGCGGTGAATCGATATCTTAGCCTTTGCTAATGGTTTTTATCTGTTGTCTATTTTCTTAATGGTCAGTTATATAGTGGTTGTTTATATTCGGTGAGATTTAGTAGTACACTGGTTTGCTTTCTTTGCATGGCTCGACCACTTGGGTCATGTTTTTTTAGGTTTTGATGCTTTTTCCATTGAGTTATCATTGTTCTTTGCTACATTGCTCCATGGTTTCCACATTCTATGCTTTAGAGTGCGAGTGGTTGGTCTCAGTAATTCCATTATTTCCTATTAGCTTCGTTTGCTCTTTTTATTTTTTGTCGTTTCATTTGCTCCATTTGCACTTTCATCTTGCCTTCTTTGTACCATTGCCTTAAGCTACTCTTTCAAACTACATTGCCTTCATTTGACTCTTTATCATGTTTTATATACTCTCTTTAGATTTTTGGTACCATGGGTTTCAATTTTCCATTTTCCTGCCTAGTTCTCTTCTTGCATTTGCTAATCCTATGTTTTTTGTTACGTTTCCAACCCATTGCCCCCGCGGGCTTGGTTTTAGCCCTGGTTGCTCACTTTTTTTCTAGGATTTCCAAATTTTCAAGTACTTTATGCCTTTATTTCTGGTTGTTCAAGTTTGTCAATAGGTTTCTTTGTTTTTAGGCGTTTTTACTTTTGTCATTTAGGTATTCTTTTGGCTCCTTTTTACTCCCATTTTTATGCTTTTATGTTTTCCGCTTTGACCCTTTGTTATCTTCGCTTTTTAGATTTGTTTACGCTTTTGCTCCATATGTCCTATTAGCTTCCTCGTTTCATTTGTTTCAATGATCCTTGTGGACTCATTTCTCCCTTTCTTTATTCCACATTTTCAACTGCTCTATTAGATTGACTTGCTCCATTATGGGTTATTGTGCTCCTTTTGTTATACGCCCCTCATTATCCTCAAGAGACTCCATTTGATAACATTTCTCTATTCGATTGTGTATGCCATGTTCCCTTCATTGATTTCTTTTGGCTTGTTGTTTTGTTTCACATTACCCTTTTAGTTGTGTCAGTTCTTTTCTTTGTCTTCTTTGCTCCTTGTCTTTTTTGCTAGTTAGGATACTTGGATTTTTGTATCTTTGTTAGTGTAGTATGTATTGGTGCATTGGCCATTTGCCATCGCCACTCTATTGATGTCGCCGTTCATGGCTCGCTGTCGTTGTTCCATAAGTTCCTTTCAACATCTCTTTTGGCTGCAGACTTTTCCATCTTCTCCTTCATTTTATGCTTCTCTTCCATCTTCCACGACAATTGTTCCATTGTGTCCTCCTTCTTTCTCCTTTGTCAGGGTTCATCCCTCTCTGCTTCTTCAGCTTTGTGGTCGTTCCTCTTTTACCATATTTTCTATCGTGACTTATATGTGCATTCTCGCTTTGTTTTTATTTCAAAGGACCCTTATAGTCTCATTTCTCCCTTGCTTCCAACAGTTTTCATTTTGGCATCCTTTCTTTCTTTGTCCATGTTGAGATTTGTTCCTCTTATCGGCCGATATATATGTTCATAGGACCCATCATCCTAGGAATGCCACGGTTCTATTCGATAGCAATAGAACCGACATTCCTGGATGGGGACGCCTTTTTGCACTCCCTATTTATTCAAAGATCTTTTCATTTTTTTCGTCATCTGCTCTTCTCTTGAGCTAGTTTTCTCGCTTCTCTATCCTACCAGTTTCCCTCACCCTCCCTCCCTTTGATGGTTTGTCCAGACTTTCTTATCCTGTTTTTTTTTCTCATTCCCCTTTTCATTCCATTTTTTTTTTGTCAGATTGACCATCTTTGTCTATGTTTCCATATTTTTGGGTCCCTTTGCACCTCTAGATCTTCTATGGTTTCCTTTCGATGTTTTTGATAGTACCTATGTTCTTATTCATCAGCTTTTCTCGATGTGGCACTTTAGCCTCCTCGGGAGGCCTACTCATTATCTCGTTCTTCTTCAGAGTCTATCAAATCTTACGTACTTTTCAAGTAAGCCTTAGGCCCTCGATATCCTCGTGCTTTTTTTTTTTTGTAGATATATATATTTTCTTATTTCTATTTTTTCTTGTGTGGCTCTGTAGCCTCCGCTGACTTCTTATCATTTCATTCTTTCTCGGCATGGCTCATTTGACTTATTTTTCTTGTTCATTTTCTCTTGGACAATGTTTATTATTCATTTTCATTGCGTGTGGATCCGCTTCTATCTTGTGGGTCCGGTGTTGTCGACTTTGTTTGCATAGTTTCTTTTCTCGGTATAATCTGTGAGCCTCCCGAGTAAGTATTTGCTATGCATTTTCTTCGGCGTATGGCGATGTAGTTCTCGAGGCATAACTCTTTTTCATTTTCTCTACAGTGGCAACGAAGCCTCCGAGGCGCACTAATCGGTTGTTTTTCCGCTGAGGGTCATTTTCCGCGACGGTTCCCGACATTGGTCGGTTGTTGTTTCTTTCGGCGTGGCCACAGGCCTCTCCGGAGTCTTCTTGCCTATGGCATCTAACTCGTGTGGGTTATTTTTCTTTTCAGCCTTGACTCTCGCAGGATTTTTTAAGGTCTTGTGGTTGCCGAGTCGCGGGGGTCGCTTCAACCATTTGCTGGGTTTTCCTCAAAACCCGAGAAGGTGTGGTTCTTCTTCCCGATAAGAATCACACTGTGTCTTTCACCTTTGCATCGACCAAGTGGCGGATAAAACCATCTTTTTATGTTGTATTTTTTTAGTATCATCATGCTCTCGATGATTGTCTAGTTTCGGAGCATTTAAAGTTCATATTTCCAAATTTACCTACCCCTAGTGAGGGATCCATTTGTACTCAATGTTTTACAAAGCTCAATGAGAACACCACTTCAATCGGCCGATATATATGTTGTCATAGGACCCATCCTAGGAATGAAGGTATTGTTGTAGCTGCCAACTTTGTTGTTGTTGCTTTTGAGGATTTGGGAGAAGATACAGATATATATGATCTCCTGCTGGGAAGAAGGTGGATGGCCACAGTTGATGCTAGGCCAATCTGGTCTAAAGGGAGGTGCACTATTTCAAATGGTTCCCAGGTGGCTACAATTTACAACCAGGATGGCTCTTATGGCTTTAAGGAAGAGGTACATTTTATTAAAGAAATGCTCATAGAAGAGCCCTTAGGATCTTATAGCTTAACAACCCCCAGAACAAAGAAAATTGATTTGATCCCTTTGGTTAGGGAATGTGCACTACCTTTTGAGAATGGTAAGGAAGGGTGCCTATGGTTTGATGGAGGAATTTCAAAGAAACTAAATGTAGCTTCATCTCGCAGCCTATACTAAAAGGATACTTCCAATAAACTCTTGGCCAAAGTAGGAAGAATCTTTCCCAAATAACTTCCAATGTAGCGTAGTATAAAGCTTTGATTGCAGGTCTCCAAGAGGCTAAGGCTATGGACATTCAGGTCCATACACATTTATGGAGACTCTCAATTGGTTTGCGCAGACGGGTTAGTGGTGAATAGAGGCCAAGAATGCTGATATGGAGTCTCTTTGAGAAATCAGGTAATGGGAATGCTTGCTTACTTTACTTCTTGAAAATTACTCATATCCCAAGGGAGCAGAATTGGGAAGTCGATGCTTTTAAAGTAGATACCTTAATGACATATTTATCCGAAGGAGCTATACCAGAGGAAGATCTTGATGAATATGAGGCTAAGGAATTTTTGCCCCATATTAGTCATAAATGCATCACAAGAGGAAGCAACTAATAAAGTCATTATCAACAAACATGGCCAGCAAAGAAAGAACTCGTTTTGTGGGAGATCTCTTTGATACATAAAACAAGGAAGAGATTACCAAATTCTTTGAAGAAAGAAGTGATGTGTTTGCTTGGGATTATTCTGAGCTCATTGGTATCAAAGAAGAGGTATGTCAATTTGAAATCAAAATTAAGGAGGGGTGTAAACCCTGTTTTTCGAAGTTAAGGAGGATCAATGCTTCACTTTTAGATCTAATTAAAGATGAATTGCATAAGATGTTGACTAAAAATTCATGTAAATCTTTAAAACGTCCTTAAAGTAACTCGCTCACTTACTTTTAGTCTTTAGTGTAGCCATTATGGTGCCAATCACATGCATCAAAGCCCGTGGGAATTAATCGTAACCTTTACCCCTTTGTCTTCCACTAATTCCATTGATTTGAAGCCATCGGATCGAGATTCTAGAGAGGGCGAGCATGCATGTCTCGCATGCATATATTGCATGCTTTCTCCGGTTGGGAGATCACTATATTAGGCGCAGGTTCTTCATCAACATCTCATCGGGCGCTTTGGGTAAAAGCATGTTAGGGTGTCCCTTAAAAAGTATTATTTAGTGACCAAAGTAATCAAGCCCCCAAAGGGCAACATGCTAATTAGGATCTATGCATTCAAACTAGGTCAACTCATCTTGGAAGACTAGGTCAAAGTTTGAAAGATTCTTGGTATTCAACATTGATATGCGTGTCAAGGGATGTTCATTTTTCAAGTCAACAAGAGCTCAAGTTGAAAGTTCACAAGAGGTACTTCATTTGAGATTAAATGCTTAGTCAAGAATATTCTCTAGAAGAATCTGGTTATGAAGTTTGGAAGACATCTTTTTGAAGATTGGAAGTTAAGAGTTTGGAAGACCCCATGGTGCTTGATTCCACCCCTTAACCACCCTTATCCAATTTTTATTCATATTCTATCCTTATCCTTTGAAATTTCCTAGATATTTTCCCTACATCTATATTCTCTTTTGTTCACCCTTGCACACCCTATCATGCTTTGCCCAATCTCTTCTTTTCTAATACATCCATATTCCCCCATAAGTTATTCCCACCATTGCTTCCATATCTTTTACCTTTTTACTTCTTACACCACATTTTTCGCAAATTTCCCTAGCCTAAGTCCTCTTGTAACCTGCTCTATACCCTTACGCCTATTTATCATTGTGCCATGCTACATGTATACTTTGTGGAATATTCCCTAATGCCCAAAAAACTTGGTATATTCCCAAGAAGTTAGGGTTGCCATTGCTTAAATGACCCACTTCTTCAACTTTTTTTATGAGTAACCTCTTAAAACCATGGCCTAGCTTTGCAAAACTATAAAATACCTGCGATATTCCCCGAATATACGGCAAAAATACGAAATCGTGATCGCTATTATTCTCGTAAAAATACAGCCGAGAACCCTAAATTTCTGCTTCCATCTTGAATCATGCCGGATTTGGCTCCATAACCCTCGAAACTTACCTATTCTCACCTTCCCGCCTTCTAAGAACCGAATAAACCCATCAATCAAGGCTAAGATTAAGTAAACATTTGAAAATCAAGCTATATACTGTGGGAATCGATTAAAAGAACTTTTTGAAGGCCCATAAGTACTCGGGATCCTACATTGATCATTGGCCGAGCAAGATCCTGAACGATCCTTGAAGTTCCCGAGCTCTCCTCAATTGGATTTTACAAGATCGATTGACATTACTTTTAAAAAAATTATCTTATGACTTGTGATGATTATTTTCCTGTGATTAAAGCTATGAAGCATCCTTATCCATTGTTATCATGATATATTTACCTTCATATCAATTTAAATTGATTGCCAAGTTGTCAAATCCATCTTTTGATTCCAGCATGAGTGCTAATACTTTTCTGAGGATTTTTGAAGATTACTACAGGGATTATGGCTTCAAGAAAGGATGCAAGTTCTCACAATTTGAAAAATGCTTTAAAGAGGAGAGTGAAGCTGGTGCTTGGCTGACTTATGAGAAGCTTATGGGAACCACTTCTTGGGATGACCTTATCACCAAGTTTTTAGACAGGTTTGGAAAGCTTGCTGCTCCTAAGGACCTTGTTAATGAATTGCAAAATTTCTCCATTTATGCAGGTGAAAGTGTTAGTCAGTACAAGGAAAGATTCAGCATCTTCATGAATAGATGTCAGAAAGTCCAAGTTACGGTCTCCACGCTCTTTTTGGTGTCTTCTTTCATCAAAGGCCTATCTTCTAGACCAGAAATTCATAGAAAACTTATCAAGATTCAAGCTGCAGAAGGTTTTGATTCCATCTACAAAGTTTTTGCCAAAACTACTGAATTGACCAAAATGCTTTCTATCCTCCAGAAAAACACCATAACTTTCATCATGATCCCTTTTACCCTGATGCCACTGATGGCCCTTATGAACCTCACCATTCTGTTCCTATCTATGCTGTGCATAAAGAGAAGAAAAAAACCAAAGATGAAGAGGCTGATTCTCAAATTTCAGAAGTCAAAGCAGACTTGACAAAGGTAACTGAAGCTTTAGCAGAAGTGACCAAGCAACTTGTGGAGCTCAAAGCAAGAAGGGTAGGTAGAACTTATCCTGAATGTATTCATTGCAATAGAACTTCACATCCAGCTGATATTTGTTATTGGCAAATATGTCCTAAATGTAAAAAGAAAGGTCATTTTGGTAGGGAATGTCCAGTTTGTGCTTTTTGCAAGGAGATTGGTCATACTGACCTTAGGTGCTCTGAAAAAGAATATTTTGCCAAGCAAGAGAGGGAGAAGAAACCTGAGGCAACTCCACATGTAAGGTTTGCTGAATCTACTAGTTCTATAAGGTTTGTGCAGGCTACAGAGATGCCAAAGACTGAGGAAGTGATGGTGGTACAAACCAGGAGCATGGGGGATACCCATAGACCTGCTGAGCCTAACAAATTTGTTCCAGAGCATTCCAGGAAATCAACATTGCCACTACCCCCTGTCATGGAAGCTCCTCCCCAAGAAATAGCTCCACCTCCTCAACAAAAGTATGGTAAGAGAGATCAAGATCTTGATGAGTTGGATGTTTTACTGAAAAATTCCAAAGTAAGTGTGGACTTATTTACCTTATTAAAAATTGCACCTGGTTATAGGAAAAAGTTATTGCAACAAACTACTTTTAGTGAGGCAGTGGCTTGTGTAGGTGTTGCAAATGCCACTAATCTTATTTTGGCTCAAAATGAAGAAGACCCAGGTGCATTTATGTGTTCAGCTACTCTAGGAGATTATTCTTTTTCCAATGTGTTGCTGGATGGAGGTTCACCTCTAAATATCATGCCTTATCATGTTATGAAAAAATGTGGGCTCGAGATAGATAAAAGGTCATCTGTTTTGTTAAAATCCTTTTCTAATGCTAAAATAGCACCAGTTGGAATTGTGACCAAAGTTCCTGTTAATACTGAAGGCATTGTTGTAGCTGCCAATTTTGTTGTTGTTGCTTTTGAAGATTTAGGAGAAGATGCAGACATACATGATCTCTTGCTAGGGAGAAGGTGGATGGCTACTGAGCTTGATGCTAGGCCAATCTGGTCTGAAGGGAGATGCACCATTTCAAATGGCACTCAAGTAGCTACATTTGCAACCAGGATGGTTCTTATAGCTTCAAGGAAGAGGTACACTTTATTAAAGAAATGCTTATAGAAGAGCTTCTAGGATTTTATAATCTAGCAACCCCTAGCACAAAGAAAACTGATCTGATTCCTTTGATTAGAGAGTGTGCACTACCTTCCCGAGAATGGAAAAGAAGGGTGTTTATGGTTTGATGGAGGGATCTCAAAGAAACTAAATGTAGCTTCATCTCGCAGCCTATACTAAAGGATACCTCCAATAAACTCTTGGCTAAGGTAGGAAGGATTTTCCCCAAGTAACTTCTAATGTAGCAGAGTACAAGGCTTTGATTGCAGGTCTTCAAGAAGCTAAGGCTATGGATATTTCAATCATACACATCTATGGAGATTCTCGTTAGTTTGGCATTGTGTTAGTGGTGAGTATCAGGCCAAGAATGCCGATAGGGAATCCTTGAGAAATCGTAATGGGAATGCTTGCTTACATTTTACTTCTTGGAAAATTACTCATATTCCAAGGGAGCGTAATTGGGAAGTGATGCTTTGTGCAGAGACACTTTAATGACTTATTTATCCCAAGGAGCTATCCCAGAGGAAGATTTTGATGAGGACGAGGCTAAGGAATTCTCGTCCTATATTAGTTATAAATGCATCACAAGAAGAAGCAACCAATGAGGTTATAATTAATAAAAATGGCCAAGCAAAGAACTTTGTTTGTGGGAGATCTCTTTGACACACAAAACAAGGAAGAAATTACCAAAATTCTTTGAAGAAAGAAGTGATGTGTTTGCTTGGGATTATTCTCGAGCTCATTGGTATCAAGGAAGAGGTATGTCGTTTGAAATTAAAATTAAAGAAGGGTGTAAACTCGCTTTTCCGTGGTTAAGGAGGATCAAAGCTTCACTTTTTAGATCTAATCAAGGAAGAGTTACATAAAATGTTGGATGCTGTGTGTTATTGTGGAAACTATTAATCCCGAATGGGTGTCATGCATTGTTCCAAGTGGGAAAAAGAATGGTGCTTTGAGAATTTGTATAGATTATCGAGATTTGAATAAAGCCACCATAAAAAGATTGTTATCCTTTACCTTTTTTAAAGGAAATTCTATATGTCTGTTGGCAGGAAAAAACATGTACTCATTTTTGGATGGTTTTTCGTGGTTTAATCAGATCAGCATCAAAGAGGAGGATCAGCCAAAGACTTCATTTATCACTCCTTGGGGTACATATGCTATGAAGAGAATGCCATTTGGCCTAATGAATGCCCCAAACCATTTTCAAAGAGCAATGGATGTTATTTTCAAAACCATGTCTCAAGAGTTTAGGGTGTATTTAGATGATCTTTATTTGGGTTCTCATTCTACTAACCATGTGGAATTACTTGCAAAAATTTGCTCTTATGCAGACTTCTGGAGTTAATCTAAATCCAAAAAAATGTATCTTTTTTGCATCTAAAGGGCAGCTATTAGGACACGAAGTATCCAAATTGTGGTATTCAAGTTGCTCAGATAAGATTGAAGCTCTCAAAAAGCTAGCACCTCCCAAGAATCTAAAGCAAAGTTAAGAGTTTTATTGGTATGACGAAGTTTTCTTAGAATGTATATTCCAAATTTTGCTCATATTTTAAGTCCCATTTCTAAGTTGACCAGTGGTAGGTAAATTTTCTAAATGAAAAGTAAGCACATACCCATTACATGGACTTCAGAATGCCAAGAGGCTTTTGACTTTCTCATTTCATCTATATGTGAAGCTACTCTTTTGAAAAACCAGATCCGAGCATGCCATTTGAAGTTTATATCAATATACTAAAAAGGCCATAGGTTTAGCCATTTTTTTGCAGACAAGCATACTATAGTCTTTGCAAGCAAACAATGGACCGCTTCTTGAAGAAAGATACACCGTAATAGAAAAAGTGTCAGCCGCTTCCTCATGTTTCTTATTAAGCAAGGACATTTGCTTTCAAGAGCCAAGTTCAAGTTCATATGAAGCAAAACCCAATGGGCTTGCTATTTGGTAAAGCAAAACCAAAGATCCAGAGATGGGCTTGTAAGTTGCAAAAGTTATGATATTTTCAGAAAAG
Organism: Isoetes taiwanensis; assembly: GCA_021234155.1. Lineage (NCBI taxonomy): Eukaryota > Viridiplantae > Streptophyta > Lycopodiopsida > Isoetales > Isoetaceae > Isoetes > Isoetes taiwanensis. The sequence continues at coordinate 2,977,280 of JAJEKV010000091.1, forward strand.
AGTTGCACCCGACGTGATCTAAATCCTAGCCTCTACTTGCCTTATATATTTTTTTGACCATGAAGATGAATTGAATACTATCGACACTTCAATTTGCAAGAGCACATTTAGAGGTAACTCAAGGAGATCAAGCCACGAGGATGGCAAAGAAACCTATTAGAGATTTTTTTACAACATGGGATCATCTCTCCAAGCCTCACTCCCAAGTCAAAAAGGAGACTCAAGGACAAGTGCAGGCAATTCAAGCCGATAGACAATGTCTTGTGCAAAGTTAATGTGGGATGGAATCTTGTTGAGGTGTGTAATCAAGATGAGTCCGCCTTTGATTATTAGGGGATGCATAAAGGTATCTGTGGAGGACATTTTGCCGGGATACCTAATCGCAAAAAGATTCTCGTGTCCGGATATTATTGGCCCTCTGTTTTTAGAGATTGCTATGAGGTCATAAAAAAACTTGCCATCAATGTCGATTTTTTAGTAAAGAATTTTAGTGCCACTGCCTTGAATCCTATCATATCCCAGGGACCTTTTCAAATTTGGGGACTAGATTATATTGGTCCCATTAATCCTTCTTCTACAAGCCAACATCAAGCATATTATTGTGGCTCTGATTATTTTACTAAGTGGGCAGAGGCCATACCTTTGAGGCAAGCCAATGCTCTCACAAGCTGCAAGGTTCTTACATGAAAATGTTTGTTCTAGATTTGGTATTCCTTTCCATTTACATTCGATAGAGATACTCCTTTGTTAATGAAGTCATTGCTAATTTATTGAGTATTTTGAAGGTCAAACATACCAAAAGCTCTTCATATTATCCTTAGGGCAATGGACAAGCCGAAGCTACTAACAAAGTGTTGAAAAATGTTTTGCGAGAAGGCAGTTTGAGGTTAACAAAGGGATTGGCATATCAAAATAGTGGATGCACTTTGGGCTTACAGAGTCACTATCAAAACAGCTACAAATCACACACCTTTTAATTTGGTTTATGGCATAGAGGCGCTTTTACAGTAGAACTTGAATTACCCTCCTTGAGATTAGCTCATAAATTGTGCTTACCTTTTGAGCATGCCTTCAGGAAAGATTGGACGCCTTTGTTACATCTAGATGAGTATAGAATGGAGGCCGAGAACACTAATTTGTTGAAAAGGCTAAAGATATGGTTGCATTCAAAAGCGCACACAAAATCTGAGGGTACTTTTAGGAAAGGAGAGCTTGTTCTCAAATGGAATAAGTCAAAGGAAGATTCAGCTGGCAAATTTGATAATATTTGGGAAGGACCCTTTGTGGTGCTAGAATCTGCAGGTACTAATTCTTATTGGTTACAAGAGGTTGCTTCAGAATGCCATTGCCAAACCCTATCAATATCTTGCATCCTAAAAGGTATTGGGATCGGCATGCTTGCTTGTCCCTCTTTTACATTAAAAGCTTAAAGAGTTGCTTGAAGAGAGTTAGCTTAGTTAGATCGGTTTGATTTTTGAGCATATTACTCTAGTAGTTAGATCAGTTTGACTTTTGAGCATACTACTCTAATGAGTTGGTTTCATGTTTATAGGGTGATCTGACCAGATAACAGTATAAATGATCTCAAGAACAGGATTGATACTAATGATTACCAAGTGTCACATGCGTGAGCATCCTTCTTCCATTTTCATTCATCCTGCCTTAAAGCATTCCTACCATCCATTTAGCCTCCTATTATCTTTCCATACCTTAACAAAGACTCTGAAAATCACCTTTCACCATCATAGCAGAGTTGCAAAGGATTTGAGATTAATTGGTTTGTGTGTTTCCATGACAGAGTGCACCCTTTATCCATATTTTTCATCTGGTCATAAGTAGCCCTACCTTCCATTTGAACTCCTTATTCTTATTCTCATTCCCTAAAAAAAAAAAGCACTCGCAATTCATCTTTACCACCATAGCAGAGTTGCACTTGTTGAAGACCAAGAAGAAGACATGCATTTTTCTTGTTTTGGCGAGATTTCAATATTTGCACACTCACTCCATCTCCATTCCATTGCCACTCTGCCTTTTCTCATTCATCATACTCCATTCACATCATTCCATCACCATATTTACACTCATTCCATCAACATTTGCACTTCACACTTAGACACATTGGTACAAGTTTGAAGACCCCTCTAGTTATCTATTTTTGACATCATATGGTGAGGGGACCAGCCTTTTTTCTTGTTTTTAGAGATGTTGCCCCCAAAGGGCAACATGCTAATTGTGATCTATGCATTCAAACTAGGTCAACTCATCTTGGAAGACTAGGTCAAAGTTTGAAAGATTCTTGTGCAGGTCAAGGGATGTTCATTTTTCAAGTCAACAAGAGCTCAAGTTGAAAGTTCACAAGAGATACTTCATTTGAGATTAAATGCTTAGTCAAGAATATTCCTAGAAGAATCTGGGTTATGAAGTTTGAAGACATCTTTTGAAGATTGGAAGTTAAGAGTTTGGAAGACCCCATGGTGCTTGATTCCACCCCTTAGCCACCCTTATCCAATTTTTATTCATATTCTATCCTTATCCTTTGAAATTTCCGAGCTATTTTCCCTACATCTATATTCTCTTTTGTTCACCCTTGCACACCCTATCATGCTTTGCCCAATCTCTTCTTTTCTAATACATCCATATTCCCCCATAAGTTATTCCCACCATTGCTTCCATATCTTTTACCTTTTTACTTCTTACACCACATTTTTCTTTTAAAATTTCCCTAGCCTAAGTCCTCTTGCAACTGTCTATACCCTTATGCCTATTTATCATTGTGCCATGCTACATGTATACTTTGTGGAATATTCCCTAATGCCCAAAAAACTTGGTATATTCCCAAGAAGTTAGGGTTGCCATTGCTTAAATGACCCACTTCTTCAACTTTTTTTATGAGTAACCTCTTAAAACCATGGCCTAGCTTTGCAAAACTATAAAAATAGCATATTCCTAGAATATCTGGGCAAAAATATTTAAATCGTGTCGCTATATTCGGAAAAAAATACAGCCGAGAACCCTAAATTTCTGCTTCCATCTTGAATCATGCCGGATTTGGCTCCATAACCTCAAAACTTACCTATTCTCACCTTCCGCCTTCTAAGATCCGAATAAACCCATCAATCAAGGCTAAGATTAAGTAAACATTTGAAAATCAAGCTATATACTGGGAATCGATAAAAGAACTTTTTTTGAAGGCCCGAAGTACTCGAGATCCTACATTGATCATTCTTTGAGCAAGATCTCGAACGATCCTTGAAGTTCCCGAGCTCTCCTCAATTGGATTTACAAGATCCGATTGACATTACTTTCTAAAAATTATCTTATGACTTGTGATGATTATTTTCCCGTGATTAAAGCTATGAAGCATCCTTATCCATTGTTATCATGATATATTTACCTTCATATCAATTTAAATTGATTGCCAAATTGTCAAATCCATCTCGATATTCTCGTTTTAACAATTCTTGCCACAAAATATTCTATGGAAAATACTTGTGTGTTTTCAAGCTCATTTGGCCCATTTGCCTCCGCTATTCTTAGGACTTGTGTAAGCCAAAGGAGCTGAAATCATCAAAAATTACCACGCTTTAACTCAAGTTCAAAAAGTTGTTCTCTTTTTTGAGCGATTTTGATCAGATTTTGCCAAATCAGCCATAAAAAATACTTTTAGATATCCAAATGGGAATTTGACCACTTGCCTCTCTTCCTTATCACCATTACAATGTATTTGCTTTGGAAATTCTCAAAAACATGCTTAGCAACTCTAAATCTCATTTTCTGATCAATGTTTCCCATATTTGACCTCTATTGATCAAATTTTGACCAGTGCTTTTTTCGAATAACTCCCAAATCTAGTTTCTGACTTGGTCAGGGGCTTTACTGTTGAATACAGTGCTTGACTCAAAAAATCAATTTCTATCTCATCACCACATCTGTTTTCGTAAAAGTGCCAGTTTTTGGAAATGGGAAAGGTATAGAACTTTAAATTTTTGAATTTGTCTTCAAATTTATCTTGCATAAATCGATCATCTCAAGTGATCTGGAGGTTCTAACCCTAATTTGAGTAAAAACTCAAGTTGGTTCCCTTGTGGTTGACCTTTAAGCCGTGTTTAGGGTCAACAAGTATTTCCAAAAAGGTACCTGGGATTGGAGTCGGGTACCTATGTAATATGTCAATAAAAAGATACATTTTAGAACTTTATATATATTTTGGTCTTCAATAGCATTATATTTATCATAATTTTGAATACTAACACGTTTTTTACTTTTATTTTAAAATTTTGTACTAGTTTTAATGAAAAGAAAAATTAGAAAGTACCCGCTTTGAAGTACCTAGTGTATGTACTTTTGCGGTGTTCCAAAAGTGGTACACCTTAACATGCTTTTACCCTTCCTCTTCTCTCTCAACGTACCTTATTTTCTATTTTTGAAACCATGCGTGGGAGGGGCTTCTCCCCGCTTAGATGGACCAATTTGGTGTTTCTTTCATCTTTGTGGCATGCCCTTTCTCTTGCCTTGCTTCTTTTGACCATAATCCTTTGGCCTTCGGCCTCGATCCCATTTTTGATAAGGAAGTTCTCTTCTATTCGGAGGAGGTTTTGTCATTTTCATGCAAGCCCCATACTAGAATTCTATCGATCCGAGCCATCGATCGAGATCCTAGAGAGGGTTTAGCATGCATGTCAAGTAAGCATGCATTGCATGCTTTCTCGGGTTGGGAGATCGCTACATTAGACGAGGTTCTTCATCAACATCTCATGAAGCTTCCTCTTCTCTCCCTCAAAGAATACCTTATTCTCTATTCTTTGAAACCCATCCTCCCCTCCTAATTGTTTAAATGTATTTGTCGCCTGGCACGCTGCGTGACCAGCCCCTCTATTTGAAGAGTTTTCTTTTCTTGCCACATTGCACGATGATCAGCCCTCCACTTTGGGAGGTTTGTTTTTACATTTGTTCTAATGTTCGTGATGTGCGTGTACAGGTTGGCAAGCAACAATAGCTTCGACTTCTCCATTGGTGGATTTTTTTGGCGTGATTTTTTCAGCCTTATGCTTGTCAAAGCCCCTTGTCAAGGCTTATCATTAGGGTTTCCCTCGAGAACGGTTTCTAATCCGGTGATAAGCTTTTCAGGTGTACACAAATCAAACATCTATTAGCATTGCATTTTTGGGATCCGGTTGTATAATTGGACATTCCCTTTATTTTTCATGGGTAGTTCGTATGTGTGCGGCTACCCACTATCCCACCATTGTAGAAAATCTCTTTGAGATGAATGAGAAGCCTATCTATCGGGAGGTTTTTGTTGTTTTCATGCGAGCCCCATTCTAGAATTCGTCAAATTTTTATACGTGCCCAACATGAACATGCAAATAGTGTCCAACAAAAAGTCAATGATGTTGGATGCTAACATACATCCAAATGAAGTGACCTTTGCCATTATTCTGAATAGCTGTTTTGTTTTAGGGATCTTGAAAGTAGGGAGTTAGCCCATGTATCCATCCTAAATGGAACGTTGGATCTAGCATTTCCACTAGAATTTCCTTATTAAAATGTATTCAACTTGTGGAACATTGAAAATACAAGATCAAATTTAATGAAATGCAACATACATACATTATCATTGAAAGTCTATCATTGCACATGCAGACCTTCAATGTCAATTGAATGGTTGTTTCCTGATGAGCGATAGACTAGGAACTGAACTGTATATGCACTTTTTTATGCAACATGCAAAGTCATAGCAGTTCGATTTCCTGAGGACATGAATATCATACCGGAGATGCAATGGGTTCCAGTTATATTTGTAGTAGGGCAAAATTATGACAAAGGATTGTCGCGTGTTTAAGCAGAAGGATAAGAAAAAGCCGATTTTGAATAAGAACATTTGCGCATGAGCTACGTTAATAGTTTGAACCTCTTTGTTGCTTTTCCAATTTATGTGCATGTAAGCCTACATCGATTGAACTTTGCAGCTTTCTATAGGTAAGAGTCAGTTCTGTGAGCAATTTCTCTACAGTATAGCACAAGGCCCCCAAAAATAAACTACTATATTTAACTAGTACCAGATCAGATAAAAACCATGATATACATGGTTTTCTATGCATGAATTTATTTGATAGAAGAAAACCATATGCGGTAGTGGTTTGTTAAAATTGGTAGTGGTTTGTTACATGGTTATAATGCTACTTATCAATGTTATAGCAGTTTGTTGAACTAGTTGTGACTTATGAGGTAGTTTTACATATACCATAATGGTCCATCAAAATTAATAATGGTTTTTAAAACCACTCTATTACAGATAGTTTTGTACATACTGTAATGGTCCAACAAAATTGGTAATGGTTTGTTAAAACCATTGTATATATATATCTATAAAAGTAGGTCATTTATGGTATAGTTTAGATAGATAGATAGATAGATAGATAGATAGATAGATAGATAGATAGATAGATAGATAGATAGATAGATAGATAGATAGATAGTTGTTTTAACGTCATGCCACTAGGCAGGATTCAACTGGACATGTGACCACACACCACACTACATTGTTCGGGTTGGGTCCCGATACCAACCACTTTATATTGCATCGTGGGATTTTGGCCCAACAATTGTGAGTGCAATTAAAAGGTCTCGAACTCGAGACTCATAGTTGCTAAAACTAGTGTGCTACCACTAGTGGTAATCTAAATTCATCTCAAAATGGTTGTCCTGTATGAACCATCTTTTAATACAAGACCTTAAACCGCCATACTCTAGGTCATGGGTTCAATGCCTCGCTTGAAAGTAGTTATGTATTGTTGTAAAGTTGGTGTAGAAGTGGTGATGGAAGGACCCACTTGACCATATATACAATGGTGGGGCAAAACCCAAGTTCAACATCTCATTGTAAAAGTGGCTATGTGTAAAGTTGGTGGGGGAATGACCCACTTCAGCCATGTACAGTGGTGGGACCAAAACCCATCTGGGTGTATTGTAAAGTGCCCCATAAACTATAGATTCCCATGGATGTTAAAATTTCATTATCATCATCATTCAAAGTTACTTTCATTCCAATTGACATCTAACCTCAAGAACTAAGGTGTCTATCATTTAGAAGTCTATGAATCAAGTTATAAGCTTTATTAACCTTTTTTTCGATCTGCAAATATGCTCCAATATTTTTCTTTGTCCTTCGACTTTTTACTTATAAGCCAATTATTGTTGCATCTTAAACATCTTTTTTTGCCTTATCATTCTTTTTTAATATTTTCATAAAGAAATTTCACTTCTTTTATATAAGCCTAACTCTATGGGACGCGCATGTTTTAGTCCAGGTTAAAGCCAGTCGTCACCATAGACATATAAATCTACTTTAGCAAATGGGCCATCGGCTTATTTGCTTACTCTCTATGCAAAAAGAAGTTTCTAGCTATTGTTCCAATTTGTATAGGATCCCACTACCACGAATTAAAATAGATAGGTGGAAACAACCGCAATTGCAATCCTCAAGACAACATATACTTCTAGGATATCCTACGTTTTTCACAATCATAAACCATTACTGATATTACCTTTGTATTCCATTCTACACTTCCAAACTTCTCAATACGCCTTCTAAGGTTAATTTGGCTTTCATACTCGTCTTCAATTGTCGAGTTCACAAAGTCATTTACTTATATACTTTTGACTTTCTAACGTTCATTAATGCAGTTTTTTTGCATTTCAAGGTAGAGTTGTTTTAGTCCTAGCAGTAATGGTTGTACTAGCTCCATTATAGGAGTCCGAGGGCCGATTGATCTCCATGGTCGTAAAAAGTCATTATATTATGTTCTCATAAACATCGCAATTATGTTGAAACAAGCCTATAGATCTAACCAATTTGATTTGGCACTAACAAAGCCAATTATGTCACAAACCTTTGCTATTACCCCATAGCCACGAAGTCTATCGCATGTACAACTTCCACCTAAGCCCTTACCACCTCCATCTAAAACACCTAGTTCTAAAACATATGAAAAAGCCAATATATATTTCATGTCTTTTTAGTAACTTCAAAACTTTTAGTGAATGAACCATTATTACATCTTTCCATCACTATCAAGTTGGACTAGTGTCTAGCCAAACCTGAAGACAGAAAAGATAATAAATAAGTTTCTCAATTGACAAGCCAATTGTACTAGTATCCCACTACTCACTCCTTCTGTGTCGTCCAAAATTACAACAACAAATTCTGCTCCTAAGACAATATCCAAAACTTTAATATATCTATTAGTAATATCCTGATTGGAGATTACACGACCCTGAAAGTACTCCATTTTTAGATCAAGCAGATCTGCCATGGCTAATGCATAGGGACACTCTCTTATAGTATACAAATACATCTCGAACAACTTACTAGCTTCCAGCATAAAAAGATGCACATATGGACGTAATTTTGTCCACATGTTGAAGTTATTTAACTTGTAAAGTCCATGTAATCCAGCTTGAATCCCTGGTAAAAGCATTTAAAAGGTTATACCACAACAAAGTCACAAATTGTTTTTAAAGAAAGCAAATTTAACATTAGCATAATTTTACCTGGTTTAAAATAATGTTTACAAAGTTATGCCACAACAAAGTCATGAAAATATTGTAGAGAAAGCAAATGTAACATTACCATAATGTTGTCTGGATAGCTTATTTTTATCGAGGATTTGTGTAAGTTCAATATTCCTTTGCCCAACAAACTTCTTCTTAAGGCCATTCATAGCCTAATAATAACACAAAGTTATGCTATATTACTTTTAACAAGCAAAGAAGCTCTCTCATCAGTACATACCTCGTATATATCTCTCGGTGCAACATTATCACGCTTCCCTCTTATGATGATTTAAGCACTCCATACGTAATGTATATGCCCCACATGAAGCCGGGATGTGGTATATAGGCGTTATTCGCCATGCTTCAGGCCGAAGAAGCAAGACAGGCTACTAAAAGATACTAACCGTAAACAAGATCGTAAAGCGAAGAAGTAACTTTGCAATTGTAGATTTAATGCCCCCTAAATGACCCACTAAAGCAACTGTTTCAGCTGAGTCGATCCGAAATGTTAAACCACTTAACACCCATGGTGATGATGACCCATATTTGAATGTCACATTCTTAAACTCAACATTCCCAACCACATTGTCCAAATGGATGCCGGTATCTGACTTTAAAACCTGAATAACCATTTCACGTGTTGTATAATAACTCCTTGAAAATGGAACGTAGATGAAACAAAAATATGGCTACCTTTGGACAGAAGAAAGTCCAAGCGAATAACCTCTCAATTACAGGCTCTCCTTGTTTCATTTCATTATATGCCTTTCCAATTCCCTCCGGATGTTTGGCCAATAATCGATTCATATCGACTGCTTTACATTACCCCTGCTCAGCATTTTCTATTTTCTATAACTTAACCCATCAATTCTCGCTTTCCTCATCTCTTAAGCCTGACTCAAGAAAATTATCTAGGCATTGCTTAGTCGTTTAAGTGTATAACTGTACCTGCTTCAAACAATTCCATTGATCATTAAAGAAAAGATTTTTCAACCGCTGTGAACCTGTATAGCAAGTATCCTTAATAAAATATGTACAATGTAACTATAAAGATGTGCAATTAAATTGGGATGCCATTAACCACTCAATCATATTGACCATGTGTGTCTGATTCTATTTACTTTTTTTGCGTCCCATGTGTCAGACATCAGCCATTCCAATATAGAAAGCAAGTTGTAAGCTATAATTCCAATAGCCAGCATATGCCCTTGAACTATGAAAATGATAACATATTTGAATAGACATCAGTAGATATCTATTATATGTGTAAAAATGTACAATACCTTTAGAGTTTGCCATAGTTGACTTGTGCAGTCGTCCTCCACTGGACGCAAAAGAGTTAGAATAATTGATGGTTCCTAGAATACAAAAATCCGTAAGCATTGTCGCGTTTGAACGAGGAACATTGGCAAGCGCTTTCCTTGTACTCTCAGAAACATCTTGGATCTGTACACCTCGAATAGCTTTGAGAACGTTAACTATAGATGCATATGCAACCAATTTGTAAACAGGAACTTGCAACGCATATTCTGAGGTTTTGAACTGGATCCAGTGCGATGGTGAGACCTGCTAATAAGAAAACATAAGCATAAATAAAATTTAGAGCCTCGTTTGTTATGATCGAAGGAAAAGTAGCAGAAACGATGGCATGCGACCCAAAAAAAGCTTTAAAATAGGCAACCCAGAAAAGATTTGCACCATGGTAGTGCCGGTTAGCCCAGTTTCCACAGCAGCCAAAGAAGAATGATGATCGCGGTTCTGATGATGACAACAAGTTTGAGTAGTTTCAAAGATCTTCTAGGCATATTCTAGCATATACTTAGAATATGCCGAAAACCCACATAAGCAAGGGTTTGCCCCCCTATGGGCAACCCAAAAAGGATTGCTTATGAGAACAAAGGAAAACAACTAGCAAAAGAAGTATTGCATCAGTCTAGACCATTTTGGATGGATAGCACCCCTTGCCCATGTATAAGTTTAGGAAAATTGTGGTGTCTCAACATAAAATGGTATAGAAGAAGGAACTGTTGTTGAAGAAGTGGACCATATTGAGCTCCAAAGTCTATTACGTTGGCCATCATTAAAATTGGAGACCTTGAGTCTCTCATATGCTCTCCACTTACATCTTTAAGGTGTTTGCTCTTTAACATTTGCCCTTTGATCTATGGTCTGTATTTTATTTTTTTTCTCGAAGGTAGAAAGCTAAAAATAGTTTTAGGGTTCGCCTGACCACCTCCCGCCGCTTTCTTCTTTGCCGTGGCAGTGATGGCTCTGCAAAGCATTCTTTAGAATTCTATGCACCTAGAGATGAGCTCTTGCCATAGTCCATACCATTTTCTACTATTCGACAATACCTTTTGTTTGCCGTAGAGGTGTCTTTGTGCCCAGGTCCGAATGGCATACCTTTTTTCTGTCTTTCTGTTTTGTTTACAATGTAGGTCTTAACTTTATGATCGTTTCCTGTGCAGCTTGTCACGGTGGAAGTTCAGGAATGCTGGTGAGCTTGAAGATGCTATAATGTTGATCTTGTTGTTGGAATATTCTAGAATGTTGCAATCAGAGATGTGCATGCTAGGAGCTGGCCTTAAAAAAGGTTTTAAATCTTATATGCTTACAAAAGCTAATTACAGAAATAACTTAGGGCATTTGGTCGCTGACCTGGGCGGCAACAGGGGCGGTACGGCACCAGGCTGCCGGATATGATAAAAATCGACCCCATATGATGCTATCTGGAATGTAGAGTCATAATGTAAGCGTCTGAAATGCTGGTAGATGTGTTTTATTTGATATGTAACCTACTGCTCGTTTACATCTGATTGTGCTATATTTTATGTTCTACAGGGGCTCAAAAAATCTACTCAAGTGCAAAAGCAACAGTCAGAGTTGCTCAAATCAGCCATCATGCATGTCTTCTACAGAGCTGCACGCATAAAACATTTGATAGTTTACATGTCTATTTTGATATTCAGCATATAACGAATAGAAGATGCATGATATGGAAAAGCCAGAGTACCCTCTGAGGGAAGTATCTTGGTCTGGCCATTCTATCAAATGTATGTAGGGAGATAATTCGATTGAATGTGTTTCTACGAAGTATGGATTTTTGAAGAGTAATAAGGAGCTTTGTGGATCACAAGCAGAAGATGATTTATCCAGCTGTACACAGGTCAGGCTTGTCTCAACCCATAGATTATATTTAAAGATAGTAATACTAGAAGGATATCTAAAATTTGTAGACATTGCATGCGGGATGCAAAGTTGTTCCTCTCTTTACAAGTTTACATGTTTACAAGTTTGATTTCTCTGTTTCTTTATAAAATGTAGTTTTCTTTTTTTTCTGTCTGTGTCAGTGCCATCTCTGAGAGCAAGACTAGCAATGCAAGGCTTCTATGGGGATCATCTGGCTAGGCGAAGGATGGACTGCATGCATATTGGAGCGAACAAAGCTCTAAAAACTTTATTTTGTTCTAATAAGGTCAGTGACAGATCCACACCTAAGACATTTTGCCCCTAAGCCAAATTCAGTATCTCCAATGACTCGCTTGACATCATCCTACATATTGTGATAAGATTTTGCGCACTGATTGCTCTAATGGTTAATCTTGAACATGGCTTTTAGTGAATCCAGTTTTTTCACAGGGATCTGAATGCATCCTTTTTCTACTATTCAGAATATTTGATTTGAAATCTACCGGTTTTTTTAGCTACCTTGCATATCCACAGATTATTTGATGGTATATATATCTGATGTTATATAACATGTTGATGATGTATTTTACAGGTGCAAGTCAAAGAGAAATTCATGATGGTTATTTCAAGCATAAAACTATTTGCATGATACTAGCATTCTGCAAAGACTTCAATGATCGGCAAAGGAATGGTCAGCAAGAGAATATTTTTCCAAAATATCCAAACTAAATGGGCGACACTATTAGGTTTTATGCTGAAGGTAGTGCAAATATCCAAACATGTGGAAGATGCAGAAATTTTATCGTTTTGTCACAATGAGGCAAAAATAGTTCAATGTTCTCAAACAGTTATTGATCTCCAACAATTATTGTAATGAATGACATTAATGTCATCTCTGTCCTATCTCTGGTTTCTGATTAGTTCCTACTTCATGTTAAAATTAGAATGTACATATCATGAAACCTTTTAGTATGGGTTTCACAAAAAAATCAACCATGGTAATTTAGCAGATCAGACATGTTTTTGGAATGATGAGCATTTATCATTGTACTTTGCCATTAGTTTTTAAGATAGTTTTGCAGCACTTACCACTACAAAGTATATAGTGGTTTAATCACAAAATATAAAGGGCTTATATCTTAGATGATTATAGGTCAATGCATTCTTTTTCTTGAAAAACTGCTATGATTTATAAATATAAACTGGCTTTTGTATTTTCAACAATCTATTGTTAGTTCCATACACAATCCACAACTACTTTTATGACTACACCAATATGAGATAGGAGGCAAACCTAGGCTATTTTAATGTATACGTATCAATCGACTTTTTATTAAACTAATACCGATTATATAGCATAAAACATCATTGGTTTGCTTCCAATACAAGATGTCTTGAAGATGCAAAGCCACTGTATATTTTGATGGAAAACCTGTTTATTGTTTCTAGTAATAAATTCGAATCCGTTATTCCATGAAGCAACAATGGTTCGCATGACTCTATGGTGATGATTTTATAGGATAACCACCACGAGTTGTACACAACTTTGAAGCTAAATTCAGTGTTGTTTACAAATGGAATATGTCTTACTTTCCTTACTAAATTAATATCAACTGTTAATTCGAAACATAATTGGCTTATCATTCAACACAAAATACTCTAAAGATGCAAAGCCACCACTATTTAGGTAGATAAACTATTAATTGTTTTAATGAGAAACTCGAAGCCTTCATTCTATGCAACATCAATGGCTCATGTTGTAAGATATCCATGAGTTGATTGGAACACCACTAGTGGCTTAGAACCTATACTATTGATTGGACCACATGTCACATAGCAATAAACCAAGAAAGCTTACCACCACAAAGAACCATAGTGGTAAACTATACTAGCAAACCATAATAAGAAAATACATGTGCTTACTATGTGGGTATACCACATTGAAAAACCTTAAATATGAACCTCACTATTTAACTGCATCTAGTTATTCAACATATTAACCCACAAAGTAATATTAGTTTATCTTAGCAGTATAACTCAAAAAGTAACACAAAAAACTAGTAATACTTTATTTTTGGGGGCCTTGTGTAGGGTGTCTTCACTTTTTCTTATTGTCTTCAATTACTGCATTTATCCTATCTATCTTATTATCCAAGAGACATCAATGAAGAAACACTTCACATTACATGTAAATAACATTCTCATGATATGCCTATACTAGAAAAAGTGCCCAGCGTTGCTGGGCTTCTTGTCGAGATTAATTTCAAAAGTTAATGAATATGATTTATAAATTCAAGGGGTGCAAATTCATATACATTGTCATTTCCATTGTTTTATAACATGGTTGTTTCTATATTTTTCATTTATGTTACAAATTTGCAGACCAGGAGCTATGTTTTCAAAAGCTTTGCAAAAAAAAGGGAAAGAAAGCTTTGAAATATCTTTGAATGACATTTTGGCTTATTAGGAAAAAAGTTGAAGACATGCTATACTTATTAGTGATGCATTTTGATTTTTGGTGATGATGTATTCGAAGTGATATGCTGCATTCATCACATTTCTCTGGTCCAAACATAAATGACTCCACTGTCTATTCAGCGCAGAATCTTTGGTTCCTTGGATTACGGTATGATTTCTAAAATTTCCTTTCATTTGGCAAACTGCAACATTGAAACATTTGAGGATAGATAGGAAATGCTCCAAAACCTATTCCAGTAGGGCAAAATAAGTTCAAAATCTTGCTTTTATTAGACAATGAAGGTTGTTTGAACAAATAAATATGCATAGGCTACGGTTTGGCTTATGGACACAAAGAAATGTCCGGCTTGCTTATGTTTTAAAACAAACTCGGTGCCGAGATGCTTAGATTCTTTGATTATCTTGGTCTTTTCATTGGATTATTTCCACAACCACAACACAAAATAAATTCTTTGATTTTCCTAGACCGAATTTTTGATGGGTCATTACTTAATCACAATGCGCCTTTTACCATAAGTAAGTGAACTTGACATAGCAAAGATGCCAACCAACTTAATCAACAAAATAGGAGATTAACACCGCCCACGTGAAGGGTTGAGGCAATCAATGTCTAATTCGGTGATCCCATCGATCCGAGACATCGGATCGCCATTCTAGAATGGGGACGAGCATGCATGTTTGCATGCATGCATGCCCATGCCCATTCCGGTTGGGAGTTCACTACTTTAGGCGCCAAGCCGCCCGACTTCTCATCGCTTCCTCTTCTCTCAGCAGTACCTTTATTCTCTTGAACCCACCCTCCCCCTTCTTTGTTTATTATATTTTGTACAAGTTATTTTATCATATTTTTCCACCCGGGTGATGTTTTTTCCACCCACCGGGTGATGCTATTCTCCGGTATGTTTTCTCGTTTGTTGTGTTGGTGATGTGCGTGTACGGGTTGGCGAAATAAGACCGCTTCGACTTCTCCATGCGGGGTTTTGGGAGCGATTCTATGCCTTATGCTTGTCTAAGCCCCTTGCAAGGGCTTATCACTAGGGTTTTTCCTCAAAACCCAAAGGGCTGGGTTTTTTAATCCCGTTGATAAGCTTTTCGGCAGTACATCAGCCACTCATCTATTAGCATTGTATTTTTTTGGGGTCCAAATGATATAATTGATTTTCCCTTTATTTTTCGTGGGTAGTTCGCATGTGCGGCTACCCAATCGGCCCACCATTGTAGAAAAATGCCGAGATGAATGAGAAGCCTATCTATCTAGCAAGCAAAAGAATGGTGAACTCATCTATAGGATGAGTTTTTGTCATTAACTAACAATTGTCACCTCATGGATTGATATTATTCAGCCTAAAAGTTGTGCAATGCAGTAGAAATGCCGTAAAAACTCGGAGAAAATACTACTTGGTGGTTTTAATAATCCAAAGAGACACACGTGATGCAGATATTAGGTAAATTTAAACAGGTTCTTGTGGTTTATTCATCCTAAAGGAAGATCGATACCATTAGCCGCAAGGCATGTTGGTCATCGCCACGGTCAATAAGAGCCAAAAGTAAAATATCAAAAGGTAGAAGTTCTTGTTGCGAAATAAGTGATGTTAATCCCGAACTTGCCCTTAGAAACAAGTCCCGCACATAAAGTGTATTAAAATAACGTGTCATGAAACAAAATTAATCGAGATCAACCGCCAAGAGCGAGCACTCGTGATCGAATGGTCGTGTTGGCATTGCAAACCGGATGTTATGCAACAAAGACATCCACCAATGTATAAACATTTGATGTTACTTCTTCAGGGAAAATTCTTTTCAAAACTCTTGCCCGCAAGTAGAAAAAGCAACAATATTAGTGATGAAACTTAATGACTTCATTTCAATTTTCTCGACCCTACAAGATTGCTCGTATTGATGCTCTCCTCGATGACCGCCCATGAACATCCATACTCCAAAGACAAACGCATCGCCTTTTGTGGAGGGAATACGTGATTTAAAAATGTGCTACAATGAAACCCCGTAACATGATATGGCTAAAGGGGACAAGAATATACAAGTAACAATATCATCTAGAGTATATATTGGGTTGGGGATGTTGCGTATAGATTTGGCATAATCAGGAGGGACGCTTTTTTTCCCTCAAATTCCTCGAATAATTTTGTGGTTCGTGAGACTGCCGGAACTCAACTCGGGCCTAGGATTGATCCCCACCGTGAGGCTAAGTATAAGTAATTTGTGAAGGCAATTGTTTAACTTCACGAGATTTTTCACAGATCCGATCCCGAGGGTTTGCATGCACGCGGCATCTACAACAATATCTACAAACTAGTTTCAAACTAATTCCCTTAAGGCAAGTAAATGTGGCACAATATACAAACAGATGCACTAAGACTAACCCGGTGACAGCTTGGCATTGCACACCGCCATTGCTTCCGTTTTTGGAGATGAATCATATGCAATTATATTGTTGGAGCGACAAATTGCTTGACCACCATATAACATCACAGAACAACCATACCGCCATCATAAATTATGCATAAAACCTTTGTCAAGAAGTCTTTATAAGCTTAAAATATTGCATGACAAACACTCGCTTTTACCTAGATTTGAGGGCAACTTTCCAAATGAAGTAGAAATGCTGCACAAATTTTGTTACTACTTAACTTGAGAAGAAACATTTTGATTTGAAGCATCCACAAATGCCGCCGAACATGTGCGGCAAGAACATCACATAGAACTGGAAGCCGGACGTCCCCGCCAAACTGAAAAAATTTGAGAATGGAATTACGGAAAAGGGGATACTTCTAAATGCAAGATAAAAGACACCAACAGACATAACTACCGTGCCCAAGCTTAGCCATGTTGCGCACTTTTCTCGTTATAAAAAGCAAAAAAAACATCAACGGATAAATGAACCCGGTTGTGCGAAAACACAAAACATGCTTCCACTGAGAAAAAAATTAAAACAGCCCAATCCTTAGGGCAAAACCAAAATGTCGTTGTTGGAGATTATCCCGGTGGTCTCCAATCGGGCCTTTACAAGGGTGTTTTGATGGTCAGGGACCTCCGTGATCACTTGAGGTGATCAATCAGACCGCAAAACATCTCTCGAATTTGCAAGGAAATACCAAATCCACTAGAGTCCCTAAAGCAAAAGAAACTAGCAAAGACTCAAACATTCACCAAACCATGCATCTATTTCAAAAAGCACTTGAAATCTTTACCAAAGTATGCTAGCCAACTCCGTAAAATCTGTTGTGAAAAGTCTACAGTGCAAAGTGCTTACAGATTTCTCACAAATCAACTTCTGGACCGGGTCAATTTTTGGTCAATGGCCCTGATGTTGAGCTCGATTTTGCCAAATGCTAAACAATGATCTTCTATGGTAGAAACTAATTCCCACACCTAGGGTATGCCCCGTAGGTCACGCGGCATATGCTCACTTGGTTCAAACAAAGCTTAAATTTTTGTTGTAACATGCATTGCCAGAGTTTCAATGGCAATGTCTCAGAATGCCTTTGCACTCTAATTGTCAATCCCCTTTCTTTTGTTTTTCCGCTCTTAATACTCACCACCGATGCTTCTAATAGTTGCTTGATGCTAGAAATGCCTACAAACCAATGATGATTCAAGAAAAGATCTATTTTTAGTCTTTTTTCAAAGGACATATGTTCTCGCAGGTCGCTTCAATTTTATCTCCTAACAATGACTTAAACAAACACTAGTTGTATTCTCGCTCAATTCCTTTATGCTCAATTGTAAATGACAATGCAGAGTAAAATGAGTTCAATCATAGTTTCACCACGCTTTTTCCCAAATTCGATTTTCATTAAGTCAAAACAAAGAATTCACAACACAAGGTATTCAAGAATGTCCGACTAGATCACCCAAGAATAACTCAATCAAAATAAACTTCAAGTTTCAAAAGATTCAAGGATATTTCATCATATATGCCTCGATTTTGATTTCCGGCTGTGAGGATCTTCTCAAGCTCAGAGACGCCACGACTTCACGTTCCCGGTCTTCAAACCGCTTTATGGCCCTCAAAAATTTCAAGAGAACAAACCCTTTTAAAAATCCCCGTTTCCCACGGATCTTGGCAAATTCGCAATCAAGGCTACGGTTTTGGTTTAATTAAACTGTTCTTTAGGTGGAGTAGGACAAAACCGCCAACGTGATGCAATGATTACTTCATTTGGCTCAACGTAATGGAGGTTTCTTGGCAAGTTCAAATTTTAGGGTTCACCGATATATCCCACGTGCCGAGATCAAAAAGTCGACTGTGTGATATATAGCTCGATCTAGGTGGACTCGTGAATTGACGGTCTTGCCCACGTGGGATCCGGAGATTTCCACCGCCCCCACACGCCCGGGTGAGCCACGTGGAGGGTGCGGATAGGCTGGAAAGGAATCTAGGTCATGGGGGGTAGAATAGGAAATTTTTTGTATTTTTTGGCAAGGGGCACGGTTCCCAAGAAATGAAATTTGAAGGTCTATATAGGGTTTTTTGAGATTCTTTTGCCAAGTGTGGCATATTTTCATGGGAGTTTCAAGATGGCAAGGCCAAATTTTGGAAAAATAATACTTTGATTTTTTTGTTCAAAAAAGGGATGAATCAATGATGACTGGGCAAAGTCAATGGTGATGTGTGTTGGTCAAACAAGGCATTTTGCCTGGATGGAATTTCAAGATTTCAAATGCCCCTTGATATTTTGATGATGAGGTGGCAATAGGTGAAAATGTAGTAGAAAGGAAAAAAAAAAAAAAAATAGGTCAACTAGGGTAAACAAGGCTAGTAGGTTCACTTCCCAAGGTAATTTGATCATTAGGTTGACCAATTTTTGAGTTTGGTCAAAACTTGCCTAGTCATCATTTGATGATGTGGAGTGATGTGATGATGTGGAAATTTGGTGCTTAGGTGGCAACATGATGAATGAGACATGAAAGTGGCAAATGACGAGTGGACCAAAGTAGCTTTGGAGGTGATGACATGTATATCTAGTCATCATGCCATGTCACTTAGAGATGGTGACTAGGCATTTTTGTGCTTTTTTGTGTTTTTTGTGCTTAGCACATATGTTTTTTTGCTTTAGCTAATGAATGAGACATGAAAGTGGCAAATGACGAGTGGACCAAAGTAGCTTTGGAGGTGATGACATGTATATCTAGTCATCATGCCATGTCACTTAGAGATGGTGACTAGGCATTTTTGTGCTTTTTTGTGTTTTTTGTGCTTAGCACATATGTTTTTTGCTTTAGCTACTTGGTATGAAGTGTGTGATAATGGAATGGCAAGGCATGAGATGAAAATGATGATATAGAGCTTGATGCTAGGCAACTTTTAGGTTTGACAACTTTCTTGGAAAATGTGCCCTAGGTAATGGTAGGTCAACTATGAAACAAATGGCTACATATGAAATACATGATGGTATAGGATGTGAAAAGGCAAGGAAGGTGAAAAAATAGGATAAAGGATGATGGTATGATGGAACAAAAGGCAAATAGAGAGTCATCACAACATGAGAAAGATAAATACCATATCATAGCTTGCCATCTTCATAGGGGTCTTCCAAACTTCACAAGTGCCTTCAGAGCTAGAGAATGCATTCAATCCTTGGAGTTTGAGTTGTGAACTTGTGTCTTGACTTAAAGTCATCCTTTGGGTTCTTCATCAAAGATCTTTGGTCTTCAAATCTTTTGGTTTTGGGTATTCTTGGTCTTCAAATCTTTGCCTCGTGATATTGCTCAGAGTTTGTATATGTTGCTCGCTATAGCCGTGCAACAACCGTGGAAGAAACGGCCCAAGGCTGGAATGAAGATCGGGAGGGTGGTGGGTCTAAATACAAAATATGCATCCCTTTATTTGAAATCTGAAACAAATAGCAGCAAATAGCGACCAAGACTGCATTAGAAACAAAATAATAGACTAAGAAGGCGTGAAGAGGCAAAACTTACACAATTTGCATTACAATGAAACCCTGGGCGACCAAAGACTCCCATTCGGATTTTCTCTCAATTGGATACTATCAACAAGCAAAGACAAATCGTGCCAAGCAAACTGCCTAATCAAGGGATGAAAATTCGATTTGGGACCTTGAAACATCAATACTGAAGCCAAAATAAGCTCAATAGCGTAACTTACGGAGGTTTTTTGCGGTGGGTCTCCCGCTTTGGGTTGTAAGTCGGCAGACAGAGATTTGGAACAACCGCAACAAAGGTTTAACAATTTGGTTTGTCATGCCTTTTTTTAAGGGGCACTACCGGAGAAGATTATGGCGCACGGCCGCGCCTCGCATGTAAATAGGAAGGGCTTAATTTGTGAAAAAAACGGTAAATCAAAGGGATGAAATTAAAATAAAAAATTCAACGGCCGAGATTGCGCACAAACTATCCTAAAACGCCATTATTATTATATATAGATATAGATATAGATTACAAGGAAGACATCGATCCACATAATGATTGCTATTCTGTGTCTATGATTTTGTTCAGGAAAAAAAGTAGTGGCTAAACTTAGCTAAATGATGAAATTTTAGCCTTGTTGGAAAAAACGTCGGCTAAACTATAGCCCTCAATGGGTCCAAAAAAAGGAAATATTAGCCAGGTCTATTTCGTGCCCCACCCCCATTTCATGCGACTTTTAGCTAATTGTAAGAAAGTATGTGTGCCAAAATTGGTAAGTTTATCCAAAACCTAGAAGCATTCACGCCAAATTGGCATACTTAGCGAATTATTCTATATCTACTATGGCCAGTTAATATTAGGTCTTGAATCAGTGCAACATAGCCAAATGATAAAAGATTCTTCCTTTTTTTTTTAAGTTTAGCCAAATGTAAGAAGGTACAGATGGAAAATTTTGAAAAGTTTAGCTAAAAGTTAAAAGCGTTTACCTCCGCTTTTGGCATACTTTAGCCAAGTCTGTTTCACCACTTTGGACATAAAAGTTTCTTATTTTTTTTCCCTAAATCTGTTGCAAGAGTTGACATAGTATTGCATCTAATGCTTAGAGGCAAACATCATAGGATATGTAATAATTTAATCCTTTTGCACTAGAACGCATTTAAACAAACTATTATATAATAGTATATTCCTTGTGTGGACATTAAACATGTATCTACACATGCATATATATCATATCATAATCATATATATAATATACCAGTGTTTGTACTATGTAGGGCCTGTATGAAGTTGAATGTACATGTTTTGAGGATTGTAGCCAGTCAATTGTATGAGCCAATATCGCTAAGATTCGTGATATATGGGATCATCTCTCCAAGCCTCACTTCAAGCCAAAAAAGGAGATTCAAGGACAAGTGCAGACAATTCAAGTTGATAGACAATGTCTTGTGCAAAGTCAACCGAGATGGAATCTTGTTGAGATGTGTAAATGAAGATGAGTCTGCCCTAATTATCGTGGAAATGCATAAAGGAATGGTGGAGGACATTTTGCTGGGGATACTACAAAGAAAAAGATTCTCGTGTCCGGATATTACCGGCCCTCGCTTTTAGAGATTGCTATGAGATTATAAAGACTTGCCATCAATGCCGATTTTTAGCAAAAAGAATTTTATTACAACCGCCTTGAATCCTATCATATCTCCGGACCTTTTCAGATTTGGGGTCGATTATATTGGCCCCATTAATCCTTTTTCCGCAGTCAACATCAACATATCATTGTGGTCACAGATTATTTTACCAAGTGGGCGTAAGCCATACCTTTGAGGCAAGGCTAATGCCTTCACAACCGCAAGGTTTTTACATGAATATGTTTGTGCTAGGTTTGGTATTCTCTCCATTTTGCATTCTCGATAGGGGTACACCTTTTGTTAATGAAGTCATTGCTAACGCTTGAGCATTTTGAAGGTCAAGCATACCAAAAGCTCTTCATCACTGCCCCTGGTATGGACAAGTCGGGGCCACTAACAAGGTGTTAAAAAATATTCTGCAGAAGACAGTTGAGGTCAACAAGAAGGATTGGCATGTCAAAATAGTGGATGCACTTTGGGCTTATAGAGTCACTATCAAAACAGCTACAAATCACACACTTTCAATTTGGTTTATGGCATAGAGGCAGTTTTACCAAGAGAACTCTCGAGTTGCCTTCTTTGAGATTGGCTCATAAATTATGTTTACCTTTTGAACATGCTTTGCAAGAAAGATTGGATGCCTTGCTACATCTAGATGAATATAGAATGGAAGCTGAGAATACTAATTTGCTGAAAAAGGCTAAAGATCCGGGCTTGCATTCAAAGCCGCATTATAGAGTATGTGGTACCTTTAGGAAGGGAGAGCTTGTCCTTAAGTGGAATAAGTCAAAGGAAGACTCACCGGCAAATTTGATAATATTTGGGAAGGACCCTTTGTAGTGCTAGAATCTATGTGTACCAACTCTTATTGGCTACAAGAGGTTGCCCCTGAATGTGTTACCAAATCCTATCAATATCCTCAAGATTTGAAAAGGTATTGGGACCAAAAGATGCTTGCTTGTCCCAACACGCTTAGAAAGTTCAAAGATCTATAGTAGGTTTAGAATAGTTAGATCCATTTGACTTTTGAGCACATTACTTTGATAAGTTAGTTTTATGTTTGTAGGTTAACACTGTGAGGACAAAAGATAAGTGATCCTAAGAAGGGAATGATTACTAATGTTTTACCAAGTGCCATATGCAGGAGCATCTTTTTTCCATCTCTATTCACCTGCCATAAGTGGTCCTGCTACCCATTTAGACTTCTTACTCTTGTTTTCATCCCCCAAAAAAAGCACTCGTGACTTCATCTTCACCACCATAGCAGAGTTGCAAGGATTTGTGACTAACTAGTTTGTGTGTTTCCATGACAGTGCATCCTTTCTCCATTTTATTCATCCATCATAAGTAGTCCCGCTATCCATTTAAACTCTTTATCCTTGTTTTCATTCCCAAAGAAAGCACTCTGCAATTCAGCTTCACCACCATAGCAGAGTTGCAGTTTTTAAAAGATCAAGGAGACATACATTACCTCATTCTCATACACTCCATACACTCCATCCCCATCACCACCCTATCATATTCACACTCATTCTCACCTTTTTCACTCATCATACTCCATTCACATCATCCTATCACCATATTCACACTTATTCCATCAACACATTTGTAATGGGTTGAAGACCCTCCATGTATTCACTTTTGGCATTATCTGGCTGAGGGGACCAGCCATTTTCTTGTTTTGGCGAGATGTTGCCCCCAAAGGGCAACATGCTAATTGTGGTCTATGCATTTAAACTAGGTTAAGTCACTTTGGAAGACTAGGTCAAAGTTTGGAAGAGCTTGGTAGTCAACATTGATGTGGAGGTCAAAGGGATGCTTACTAGGTCAACAAGTATTCAAGTTAAAAGTTCACAAGAGGTATTTTATTTGAGGTCAAATGCTTAGTCAAGAATATCCCCTAGAAGAATCTGGGTTATGAAGTTTGGAAGACATTTCTTTGAAGTTTGGAAGATAAAGAGCTTAGAAGACCCCTGTATACATGGCACCAAATCTTGCCTTCTTCTCTCACCCATTTCCATGCTTAAACCTTATTTCCATTTACCCCTTTGCTTAACCATTGAAGCCCACATTTTCATGGCCATAAAATACCATCATTGACTTCATCATTATTCCTTCTTCTTGCCAAAATCCCTAACCCCATTTTTTATCCTTACCATTGCTTCATAGTTTTTCCATTTCCCCATGGTTCATTTTCCCCATTTCCTATGAGCTCTCATGCCTACACGTGTTCCTATGGTATATTCCTACCCTAAGGCCTAAAGATGCCCTAAGAATATTCTATGATTCCCTCCTAAGAGTGTGAGATACCCATGGTCTTAAAAGGCTTCAAAGATCCCTTGATTATTTTTAGAAAGGTCTTCAAAACCATGCTCGAGAAATTCTAAATACCAAAATATGGCATATTCTGGGGATACACCTCCAAAAATACGGAATCGTATCGCGCCATTTTCACAAAAAATACGGCCGAGAACCCTAAAATTGTGTTTCTAGCTCGAATCATGCCGGATTTGGCTCCATTGATCTCAAAACCTATCTATTCTCACCTTCCCGCCCTCTAGGAATCAAATGAACCCATAAATCAAGGCTAAGATTAAGAAATCATTTGAAAACTAAGCTAATATGTAGCATAATAACAAGGGGTTTTCTTTGTGTTTTTGTACGCTTTTCACTAAGGTTTTCCTATGATTTCGTGGATGTATTCAAATGGATGTACTAATGCGCACATCTAGAGAGCACCATTTCTGAGCCATTGATTTTAGCCTTTTTTTTCCAATGGTCAACAACCAATGGCTCACAACAAAAGCCTTTTTTTTTTTTGTGCGTGTGGTGCATAATGGTCAACAACCAATGGCTCACAACAAAAGCCCTCTTTTTGTGTGTGTGGTGTATAATGGGCACATGAAGGGCTTGAAGGGCATGCAACCAATGGCTCACAACAAAAGCCCTCTTTTTGTGTGTGGTGCATAATGGGCACATGAAGGGCTTGAAGGGCGCATGTAGTGCGTTTCACTTGGCAACACATTTCTTATCATAACTTTTGATCTAGAGCTCTGTTTGAGATGATTTTTATTGCTTTTGGAAAGCTCTCTCCGAGATCTTTTGATAGTGTATGATATGGATATGTTTGGTTAAGTTATCTATGCTAAAACAGCAATTCTTCGGCCGGGTTTGGCACGCTTTCACATCCTACCGGTGATTAATACGGGATTGCGCTTATTGGATATTGTTTTATGGCTCATTCGAATGAAGCTTGCAAAAAATTACCATGCATTTTAGATTTTGAGGCAGTTATTAAGCAAATTCCAAGGCTTCTAGATCCTTGTGCTAACAAGCGTAAAAGTTTCCCACTTTGGTTTCTTACCACAAGAATCCATGGAGGCCAAAGGCTGCCGTTAAATTCCAGGTTGAAAAATATTTGTGTATGGGTGTTGCAAACTTTATGACTTTTAATAATGGGATCAATCTGCTCTATCTTTATGGTAACTTTTACTTATGTTCTATTTGTTTTATTGTGATGAAATTCAAAAGCTACTGTGTGATGAAAGCCTCAAATGAATTCTAGTTTCTTTCTCGGGTTTGAATTCTAAAATTTTTGTCATTAACTTTGGGGGGATGGCGCCCCTAAGGCCCCGAAGGGGCCAAAATTTTTTTTTTGCAACACAAACCATTAACATCCAACATATAAAAATTAAATCCCCCAAATACATAACAACCAACACATAACAACCATTGACATTAACAACCAACACATAACTACCATTGACATTAATTAACACAACCATTAGGTCCAACACATTTAAATTAAAATCCCCCTTAAATCCCCTTTGGTTTGGGTGCATATTCATAGGGGGGGTGACGTAGGGCAGCGAGAGCCCTCATAATTGTATTTTGCATGTAAGAAATCAACATCATATAGTATTCCACTTGAAATCTTATAGTATTTTGCGAATCTTGTTATACAGTATAGCAAATTTTGTACTTGCATACCCCACAAACGAGGAACTTTACGTACGGTGTAGATTAAGGAATAAGGGGTGAATATGCCTATCCAACAGCTCTCGTTGCCCGGAAGCGCCCAAATCTGACACTGATCAATGCTAAGCATGACCTGAAGGATTCTTGAAGTCTCTGAGTACTCCTCGAATCCAGAGAGATTTGATTGATTCTATCTTCTAAAAGTTATTTTATGACCTGAGATTGATATTTTCCAGCATTTGAAGTGTTGAAGTACTATTATTCATTACTATTGTGATTGATTTACCTCCATATCAATGAAAATTTGATGCCAAGTTGAAGAAATTCCTTCTGATATGATCCTTAACAATTTTGTCTTTCAAAAAATCCTACAGAAAATTCCCCTATGCTTTTAATTGCTTTTGGTTCAGTTGCCATCAATCCCTGAGACATCTGAGACCCATATGCTTTGAGAAAACCAAAAAATACCATTTACAACTCAAGTTAGAAAAATTTGCATTCTGTTTTTTTATCGTTTTGATCAGATTTTGCAAACCGAATGCAAAAATACCTATGAGCATCCAAATGAAGATCTGACCTCATGCCCCCACTTCCTGCTACCCTTGTGATATATTGGCTTTGAAAATTCTCAAAAAAGTGGTCAGAATCTCTAGATTCATTTTCCTGATCACTGTTTTCCAGTTTGACTGCTATTGACCAATTTTTTACTCCACTTTAGGCTTGAATATCTCTCAGGATTATGATCTGACTTGGTCAGGGATTTCACCATTGGATTCCTACAACTTTTTTGTGTCAGTCTAAAGCATCTGACCCAAAAATCCAATCCATTATCGACTGCTGTACCAATTTGAGTCAAGGTTCCATTTTCTAGAAATGGGAAAGGTATGAAACTTTGAGTTTTTGGATTCTTTACTAGATTTATCTTGCATAGACTGATCACCTTAAGTGATCTGGAGGTCCTAACCCCAACTTGGGTCCCCACTCAAGTTGGCTCATTGTGGTTGACCTTTGAAGCCAAGTGAAGTATAGGACTTTGAATGATGTAGAGGTGGTGTGGTGAGCTCATGGCATGTAAATGACTTTTGAAAGTGTAGTTTTGACTAGAAAAAATGTTCAAGGCCAAATTTGGCTTGGAAATGAGTTGTTGGCATGGAAATCAAGATCTCATGGGTATTCAGATCAAAGTATGAGGATTAGTCTTCAAAACATGTCTTGTTCTTCCATCTTCGCCATAACATGGCAGCATTATGCCAAACTAAAAAGAATAGGTCGGTCCACTTGACCCTTTACTTGTTGCTTGAAAATCATGGTAAGACTCCGGCCCTAGTTGCCAATGTGAGAATGTGCTTGGCAACTTGATGAACCCGCAAGTGGATTTGGAAGAAACAAAGATAGTGATGATGTTCAAGTATGCTATGAATGTGAACATGGAGGTGTTTTTTTCGTGTGAACCGCATGAGACAATTTGTGATGCTAGCTTGCAAATTTCATGGAAATGTGAAGAGTTCTCAAGTGTAACAAGGTCAACTCTTGAGCAGATGAGTGTGAAATGAAGATATTAGGATGCACCCGCATGTGAAATAAAATCTGTTAGCTCAAATGAGTTCTTTGTTGTGGTGAGAATGGCAAAAGAACTTTGGGTGATGAAGTGTAGTGCAATGAGTGGAGGATGAGATGTATGGTCGTGAAATTCGGGGATGTTCCCGCTTGGAATCCATGGTTAGCACTTGATTTTGTCCTCAACTTGATCAGGATCTGTATAGATTTTGCTCGTACAACACTGGAATGAACTTGAAAGATTAATTAGTCCAAAGTTTATAAGCAAAACTCAACAATTAGAATTGACTAAGTATTTTTTGCTTTTTCTCTGTTCCCCCTTTTTTTGTGTTTTCCTTTTTATTCTACTTCTACTTCTTTATAAGGTACCTTAACTAAACCTACCTACAAATTCTTAAATGCTTTTAACTGAACAAACTCAGGGCAACATGCTGTTGCCAATACCTTTTTAAATGAAGAATGTTGATAGGATTCAACAATTCTCTGCCATCAGAAACGTCTCTCAACCAGTAAGAATTCTTACCTCAAAGGGCCCTTCCCAAAGATTTTCAAACTTGGAAGCTATTTCCTCCCTTGCTTTGTTCCACTTCAACACCAATTCACCGTTTCCAATTCCTTGTAGTTTATGAGTCGCTTTGAAGGCTGCAATATCTTTGGCCTTTTTCATCATGACAGCATTTTCTGCCTCATATCTGTGCTCTTCAAGCTGCACCAATCTCACAAATCTTTCCTTTAGTGCCTCATCCATTTCTAAATTAATTTGGTAAACCAGCCTAAGGGAGGGAAGTTCCAATTCAATGGGCACCACTGACTCTATGCCATAGACCAAGCTAAAAGGAGTATGCCTTGTGGATGCTTTGATGGTAGTCCTATATGCCCAAAGTGCATCATGGAGCTTTAAGTGCCAATCTTTCTTTGATATGCCGATGGTTTTCTTTAGAATTGACTTGAGAACCGTGTTAGTTGACTCGCTGACCATTTCCTTGAGGACAAGAAGATGAGCTTTTAGTGTGTTTGACCTTCGAGTGGCTAGCAAGAGTGTGATTGTGTGATTGATAAACTGGCTTCCCCTGTCAGAGATGATTTTGAAGGGAATTCCAAACCTGGCACAAATGTTCTCATGAGGAATCTGGCAGTGGTATGGCATTTGCTTCTCTCAAAGGAATTGCCTCAGCCCATTTGGTGAAATAACCTGTGGCCACAAGTATGAATTGATGTTGAGCTGAAGAGGGTGGATCTATTGGGCCTATGAAGTCTAACCCCCATGTTTGAAAAGGTCCTGGTGATGTTATGGCTGTGAGAGGAGCTGGTTACAGAGCTTTCCTACCAAAGATCTGGCATTTATGACAACATTTTATAGCATTATAACAATCTTTGAAAAGAATATGTAGCATAATAACAGGGGGTTGTTTTTGTATTTTTGTACATTTTTCCCTATGGTTTTTATATGATTTGGTGGTCGTATTCTGCAAGGTGTACTAATGCGTACATCTAGAGTGCGCACTGTATTTTCACTTTCTAATTTCATATTTGTAATGGTTTAGACCCATGTTTGTGCTATATGTTATGTTAATGGCCGAGATGGAGTCGTGAGTCCTTAATCAAGGGCTCACAATAAACACCCTATTTCCATAGCCCATGTAATTGTTTTTTAAAATCAAAAGCCAACATGCAGATGACGAGCTATGTATTCTAGGGTATTCTTTTGCTCTTCTAGCTTGCCGATCTTTTGCACTCGCCAACACAGAGCAACAAATACCCCCATGCATTTACAAGGGGAAACAAGAGTCACTTTGGTTTGTGGCCCGGTTCGATGATAAACCAGATGGCCCTTTTCTTTTTTTTGTTGCTTGGTCAGAGGGGTAAAAGCTTGGTAGGTCCGGTATGAGAGCATGGCCGCTGATATTGCAAGGGTAAATCTCGACTTCGCCGCCAGTTAGTGTTCGAATGAATCTACACAGAGAAAATCGTGACTAAGTGGATATGGCTTCCCCCAAATTTTGTGTCCAGCAGACAACCTCGTAAGTCCTAGCTTCTCAAAACAAAGCCTTTAATTTGATTCTTGCTTTTCGCCGTAACATTTGTGCAATGCAAAGATGTCCGATATTATAAAATTGGATGAATTATTCTACTACGAGCCCGATTTCATCTCCATCATAGCTCTTCTGCTTCAAATTCTTCTACCTCAAAATGTTGGCCTCTTTTGGGCAAATGCAGGGCATCGGCTCCCATCAGTTTGATTTGGCTGGTAAAATGCAGGGCATCGGCTCCCATCAGTTTGATTTGGCTGGTAATTTACTGGTAATTAATTTCTATTGCTTCCTAAACCCTACAGCCCCGCCCAGAGGCCTTATGGCACTTTCCAGCCTCATGATGGGGCTTCGAACTGAGAGCAAAACGTAAACCTGTGATGCAAGGGGCCAGGGATTTATGTACTGGCGTCAAATGAGAAGGCTTTTACATAAGTAGAAAGGATGCATTGCAGGCCATCAGAAAGAACATGCAACCTATTGAGAGCAAAATGTAAAACCCGTGATGCAAGGGGCCGTGGATTTATGTAATCGGCGCCAAATGAGAAGGCTTTTACATAAGTAGAAAGGATGCATTGCAAAGCCATCGAAAAGAACATGCAACCTATTTTGTGCGGTTCATTGTTGTTTCCAAAGATGTCGAGGATCGATAAAATATCCTTCAAGCACAACTGAAAGCACAAATTCGACCCTCAAAAAAACGTATTACCTAATTGGCAAACTGGGTCCAAATGTTGAGGTTTTTGTTGAGAGCCCATTGAGGGATTGGCTTTGTCACCTATAAAAGTGCAAGTAAGAAGAGGTGGGGTTTAAGGTTTAGTTTTTTGTTTGTAAATCATGTTTGTAAATCAAAGGCGGTCTCAATCCGCTAATTTTCATCATTACCCGTGATTCTCACCAAGGTCATCGGAAGGTGGTATGTATTAATTAAATTTTTTAGACAAATTAAACAGCAAGATTAAGTCGTTTGAGATGTATCTAAGTGTATTTCATAAACTTAATAAAGTGTGAAAGATGAAGCCAAGCTTGTTGCATCATACTTGATATTAAAACATCCCATTGGATACTATGCAGAGAATTTGAAGTTCTAGGGAAATCAATATACCCAACTATTTATGGCCCATATGGAATTTATATTAGTGTCTTTGCATGGCTTGGAGCATTTGGTCCATTATTTGGAACATCCCCTTTCATCTTGTATGATTGTACTTCCTTCCAGCTTTGTCAAATGATATTGGAAACACAGACTTGGGAGTAAGCATGGGATGATGCCTCTTTTTCTCTCGCAGACTTGGTTACAGCTTGGAACATAAACTATTATGGCTTTTGCCGATGGATCTTCAAATACATCTATCAAGAGATTTTAACATTCCCACAGCCCAATGACAAGCAATGATCTCTGCCTTGCTCTACCTTCAACCGTTGGATCCATGTTCGATGAATATGGCAATCGCCATTGTTATCAACATCATGCTTATTAGCGTTCAAACTATTGCATCAGTGAACATTATCACATCTTACATCGCTACAATATTGAAGCCTTTAAACTTTATATCATGGTTTTTATTTCTTTTTGCTATTTTAAATTCCTAAATAGATAGATATCAATAAAATGTTTCTAATTGTGTCTATAATATCATTACAAATATTTTCTACTTCGTTCATCAATTATTAAGGCCCCAAAGGGGCCAAAAAAATTTTGGGTTAACACACAAACCATTACATCCAGCACTCTAATATTAAATCCCCCTTGAAACCCCCTTTGGTTTGGGTGCATATTCACACGGGGGGTGACGTAGGGCAGCGAGAGCTGTTGGATAGGCATATTCACCTTTTATTCCTTAATCTACACCATGCATAAAGTTCCTCGTTTGTGGGGTATGCATGTACAAAAATTGCTATACTGTATAACAAAATTTGCAAAATACTATAAGGTTTGAGATTTTCTTAGCAGTGGTGTCAGCAGCAAAATGTCCTCCACATATTCCTTCATGGCATGCCTCAATGATCATTTTGGCCTCTTCTTCATCTACACACCTCAACAAAACTCCTTCCTTGTCAATCTTGCACAGTACATTTTCAATGAGTCTAAACTTCTTGCATTTGCCCTTAAATCTTCTTTCTTGACTGCTGCTCAAATTTTTTGATACTTCACTGTTCTCGAGATAACCCCTAATATCATATTGCCAGTCTGGATTTTCTACATAAAAAGCTATCAAGTTAGTAACATTATCATCATTGTATAGACCATCTTGATCCTCTTGCTCAAACAGAACATAAGATAAATATGAACTGGGATTTTCTACTAGATTCACCACTTTAACAGTGATGTCATAAGTTTGAACTTTGCAAGCTCACCTGCACAACTTTGCTTTGGGTTGTTTTTTGGCAAAAAGAAGTGACAAAGGATTTTGCCTCATAAAGACCTGGACTTGGCTGTTTTGTATCAAGTGTCCTTGTCTTTCTATCAGGAACATCAAGGCAGCTGCACTTTTTTCTAATCTTGGATATCTCAACTCAGTGTCTGACCACATTTTGTTTGCAAAGGCAATCACATGATCCTCCTGTAACAAAGCAAGACCAATTGCCCTTTTGATGACACTGATGTAGGCTTTAAAAGGCTTTTCAAGATCAGGAGGTTTAAGCAAGATGGAGTTACAAATGGCATTAATGATTTTATCAAAAGATTCTTGGCACTTCTCATCCCAATTAATCAGAATATGCTTGCTCTCATTTTTGGAAAACTTTCCAAGGCTTTGTCAGGTTAGAAATTGGGCTCATAGTATGTGAAAAATGAGGGACATACATTCTCAAGAAGATGGTCATCCCCATGAAACTTTTCACCTGCTTGAGTGTCTTTGGAGGTGCCAACTTTTTCAAAGCCTCAATCTTAGCTTCAGCAATTTGTATACCTTTTGTGGACACCATATGTCCAAGTAGTTCCCCTTTTGAGGACAAAAAAACACATTTTTTCGGATTCAAGCTAACTCCCCCTTTTCTACATAAGGCACACAACATAGTTAGCATATCAAAGTGATTTTTAAGGGAGGTTCCTGTGTAGAGATCATCCAAGAACACACGAAAAGCATTAGTAGGCATATCTCTAAAGATTGTATCCATAGCTCTGGAATGTTGCGTATATTCATTAGCCCAAAAGGCATCCTTTTCATGGCAAATGTACCCCAAAGTGTGATAAATGAGGTTTTTGGCTGATCTTCTTCTTTTTATACTTATTTGATTAAAGCCCCGAGATACTATCTAGGAAGGAATAGATATCCTTACCTGCAACAACATGTAAAACCTCTTCTAAAAATGGCAATGGATAGCAATCTTTGATGGTAGCTTTGTTAAAATCCCTATAATCAATGCAGATTCTGATAGTTTTATTTTTCTTCTCCACTGGAACAATGCAGGATAGCCATTCAGGATTTATAATTTCTGCAATCACACCTGCATCTCTCATTTTGTACAATTCTTCCTTGATTAGTCCCAACAAGGATGCATTAATTCTTCTCAATTTCTGTACTACAGGTTTCATACCTTCTTTGATTTTTATCTCAAATTCACAAATGTTTTTATCAACACCAACCATTTCATCATAATCCCAAGCAAAAACATCTTTCGAATCATCAAAGAACTTTGTAACAAAGGTATTATCTTCCTCTTTAAACAAGTCCCCAACATACAGTACTCTGTCCAAACCTTTTTTGTTGAGTTTGATTTCCCTTACCTGCTTGTCTTCACTAGCATTGATTACCAGAATGGGATATAGTTGTTGCAGGTTCTTTTTTCTAGCTCCTCCTCTTGAATTTCTCCTTCAGCCAAGTGTTCAAGAAGAACACTTTTGCATAGTGAGTCAGCCTCACAATTCTGCTCCCTTGGCACATGACAGAGCTCCCAGGTTTTGAAATTCTTTAATTCCTGCATGGCTTGATCTCTGAGCAGAATCATATCCTCATTTTTGGCCTGATACTCTCCCAATATTTGCCTGCAAACAAGCCAAGAACCTCCAAAGATAACTATGTCATTAATGCTCGATTTTTTTTACCTCTTGAGACCCGCAATTAAAGCTTTGTATTCTCGCCATATTAGATGTCTTTGTTTGGGTAAATCCTACCTACCTTTGCCCAAAGAACTTATTAGAGGAGTCCTTGAGAACAGCAGCAGAGGAGGCCACACTTAGCCTTTTAGACACACCACCATCAAACCATAAGTATGCAAAACTAGCTTGTTTAGGAGATCTTAGCTGATTGGGATTCTTATGCTAGACTTTAGATTACTTGCATTTAACTCAAATTCTCCACATGGGCTTGACAATAGCATCTCTTCCTCAATGAAATTCAGGGCCTCAAATTTTCCTACCTTGTTGTATAATGTTACCTTTTTTCTGCCATTGGAAATGGTGCACGCTTCTTTTGACCAAACGGGCCTAGCATCAACTGCAGAGAGCCATTTTCTTCCCAAGAAAAAGTCATAGATGTCTGACTTGTCCTCTATTCCTTCAAATGCAACCACAACAAAGTTAGCTGCAAGAATTATGCCTTCAACATCAATAGGCACATTACTGACTATTCCAACAGGGTTAATTTTTGTGTTTGAGAAAGATTTTAAGATCATTGGAGCCTTTTTATCTATCTCAAGGCCACATAACCTCATGACATGATGGGGCATGACATTCAAGGGTGATCCTCCATCCAACAAGACTTTGGTCAGGATTTTTTTGCCCATCTTGGCAACACATGTGAAAGCTCCTGGATCATAGTTCTCCTGAGTGAGCATATGCTCTTCAATAGGGTTAGTTAGAGCAAATTCATCTTCTTTGGTCAGGTTAAGCACTTTTTTCCTATAAGGTGGAGCTATCTTAAGCAAAGTTAGCAAGTCAACACAGATCTTAGAGTTTTTTAGCAAATACTCGAAATCCTCACAATCTTTTTTTTTCTTTTTTTACATATTTCTGAGCAGGTGGAGGGGGCACAACCATTACTTGCTCTGCTTCCTTGTGATTTACCATCTCAACTTCCTCATTGGCACAAGCTGGCTCCTTTTCCTTTGCAGTGTTCATTCTCCTTGTATGCACAGCCATTATCTCTCCCTGTTCTTCCATTTCTTGCACAAATCTAATGGAAGCATTTTGTTCATTAGTATTTGATTTCTCCTGCCTAGCAAAGTATTCTTTCATCTTCATAATGTCCCACAGCCTTACAAAAAGTAGACACAGGACATACCTTGCCAAAGTGTCCTCTTTTTCCACACTTTGTACAAGGTCTATACCAGCAATAATAATCAGAGGAATGAGTGTGTCTCAAGCAATGAACACATGGTGGATAGGTCTTCCTCTCACATCCGGCTGCAGGAGCTTCAAAGATCCTCCATTTTTACCTTTTTCTTTTCTTTTTGACAAAGATAAACCGGCACAGTCCCGGGTCCCATGTACTCTTGCTCATAACTGGAAAAAAGGGTCATGTGGTGAGTGCATGTTATCGGCAAGTAGGAAATCATATCTGCAATCTCTCAAGAGCCTTAGTAAAGGCTTTATGTATTGTGTCAAAGCCTTCTTGCTTTTTGAATTTTTAATGCCTTCCTCGTGGTATTCTCGGGTCACGCTTGCCCAATCCTCTGATAAAAGATGCCACAAGATGCAAGGTATGGTTGGGAACTTGGTTGATTTGGCATTTGACAAGGTAAAGATTAAACCTTTCCATTTCTTAATGTCAGAGAACTTATAGCCTTTTTTGTGCCCATACTCTTGGTAATACTCTTCAAAAGTCTTCAGGAAATTATTAGCATTCATGCTTGGATCAAAGGTGGAACCGGAATAGGCATGTTCAACTCAAAATAATGACAAGGCATACCGAATTTGTTTTGTATGGTTATCAAAAGGGGTGCTGGAGCAAAGGGTACTAGCACTTCAATGATTTTCCAATTAATCAAGTGGAATAACATGGGGCTGCGTTTTTGATACCCACTAGATACTTTTCATTAGTTCTCATGGGTGCCATGAGTCCAAATTCGTGAAAATGATCTCAGAGAACCTCCAAAATGTTGAAGGTATTCCCGGCAAAACCTTCAACCTGGTTTAGAAGCTCCAGGTTGCTTAAGGCAACCAATCTAAAAGCAAAAGTTCCTGAAAAAATGCTTAAATAATTATTTGACACAGCTTTTCCTAAAGGATAAAAAATCTGTCTCAGAGAAAAGCTTGCCAAATGCACACCATCTGAGCTTTGTTTGTAATTCTTGCTTGTATAGCTGCTCAAAACTTACATTTACCTTGCTGCAAAAGTCTGAGGGAATTTGACTAGGCTAGATAGATCAAAAAGACATTCCTGACTGAGTCAATTTTTGGTCAATATCCCTGGCAGAGAGCTTGATTTCTGATCTTGTTACTGGGACTTGTTTTTGGGGTTTGGAAACTTTTGCCTATTCTGAATAAGTCTACACTCAATAGGCCTTAGAGCTCCTGGCAAATAGAAGTCAAGATTTTTTACTTTTTGAATTTTTTTGGACTGACTGCTACAAATCATGAACAGATGTGAAAGCAAAGACACTTCTGGAAAGAGTACATGTAAATTCTATTGTTTGTGCAAGAACCATGCATCAGGCAATGACTCGAATGCCCTGGAAAATTTTATGCATTGCTATACGTCCACATGCTGATCTCTGCTATGGTAAATTGAGATAAACAATTCAGTAACTTGTGTTGATGGTTTAGGCAATCAATAGAGTTGAATAATACTTGTGTGGAGCATGCCTAGATGTCGAGCAAATGGTGTCACACTACTGGGATAGAATGCAATAGGCAAACAATGCCAACAATCATTTTTTGACAATAGATCAATATGTAGCACTAAGAATTCAACAACAAGGGCCGGATTTTCAATTAAATCAGGTACACAAAGGCAAATAATATGAATCCCAAGCTCTGGATCTTGGGCACAGGATCAAATAGGTAGACAATCAATCAACTCAGATGAATTAGTCAATAATCCAAGCTGAAAATCAAGTGTGGAGGTCGTAATCAAGCTTCAATCAAGCAAGCCGGTTCTTCTTCAAAGCAAACAATCGCTTCTTCGCCTTAAAGCCCTCGAATTTTTCTTCTGCAGAAAAGCCCCTTTTGTAATTCTCCTGTTCTGTTGCATTCTTGATCAATTCCGTTTTGTTTACCAGATGCATTCTTGGCATTAAACAAGGCTATTCGGCAAGTTTGGAACATGATTGCACAATTAGTTTGGCCGAATCGACCGGATCTTGGCGCTCACTGTGTTTAGGGTTCTTGAGAATTTTCAATGATATATCCCACGACATACTTAGGTCCAGGCGGGCCAAGATATATAAGGAATAACACAACCTTAATTTATAATTGTTACGTGCAATATCCACGGGATTCGGTATTTCCACCGCCCCCACACTTCCCGGATGTTCCACGTGGCATGGGGAGATTGGTCGGGAGAAAAATAGGCTTTCTTTGGGGGGGGGGGTTAGATAGGAAATTTTTTTTTACCCCATGGAGTATGGCGCGTTTCCCAAGGAAGTGAATATAAAGGCCAAAATAAATGAATTTTTTAATTTTCTTTTTTTCAATGGGAATCTTTTCTCATGCTCTAGAAGATTCTGGGATCTTTTTTTGCAAATGGGCATTTTCAATTTTGGCTTAAAAATGGCTCAAAAGATGTGATGTGGCATGTGAGAATAATGACATGGCAAGGTAGGGGTGACATGGCAAATAAGGATGGTGGACGGTCAAACAACTTGGCTTAGAATATTTTTTCTAGTCAAAACCTCAAATGATGTGGACATGATGTGTGTGACATGTGGATGGTGATGTGGAGGTGCTAAAGATGATGTGGCAAGGTGATGTGTCATCTTATGGATGCAACTTTAAGGCTTTTGACAAAAATTTGAAGTATGATCATGGAGATAAGTGCATGACATGACATGGCAAGGAGGGTGACGTGTGTGATGACTTGGCATCTCCAATGTGGTTTCCATGGGTCAATTTTGCTATAAATGCAAATCATTGGCATTTTCTAGGCAAGCTTGACTTTTGAGTGTTTCCCTTAGGATTTTTTTTCTCTTTTCCTTGACTTTGAAGGAGGGAGTATTGACCTTTTGACCACATGCAAGACCAAGTCAAGTGAAGTATAGGACTTTGAATGATGTAGAGGTGGTGTGGTGAGCTCATGGCATGTGAATGACTTTTGAAAGTGTAGTTTTGACTAGAAAAAATGTTCAAGGCCAAATTTGGCTTGGAAATGAGTTGTAGGCATGGAAATCAAGATCTCATGAGTATTTCAAGAACTCAAATGATCACATACCAAGAGATCTTCTAGGGGTCTTCTTCCTTTTGCTTGATTGTCCTTTTGCCTCATTTGTGTGACCTGAGTCAATTGTCCTCACCTTGCTCTTCAAGCCTTCAATGAAGCATTCTTCTTGTGCCTTAAAATTCAGATCAAAGTATGAGGATTAGTCTTCAAAACATGTCTTGTTCTTCCATGCTGCCATAGCATGGCAGCACTTATGATTGGTGTAGACCACAAACTCACATTTGTTGCGGAGATAATGTTTCCGCACTTTGAGCGCATGAACCATTGTCAAGAACTCCCCGCCATAGGTGGAATAGTTCTTCTTAGCAAGCATTGAGTTGGCTACATTCATACGCCACCACCCTTCCATCCCCGCATGAGAACAGCCCCAATGGCATAACCATTAGCATCCGTGGTAAACCTCATAAGGTTTACTCATGTCCGAATCAATGTAATAGGCGCCGAGGTTAGCAACCTCTTCAAGATATCCATTGCCCATCGCCGCTTTGCCGCCCATTGCCTAATCGACATTAGCCTTCAACAACATAGTTAAAGCAACCGCAATCTTGGCAAACTTCCGCATAAATCAAGGCGATAATAATCGCCAACCCCAAGAAACTACTTAACTCAAGTACATTCTTTGGCATGTGCCAAGACCTGAATTGGCTCCGGCTTCTTGGGATCTACAACTACACCTTCCTAGATAGATACAATGTGGCCCAAATATTCCATTGCTTTTAAATTCACACTTTGACATCTTTGCATAACTTATGTTGTCCGAGCAGAGTTAATATTTTAACGCAAGTGATTCAAATGCTCCTCTTTGCTATACACCGTGATATCATCTAAAAAATACTTCAACAAAAGTATCAAGACATCCCGCAAAAACCTCATTCATCATTCGAAAAAGTAGCAGGAGCATTCGTTAGTCCAAAAGGCATCACCAAAAATTCAAAATGACCAAAGGTGGTCCCAAGGCGCCTTATGTACATCCGACTCTTCAATTTTTTATCCGGTGATAACCATCACAAGAAATGCAACTTATCAATGGTTAGGTGAAAACCATGTATACAGATAACAAGACGACAACATGAGATAACTAAATACACACGACGCTTCGCCAAATTTATCAAACAAACCGCACAAGCTTCCACGGTTAGTAACATGCATAGAAGTTATCCAATAATGTCGACATGAAGCTATGATCGACGGATCGCAAGTACACACATATGGAATCCACCACATGCACCATAGCATCTGCAAAGCGTACACCCCACCATATCTAGACAAGACGCCGTTTAGAACCCTCACACTAAGGCCAAGGATCCAATGCCGTGGAGAAACTTCGTGCATGATAAGGACCCGTGCTACTGACCGTTGGTTCAGATGCCATCGCCCCCTATACTAGCGACAAGCTTTGCCTCACAAGTACCTTTTGTCCCTATTTAGACAAGCCATGCTTATCTATAACTATGCCATACACAAAACTCCCTTGGGTAGCACTTACTGCTAATCGCAGTATCATATAGATACCACATGGAGCATAACTCTATAAGCTCACGAGCACTCACAAGATGCTCCCACTCGATAAGCTTAGCTTATCTTCCAGGAGGGACAATTTATTAAGAGGCCAGAGTCTTGTAGAAGCTAGGCTTCTATGCCAGCTCAACAAAGAATAGCCATAGCTTAACACTTGCACCTTAGGGGCAACAGTCCACAGCTCAAGCATTATCTCAAGTTATGCTACAAGGCCTTAAGGAGTGACCCAGCGGAGGCATATGTTTAAGGCAAAACTCTATCTAGCTCAGAGGGAATTCCCTGGCAAAGCCTACAGGTGTTGCCCCCAAAGGGCAACATGCTAATTGTGTTCTATGCATTCAAGTTAGGTTAAGTAATTTTTTGAAGACTAGGTCAAAGTTTGGAAGAGCTTGGTAGTCAATATTGACATGAAGGTCAAGGAAGTCTCACCTTTTAGGTCAACAAGTGTTCAGGCCCAAAAGTTCACAAGAGGTACTTTATTAAGGGTCAAAGGCTTAGTCAAGAATATGCTCTAGGAAAATGGGATGTGAAGTTTGGAAGATACTATTTGAAGTTTGGAAGATAAAGCTTGAAGACCCCATGGTATATAGTTTTTAATTTTAGCTTTTTGCCTTATTCCACTACCCTCATTCTTGCACCTTTGGCTCAAACTTGCCCTCATATCTATTGCTTATTCCGCTGCCATGTCACCTTGCCATTTTGCCCAAATCCTTGCCATTTCCTCCAAATACCACTACATTGCTTATTCAAAGGATTCAAGAAATCAAGGCTCCTCTCGATTCCTCGACTCTGTACAAGCTAT
Source organism: Isoetes taiwanensis (assembly GCA_021234155.1). Lineage (NCBI taxonomy): Eukaryota > Viridiplantae > Streptophyta > Lycopodiopsida > Isoetales > Isoetaceae > Isoetes > Isoetes taiwanensis. The sequence continues at coordinate 3,017,223 of JAJEKV010000091.1, forward strand.
TTCAAAGCTTTCTGTTGTTCCCGGGAGTAGTAGAGCGGAAGTTTGCCATTTGGCGGGACTTCTTGGGTGTCGTAGATGGTGATGGTCGGTTTGTTTGCCAAGAGAGTTGCAGCTTTTTCCTGGAGTTTGTTGTGGAGTGTCGAGGTATCACTGCCTCTTTGGGGCGTTCTCCTTCCTCCTCACTTGCTTTGTAACATTACCATTCTTTTAATATATTGATGACACAGCTTCTTCAAAAAAAAAAAAAAAAAAAACATTCAAGCCCTTGTTGCAAAGTTATTATTCCCCTCTTTTGCATTTCCACTTTTATCTCTCTACTAGCCCTTCATGATTTCTTTTGTCTTCATTCCTACTCCATTATGCCCTCATTGGTATATTCTAGACCTTGTCAAAAGATGCCCCAAAGATTCCATATTCCTTTACACATGTGGGCAATCTTCCCTATGGTTGAAAGGTTATAACTTCTTTTAAATATTCCATGAAAAGCCTTTAAACCATTGGCCAAGCTTTTAAAATGATCAAATACGCATATACTGTGGCATATTCCTTCAAAAATAATTAAACCAGATCGCTAAAAAATGTGCGAAAAACACAAATTAAGAACCCTAGAACTGGAAATCCGGCTTGAATCATGCCTTCCCGCTCCATTCCTCTCGAAACCACTTTATTTTTGGATTCCGGAACCTAAGCAACAGATTAAGCCTAAATTTATTACCTGAAACCACTAGAATCGAAATTCAAAAACTATATACAGGGGAAACACAATCACAACATTTTCGAAGGCCCAGATGCACTCAAATCCGACATTGATCAATGCTGAACATGACCTCAAAGATTCTTGAAGTCCCTGAGCATTCCTCGACTGGATTTGCAAAGATCTAATTGATATTACCTTCAAAAATTATCTTATGACTTATGATGATTATTTTTCAGTATCTCGAACTATGAAGCATCATTATCTATTGTTATTTTGATGTACTTACCTCAAATAAATATAAATTGATCGCCAAGTTGTCAAATCCATCTCTCGATACATTTCTTAGCAATTTTTGACTCAAAATACTTTTACGTAAAAATCCCCGAGTGTTCCAAAGCACTATTGGCCTACTTGCCATCTATAATTAGAGCAATTGTGAGCTAAAGGCTTTGAAAACATCAAAAAATACCACTTTTAGTTCAAGTTAGAAAAATTAGCATTCTGTTCTGATCATTTTTCGACCTGATTTTGCCAAATCCAGCCTTAAAAAATACTTCTGCAATTCCAAATGGAAGTTTGACTTCATGCCTCTCTTTCTCATCACCATTAGAGCACATATGCTTTGGAAACTCCCAAAAATATGCTCAGCAACTCCAAATCTCATTTTCTAATCACTGTTTTCCATAGTTGACCTCTATTGACCAATTTTTGACCCCACTTTGAGATCGAATATCTTTCAAATTTATAGTCTGACTTGGTCAGAAACTTCATCACTGGGTCCCTACAACTTTTTTGAGCAAGTCTGAAGCAGTTGACTCAAAAAATCAATCCATTTTTTATCACCACAACTGATTGAGTCAAGGCCCCATTTCCTAGAAATGGGAAAGGTATGAAATTTGAGTTTTTTTTTAACTTCTCTCTAGATTTATCTTGCATAGACTGATCAGCTTAAGTGATCTGGAGGTTCTAACCCCAATTTGGGTGTAAACTCAAGTTGGTTCCTTGTGGTTGACCTTTAAGCCAGGTTTATGGTCAACATTTTGGAGGTTCTACCGAGATCTTCTTGGATTTCAGAACTCATGGCTCCAAAACAAAAATTCCCAGCAGAACAAGAACCATTAGAGGATGTTGATGTATCGATCATCAAGGTGGAGAGACCATTGCCCTCAAGTTTTTCAACTAGTTTGTTTTAATCCGCCATATCAATTTGAATTGAATGTCCCCTCGCTCCTTTACCTACTTTTGATTCCAGTATGAGTGCTAACAACTTTCTGAGAATATTTGAAGATTATTACAGGGATTATGGCTTCAAAAAAGGGTGCAAGTTCTCAGAATTTGAAAAATGCTTCAAAGAAGAGAGTGAGGGTGGTGCTTGGCTAACTTATGAAAAGTTAATGGGGACCACCTCATGGGATGAGCTTGTTAAGAAGTTCTTAGATAGGTTTGGTAAGTTGGCTGCTCCCAAAGATTTGGTTAATGAATTGCAAAGTTTTTCTATACATGCAGGGGAGAGTGTGAATCAGTACAAAGAAAGATTTAGCACATTCATGAGTAGGTGCCAAAGAGCTCAAGTTACAATTCCAACTCTTTTTCTGGTCACTGCTTTCATCAATGGTTTGGGAAGGAGACCAGATATCCAAAGAAAGCTGCTCAAGATCCAAGCTGCTGAGGGTTTTGATTCTATATACAAAGTTTTCGCCAAAACCACTGACCTTACTCAGATGCTTTCCACCTTACCAGACAAACATCATGTTTCCTACCATAATCATGACCCCTTCTACCCTGATGCCACTGATGCACATTATGATCATCACCCTTCCATTCTAGTTTATGCCATACAGAAGGAAAAGAAGAAATCTAAGGAGGAAGAAGCTAACTCTCAAGTTGCAGAGGTCAAGATAGATCTATCTAAAGTCACTGAGGCTTTAGCAGAATTAACCAAACAATTGGTTGAGCTCAAGGCTACAAGAACAGGTAAAACTTATCCTGAATGTATTCGTTGCAATAGGAATTCCCATCCATCAGAAATTTGTTATTGGCAAGTGTGTCCCAAATGCAATAGGAAAGGTCACTTTGGAAAGGAATGTCCTATTTGTTCTTTTTGTAAAGAAATTGGCCATACTGATATCAAGTGTGCTATTAAGGAATATTTTGCTAAGCAGGAAAAGGAAAAGAGAGGCCAGAGCCCAAACCCCCTGTGAGATTTGCTGAACCAAGTAGTTTATTCAAGCTACAGAAGTTCTCAAAGCTGAAGAGGTTATGGCAGTGCAAACTAGAAGTATGAATGAAGCCAATGTGCATGCTGAATCAAGTAGACATCCTACTGCCAGACCTACACTTTCTTCATCACCTGTAATGTAATCACCTACTCAAATGGTAGCTCTACCTCCAAAGCAAAGATATGGTAGGAAAGATCAAGACCTTGATGAAGTAGATGTTTTGCTCAAAAACTCCAAGGTAAGTGTAGACCTTTTCACTGTTAAAAATTGCACCTAGCTACGTAAAAAAATGGTACTCCAACAAACCGGTGGTGAGAAATTAAATGCTTGTGTAAGTTTTTTGCTGATGCCACTAACCTTGTTTTAGCACGTAATGAAGAAGATCCCCGGAGCATTCACGTGTTCACCGCTTTTAGGAGGATATACTTTCTCAAATGTATTACTTGATGGGGATCTCCCTAAATATTATGCCATACAATGCTATGAAGAAATGTGGCTTTGAGGTGGACAAGAAGGCTTCTATATTACTAAGATCCTTTTATAATGCCAAGATTGTGTGGTCACTAAAGTGCCTCGTCAATACAAAAGGCATAACCAGAGTCGCTAATTATATAGGGGATGAATCGACATTTATGATTTACTTTTAGGAGGAGATGGCTGGCTCGTAGATGCTAGGCCAGCTTGGTCTCAAGGGAAATGCACCATCTCCAATGGCTCTCAAATGCTACAATCTATAACCAAGATGGCTCTTATGGCTCAAGGAAGAGATAAAACTTTGTTAAGGAAATGTTAATTGAAGAACCCTTGGGATCTTACATGATAAAAAACACAAGACCAAAGAATTAGGAAATGGTTCCTCTTATTATGGAATGTGCACCCCCCAGCAAACAAGGACCATCAGGATACTTATGGTTTGATGGAGGTATCTCTAAAAATTAAATGTTGCATCATCTCACGCTATTTTGAAATATTCTTCTCATAGACTCTTAGCTAAAGTAGGAAGAATCTTCCCCGTGTCACTTCTAATGTAGCGTAATATAAGGCTTTGATTGCAGTGTCTTCGTGAAGCCAAGGCTATGGATTTTGCTAACATCCACATTTATGGTGATTCACAATTAATCTGCAGACAAGTTTCAGGAGATTATCAAACAAAGAATGCAGATATGGAGCTCTTGAAGAATCAAGCAATGGGGGTACTCTCAAGTTTTGCTTCATGGGAGATCACTCATATCCCAAGAGAAAAAAATTTTGAAGCTGATGCCTTGTGTAGGGAGACTCTCATGTCACATTTAACTGAGGGAGCTATTCCTGAAGATGATCTTGATGTCAATGAAGTAAAAGCACTCGGCCCTATTTTGACCATTGAATCAGAAAAAAAAGACATCAAGAGATTGTAATCACAAAAAATGGTAAGACTAGAACCCTGTTTGTTGGAGATTTGATTGAATATCAAAACAAAGAGAGCATACAAATGTTTTTTGAAGAAAGGAAAGATGTATTTGTGGGATTATTCAGAGCTCACGTGTATCAAACCGAGGTATGCCAATTTGAAATTAAGATCAAAGAAGGTTGTAAACCTCGTTCTTCAAAAAATTAAGAAGAATTAATGCTTCACCGATGGGATTAATCAAAGATGAATTGGATAAGATGTTAGATGCAGGTGTTATCATTGAAATTATTAATCCGTAATGGGTATCTTGCATTGTTCCCAGAGAGAAAAAAAGTGGTGCTTTAAGAATTTGCATTGACTATCGAGATCTTAACAAAGCCACCATCAAGGATTGTTACCCTTTGCCTTTTTTAGAGGAGATCTTATATGTTGTAGCAGGTAAAGAGATGTACTCATTTTTAGATGGATTCTCAGGATTCAATCAGATTAGCATTAAAGAGGAAGACCAGCCAAAGACTTCCTTCATCACTCCCTGGGGCACATATGCTATGAAAAGAATGCCCTTTGATTTAATGAATGCCCCAGCTACCTTCCAAAGGGCAATGGATGTTATTTTAAAATCAATGTCTGCTGAAGAGTTTAGGGTGTACCTAGATGATCTTTGCCTAGGCTCTCATACTACTAATCATGTGGAATTACTTGCAAAAATTTGTTCTCTATGTGCAGAGTTCAGAGTTAATCTAAATCCAAAGAAATGCATCTTTTTTGCATCAAAAGGACAACTCTTAGGACATGAAGTATCCAACCAAGGCATTCAAGTTGCTCAAGAGAAGATTGAAGCCCTCCAAAAGCTAGCACCTCCCAAGAATCTAAAAGAGGTTAAGAGTTTTATTGGTATGACAAGTTTCCTCAAGATGTATATTCCTAATTTTGCTCATATTTTGAGTCCCATTTCTAAGTTGACAAGGGTAGGCAAGTTTTCTAAGTCTGAAAGTAAGCATATACCTATCACATGGACTTCAGAATGCCAAGCGCCTTTTGACTTTCTCATTCTATCCATATGTGAAGCCACACTTTTGAAAAAACCAGATTTGAACATGCCATTTGAAGTTTATATCACTGTTACTAAAAAGGCCATAGGATTACCTATTTTGCGGTGATAAACACACCACAAGATTTTGCAAGTAAACAATGGTCGCCCTTTGAAGAAAGATATACCGAATAGAAAAGAGTGCCGATGCACTCATGTTCCTTATCAATAGGCAAGGACACTTGCTTCTGAAAAGTCAAGTCGAAATCTACATGAAGCAAAACCCAATGGGTTTACTATTTGGTAAGGCAACCAATAAGCCAAAGATCCAGAGATGGGCTTGTAAGTTGCAAAGTTATGATATTTCTGTAAAAGAGTTGCATTTGGTACGAAGTCCTAGCCTCTACTTGCCTTACATATTTTTTGATCATGAAGATGAGTTGGATACTACTGACACTTCACTTGCAGTAGCTCATGTAGAGGTAACTCAAAGAGATCAAGCTAAAGGAGGATGGCAACAACCTATTAGAGACTTTTTACAATATGGGATCATCTCTCCAAGCCTCACTTCAAGCCAAAGAAGGAGACTCAAGGACAAATGCAGACAATTCAAGATGATAGACAATGTCTTGTGCAAAGTCAATCGAGATGGAGTCTTGTTGAGGTGTGTAGATGAAGATAAGTCTGCTCTAATTATCAGGGAAATGCATAAAGGTATTTGTGGAGGACATTTTGCTGGTGATACTATAGCAAAAAAGATTCTCGGGTCTGGATACTACTGGCCCACTGTTTTTAAAGATTGTTATGAGATTATAAAGACTTGCCATCAATGCCAAATTTTTAGCAAAAGAATTTTACTGCCAGCTGCCCTTAATCCTATCATATCTCCAGGGCCTTTTCAGATTTGGGGGCCAGATTATATTGGCCCCATTAATCCTTCTTCTGCAGGTCAACATCAACATATTATTGTAGCCACAGACTATTTTACCAAGTGGGCAGAAGCCATACCTTTGAGGCAGGCTAATGCCTTCACAACTGCAAGGTTTTTACATGAATATGTTTGTTCTAGGTTTGGTATTCCTTTCCAGTTGCATTCTGATAGGGGTACACCTTTTGTTAATGAAGTCATTGCTAACCTGTTGGACATTTTGAAGGTCAAGCATACCAAAAGCTCCTCATACTATCCTCAGGGTAATGGACAAGCTGAAGCCACTAACAAAGTGTTGAAAAATATTTTGCAGAAGACAGTTGAGGTCAACAAGAGGGATTGGCATATCAAAATAGTGGATGCACTTTGGGCTTATAGAGTCACTATCAAAACAGCTACAAATCACACACCTTTCAATTTGGTTTATGGCATAGAGGCGCTTTTTACCGGTGGAACTCGAAGTTGCCTCTCTCGAGATTGGCTCATAAATTATGCTTACCTTTTGAACATGCCTTGCAAGAAAGATTGGATGCCTTGCTGCACCTAGATGAATATAGAATGGAAGCTGAGAATACTAATTTGCTGAAAAAGGCTAAAGATCTGGCTGCATTCAAAGCTGCATAGAATACATGTGATACTTTTAGGAAGGGGAGCTTGTCCTTAAGTGGAATAAGTCAAAAGAAGACTCATTTGGCAAGTTTGATAATATTTGAAAGGACCCTTTGTGGTGTTGGAATCTGCGGTACCAACTCATATTGGCTACAAGAGGTTGCCTCGTGAATGTTGTTACCAAATCCTATTAATATCCCCGTGATTTGAAAAGGTATTGGGACAAAGATGCTTGCTTGTCCCTCTTTTTACACTAGAGAGTTCAAAGATCTATAGTAGGTTTAGAATAGTTAGATCTATTTGACTTTTGAGCATATTACTTTGATAAGTTAATTTTATGTTTGTAGGTTGGGCTGACTTGAGGACAGTATAAGTGATCTTAAGAAGAGAGTGATTACTAATGCTTTACCAAGTGCCATATCTTTGGGAGCATCCTTTTTTCCATCTTTATTCACCTGCCATAAGTGGTCCTGCTACCCATCTAGACTTCTTACTCATGTTTTCATTCCCATAAAAGCACTCTGCAATTCAGCTTCACCACCATAGCAGAGCTGCAAAGATTTGAGGCTAACTAGTTTGTGTGTTTCCATGACAGGTGCATCCTTTCTCCATTTTTATTCATATGTCATAAGTGGTCCTGCTATCCATTTAAACTCCTTATTCTTGTTTTCATTCCCAAAAGAAAGCACTCTGCAATTCAGCTTCACCATCGAAAGGAGTTGCATTTTTAAAGGACCAAGGAGGCATACATTTTCTTGTTTTGGCGAGATCTCAACACTTGCGATAATAACTGGCCAACCCCAAGAAACTATGCAATTCAGGTACATTCTTTGGCACAGGCCAAGACTGAATTGCCTCCGTCTTCTGATCTACAGCTACACCTTCCGTAGATACAATGTGGCCCAAATATTCCACCTGTGCTTTCAGAAATTCACACTTTGACATCTTTGCATATAACTTATGCTGTCTGAGCAAAGTTAATACGGAACGCAAGTGATTCAAATGCTCCTCTAAGGTTTTTCTATATACCAGGATATCATCTAAAAATACTTCAACAAAAGTATCAAGACATCCTGCAAAAACCTCATTCATCATTCTGGAAAAAGTAGCAGGAGCATTCGTTAGTCCAAAAGGCATCACCAAAAATTCAAAATGACCAAAGGTGGTCTTGAAGGCAGTCTTATGTACATCCGACTCCTTCACCCTTATCTGGTGATAACCATCACAAGAAATGCAACTTATCAATGGTTAGGTGAAAACCATGTATACAGATAACAAGACGACAACACGAGATAACTAAATACACACGTACGCTTCGCCAGCTATCAAACAGCCTGCACAAGCTTCCACGTGTTAGTAACATGCATAGAAGTTATCCAATAATGTCGACATGAAGCTATGACTGACGGACTGCAAGTACACACATATGGAATCCACCACATGCACCATAGCATCTGCAAAGAAGACACACCCCACCATATCTAGACAGTACGTCGTCTAGAACCCCCGCGTTGGCGCGCGGATTAATGCCAGGGAGAAACTTCAGGCATGATAAGGACCCGTGCTACCGACCGTTGGTTCTCAGATGCCATCCCCCCTATACTAGCGACAAGCTTTGCCTCACAAGTACCTTTGTCCCTATTCAGACAAGCCATGCTTATCTGTAACTATGCCATGCACAAAACTCCCTTGGGTAGCACTTACTGCTAATCACAGTATCATATAGATACCACATGGCGCATAACTCTATAAGCTCATGAGCACTCACAAGATGCTCCCACTCGATAAGCTTAGCTTATCCTCCAGGAGGGACAATTTATTAAGAGGCCAGAGTCTTGTAGAAGCTAGGCTTCTATGCCAGTTCAACAGCAATAGCCATAGCTTAACGCTTGCACCTTAGGGGCAGCAGTCCACAGCTCAAGCATTATCTCAAGTTACTCTACAAGGCCTTAAGGAGTGACCCAGCGGAGGCATATGTTTAAGGCAAAACTCTATCTACCTCAGAGGGAATTCCCGGCAGGTTTTACAGTGTGTTGCCCCCAAAGGGCAACATGCTAATTGTGTTCTATGCATTCAAGTTAGGTTAAGTCATTTTTGAAGACTAGGTCAAAGATTGGAAGAGCTTGGTAGTCAATATTGATATGGAGGTCAAAGGAGACTCATCCTTTAGGTCAACAAGTGCTCAAGCCAAAAGTTCACAAGAGGTACTTTATTAAGGGTCAAAGGCTTAGTCAAGAATATGCTCTAGGAAGATCTGGGATATGAAGTTTGGAAGACACTATTTGAAGTTTGGAAGATAAAGTTTGGAAGACCCCATGTTATATAGTTTTTAATTTTAGCTTTTGCCTTATTCCACTACCCCCATTCTTGCACCTTTGGCTCAAACTTGTCCTCACACTTATTGCCTATTCCCTTGCCATACTCACCTTGTCATTTTGCCCAAATCCTTGCCATTTCTTCCAAATACCACTACATTGATTATTCAAAGGGGATTCAATGACTGCGGCCTCTCTGATTCCTCGACTCGTACACGCTATTTCAAAGCTTTCGGTGTTCGGGAGTAGTAGTAGAGCGGAAGTTTGCCATTTCATGACTTCTTGGGTGTTGTAGATGGTGATGGTCGGTTTGTACAACAAGAGAGTTGCGCTTTTTTACGTGAGTTTGTTGTGGAGTGTCGAGGTATCATTTGCCTCTTTGGGGCAGTTCTCCTTCCTCCTCACTTGCTTTGTAACATTACCATTCTTTTAATATATTGATGACACAGTTCTTCAAAAAAAAAAAAAAAACATTCAAGCCCTTGTTGCAAAGTTATTATTTCCTCTTTTGCATTTCCATTTTTGTCTCCCTACTAGCCCTTCATGATTTCTTTTGCCTTCATTCCTACTCCACTATGCCCTCATTGGTATATTCCAAACCTTGTCAAAAGATGCCCCAAAGATCCCATATTCCTCTACACGTGTGGGCAATCTTCCTTATGGTTGAAAGGCTATAACTTTTTTTAAATATTCCATGAAAAGCCTTTTAAACCATTGGCCAAGCTTTTAAAATGATCAAATAATGCGATATACAAGGCATATTCCTTCAAAAATATAAAACCGTATCGCGAAAAATGTGCGAAAATACAGCTGAAGAACCCTAGAACTGGAAATCCGGCTTGAATCATGCCTTCCCGCGCTCCTATTTTTGGATTCCGGAACCTAAGCAACAGATTAAGCCTAAATTTATTACCTGAAATCACTGGAATCGAAATTCAAAAACTATATACAGGGGAAACACAATCACAACATTTTTGAAGGCCCAGACGCACTCAAATCCGACATTGATCAATGCTGAGCATGACCTGAAAGATTCTTAAAGTCCCTGAGCATTCCTCGACTGGATTTGCAAAGATCTAGTTGATATTACCTTCAAAAATTATCTTATGACTTATGATGATTATTTTTCAGTATCTGGAACTTTGAAGCATCATTATCTATTGTTATTTTGATGTACTTACCTTCAAATCAATATAAATTGACTGCCAAGTTGTCAAATCCATCTCTGATACATTTCTTAGCAATTCTTGACTCAAAATATTTTACAGAAAATCCCTGAGTGTTCCAAAGCACTATTGGCCTACTTGCCATCTATAATTAGAGCAATTGTGAGCTAAAGGCTTTGAAAACATCAAAAAATACCACTTTTAGTTCAAGTTAGAAGAATTAGCATTCTGTTCTGATCATTTTTTAACTGTATTTTGCCAAATCCAGCCTTAAAAAATACTTCTGCAGTTCCAAATGGAAGTTTGACTTCATGCCTCTCTTTCTCATCACCATTAGAGCACATGTGCTTTGGAAACTCCCAGAAATACGCTCAGCAACTCCTCATTTTCTGATCACTGTTTTCCATAGTTGACCTCTATTGACCAATTTTTGACCCCACTTTGAGATCGAATATCTTTCAAATTTATAGTCTGACTTGGTCAGAAACTTCATCATTGGGTCCCTACAACTTTTTTGAGCAAGTCTGAAGCAGTTGACTCAAAAAATCAATCCATTTTTTATCACCACAACTGATTGATTCAAGGCCCCATTTCCTAGAAATGGGAAAGGTATGAAATTTGAGTTTTTTTTAACTTCTCTCTAGATTTATCTTGCATAAACTAATCACCTTAAGTGATCTGGAGGTTCTAACCCCAATTTGGGTGTAAACTCAAGTTGGTTCCTTGTGGTTGACCTTTAAGCCAGGTTTAGGGTCAACAACAGGGAAGCCCTTATGATTCACTGGTACTTAATTAAGACCAGCTTTTCAACGACAGGCCATCAGAGCAATACTGTACCCATAAGGGATCAGCCTTTCATGGCTTACCTGAGAACCACCAGCTTCCGTTGTTCGGCAAACCGAATTCCCTGATTGCTACCTCACTTCGCATACTCCTTTTTATTTGTGGTCTCCTCCCTTTGGCTGTCTGTATGCTCCTATCACCAATCCGGCCTCCTCCTTGCTCAGAACCGAGGCCTTCGATCGTGGCTAAGCCAGGTGATCTTGTAGGATTACAATTTCAGCCCCATCCGACCCTGATTCTGCTGCCCCATCCGCTGTTACAGGTCGTGGCCCAGCCACATCCAACCAGCCCCGATTTTCGGGTGCTTACATATAAATCAATGGTCATTTAAATACATTTAAAACCATTATAACATATTGCAATGCCAATATAATAACTTTAAGGGCTATTTTCCCCTAGATGGCCCAATGGCATTTTAACCATCCTAACCATCCCGACCACAAGACCCCATGCAAACAAACAATATCGCCACCACATTTATTATTCGCATGGACCCCGTTACACCCTAGGCTAGAGAATAGTCAAGATCTATTAAGGTGCACCATTCACTTAGGCTAGAGAATAACATGCGACCATAACACGTCTATGGCCCAAATACCATAGAACATTCCATTATGCCAAACATTAATATGCATGCACAATATCAAACAATGGTCTGCAAATTTATTTAGGCATAACATACAAATTACTTATGAGATTCTAAAATACGAGCTAAGTATTTTCTTTTCTTTTTTTTTTTTTTTTTTTCCCTAGCCTTTCCTATTAATTTTGTGTGTCTAGTTTAGAATATGAATACTATTAACCCGACAATAGAATAGATAGATAGATAGATAGTAGTTTTAACGTCACGCCACTAGGCAGCATCCAACTGGACATGTGACCACACACCACACTACATTGCTTGGTTGGGCCCTGCCCCCAACCACCTTACATTGCGTCTGTTGAGATTTGAACCTTAATTGAACTTTGTATTTTAGTTTTAATTGATCTTATCGTGTTCTATTATCGTAGTCCTATATTTGAAGTGAAGGATGCTTTTAAAATAATGCACATTGTTTAGCAGGCTCATCTAAACCAAGTGCACCATTTTCCCTTAGCTTTCTTAGTGGGACTAAGCATGAAGCCTTCAGAGGTCCAATGAGGGATCCCTTTGCTACATTTCATTTGGGATAGTTTTCACCCTCCTTAAGTATATTTAAAACTACATAAACTCAATGCCAGACAGTTTTTGTTGATGTTGCTCACTTGTTTGTGCTCATGGATGTTGTATTATGTGTTGTTGTGTGAATTACAATATATGATTTGCCAATAGGTATGGACTTGTTTGTTTCTTAATTTCCCATTTCGTCTCAACAACCAAATTTTCTTAAGGCTGAAGAACCATTATAGATGTTGTTGTAACGATTCTAACGATGTCATGCTCTAAGCCCTTCTTATAATACATTTGTCTCATGATAGTTGTTTTGCATGGCTCGTGATATGAAGCTAGAAAGAACCTACATATCTTTCAACACCTTGGACATTTTTCGACTTGCTCTGTACATTTTAAAGTATATGATTGTCTTATGCAAGTCCACACCGTTGTTCCAAGCAAGCTCTACTACTAGTTATGAACATAAGGCTTTTTCCCTACTAAAGAAAAAGGTTTGTTATACACTGATACTAACCCTTCGTTTCATAATCCGCAGTAAACAAGAAGTGGCCTTCATCTTGTGTCTAGCCCACTCCTCCGTCTTCTTGACCATCCATTCAGTTTCTCTCCAGACAACACTGAAGGTTTTTTGCAATTATTCAAAAGAAATTTCAAAAAGATTCAAACATGTCAACGACTATCAGTTGAGAAATGAATAAACTAAACAAATGATCTTTGGGGTGCCAGTGCTGAATTGGATACACTTGAAGATTGTGGTATTTGATAACCTGTTGGATTCTGTTATGGATCACAACAATGAACCATACCTTTTATATCTCTAATCAGGATTCAAGACTTCTTCCACCACAGAATGAACCATACCTTTTATATCTCTAATCAGGATTCAAGACTTCTTCCACCACAGATACGCCCTCCGTAGGTGCAAGAAAAGATTTAAATAGAGATTCACCTTGGCCAAGATGATGGATTGTGTAGCAATTCTTAATTGTTTCCAAGAAGATGGATTGTGTAGCAATCCTGGATTGTTTACAGTTTGTATTATTTCTTGTGATGGCTATTCATGACATTAATATAAGCAAAATGTCATGGTTGGTGCCATAAGTGTTGATGTTAATGGATGAAATTAAAATTTTAGATTGGTGTCTAATTGGTGCTACTGGTGGTTGGTGGTTGAGGTTGGTGCCTCAATGAAATTCGTTACAACTTTAAACCTTAGTAATTATATTACAACTCTGTAGATAAATTTAAGCCTTTTAGCATTTTAGCTTAATCTTTAGCTACAACAACTGCGATCATCATGAATAGTTGGTGTTATTTGTGAGATCATAATCTCAAATTTGGCTCTGATATCAAATGTTACGCAGTAACCCCATAGTGATAACCAATGCACTAAAAGTGTGGATCTTCCATGAGCCCCAACCTCTACAAAGCTTTATTCTATACCCCATAGACCACGTTAAGCATTAGCACTTCTAGTAGTATCCAATGCACCAAACGAGCGGATCCTAAAAAGAAATCGTTATGTAATAGACCCTAACCTCTCCAAAGCTTTATCCCATAGACCATATCAGATTCTAACCTACCATATTTAACCAAAGCATAGCATTAGTATCAGCCATGTTAATCCAAATCTATTCAACCTAGAAAGTGTACAAATTTCCTAGCCTCTGATGTTGATTTTGTATCAAAAGTAGAGACACACCTGGCTTTTCCAGAGAGAGAGGGGTTCATTTCAAAACGTTAGATATTGGCATCAAAGCTTGACCCTTGAAGCCAAATTATATGACTTAGTGTTATCATGTATAGGCAACCAGACTATTTCCTTCTTCTTCAATTTCATTCCTTCATCTGCACTGCTATCTTGTTCATCCTCAAGCCCTTCCAATCCATCCCACTCTGCCCGCTCAGACCACTCTGTTGCTCCAAGCTCCTTCAACTGTTTATATTCATCAACATCATCTTTGGACTCAACAAAGACAGAATAGTCTACCAGATCCTCTAGATATGCATCTGAACTTCCTGCTTTACCTCTTTCTTTTATCTTGTCACTTATTGCCTGAAGAATAGGCTGTCTGAAACATGCCTCTTCTCTATGTGCACGTTGATAGTCCCGTGCAGCCTTGGCAATTTCTAAGACAACGCCAAATTTGTTACTATCTGACAGCAATATTTCTGCATCCAGCAATGCTCGTTTGCTATTTTCAAGATATATCCGTTGAGAATGTTCAGCATAATAAAAATCTTCTTTCTTTATTTCTGTGATGGAATCCTTCTTCTGTTGTGGCACACTCACATTGGGAATGTTACTGGTATGACGACCCCATCGCCTGCGACTGCCAATTTCTTTTATGCCATTTACAATTTGGAAGCCATTGGACTGCCCCTGCAATTCCATTCAAAACTGTTACATCATTGCTGAAACTTAAATGAGTTATGGGTTTCACATGATGCCATTGACATGATTGAGAATGCATTTTCAGAATGATTACATGCAGTAGCAACAGGTGTGAATAAATATATGCTTTGTAGGTTGTTTGGAATATAACCAGCTCTACATGAATGCATGCTATATAGAATGACAGGACAACTGAACTCCCTAAAGTTATGTGGCACTTCCATCAAAGAGAATACCTTTGACAAGTAAGACATAAGGTTTATAAAGATCCTTGAATAATTAAGCACAATAAAGGAGAGCTAAACTGGCATGATTTAGACAAAACAACGTGCAGTAAACAAACATGAAAAGAAATAACTCTGAAAATGTGGTGCAGCAAAATCTCTTCATACGGTTAAAAAGGCTGAAATTTTTTGCATAAATCTCCTGTAATTTATGCAGATTTCTGAAAATCTAGTGCAACAAAATCTCGTCATGACCAATTTTTTTTGCATAAATCTCCTATGTTTATGGAAAACATACAGCTTTCTGCAACATGTGATGCCTCATACACCGATGCCTAATACACATATATTTATCTAAAAAATCATGCTATACGAAAAGCATCTGCAAGTCTATGAAATAGTAGATCACGGCCAACTAGAATTTAATTTGGAGAGATGGGAATTGCTGGCCACAGCGAGGATAGAATGCTGATTCAGGTTGATAAACGGGGAAATCGATTAGGTTAAAGGGCTGAAAAGAATGCAGCAATTTACCTGACGCATGTTATGGATTGGCATCGCTTGGTTGAGAGGCGCAGCCACACTGACGGAAGTCTGCGACATGTAAATGGCCATACAACAGCATTCGCCACGCCACTAACTTTATAGAATGCAAATCAACGAAGAAAGTACTTTACCAAACATAAACCCTTCATGATCAAAGAATATTCTTGGATGGGTTTAGTTCTAGTCTTTTATTGGCAATGGTCAATATTCTGCAAATAATAATGATTCAAGAAGAATGACACGCACTAATTCCTTAGATATATGCTAAACTCAAGGTTATATTGAAATGCATGTTTTGAGTAGTTGTTGCCTCTATTTTATAGATGTACTTGCTAGACCTATCCTCCAACCTCCTGAGTGCATGACGCCATTGCTTTGTTTGTAGGGATCATAAGCTACGACAAACATAAGACAATTATACTCCCAATTCGGTGCATTTATTGGCACCCCATTTGGACCTCGATTCCAGGGGGGTATTTGACTCGTGGAATAGGGGGTATTAGACTCGTGGTTTCAGCATGCACACTTATTCCATAAGTCGAATACCCCCAATTTTGGGTTGATATTTGGCAGGTCAAATACCACCCATTTCTCCTTGGCCGGAACCCCTATCCAAAAAAGTCCCAAAAAAGGGGGTATTAGACTTGTGGAATACCCAGGGGGTATTAGGCTCGTCTAAACTAAGGCCACTATTTTGCAAGTCGAATACCCCCTTGCTCATACCACAAGTCGAATACCCCCCTTGCTTATTGCACAAGTCGAATACCCCCCTATATATTTTTTTATTTTTTTATTTTTTCTTCAAGAATTCCAGCCTTGGGGTATTAGCCTCGTCTAAACTAAGGCTTGTATTGTGCAAGTCGAATACCCCCTTGGTTATATCACAAGTCGAATACTCCTTGCTTATTCCACAAGTCGAATACCCCCCTTTTGTTGTAAGACCTTGGGGTCCAGTATACGAGTATCAGGCTTTTTTTTAGCATAGATTTATTGCATAACAAGTCTAATAAGTCTCAAGGTTCAGTGTTAGTATGTAGGATTCATATTCGATTCATATATAAGCGATACATGATGAGGCAGAAATTCATAATGAGGACTGAGAATTCAGCCCCAAACTAGGCTAGCCTTCATGAGGATTTGCAAAATCATAAAGGATAAGAGATAGATGAAGTTTTGCCAAATTAGGGGGTGGCACATGACTTAGCCATGGCTTAGGTAAATAGATAGATAGATAGATAGATAGATAGATAGATAGATAGATAGATAGATAGATAGATAGATAGATAGATAGATAGATAGATAGATAGATAGATAGATAGATAGAAGAGCACTGAATCCACAAGCACCAAACTATAAGTTTCTAAATGATAGTAGGTCTGTGAAGATAATAATTTAATATGTTTCCATCCACACTGGTGGCAAAAATCATAACAGATAGAAAACTGAATTCCCAAATCCTAAACTATAAGTTTCCATATGTGTCAAATCATGTAATAAAGTATCACAAAGCCTAGGGCTAAGTAAAATTCTATACTTTGAAGTAGTGGTTCAAGCTTTCGACATAATCATAGGGCAGGGGCCCTAAATAACTTCGATGCTATCTTTTATGATGTATGAGAGGGATAACACCCTGGAACGGGGGTGTTATGCCCTATTATAATAAATGAGGGCCGGAGGCCCGAGTTTATTATACTAGGGCATAACACCCAAGTTCTAGGGTGTTATTCGCCTTAACAACCTGGGCCCGAGAGTTTTATAGTGGTTTTGTGGTGGTTTTATGGTGGTTTTCATAACAAGCTAGGTGTTTATAGCCAATTGACATAACAAACTAGGTGTTTATGCACTTTTTAATGTGTTACTACACTCTTGCAACCAACGGCTGAAATCTGATCTCAGCCTTAAAACTTGAGGGCCAAGTTGTTAAGGAACTATACTTATGTGCTCTAACTTACGCATACCATTTTGTCATTTTGTTCCTTTTTCCCTCTGAGTGGTTTACGGTAAAAAGTACTATTTATCTATCATCTTTAATTTTTTTTCAAGCCGTTGGATTAGTACTTCAAAAAAATAGCTTACGAGCAAATCCCACTAGGGTTGTTTTTGTAAAGAAGCTATTATTGGGATGCATTATCGTTTAGGGTGCTTCTAGATTTTTTAGGGTCATTAGATTGTGGCATATCCTGTAGAATATTCCCTCTAGAGGCCTGTAGCAGTGTAGGCCATCCGTCTGAAATCAAGATGGAGTCAAACATGCTTATTTTGACCCCATCAGGTCAATGGAGATAAAAAAAACATTTCAATGATTGAAGGGTATCAAAAAACCAACACGTTCAGAGGAATTGAACCTCTGTGTTTTACCAAAAGCTTGTTTTCCATTTGAAACCTTCCAACTGCAGTATGAAAGGCTTTGTCAAGTCCCTTCGTTCCCCGAATTTCTGAACCTTCGGAACTGAGAAGGTATGAAACAGGGGAAGATATATGTTGTGTGCTTCCACAGGCCTAAAACTGCTTGGAAATAAAATAAAGAATTAGGAAGATCAAATACCTAGAGCCCCTCTCTTCTGCTCTTTAGTACAGAATCATGCCAGATCAACCAGGATTTTATGCCCAAGAAGAAATTCCAGGCACAAATCCATCCATGGCACCTGTTTTTCGACCACAAAATACTTGAAAATAAAATATCCAGGATTTTGAACATTATTGCAATGGTGAAAGAGGGCGCAAACATCCAGAATTGCATCCGAACTGCATCCAAACTGCATCCTTTGCAAGCCCAGCTGCTTTTCATTTGCAAGAGAACAGAATAAAAAATGGATAGAACAAGTAAGCAACGGAAGAAAAAAAAATGGACAGAACAAGCAAGAAACAAAACAAAATGGAGCCGCCATAGCTCTAACAGAGGCGCCATAGTTCCAACATAGGTATCATAGTTGCCATAGCCGCCATAGTTCCAACAGACGCGCCATGCTGCATCTGGACGCTTTGAAGATCCAACGCGCAAACCATGCCCTAAACCTTCGAGATAAAACAAAATACTGCTTCTCAATCGTAAATAGGTCTGATTTCGGGCACGTTATATGCGTTTTCGTTGTTATAGTATATGGAGATGGAAATGGGTTTGATCAAGGAGACCGGATGATGCTGAATTAGGGCGTCACTTTTTTCGATCTAGGCCTATGGAGTGGAGAGAACATCTGAGACAAATCTGGACCATCTATTTAAAAATGCAGTAACCTTAATGGCGGCCGTTTCTTCATAGCAGAGGATGAAGGCTTTGATAGCTAGACTTCCAGCTCGGGCGGCCCAGGCCATGGCTATCGTCGTCCAAGACCTTAAGTTCTGGTAGGTATGAGTCCAAGTTCGGAAGTTCCATATACTTAGCCATTTCGTCTAATCTTGTGAATAAGCAATAACAATGATGCAGCGGCATGCCCAGCAAATGAAAGGCAAAGCTTACTACAATAGTATGCCATTTTTGACGTATTTTAGCCATCTTGCTATGTACAAAGGTCTACTTCATTTCTTATATCTCTATTTGATACTTGAGCAGATATAATTCAGGATTACCTGTCATTATGTCTGCAAACACTCTTTTGTGCTTTTGTTTGTCGAAATGAATGCTCAAATGTAGCAAAAATGCAATAGCATATGCATGATATGACACAAACAGCTGGATTTATGGGGTTCAATTCCTCTGTGAGTTGCATCGGAAATATCCCTTTTTATGGTCAGTTATAGGATCAAAAGCTTAGGATGCACGGGCAACAGCTACTTGGATTCCTCAAGAATATGCGTCAAGTATTCACTTTATTCTTGCTCTTTATTATTCTAACTAAAGTACTTTAGAAATCTTGATCTGCTCTCTAATTAGAAATCTCTAATTACTGCTAAAATAGACATGCATATTAGAATCTTCTTATCTATAATGCACAGTGATAATATAGAGGAAGAGTAGAACTCTGAAAGGATTAAGCTTAAGGGATTCATTTTAGAAGAATATGAGAATGTTTTTGGAAAATATTGCAGTCTGCTGCACCTGCCACTTGTATAGGCTGGCCAATGCTCCTGCCACTTGACACTTATCCCTTCCTGTCTAAACATGACATGATATGTGTAAGCATGACATGGGCATGATTCACTCATTAACCATGTACATAAAATGTTAACATACATAAGATACATAAGGTCTGATACATAAGAACTATACGATCCATAACCAAACCTCCCATAACCCTGAGTTTCTAGGGTTCCACTTTTAAAAATGAAACTTCTGGCTTCTTTCTCAGGTTTCTTGGGAAGAATTGAACTCCTCTTTCTAAAGAATCTATCTCAAACATTTATGGGCATAGAGGCCAAGGCCAATGGGGTCAACACATCTCAGCTAAAATTTGTTTATATAGAACCTTATAATAAGACACTTTTTTTTATGTCAATTTGGCATGATGACTTCTTGTTCCCCCAATAACTTTTATGTTTCCTTCATTTTAAACATTTTAAAAAGAGCAGTCAGAGGATAGTAGGGAATTAAAATTCGAGTTGAAACTATACAAGGTGATATAAGGTTGTTATTTCAACCAATTTGTAAGTATTTCCACTAACTTAACAACTAATTCAGCATCTAATTCCTATCATCAAAATTGATATTTGAGCATTATGGGGCTTTAATTCTTGTGCGTAGCACGGTGTGGGCATACTTGGCAAATTATGGGAATACATATAATCTGGTAACTTGTCTTATATGGCATGTTGGTAAGATACCACACAAAAAAAGCCCCAAAATATATGATTTTGCAGTTGCACCACTTATGCATGAGATGTCGGCTGAACAATTGTCTAAATTCTGCATATAAGGCCCCATCAAAATCCCTTCCAAAGAAGTTTACCTTCATGAGAGTGTACATCATCGAGAGCCAAAGTTCTTAGGGAGCATTTGCAATTTGGTGTTGATTTAAGGTTTTAATTCTGCAATGCTAGTGGCCAAAAGGTTGCAAACAAGCAGAAATTTTGCTCGTATCTAGAGCCAAATCTGGAGCAGTAAAAATGCTATTGTATGGATTTGAGCAGCTATATTTTATGTATCAGATTTGTTTCTTGAATCTGATCAATTTGTTACTGTTGTTTCTGAAATAATGAGAAATCTTGTCAATTTCTTACTGATCAACTCTGATCAATTTGTTACTTATCAATTTGTTTTTGAAATGAGTATTATCTTACAAATGATAACAAAGTATTATCATATGAATGATTACAGGGTATTATCTAAAACAGGGTGTATTATCTTAAGAAAAGTGTGAACATCAGTATTTCATACTATTCCATAGCCACTGATTTGCATCTACTTTAAGAATTAATGTAAGGCTAAAGCCCGCCTCATCCGTATGTTTGTAATGCACTCTCATAGACCCCAAGTAAACAAATTGTTGTCATAGAAAAGAGAGCTGCAAATAGATCATGCTTTAACATGCCACAATAAAAAATGATTATACAATATCAAAAGTCGGGGATAAATATGCAAAAGATACAATCATAAAATTGCCCATCTGATGCTAGCTGCCCATAAAAGAAAGACATGAAACATCTAAGTGCCAAATTAGCCAATCGATGTGAAAGAAGAAAGTATACCTCATATTTGCTCGTTCTCAAATTTGTTTCCATTGCTAAAGGAGACCCGTTAACCTCTGGTAAAGGAGCTCAACCTCTGTTCACAATCTACCCATTGTCATTGCCATGCATTGGCTGATTTGAATAGCCCAAGAGGAAAATGAGAGAACAACAATGCAGACCCATTTAAAAATCTAACCATATAGATTTGATAGGCCAATTTAGATAGCCCCAAAGGAAGATGAAAGGACAAGGATGCAACCATCCTTAAAAATCTAGCCTCAAAGATAAAATAGGTATTCGGTGTTCCACGGTATTCAAAGATGCAATCCAACTATAAGAAATGAACAGATGATCCAACTATAAGAAATGAATAGAGCGATGGCAGTACTGCATTTCTTAGAAAATGAAGGTTTTTTATAGTTTGATGGAGATATCTCCAAAAAATTGAACGTTGCATCATCTGCTGCTATACTAAAGGATCCTTCTAACAAACTTTTGGCTAAAGTAGAAAGGATCTACCCTCAAATACCTCTAATGTGACAGAATACAAGATTTTTTTGCCAAGGCCATGGATATTTCTAACATACATGGTTATGATGACTCTCAGTTAGTTTGCAGGCGGGCTTGTGGTGAATATCAGGCCAAGAATGCTGACATGGAGGCCCTAAGGAATCAGGTTATGGGTGTGCCTGCAAGTTTTACTTCATGAAAAATTATTCACACCCCAAGGGAGCAAAATTGGGAGGTTGATGCTTTGTGCAGGGACACTCTAATGTCACACCTATATGAGGGAGCTATTCCAGAAGATGACCTTGAGGAGGATGAGGTCAGAGAACTCTGTTCTATTCTGGTCATAAGTGCATCGGAGGAAGATCAAACTCAGGAGATCACTATTATAAAAAATGGTAAGCAGAGAACATTGTTTGTTGGGAACTTGTTTGATACTCAAGATAAGGAAGACGTAACAAGTTTTTTTTAGGAAAGAGGAGATGTATTTGCATGTGACTACTCAAAACTCATTGGCATCAACGAAGAGGTATGTCAATTTGAGATTAAGATTAAAGAAGGATGTAAACCTGTTTTTTGAAAGTTAAGAAGAATTAATGCCTCACCAATGGAGCTAATAAAAAATGAGTTGCATAAGATGTTGGATGCAGGTGTTATTATTGAGATAATAAATCCAGAATGAGTGTCTTGCATTGTGCCAGTAGAGGAAAAGGGTGGTGCTTTGAGGATTTGTATAGATTATCGAGACCTCAATAAAGCCACCATCATAGATTGCTACCCCCAGCCATTCTTAGAAGAAATCTTAAATGCCGTAGCAGGTAAAGATATGTATTCATGCTTGGATGGATTTTCAGGGTTCAACCAGATAAGCACCAAGGAGGAAGACAAGCCAAAGACCTCTTTTATAACTCCTTGGGATACTTATGCCATGAAAAAAATGCCATTTGGTCTGATGAATATACCAGCCTTCTTTCAAAGAGCTACAGATGTCATTTTTAAGTCCATGTCCGCTAAAGAGTTCAGAGTTTTCTTAGAATCTGACTCCACTAACCATTTGAATTGCTTGCAAAGGTTTGCTGTTTGTGCAGGTACTCTGGAGTTAACCTCAAAGCCAAGAAATGCATCTTTTTTGCATTCAAAGGGCAGCTTTTGGGGCATGAAGTCTTCAGCAATGGTATTCAAATGGCACAAGATAATATTGAAGCCCTTAAGAAGTCATTTACCCCCAAGAATTGAAGCAAGTCAAGATTTTCATTGGTAATAAATTTTCTTAAGATGTACATCCCTAACTTTGCTCACATTGTGAGTTTTATCTCTAAATTGATAAGAATAGGCAGGTTTTCTAAATCTGGGAGCAAGTTTATGCCTGTCACATGGTCACCTGAATGCCAAGAAGCCTTTGACTTTCTCATTACATCTATATGTGAAGCTACCCACTTGAAGACACCAGGCTAGTAAAAAAAACCCATAGGCTTAGCTATTTTGCAAAACAAACACACCGTAGTGTTTGAAAGTAAACAATGGTCTTCAACTGAGGAAAGATATACTCGAATGGAGAAGAGTGTTGCTGCACTCATGTTTCTCATTAATAGACAAGGACACTTGCTTCGGAAAGGTCAAGTTAAAGTCTATACAAGGCAAAACCCAATGGGTTTGCTATCTATTTGGTAAGGAAACCATCAAAACAAAGATCCAAAGATGGGCTTGTAAGTTAAAAAGCTTTGATATTTCTGTAAAAGATTACATCAAATTAGAAATCCAAGTCTTTATATGCCTTATATGTTCTTCGATCATGAGGATGAAGTAGAAGTTGCCGATCCTTCTATTGCAGTAGCACATTTGGAAGAGATTCATGAAGAACAAACTTAGAGAGGATGGAAGCAACCTATTAGAGACTTTTTGCAACATGGAATGATGGCCTCAAGTCTTACACCAAGTCAACAAAGAAGACTCAAAGAGAAATGCAGGCAATTCAAGCTAATAGATGGTGTATTATGCAAGAATAACAAGGATGGAGTTTTGCTGAGGTGTGTGGATGAAGAAGAGGTTGTCACGATCGTAAAAACAAATACACAAATGTATTTGTGGAGGTCATTTTGCTGGAGGCACCACAACAAAGAAGTTTCTTAGATCTGGATATTACTGGCCTACTGTATTTAAGGATTGTTATGGTATCATAAAGACTTGCCATCAATGCCAAATCTTTAGCAAGAGGATCCTTCTTCCAACTGCTTTGAATCACATGGTTTCTCCGAGATCAGTTTAGATATGGGGTGTTGCCTCCCCAAAAGGCAACATACTAACCGTTAGTCTACATTTTAAGGCTAGGTCAATTACTATAAGAGACTAGGTCAAAGTTGGGAGGACCCAATCGCCTCCCCATTTCTACAATTCTACTTGTAGACCATATTAATTAGCAGCTTTTCCATTGCTAGCTCTCATATGGCTCTATGAACATCGTCTTTGTTAGCCAACATTGATGTGGTCAAACAAAAGAGACTTATTTCCAAGGTCAACACAAAGCATTCAAAGGTCAAACTCTACAAGAGGTACTTTACTTGTGGTCAAACATTTGGTCAAAGTTACGAAGACTCTGGGTTTTGAAGTGGAAGACACTCATTTGAAGATTGGAGGTTAGAGACCCCCTGGTATATGGTTCCAAGTCCTAGCCTTTTTCTCTCATTTCCACATCCATATCCCGTTTGTATCCACCTTTGCATAGTTGCGTCGTCATTTTTCCCCCCTTCCATACCTATGCCTCACTTCCACCTTTACCATGCCTATCTTGCCTTATTGCCCCTTGAGAATTTTTGCCTAGCCTTTTGCCAAGGCACCACACCTTTGCCACATGCCACACTACCATCCCTTGTTACTTTCAAATCTCTTGCCAAAAGCTTTTTTCACATTACCCTTTTTATTATTACCATTTTGCTCCATGTTTTATTTCTCTCTCTTGCCATGGTTCTAGAAGGATTATTGTGACTTAATAATGGTTTTGCAAGTTAAATCTATTGGATTCTCCAATGACGTCAAAATTGGCTTGCCCCATGGTTTTAGAATGCCCTTAAAAAATAGTTAAAAGCAAAAGGCACCAAGGTCTAACAAAAGGACAAAATGGGTGGCTTATACCATTCAACACGTTCATTTTGAGTACATCTTTAATTCAAAGCTAGCAACCTAGAAATAATAGTATCTTTGTATGTCATGGACTTCTATATGATTGCAATGTAACCATGCATTCTTCAAAGTGGCACTCGCGAATTTCTTTGAGATGTAAGTTTGTCAAGTGCACTCTTGCATGTGTTTACAACATGATGATCATTCTCGTTCAACTCCAATTGTTGTTCAAGTTCTTATGTTCTCTTTGTCGTGTATATATTTTGATATTTAACTTAGATTTCGTATCCATTTTTTATATTTTGAGTTTTATAATGTCGTTCTTTATTGACGTATAAGTTCATGATAGTTTGAACCAAAATCCTTTATCAGTGTTACATTTTAGTTTAAACCCGAGTTTGTTTTTATCATAAAGAATCTTTTGAGAAGCAAATTGGAGAATGATGCTAAAGATAATGCAAATCAAATCCTTATACTAGCAACTTGGAGAGGAATGATGACCAACTTGATGTTAGAAGCAAACGCAGTTGGATGGCTGGCCATCAGCTACAAAAAATAAAAAAGGCGAAATAAAAACTATGAAAACACACTCTCGAGCAACCGAAGTGCAAGTTCTCGTGCGCAGCACCTTGTTCATTTGTATAGTTCACTTTGATTTGCACAAAGGGAAAGCAGCATTCTGTTTAAAACTGTATTCTTAATAAATGAAACAAATTACACTGTTGATCACAGCAGAAACTAAATTAAATATTCACCTTTGACATTCTTTCCTGTGTTGGTTTTGTTCATAACTGAGTTTGACAGACGGGAACTGCAGTTGAAGATTGATTCTACAAGTTTCAAGACAGATGCAACAGGTTTTCAAATTGCTTCCGGTAGAGACTTCATGACTAGCAGGCTTACATTTTCTGGAGTACAAAACTTTATTCAAGCTCACGGTCAATTTTCTCTTTGAGATGCCCACATCACTGACTAATTATTTGTTCAGATAGCATTTTACAACTAAAAGCCAATTTATATAATGGACTCGGATCTAGTCTACTGGCAACACAGCTGACTGAGAATTTTGTGCTGCATTCAGATCGAGCACACATTGCTGAAATGATTCTGCAGCCTGATCCCTTTTGCAGGTTTGACCAAGAATATCCCATACAAGTGCTAGTAAATAGAAGGCTTCTGATGCAAGTGCCCAATCCTGGATATATTTATTCATCAGTCAGTAAATTCATAAAAGATTGTTCATGACCCAATAACGAAGAACACCATTTACCTCTAGTGCCATAAAGCCTTCTGAGGCATGTGCAAGAGGATCTAGAACAGCATCAGGATCAGACATAACTGTGGATAGACAAACATTCCCATTAGTATCTTACAGAACAATCAAAATGGAAGAGAAAGCAGATATACTTGTAAAGTTGGGGTTACTGAGATGGCATCGAACAATCGCTAGGTTTGCCCGGGAACATAGCTGAAGACCACCATGTCCCAGGATCAATGGCAGACATTGATGTATCAGTCCTAAAGCACGCTCAGCATGGTCAACTCCAAGACTCAACCACAGCTCAGCAAGCGTCACCATTGATGTTGCATGCAGCAAATCCAGGTTCAAAGATTGACATAATGTTAAGCTTGCTAAAACATAGGGTAAACCCGTCACTGAACTCCCTGCTTTCTGAATTGAACTATTTTGAATTAATCTCATAAGCAAGCACTTTAAGGTTCAAATGTAATTGTTATGGAGCTTTGGCACCTTATGAATATCAGCAATAAGTAGAAGTGCACGGATACTCTCGATTTGCATATCGTGTTTGTAGCACAAAGCAAACAATGCATGTGCTTCCCCTGCAGCTTCAGTAATTTGACCAGATGCAAGGAGTGTACGAATGTGACAATAACTTGATTCAACTTTGAGATCCATATCTACACCCAATACAGGTGACACCATTGCTGAAAGCTCTGCACATGCTCTTTGTGCAAGTTTTATATTACCACTGTCAAATTTTCAATCCAATTAAAAACAATTCGTATTGGGCAGAGAATCAAAAACTGCCCTACCGGTTGAGTGCCTGATCATGAATAAGTTGTAGCTGCATAACTTGCATACGAGATTTAGCGTGAAGGGGAAACTTTTTAGCGGCCATATTCAAAGCTGATAGCGCTACTGCATTTTAAATAAAAGAATTGGAATTACAAATAAAAATTCAACTTTATCATCAACAAGAGAGCCGAAATTATAGGTCCCAAATTCAACTTATGAAATAACACTGTCTATGCTCAAGTACAGCAGAACTGATCGGATAAGAATTCTCTTTAACTTGGGTGAAGAGAAGTAACTACTTTATCATGGTTCCAACAAAGCCAACTATGATAAGGAGATGCTAGTATTGGTAAAAATGTACATACAGGGAAAAGTGGAATATACAAGAGACACACTGTTTGCAGGCTGAGACTGAGCTCTCACCACGTTGGGATCAAATTTGTCGATGGAATGCTTGCGAACTTGAGCACCCCATTGGATAAAAAATGTGATAAGCAAACAATCAGCAACCTATATTTGGCATCCATATTGATGAACTAGAAGGATGGCTTATTAACAGATATGCTATGATGGAGTAGTGCTTGCAGGATACATTATCAGGCTTCTCCTGTATGCAGACGACATAACGCTCGCACGGACAACAGATGGTTTGCAGCAGCATATAAACTTGCTATCGTCCTTTTGTGATCAAGCAGGAATGTGAGTCAATCTTGATAAAACAAAAATACTGACATTTGAGTACGCTCAAAGTTATAAATATTTGAAAATAGAGCTAACAAAAAGGTATAGATGGAATACAGCCATAGATAAGAGGGTTATTGGTGGAAAGAAATCTCTATACGCAATGCAAGCCAAGTCTAAAACAATTCAGCTTTGGGACTGGACCATGCGACTTCATTTATATCGAGCTTTAGTTATGCCTGTAATATTGTATGGATGCCAGATATAGGGACCAGGTTTGGCAAAGACACAAATGATCTTGCAGCAAATCATATAGACGGCGGCCATACAATGTTAACATCAGTACCAGACACTAAACCCAAAAGCACTATGAAACTAAGTGACAATAATGCTGGGGCAATCAAGTTGACTTGAGATGCAAAGAGGCATCAGACAATACATTTTGGATCTCCAATGTTGCTCAAGTTAAAGGGGCAAATGTCATAACTCATTTGTTTAGCTTCATAGGCCTAGTTGGCATCGAGCATATACTTGAAAATTGACCTGACATACTTAACAGATCATCATGCTACTTGTGGGTGATGATCCTGCGTGCCTACTTTCTTAGCTTTGTAGTTTGTGTCTCATTTGATAGTGTTTTGTAGGACAATTCTTCTTGGCCCTTGGTCAAAATCTCCTTGTCATCCCAATTTCTTAAATAAATACTTGAGTTTTTAATCATTTCTGACTAGCATACAGTATTGCAAAATTGGATTATCAAATTCTTAGATAAAGAGTCTTAACTACATCTCTTTCTGACCTTTTACAAAGAAATTGATTTCCATGTACAGGATGAAGGAATCTGCTGCTTAGTACGATTGGAAAATCATGTGACACGTCACATGAAGAAGATTGTTATTGATAATCATGCTTACAGGCCTTTTACAATCAGTAATACAGACGTCAAACATTGGCAAAATGAGATGGATATACTGAATTTTTCTTTCTTTAGGTTTTTGGTGGTATTGCTTGGTAACGTGCATGAATGACATTTCCCTTTTTGTGATTACAGCAAAGTTAGCTACCCCAGTTATAGGGGTGTTTTTAAAAGATGTGTGGACATGAGGATATGGCTTACATGGCCGTCCTAGTGCAAACTACACCTATCAACTGTCTCGAGGGTACTAGAGTTCATCTTACACACAGCATAACTTATAAGTGTAGTCAGCGTACAGCAGGACCTGCTATTTAAATTATAATGCATATTGCTCTTGTTATAATACGGGCTTTTTCCATTCTTGTATCTGGGGTTGGTCTTAGGTTGGACATCAATGTACATTGTTAATAGATCACAGTTTCTATATCTGAAAACACAAATCACGCCCAAGTCAGAGTACTCTCACCAGTATAACCTTTAGTAACTGCTAATTGCTGAGCCAAATTGACATAAGTAAGGGCCAAATCATCTGCACTGGAATAGGTTATACAGAAATTTATTAAGAAAAAGTAAAACTTTGGTTTAAAATCTATACTCAAATAAAATAAAAAAACAAACTCCTAATCCTTAAAACCCAGGATGAGTTACCGTGTTCATTGATGATTTGGCATGAACTTCCTTTCCAACTATGGTCAAAATCGATCGTTTACAGATTATGCATCAGCATCAATCAATACAAGTGATGAATTGCAAAAATAGCAACCTAAGCATGCAGTGCATACGTATGACATAATATCATACATACATAGGTGAATGGCTCAATGCAATAAGAAGAACGCCACTGAATCTGGATAGATATACTCTTAGATATATTGTTAATCTAGGAGTAATGATCTGTAGCTGCCACCACCATGTAACTGCCATGACAGATTTGAGAAGAAAAGAGAGACAACTGTTACCCACTAGCACCTCTGGTGATAACCAACACACCAAAGGGGCGGAATCCTTCATGAAAATCGTTATCCAATTGGGCCCCAACCTTTCCAGGCTCATAGCCCACAGACCATATCAATTCCTCCCCTTCCTTGAGATGCTTGCCCTCAAGTATGTGGAACACACCAATGTTGCCACGAGGAATTGAAGCTTGGCTCTGATACCAAATGTTAAGCACTAGCACCTCTAGTGATAACCAACATACCAAAAGGGTAGATCCTTCATAGAAATCGTTATCCAACAACTTCATGGAAACCTTTTCACGCTTTCCATACCCATACCCCACAGAAAACTCAAAAAAGTTATTGGCTGCCCATCACAGCCAAAAAAACGAAAATAGACCTTTAAGTTTCAAGATATGTGTGTGAACTTTGACATCGTTTACACGTTATTTTATGTCCATTTATGTCCAGCACGCATAACCATTTTTGTTTGCCATGTCGTGTTGTGTCATGTTGCTCCATGTTGTGCCATACACAGCGTAACTCATATATTTTGACTTGGCATGTGCATGGCATTGTATTATTCGGCATTCTTAGAAGACTTGGCAAGACGTTTTATATGCCCATGAAGTAAATTGGGCCTCTATGCAAACTTCTTGACCATAAAGTAGAGTTTTAGGTTCAAAAGCACGAATATAGGCAAAAAGAGTGTGTCACCGTAGGAGTATAGATCTACATAAGATCAAAAGTCAAAAACACCTAAGCCTGCCAATTCTGTTAGCGTATGACGTCATTACTCTTAGATGACTAGCATGCCACGTATGTTGCTGACATGGCTCTCCTATAAAGCCATAGTCATGCTTTATAGTTCTTTATCTAGTTTACTCATAGCCTAGTTATATCGGGTATCTCTTTCATTCTAGCAAAGCAGGAATGCGCCGGATGGGATCAGTTGGTGGTATCGGGTCTGATCAGAGAAATTGGCATCGGTTTTTCTTGGATTTATTGCAAGAATTGGCCTAGAAAGGGCGGCGGGTCTAGAACGGGTCTAGAATGTGATAGCTCGGAAAAATCTCTGCAGAGATTCATTCAATCTTGCAAGTTTTTTCATCTGAATGTGGAAAGGGTTGGATCTGGAGTTTATTGCTCGGATCTGATGTTTGGAGAAGACCTTGAGTTGTGTAGTTTCTAGTCGGATACATGACGATTCACGAGCTGGAGTTGGGTCTGTGATAGTTGACCTTTGGAAATTGTGATCGGATCTAGGAAACCGGGAGTCGGATATTTTTGCTAGGACGTATCTGCGGATCTCAGGGTTTATTGCGGCCAAGATTGGTCGAGACTATTTCTGGTGATCTAAATAAGGCGGAAGCTGTTTCTGGACCTTCCAAAAGTGCATCAAGTTGCATGTTGACAGCGGCTTCTTTGTTGGCGGAAAACGCAGAGGGTATGTAGCAGAGGGCAGAGTATCTCTGTCAATAATCTGGTCAAAACTGCAGAGTAATTGTAGTTGTGACAGGAGTTGATTAGATTTGTATAGCACTCTATCGGGAGGAGTTTATGATGATTAGGGAGGGGTAGTATGAGATTGTAGCTCCTTTGAAAGATAAGTTTCTAAGCAGTCAAAACTATGAAGAATGGAGATTTCACATGACCTGGTCATTGCTTTCACAAGGCCTGTGGCATATTGTAAGAGGACATAATCTTTCAGAAATTATTACTCTTGATGTGGATAATATTGTTTTCACATCTATAAAGCTAACTATAGATCATTCTCTATGTCTCAAGATTTGGCAAACTACATTTTATTGTTCCCATGATTTGGCAAATTACAGTTTATAGTTCCCAAGAGCTCTGGGACTACTTGAGATCTGAGTTTGGGCAGGATAATCAATACAAGAAACGGAGATAAATCGAGCAGGGCTATTTTGAAAAGTCTGCATTATTACTAGATATCTTCTCTCTACCAGTATCACAAATTGTAGATATTTCTGATGTTGTTTCTCATTCACTTGATAGTCTTTCGCATGAAGTTCTGGGCATAAACAATGTGGAAAGCACAATGCAGCAAGTTGTAGTACATGATCATGCAAAAGGAACTCTGGAGATGATGTCAGAAATTGCTGCAGAAACAGTTCAAGGATTTGTGGTACAGACCTTAAAAATACCTTGCACGGAGGATCTCAAGATCTCAGAATCGTTTGTCTTGGAATTGTTTTTCAATAAAGGGTCAAATTCTGTTATAGAAGACGTTGATGAAGTTGCAGCAGGGCACTTACATGGGAAACCTTGGGTTGAAGGCGGAGTATGGTTTATTACAGAGACAAAAGAAGTTGTTTTATACCATCCCTTATATTTCCACGAAAAGGGAATGGTACAGAGGGAGAATGTTATGGTTTAACACCAACAGCAGGTGGCAGCCATGGTTACTTCTGTGGTTGAATTTGCTTCATATGCTGAATTTTTTCCAGGCAGCGTTATATCTCAGGGGGATACATAGCATTAGTAGTTCTAGTTTCATCAGGGGGAATGTTAGCATATGACATGTGACATGTCACTACTCTTAGATGACTAGCATGCCACGTATGTTGCTGACATGGCTCTCCTATAAAGCCATAGTCATGGCTTTATAGTTTTTTATCCAGTTTACTCATAGCCTAGCTATATCGGGTATCTCTTTCATTCTCGCATATATGCATACAGGGTTTCTTCAAATTCATTCATGTGTTTTCATAAGCCACATGTAGGGAAGTAACAAAAAAAACTGTACAATATTCAGGACATCCCAGGAGAGGTTGAAGCTGGTCGCAGTAGAGGTTGAAGCTGGTCGAGCCTGGCACAAGACCAAAGAAACCTCTTAACCATGTGATAGAGGGATAGAAACTTAACTCTAACCTAACTTCTGATGATATAACCTGATGTAATACGTCAGCAGATGTTCCGGTCTACGTCATCATACAGTCACACATCCCTTTTTCATCACTTTGTTTGCTTCAGCTCTTCACCAGAGTTAGGCACTCATTTTGTTTTCTCTCCATTTTTTTGATACATCATTTCATTCAAATGACACTATCTAAGGCCATGCTGGTAGCCAATGGCTACAATCAGCAATTTGGTTTGGACTATATAGCACTGTTCGCATCAGTCCTCTCCTTTATTGCAGTATAATTATCACATGGGCATTTAAAAAGAAAGCACCATTATTCTCACCATAAGAGAGCCGAAAGCTCAGAGCACAAGAACATGAGTGGAGATATGGCTATATAAACTTAAAGTCCACTACCTCCTGGAGATATGATGTTAGTACCCCAACTGAAGCCGTCTGCAACACCAAATGTAGCGGTTGGTAGGCGGCTTTAATATAACTGTACACCCTTCTATTCTCAAACCATATTAGCCCTTCTACTTCAAATTTTTTGAAGTGGTTGCTTTGATGCACAAGAAAAACTAACATGATCCTCATTTTCTTAACACCCCACGAAATCAAAACAAACCATCTACTTTCTAAGAGGCAACCCTCTGATGCGTAAGCATCTTGTTTTACAAGGCCAAAAAGAATTTCCATTGAAAGCTTTGCATTATCAAACATTGAATGTGAATAGTAAGTCCAACCTCAGGTTTGGAACCAAAAACGTTCGCAGCAGTAATGACAACACACTACCAAACCCTTGGGATGCCCAAGTAGAACTGGAACATTCATCTCTCAAATTACATTACTGTTTCACTGCAGATCAGCTGGCAAATAGCATGATAAAGCTGTAGAGATTTGGTATGTATTCATGGTAGAAAAAGCTGGACCATTCATCTCTCAAACTACATTGTTCAGATCAGCTGGCAAATGGCATGATGAAGCTGTAGACATTTCGTATGTATTCATGGTAGAAGATGAAGGAACCCTGTATGCATATATGCTAGAATGAGAGAGATACACGAGATAGCTAGGCTATGAGTAAACTGGATGAACTGTAAAGCATGACTATGGCTTTATAGGAGAGCCATGTCAGCAACATGCGTGGATGACTCAGCATGCACAGTCATCATACTCTAACAACCCCCGATGACGTGCATGGCTCAAACAAAAAAAAAAAAACAAAAACTAGAAATCCTAGAACTAACATCCCCCCTGAGATGTAACACGTCCTGAATTTCAGCATATAAAGCAAGCTCAACCACATAAGTAACCATGGCTGCCACTGGACCTTGGCTTCAAATCATACCCTGCTCCTGTACCATTCTCTCTTCTTGGTCAGATAAGGATCATCCATAGTAAGATTATGTCCAATGTATAAGAGCAAACAGAAGTCTTGGTTTGAGGAGCTTGACATGTGCGACTGCCATTCCAGATCTCCGTGATGTAACGGATCAAAACACCCAGCTAGTCTGCAAGAACATACTAGCAAATCATGCTGCCCCACTGTATGCAAGCACCTTTCAGAATTAGAAACCAGATTTGTACGGTCATACGTATCAAGAACAATTAGCACTTGATTTTTCAAATGCAAACACCTGTAACTTACCTTTAGCTTCTTGGTTAATTCTCCAATATCAGGGTAAGAAATATACCCCAAACAATCATCCAAGTTAGGATGATCTTCCACCTTAATGTGTAGATGCATGTAAAGTGGCAAATTACTTCATGTTTACTCATCTTGGTGATGATTGGAGAAAAAATAGCAGTGTGTTCATGAATATCCATCCAAGGAAGCTCACGAACGAGCTCCTCTTTTGCTTCCATGACTCCTTTTGGATTTCTTGCGCATTGTTCTTCTCCATGAAACTGGTCTATAATTTTCTTATTATCAAGAAGACAAGTGTTGCCTAACACTTCATGCTGCAGATCCAGATCCAGATTAAATAATATGGATTGAGAATTACCTTCTTGCTGCAGATTTAACATCTGTAAATCCTAACAACATTGTGTACATTATTTTATTGCCTTCTCTGGATTTGGCATGCCATGTTCATGCAGCAAATGAAGAGTCTCAGATTGCTCTATTTCCATCTGGTTTGGTAGAGCTGCCACATCCTCCCAAAGATCACCGAATAAAGGAAAAAATTCATCATGAAAATCAACAACTGGAAGAGTGATAGGAGGTAACACTTCACATTTGTCCACAGATTTCTTCTTAGCCTTAAAACCCCTGCTGCACATGGTCATAGTCTAGGTCATGGCTCTGCACAAATTGTAACCTTAGATGATCCCACAACTCCTTCGCACTAAGGAATGATCTTTGCAAAACCTTTGAATGTGAAGAAGCATCAATGGTGAACATGATAGATCTGGAAACATGTTCAAGAGTAATATCTGAACAATTTTGTCCTCTTACAACATGCCACAGGCCTTGAGAAGTTAATGACTAGGTCATGTGAAATCTCCATTTCATAGTTATAAAGAGTTAGCAAATTACCTTGCATAGGAGCTATAATCTGATAAAGCTGCTTACCAGACTCAGAAGTAAAATAGACCATGATTAGATTGTCTAGCAAGCCAGTTATATCACATGTACAATAGCAGAAGTCTGACAAGACCGAAGTGTAACAAGAAGGAAGAAATCTCACACAAATCTTGATGATCAGAGATTTGAAGACTTCCAGAAGCGACTCCAGATCCGAAGCCAGTCCAGATCCGGATTGCCACTCAATCTTAACAATTTCTGCACTCAATTCCAGTTCCTAATCCGGTAGATTTCAAATCCGTTTCCCTTCTGCCATAACTCCAAATACGACCAAACTCATGCAAGATCTCAACATCTAATCTAGACCTTATCCACTTCCCAACGTATCACTGCCTTATTAGGTTTATCTACCTGACCAACAAAAATAGAACACACCTTTTGCTTTTATCCCAAATAAGCCACAAATTCTACTGCCCATTTTGCCATATGGCACATATCCGGCTCGAAAATATCTTCACACCGCAAATCCGGATCTCTATAACCGAAAAATGTACAGATCCACAAATATTGATGAAGATTTCTCAACCCTTCCTTAGAAATCATAGCAAGAAGTATACCTAACCAGACGAAGAATCTTGCAAGATTAGAGGAATCTTTGCAGAGATTTCTGGAGCTTCATTATAGACCCGTTCTAGACCTGCAACATGTTCTAGACCCGTTCTAGACTAACTCTTGCACAATGCAAGAAAAATGATGTCAATTCCTCTTCTCAGACCCGATACCTGAGTTCGATCCCACCTGCTATACTCCGGCACTCATCTCATCCTGCATTCTGGCTCTGATACCATGAAGGAACCCTGTATGCATATATGCTAGAATGAAAGAGATACACGAGATAGCTAGGCTATGAGTAAACTAGATGAAGAACTGTGAAGCATGACTATGGCTTTATAGAAGAGCCATGTCAGCAACATACATGGATGACTCAGCATGCACAGTCATCATACTCTAACAGAAGAAAGCTACAGAAGGATGAGCATCAAGAAATCTCAGAAATGAACTAGAGACTTATAGAGAGATGCCATGTCAGCAAGCATGCAGTGACAAGTCGGCACACATCAGCATGAGTCTAACACCCCTTCCTGATGACAAGCACCACTGAGAATTAAACTACTAAAAGACAGAACATACGAAGCTGTTTCATATCGGCACATTTTTGCCTACAAGAGGCTTGGTAAAACCATCTGCCGTCTGATCTTGAGAGAACATTGAAGTAAACAACACGAAGAGTTTGAAAGCAGACTTTAATTTCCAATTTATTAACGTCTACAGGAGACCCATAGGGGGTATGAGACCAAATAATTACAGCAAGTCTGCAACATCTAGGAGCATTCTCCTAGTTGAAAGTGCTAGTTGAATCTAGCAAAAAAGAACATCTAAAACTTAGCAAATAAAGCTCATATATGATTCTGTAACCTACAAATTTGAATGCACCCACTTATAGGGCCTGAAAAAAGCCTGTGATGCTTTGCACATTCCTAGTGTCCCTTTTCTTCTTTTGAGGCTGTCCTTTCTTATCTTTTTTGGCCCTTTTCTGATTCTGATTGCCCCCAGCGGAAGTGGACCCTTCTGACTTCCTTTTCCTATCATTGTTTCATGGTGCTGGATCAGCTATGCAAAAAGAAGTCAGCACTGTTTGCTTTAATTCTGAATCAACTTCATTTTGTTTAAGCACATTCCTTCTGAGCTTGATGAGTTCATATATATATAAAGCAAGGCATTAGTTCATATGCATACAAAGCAACATATTCCTGGTCTGGAAAGTTCATGAGCTGCCTCAAAGTAGTTGGGTTCCTGAAAAGACAGTGGTACCTTCCTCTTATTTCACAGTATGCTGGACACAGAAAGAGTGTTCTTCTGAGTCCACTTTCCCTAAGTTGCACATTTGACAAACTCGTTGTTCACATGCCCTACCCTTAGCCCGGCCAACTTCAATCTCTAACCGGTGAGACGAGACACAAAACTGCCCCAATACATTCCTGAGTTTATGTGACAAGTGGGCATCTATCTAAGTACCCAGGATGTCGAAGAAAACCATCTCTAGATATATCCAGAAAAATTGTCTTTGTAGAATTGTTTTCTGGTGGTTAGAACTTTCGAAAAGATGCACTTGTCTGCCACATAGATATGTTCTAAATAGCTCATGATGCCTCAGACAATTGTTGGGCACTGAGCTAGTGTTGGTAGCTGCGCGACTTTGCTTAAATGATGGGAGGGGATATACTGAGGGATAGAAACTCAACTCTAACCTAACTTGTGATAACTGGACCAGGACGGATATTAACATCTTCCTGCCCACCTCATCCATGTGACTATATAACCACATATCAGTTTTTCACCTCCTTAGTTTTCCACAGTTCTTCAGCAGAGTTAGGCGCCCACTTTGTTATCTCCATCATTTCAATACATCATTTCATTCTGTATTACTTTCTTCACCATGCAACCTAAGGCTATGGGAATAGAAAGACACCCTTCTCGTGATCCAGTACTTTGAAATGAGGATCAGAGCTAGTTCAACCAGTATAACGTTATAATGTCCAGTATATTATGAGATAAGGGTCGCTATCCTTGAAGAGGCAGGCAATGGCAGCAACAAAAAAACGTAACTTATTATACTCATTGGATAAACTGCAAAATGTGATCTCATAATCCTACAGATAGCTGTGTGTCTTTCTTGTTTCCTGCTTATGACAGGGATACCTACTATAACCAATCTGTAACAAAAATCGAGAAGGATCTTGTTGGAACTTTCACAAAGTTGTAGCTTCAACAATTGAAGAGAAGCGAGTGCCATAGGATGCACAGAACTACAGCAATGTGCAAAGGGCTGTATATGCTCTATGAATGCCAAGAAATAAGGTTCCAGCTTGGAACACCTTTTCCAATTGCACAGAATACAATCTACAAGTACATACCTGGCAACGTGAGAATAACAATAAGCATGAATCAATGTGCTTGTCCTAGACATTGGCGCACTGCTTCCACAATAAACATCATAGTGAGTATAACAAACTTTTGAACTTTTTAAGGGTTTTGAGCTGATGGGTAGTATACCTCCCATACAATTCCCAAGAAGTGGATCTTA
This sequence comes from Isoetes taiwanensis, assembly GCA_021234155.1. Classification (NCBI taxonomy): domain Eukaryota; kingdom Viridiplantae; phylum Streptophyta; class Lycopodiopsida; order Isoetales; family Isoetaceae; genus Isoetes; species Isoetes taiwanensis. The sequence continues at coordinate 3,055,077 of JAJEKV010000091.1, forward strand.
GTAAATGCGATGCTCCTGATAGTTTTAAAACAGATTCAGGTACCAAACCAAGCCTTCCTGGCAATGCACTCCATCCTGAACCAACCATATGTACATTCCCAGAGACACCAAGAGAGAGCCCGGTAAAAGGTCCTGAAGAAGACCCTGATGCCCTTGGAATGTTTGATGAAACTCCAGTTGACAAAACGGCTGTTGTGTTCATGACAGCATCACTAAGCAAATATGTACTCAGGCGTAAAGACTGTGCATCAGAATATGTTAATTTCCCCAATGAGATCTTGGTTCTTCAATTAAGCTCAGAATTCAACATATGTCCTAACAAGGTAAACATGATTGCTAGCCATCCCTACACCTTAGAACAGCTAATTAATGAGCAATATCAAATCTCAATTACATGAAGCAGCTTCGCATGTTAGGTGAAAGATATAACTATACCAAGTAAATCCTTCGTGGATAAAATATTGGTTCAATATAGATGCAAAATTCACGGTAGCATCATACAACTCAATCACAAAATACATCTTGTCAGCTACATTTACAACAGTTAACATATGAATCCCTTGGGACCTGAAATTCTAACTATTTGCTTAACCAAAATGCAAAACCCAATCTGGACCATAATGGCCGAGTGTGACAAACAATATATTACCGGAATGTATGAATTCCTTGCCTGATGTAAAATGTGGAAAAAATTTGATCAAATAGACTCACTGACATTATTACTTGGGACCTGAATTTCTGACTATTTGCTTAACTGAGATGCAAAACCCAATCTGGACTATACAGCCAAACGCGACAAACAATATATTACAGGAATATACGAATTCCTTGCCTTGTGTAAAATGTGGCCAAAATTGATCAAACAGACTCACTAACATTTTTATCACATTAATCCTTGGATTTTCATTACTCAGGTATTCCGTCTCCCAATGTAACAATATAAACTGACCTTACACACATCCAAAGGAGAAGTTCCGAGATGTTCGCAGTTTCTAGGCCCTCCAAGATGCGGTATTTGGCGTACATGCTACAGTCAGTAAACATAATAATGCATATCAAGACATAAACATCATGTTCCACATAAATTTAACCTACATCCATGCAAAAGGTTGAGTGTTCACAGAAGCAAGAATCTATAATACTATGCTGACAAGGCAGTATATACAGGGATGGCAGCTTCGTGATACCATAGTGTTATATGACATCTCCTAGTATGCTGATAAATTAAAAATGTATGCAACATGGAACGTATGCAAGCTGTAACTGACTCTGTGCATACGGAATCATGCACATGTCAAAATTAGGATTAGTTTGTGGGACACTGAGGGTTACCCCAGGGGATAATGCTATTTACTAGACATCCAATTGTATCAAGTCCTGTTGCTTTAGATTCAAGCAGATGTCATCATCTGACAGGTACTATACATGTAACCTGTTATTAAGTATAAGCATTCACATGTTTCTGGTATGATAACTCGTCGCACATGTCAGGTGTTCTACATGTCAGCATTGACATGTGTCATCTGTGAGCCAGCACGAGCAGCCAACTAATCACGTCCAATATACTACATTAGAAAGAACTCCAACCTTCCATCTCCCCCCTCAGGTGAAACAGTTTCTCATGCATGCAAACTTATTACCTATCACTGGTTCTATCTGCCATTTGCTGCTTCAAGTCTATTTGTTCTGTGGCACAACAGATTGTATGCCCAGTGTTCTTGAGTGGATGTGCCTGGTTGCCTCCAGACCTTTCCAGGGAAGTATAGCTGGCTGTATATTAGTCCAGGAATTCTAAATAAAATACACAAATCAAATCATCACCGGCATATTTGTGCATATGTTTTTGATTCTGCATTGTATTCGATTCTTATAACTCCAACTGAGAGGTGACTTCCAAAGTGAGATGTACCCACTGTTATGTATCAACCCCGTGGTGCTAACCAAAACCCGGAGGGTGGATCTTTAGTGGGCTGTTCTAACCTCTTCAAGGTTTCATCCCATTCCCAACAGGCATTTTTAACAACTCCCCCTATAGTTGTCCCCCAAGGAATCTGTGGCTCCGATACCAATGTTATTCATTACATAGTGGTAACCAAGAAACCCAAAAGGGGGTGGGGGGTCCCTAGTGGGCCTACCTATCCAAGATTTTATCCCATCCCTAGGCTCGTATATTTTCTCACTTCATCATCCCTCCCCTTCCATGGGATGCATCATTCCTCCTTTCCTCCCCTTCTTCGGAATGTACCATTCCTCCCTTCTCATTCCTCCCCTTCCTCGGGATGCTTGCCCTTGAGCATGTGACACACCATAGGGAATCAAACCATGGGCTCTGATAACCAAATGTTATGCACTAACCCCATAGTCCTAACCAAAACTCAAAGAGCGGATACTTAGTGGGCCCTAACCTCTCCATGGTTTTATCCAATGCCCAACAGACATTCCCAACAACTACCCCTTCCCTTTTAATTTAACAACTACTCCGTGGTTTGGTATTAGACCCACGGGTTCGATTCCCATTGGGCCAACTATATGGGTAGTTGTTGTAGTATAAGCCTGTTCTGGAGGGCAAGAAGAGGTTAGGGCCCACTAAGGGTCCGTTCTTCGGGCGATTTGGTTAGCCCTATGGATTTTAGGTGACCCAAACCATTGCTAGCATGTCTGCATCAGCATATAGATGAAGATCAAACCTCTGCCCATATTCATAACACCCCTTCAGTCTTAAGTATTGAAGAACCCTCCAATTGAAACCTAAAAAGCATGCCAAAGGTAATGTCAGCCCTAGCTAGCCAAGTGAACAAGTGCCCTATACTGTAAAAGAGACGATTTTGCCCTGGTTCATCTAATAAGCAGCTGACTACAGATTTCGTTGTGGGATCTCGCAACGAGTTCCATTTCTCCTCAGATGCACTCCATTTCCAGCTGATACCTGTACACAAGACAATAGTGCAGAAGTCCTCCTCCTTCAATGAGTCTTTGATCTGCTCCTGCAACAACTCAATATCATCTAGTCAGTCAATACCATGTCCTGAACATGAAGGAGCGATGCAAATTTTAAAGCAGAGTGGCCGCCGCCCATTCAGGCATGTAAGCTTTGGGCATATCACTTGCCAAGCTTTGTCCCTCCTTCATGAACAAAGAAATGGCGTTGCCTGATCTTTGCACTTGATTGTAGTACTTGCATTGTCGAGCAAACTAAAAATTCTTTACTACATTATGCACAGACCCAAGCCAAACCTACTCTGGAGCTGATATACAGCAAAGTCTGCAGACCAAAGAAAACCATATAATTGAAGATTCAAACATCCAGTTATTCCAGATCTGTTTGGCTGTTCCAAGAGTATATAAATTGGTTGAGAATTAGTTCGTTGAAGTTTCGGGTTTCATCATGTACATGGTTTTTTCGCTGTCCCTGTGGTACTTCAGTCATTTCATCAACATATAAAACATGTATAACAGTCCCGTTGACAATAATCAAATTTAAAACACAAAGTAGACTTTAGTTGGGCTAAGCATGCTGTGTTCTTAATAACATCTTCAACTAATGTTGACAACGAGCATGTCATGATGATGTGTACACATGTTTCTAGCATCTCCCTTTGACACAAGAAAACTACGTCCTCATAAATTTTCCACATGCAAAATGCTCATCGCAACTTTGAAGGGCAAATATTATCCAAATCTGACCTCATAACTTCTCTCAAGAGAATAGAATAAAATTACCTCAATAAAACATATAATATTAATATCCATACCTTCAAATCGAACTTTGCAAGGGCCAAACGACTAAAAGCTACTAGATGTGGCAGCTTCAGCTCAAGAGCCCTTTTATGGCAGCGCTTCAACAGAAGTAATAGTTGCTGCTGTACCACTAAAGGAGGTCCAAGCCCTAAACCCAAACTAGAATCTCCAACTCCAACAACACTTGTATCTGCAGTCACCCCAACATCAGAGAGCAGGTAACATAATGCAGCTAACGCATGCGCAAGGCAGACATCGTCATTGTTCTGCAGAGAGGAAAACATTCCACAACTTGTCAATATGCTATAAGCCCAAAGGTATTTATGCATTACACTCTTACACTTCATAAAACTAACCTTTACCTGCTGTGCAATACGGACAGTTTCATTCAGTGCCTGCATCCCATAGATATGTCAAAATCCTTACAGAAGAAAGAAGAGAGAAAGATGAAAAGATTTCTTTATGCAGCAACACGGACTAACACAATTGAGGGCTCTTCTCCCTTACTCACACTCAAAGAATTTGATAGAGATCACTAATAAAGGGGATGTCTGGCTAGTCGGAATGATTATCAATGTCTATGCAGAGGAAAGAGCTAGCACCCAAAAAGCATTTAGGAAAAACTTATCAACATTGGAGTATATCATTATTTTGAGGGCTATTACTGAAGAGGCAAAAGCTAACAGAAGAGAAGTGTTCCCATAAAGCATTTGATAGTCCCCAGAAACCAGCTACTTCAAAAATTGAAGTCCTTATAACCATTTGGGCAGGAGCAATGCTACTCAATGATAATGTTTGGGCAGAATTAAAATGTTTGAAAAATGGTCTGATAACATGAACAGCACAATTGGTGTAAAACAGCTGCCTACCTTTACCAACCTTATTTGGGCTCTACACTCATTGACACACTGCCAGAGAAGGGCCTTTGCTAGCTCAAGAATGCATCACCATCCTGCCCTACACAAACGATGAATCCTGCCATCCTCTTTCCCAGAGGGATTGCTAGCACTTTCGAGCCAGGAAGGAAGGAATGAAAGGAAGGGAAAGGGGAGAAGGAGGGGAAGGGGGGGAAGGAGCGGAAGGAGGGAGGGAGGGAAGGTTACATACGTCTACGAAAGACCGCTTGGGTCTATGAGACCATTTATACAGCAATCATGTGCATCTAGGGGCGCATTTGCAGCCTCCTAGAGATGTTACATAAAAAAAAAAAAAAAAAAAAAAACTAAACGATGAAATTATGAAGCTTTTGTCTTTTTGGCCACTGGCTCAAAGTACGAAGTGATGTCAGACTTGTTTTCTTTTTGAAAGGACTGCTTATGTTTGTCCTTTACAGCACGCTTTCTTCTTCTTGTCTTTCATGGAGACCCCTCTTGGGACCGGATTAGGGGGTCCAGGAAGGGGACCTGACTTCCGTTTATTATCATTATCCTCCAATGAGAAAGAGAGTGATCTGCCTTTGTGTAAGGTCACTTCCTTGTCCATATAATCTGGAGGATGCTCTGGGTGCATTTATTTGGTCTTAAGAGTCTCTGACATTGAAGTCAGCCCTAAAGGGCTGACTTTGGCACTGTCTAAGAAGATAAAAAGATCAGCAGCCGTGAAACATAAAAAGTCTTTCCAGAAGAGGCCAAGCATCAAGCATCATAGCAAGCCAAGAAGGGGTATTATGAATTACTTTGCACCAATCACAGGAACGAATGGGCTATCTCCATCAATCCCTACCTGAGCAGATTTTTAGATTTTTTAATTGTTAAACTCAATATTTTTGTTTCTATACTTTAGATAACAGGAGGGTTTTCCTCCTGGAGGTCTTGAACTCTGTTTGTGTTATGGTCTCATAGACCCTTCGGGTCTTACGTAGACGTTAATAAATCTTTCTTTCTTTCTTTCTTTCTTCTTTCATGTCACCTCTGGCTACTTACCTGCAAAGCCTGTGACACATGCCCAAAGTGGGCATGCATAGAACCTAAGCTCAGCAGCCCAGCTTGAAACCTTCCAATGCTTTATGCCTGAGACATGTCCTGTGCTGCTGACCATGCTCCCTCTTCCGGCACTGCAGCAAAGGAATGTTACGATCTCATATAACACAATAGATTCTGTTTCTAAATAGCTTCTATTTATGATAGCCTCTCTATGGTAATTGTGCATTGTAAATTTACAAAATGTTCTATTTGTGTTCTAAGATTCTCCACCCACATGACTCAACTACGAATAACCTATTCAAGTTTGATCAGTAGTCCAGCATAGTCAGTGATGGTGCCAGTAGACCATACCTTCACCAAGTATTTCGAATTACATTTCCAAAAGAAATTAATATGGAAAGGCTGCTAATAACCATGCTTCCCAACAGATAAAATGAAAGGAATGAATTAGGCTATCTTGTGCTTTGCTACTCATTTGAAGCATAATGAGCTAGCCTATTTTCCAGTTGCTTGCTACTGCAAAGGCTTTCCTTCATAATGACCTTCGAAATCTTCATTTGGCTACATAGATAGACATTACTAACATCAAGGCATAAGTCTGTACTTCCAAATATAAAGGTACAACAAAAGAAATTAGGTATCATCGCAAGAACTTGATAATTGCATCTGACTCCATTTTCCCAAGCTATTTAGCACTTTTGGAGGTCTTTTTGTTTCCTTCTATATGGCTTCTTTGCAAGTGCTGCCTTGTTCCTCAATTCTGGTTTTCACTTGTTGCCTCTCCCTGATAATTATTTGAGTCTGTTCCATGCCTTTCAAAAGAAGAAGTTATTCGAGTTCAGCTGCATTTCAATCAAAGAACCTGTGTTGGGTAATTTGCCAGATGTATAGTTGTCTGATCTCTAAATCTGACTAGTTCAGGAGGCAATATGGCATCTTGAAACAGACAACAGAAGCTATGACTCTCACTCTACATGATGTTCTCCTAACTTGGCATCATGAGAACAGAGAAACATGCCAAATAAATCCAAAATAGGACTTTACCAAGACAATTTCTCCTCTCTAGATATTTATTAGCAAACAGGACATTTAGACTTACAAATGTTGCACATTATTGCCCTTTCTGAGTTTGTGGAACAAAGAAAATGCAATCTTGGCTTCAAAAGAAAAAGACACCATAAGCACTTGTTCCTTGAAGTCTACAATGGAGGCACAAATTCGTGGAATTGTTCTTCAAACCTGTTTATTCAATGCTATTTATTATTCTGCTTTCATGGCATGTTTAACACGCGTGGATAAACATACCTGTAGTCAAAATATCTGTGCAGGCTACTCATTGCAGCTGGATAGTCTTCATGGTGAAGGCAGTTTAGATACTTGAGGTAGTGCACCTGCAGAGGCAATGTTTATAAACCACCTTTGGAGCCTAAAAGAACTGATTGAGCCCATCTTATAATATTTAGCTTAAAACATACCCGATGTAGGTCTGGGGCTAGCCTTCCAATCTGACTCAGTTTGCTATCAAGTTCGGCTTTTGGAATGCTTCCAAGGTCCCTGTAGATAAATGAACATATAATACATTCTAAACTATCTGCCTTTTATTAGTACGCTCTGAAATTAAATTGCACACTTCTCTATTAAGCCAGCCTGGTCCTTCATATATGCTTCAACTTGACCATAGCTTCGTAAAAAGTTCCCTTCTGTTGCAAATTCTCCCCTACTTCCAACATCCCCAAAAGCAAATGCAAACCCCCCATCTCTTACTCCACTGCCTGTATGGGTAGCTCCAAATCCATTTAGCTCCTGAAGTTCAGTATACTGTTGCAGACCAAGTGGTTCTCTCCCTGCAATGAAAAGAAGTGTATAGGCTTCAACTGGGGCACTGCTGCAAGAAAATGATAACAAATACAATATTTTTATGCCTCACCTTCACTTGTCATAAGTGGAACACCAAAAGCTCGATGCATGTTTGACCTTCCATTACTGCCTCGATCTAGAGTAGTTCCTCTTCCATCTAAATTTTCATCATCAACACCTTTTACTTCTTCATCCTCCATGTCTTCTTCCTCCTCTTCTTCGTCCTCTTCCTGTTCTTCCTCCTCTTTCTCCTCGTTAGCATAGTCATCTTGATCCACTCTATCTGTTAAATCTTCCTCGAGATCATCCTCATCATCTTCAAAGGTACTCCTGAGGGAGTCCTTGTCAATAATGGTCCCGTGCCTAATTGTAAGAGCTGGCCGACGGTAACAATCGAGTTCGGTTAAAAGCCTGCATGTTCCCTATAATTGATGACTTGGTGTTATTGCTGGAAGGAAGCACAAGATGGAGGCAACAAAACCCCCCAAAGGACAAACTAGAATTACCATTCATTTTACTCATAACCAGATCTGGGCATAATAATTAGCAAATAAAAAGATGCATCTCGTGAAATTGGACTGGCCCCCTGCCCACCTCATGAAAAACAGCTGAAACTATGCCCAAGCTGGAATCTACACTAGTATCTACCCACCTTTAGGCTATTTCCAACCTCTGATTTCTCTTACAACTGCAGGAACTTAAATACTTCTTTAGCCATAATAACTCCTGCATACGAGTCCATATTTTCTTCATGCTAATTAAGAATCCACAACACACCAATAACCATATTCACAGGCTGATATTCATGTGCTTGTTAAAAGGCAATGCTCGATGAGCTGCACTACATTCTCAACCATCACATAGGGACGGTTCTTGATGCTTAAGACCCAGCAGATATAAAGCCTTGAATGGCCATGCACCCCATTATATAAAGATCAAAAGAAGATTCAAATCTGCCATACCTCAAAAGATAGTGTATTAAAGGATAGGACGCATCGTCGTAAAAACTGTCCCAAGAGGCTGTTAGGCTCTAGCAATAATGGATCTTCTTCTCCACTACCATCGGGTGTAGTATACGGAACAGTAGCCAACAGATCTGCAGAGAAAAAGTTCGCCATTATTTCCTCATTGAAACATGCACTGCCAGTATGTTCTCGTCGTGCCCCCCATCTGCATATGAGCGCATTGTGGGATTCTACAAGATCGTTAAGGTACGTAGGACTGGACCCTTTTTTTATAATCAGAATAGGATACATGATAGATTGAGCTTGACTTCCATTTTAGCAGATTTTGACTTTTCTGAGCTATTTAATACTTCGTAGTGCTAAGTTGCAGGTAACGACACAGTTGCGAAGAATGATAAGTAAAACACCCTTGTTTGTCTCTTTAAGATCACTTTTTATTCTGCTTGATGTTTGTTTCATCCAAAGTAATGCCTTTGGTTATGCTGCTCTAGCTTATGCTTGTTCGCCAAATGATGTAAACCATATGAAATAGGCTGCAAATTCTTCTAGGATGATTGAATACATGTCATACCAAATTACCCTACCGATCGTTTAAACAGTTTATTTGGAGTATATCCATTTCTGTCCCTCTTCTGGTACGCAAGACAAAAGATCAATATACAACTATCGGTATTGAAAGAATGAAACTTATTCTGAAGAGCCTTAAATATTAGCTGCAAGCATAACATATCTAGTGAAGCATAGCCTTTGGCAAGATTTGTACTTTAACATGTGATTTGGTTCATCATATGGCAGGTCGAGATGCATATGAAGCAGCTTTCAATCATGCATCCCATCCTATGATTGCATCCTTATAAATCTTGCCACATATGAGGTCCGTATATGTGTTCCCAATACCATCTTTTTCCTATATGTCATTCTGAAAACAATACGCAAATTTTGCCTTCGTATGGTCCATCCAAATGGCAAGAGTTGAATGGACACTTAGTGAAATTTAAAAATTTAGCTAAAATCTCTAACTTTACCTCTTAAACCAAGAACAAACGAGAAGAGGTCCTCGGGTGACGTAAATGCCAGCAATCTGCTTGCTAGCTGTTCTGCAAGCACATCTCCAACATCTGTTATTGCCTCTTTTAGTTGTAGCCCAAACTCTTCCAAGGCTGGCTCCAAATACCCATCAGAGCTCTGAAGTCGTTAAGTAATTAATACCCTGAATGATTAACATTGGCAAGAACTACTGAAAATTGCATTCATGAAACTCGGGTACCTTGATGAGCTCCAGCAGAAAAAGGGCAAGACGATGCCGAGATGATGATGAAAGTGGACAGAAGGGGGGGCAGGACGACGCAGGCGATACGTATGCTTGCAATAAGATGCAGGTAGACAGCTTGTGAGGTGTAAGAACAAAGCCGCTGCCACTGCCTCCGGACATTGCGTACAATTTGAGCTCAAGCGCCTTCCGTTTTTTTTTAAAAAGAACACGTAATCTCCGTCAGAAAAAATATGGCATCCATCCCATCCAATTCCTACTAGGATGGAGTCGACCCTGAAACTAAAAGACGCCAGGCGGGAAAGACTTTTAGATTCTCTAATTTCCCCTTAAGATTCCATTAGATTTCTGTTAAGATTCCATTAGATTTTTGAAAATCCCTGCATTCTTAAAAATCATATGTGTTCCGTAATATTCTTTTAAAAGTCCTTCAAATTTCCCTAGATTCTCCAAGGTTCTTCATGATTCTCTTAGATCCCTTTAAAATTCCCCTTGACTCTCCTCTAGATTTGCCAAGATTCTCTTATGATTCTCTTAATTCTCAAAGATTCCCCTAAAATCCTATGTATTTCCCTAGATTCTCCAAGATTTTATAAGGCTACTCTTAGAATCCCCAACATTCCCCTTAAAGTTCACTCAGACTCCATAAGATTTGTGAATACTATTTAAGATTCCCCTAGATTCTCTAAGGTTCTCATGGATTCTTCAAAATTTCCTTAGATTCTTTTGATATCTTATCAATGTTCTCGTATATTCCCTTAGATCCCCTTAAGATTCTCGAAGGTTCCCAAGGATTCCCTTAGATTCCTCAGTGTTCTGTGAAAACTCCACTAGATTCTTAAGATTTCCCTAGATCTCGTCAAGATTCCCTTAGATTTCCTACTAGATTCCTCAATATTCTATAAAGATTCTACTAAATTTTTTAATTTCTTAAGATTCGATGAATATTCTCCTAAATTTTCCAGTATTCTATGAAGATTTTCGTAGATTACTGAGGATTCCACTAGATTACTGCAAGATTCCTTGAGATTTCATCAAGATTCTCTTAGATTTCTAATATTTTTTGAAGATTCTTGGATTCCACAAGATTCTCATCCCCAGATTCCCTCGGGATTCCTTGAGATTCCATCAAAGCCCCTTAAGATTCTCCTAGATTCGCTAAGATTTCACGTAGATTCCTCAAGATTCCTTGAGATTCTATAAAGGTTCCTTTGGGTTCCCTTAGATTCCACAATATTCCCCGATAAACTTTTCACGATTTGTTTTTGTATTTGAGAAGGGTATTCTCCTAATGATTAGCACTATGATTTTGGTACAGTATTGTATATAAATTCGTATATTTCAGTAATGAGTAGATTGTTTGGTTTTTACCATGTTTAGCTCCTTTTTTTAGGGGTAAGTTGCATGTTTTTTTGGGTTGGACACGGAGTAGTCCGGAAACAGAGTTGCGGACTGGACGTTGGTGGAGGCACAAAGGCCTGATTCTATCTTGTGCACTGAGGCCATATAACTGAGGTAGCAATTGTGTGGCTTAAGGTAGAAGCCAGGACAGGGGATTCAAAGGTTGGAGATGTGGCTCTGCATCAGCACGAAAGAATTATGAGCTATTATTTCTTAGGTGCTTCTGTGCAGGAAGAGCCCTTTTTAATGGAAATCTTCAACCCACTTCCGGTGTAAATGGTGTGAATGGCCCGATTCTGCTTAAAAATTGAGGAAGCCAACCTTTATGAAGGGATTTTACAGATCGTTTTTTACTTTGGTGAGGGCACAAGTGTTTTAGAGGGTTTTGCACAGGTCTACAGGATGAACTGTTGGAACAAGAAGTTATTACAAGAGGAACCATTCGTTATATAGCTAATAACTGATTGTCATATTTAATTGTACTCCAATATTTAACAAGTATGGAATACACAAAGAACGTCTCATTTGGGTGCTTTGTCTGAATCTGAGTTCTTGAGTTCTTGTTTCTTTATGGTATCAAAGCCATCTCTCTAAGCCAAAGGATCAATCAGATAGTCTGATTTTGTAGGAGAAAACGTGATGGTTGAGCAAAGGTAGAGAGTCTGTTTTTGCAAGAGAAACCGCAATGGCTGAACAAAGGTCGCTGGAGAAGCTTACGACGACCAATTCCTATATTGGGTTCATCAAGGTTAGGAGTGCCTTGGCTAAGAAGGGATTATGGGGCGTCTGCTCAGAGGTAGAGACGATTCACGTTGTCGAGAAGGATGATGTTAAGTACAAGGAGGAGATGCCCACATGGGAACATTTGACTTGGTGGGCCAAAAATTGGATCATGACATATTTGAATGACTACCACGACCAAAGAAGCATGGGATTACCTTGTCAATCCATTTGGGAAAGATCAGTTCTCACAGCAGATTATGTTTTATGGGGACAGTTGAAGAATCCGGCCCCCCTTTATTGTAGTATCCTACCGAAAGAAGCTGGTGAGTATCCGCCCCCTCCATTGAACTAATCCCCCCTCCCTTTGACACTCTGGATAAGTTTGATGATGGGCAAAGCCGCGCTTTCCATGGCAATAAAAATGCTAAATGGCTTTTAATGTCTGAGAATAAATACCTTCAGGATCAGACATGAGCCAATACCTTTAAGGATGAGTATATGCCAGACTTGCTCATCACCTTCCTCTTTGGATTGTCGAAACTTTGCACCAGGTCAGGAAAATTTTGAATGAAGATATGGGGATTCAATTTGCCCAGATCTATTTACAGCATCTTGAAGGGTTCAACACTCTTCGTGCATACCTAGACAGTCAGACCACTCCCACGGAATGGGTTCCTCCTCATGTGCACACCTTGCTGCCCTGTTCCGACTGGAAACAATGGTGTCAGACTTTGGATGCTGATCTCCTCAAGGAATTCCGTGATCAGGCACAAAAGCTCATGATGCAGCCCCCTCCTGAAAATCATTTGTATGCATCCTTGGGAGCGCCTCCACGCTGTCAATATCTCACATCTGATTAGCGTTTCCCATTTTGAACCACGGTTCTGGCTGGTCACGCAGATTGGACTCCCGCTCACATTTCTACAGACCTCCGGTGGGATCCCCGCTTTGTTCGCCATTCTGTCTGGCAAGAGGGTAAAACATTGGAGCACATTCGAAATTGGATTTATATCCCGAATGAACGAGGTTGGCAGGCGCCCGCTCAAGCCGTTTGGGGTCTCACCCAGTTTTTGGAGTGTGCTGCTACATCTCCTGATCCCTCAGTTCATTGTCAAACAGGTTTTTGTGCAGCTTTGAAATGTCTCCTCCAGTGTTCCCTTGCAAGGAAGCGTCCCATTTATTATTGAAATCCGAATGCCAGTGCAGGTGCCTTTGGCCTTCAGACATGCCTTCTCATCGAGTGCTAGTATAGTATGTTCCCGCGGATGCCCACCGTGCCCTTGAAGACATGGTGCAGTCAGGATTTCTCATTGACGTGACGCGGCCCCTTCAATTGGCCTCAACACTTCGGGATGCGCTTAAAACCCAGGAAGAACTCATCACGGTATCATAATGGGCCACGCCCTCATAGTCGCCAAGATGATTTCCAAACAGTACCCGACTTCCCCCGAGACAGTTCGCTTTTCCACCGAGTGTCATTTGGTGGTGGTGGTTGGGGAGGGAGGGGGAGGAGGGAGTGTTAGTCTTTGTATGTCCGTGTACATGACTATTTATGAAGACCACGAAACATGGCAGGAATAAGGCACCAGGTTAAGCATTGGGTAGTAGACCCACGCCACCGCCAAAACCCACGCAGAGGACCACGCTCCAGTCAAAGAAGAGACCCAGAACGGACAAATGACGGCCTCCATGGAGTATAATCCAAAGTCAGCGAGATTCCAGGCACATAATGAAGGCGCTGCCAGATTCCCCAAAAATCAGGCGTGGATCCGGGAGTTGGTAACTGAGACCTGCCACATACCTATTTTGGGCCCATGCGTACTATATATATGAATAGAGATAGATCTCAAGTTTTAGAGGAGATTTTGGCCTTGTCTCGATTGCTTTCCTCTCGCTTGACGAGAGTTCATATGCTCAAGTTGATATCAAGAAAGCCTTATTTCCGCTTACTGTTTTGTCTTATTCTCTCCTTTTCTCTTTCTCTTTTCTCCTTTGCAAAATCCCGCATGACACTCAACAAGGATTCTCCTGTTTGATCCAAGGGTCCTCATAGAGGGTCAGTTTTGCGGGGAGATCCCCAACCCGTGAGCCCAAACATCTACTAAAAAAATAAAGAATGGGGGATCAGGAGAAATGGGGTAGTCATGGTTAGTAGGGGTAATGAGGGAGTAATGGGGAATTGCAATTTCGAACATGGGGATTTTATGTAGAAAATGAAGAATGGAGGATGAGGAGAAATGGGGTAGTCATGGGTACTTGTTGACCCTAAACCTGGCTTAAAGGTCAACCACAAGGAACCAATTCAAGTTTTCACTCAAATTGGGGTTAGAACCTCCAGATCACTTGAGGTGATCAGTCTATGCAAGGAAATCCCAAAAACAAGTTCAAAAAGTTCGAGTTCTATACCTTTCCCATTTCCAAAAAATAGTACCTTTGCCAAAACAAATGTGGTGTCGAGATGCAAATCGATTTTTTAAGTTAGATGCAATAGACTTGGTCAAAAAAGTGGTAGTTAACCAACAGTAAAACCTCTGACCAAGTCAGAGACTTAATCTGTGAGTTATTCGAGCTCAAAGTGGGGTCAAATTTTGGTCAATAGAGGTCAAATGTAGAAAATGTTGATCGAAATTGAGATTTGAGTTGCCAATCATCTTTTGAGAAATTCCCAAGTAGATAGGTTGCAATGATGCTAGGAAGAGGGGCAATCAATCAAATCTTCATTTGGATATGTAAAAGTATTTTTTGTGGCTAGATTTGGCAAAATATACCAAAACCGGCCCAAACCCGAGAGCAATTTTTTTTGAATTTGAGCTATACTTGGTATTTTTGAATGATTCCAACTCCTTTGGACCGCATGTGTCCTAAGGATAGATGGCAAGTGGTCCAAAGGAATAGAAAAACACACTAGAATTTTCTGTAGACTATTTTGTAGCAAGAATTGTAGAATAATATATCGTCGAGATGGATTTGACAACTTGGCAATCGATTTGAATTGATATGGAAGTAAATATATCATGATAACATAATATAAGGATGCTTCATAGCTTTAAATCACAAGAAAATAATCTTCTCAAGTCAATAAATAATTTTTGAAGGTAATGTCAATCGATCTTGTGGATCCAATTGAGGAGAGCTCAAGAACTTCAAGGATCGCCCGGATCTTGCTCAAGAATGATCAATGTAGGATCCGAATACTTACGGGCCTTCAAATTTTTTCTGCTCTTCGCTTTCCCATGTATATAGATTTAGATTTTAATCTGTTCCTAAGATCTTAGAGCTTAAATTTAGGCTTGATTGGATGCTTAGGGGCGGGGAATACTGAAGTAGGTAGTTTTCAGAGTCCAAGGCTTCCATTTTGATTCGAAAGGTTTTCCAATTTTAGGGTTCTTCAACGTATTTTTTCCAGATTTGCGATACCGACAAGGGTCGTATTTTTGGGAGTATAAACCAGGAATATGTTGTATTTAGCCATTTAGAAATGTTAGGCCATGGTTTCAAAGGGTGCCTTATAAAATAATTAGATAGATAGATCAATTGAGGAGATGGCAACCCTAATTTTTGAGGAATATGCTAGGCTTAGATACCATGCATTGGGATATTCCATGGGTAGCATGAATATTTAAGGCACAATGGTGGACAAAGCAAAGTGGTCATAAAATTCCAAGCTAGAAATGGGCTAGGGTATTTATGAAGGTGTGATAAGAGTGGGAAAAGGGATATGAAATAAGGAGGCAAAAAAAGAATTAAGCAATCAAGGTGTGATTTGGCAAAAAAATGAACAAGGGAAAATATAAGCATAAGGGGAATATGACTAGGGAAATGGGGGTAAGAATATGGATAAAAATGACTAGGAGGTGGAATCTAATGCCATGGGATCTTCCAAACTTTTAACTTCCAATCTTCAAAAATTGTCTTCCAAACTTCATAACCCAGAATCTTCTAGAGCATATTCTTGACCAAGCACTTTGACCTTAAATAAAGTACCTCATGTGAGTTTTGAACCTTGAGCACATTGTTGTCTTGTAAAATGAACATCCTTTGACCTTCATATCAATGTTGACTACCAAGTCCTCTTTTGACTTAGCCTTCCTAACTTCAACAAATAAACCATTCAATTAGTATGTTGCCCTTTGGGGGCAACAGTACTATGGATAATTGAGGGAGTAATAGGGGGATTGCAGTTTAGAACATGGGGAAAAATGGAGAATGGGGGATGACGAGAAATGGGATAGTCATGGTTAGTAGGGGTAATGAGGGAGTAATGGGGGATTGTAATTTAGAACATGGGGATGTCTACTAAAAAAAATGAAGAATGGGGGATAACGAGAAATGGGGTAGCCAGCGTTAGTAGGGGTAATGAGGGAGTAATGGGGGATTGCAATTTAGAACATGGGATGAGAAGAAATGGGGTAGTAGGTTTAGTAGGGGTAATGGTGGCGTAATGGAGGGATTGCAATTTAGAATGGGGGGATGAGGAAAAATGCGGTAATCAAAGTTAGACAAGAGGATAAGCTCTTGCCTTCCGATAGGTAGTAGGGCTTTTTTATATATAATTAAATAAATAATTATATCCTAATGTATATGTAAAATAATTACTAGTGGTGGCTTCCGAAAGCTTCCATTATATATCAACCTCCAGATCTTGGCCGCCCATTTGCTCCCTTGGCCGCCCATTTGCTCCCTTGCGATCTAGGTGGTCGAATCTGGTGGCTTCCGAAAGCTTCTTGGTGGCCCATTTTGTCCGTCTATTTGTTTGGGGATCTCCCACTCTCTAGCAAAAAAAATTATATTGGGAGGGAATTGAACCCCTAACCCCCTCACCCCCACACAAACCCCTTAACCAACTCTCCACACTCAATTTTATCTTCAACCTTATTTGTTTTTTTTTTTTTATTAAGGTTAAATGAAAACCTAATGGTTCTAGAATGTTCTAATATTTTGTTGAGTTTTGCTTTATTTTTCTTTTTCTTTATCCTTCAATTCTCAAACAATTTGTTGTTCTTAATTGCTAGATTGGTTTTGAGAAGTTAATGGCTATGTAGGTGAAGATCGTTTTGTAACATTCTAGAGTGCCTAGACCTTTATGCAATATAAGGACCATCGGCCCCTCTCTCTCGCGAAGGGGGTTTTCGCGGAAAGATTTCTTAGTCGTCCATCCTTTGACCGGATGTTTTGAAATTGTTTTGCGCTTGGACCTTCGACATCTCATCTCCACAAGGAGGGGCTTTTGGGAAAAGGTGGAAGGCCGGAATATATGTATAAAACTCGCATTGCTTGAAAATAGACGTTTAGAATAAATATCTCCTTTGTAATTAAATAATTAAGAATTATATGGGCTTGCTCCTGGAGATGGGGCTAGTCTAGGAATTAGTTGACAAGTGCTAATAAGCAGTTACAGTCAGGAACGGGTGAAAATATTCTTACCCCGGTTATTGTGATTCCATCGCAAGATATTCCCTCCCGCGGAATCATAGACCACGGGAACGGGATCCGTTCAATCGTTATTCTGCACGACAACGATATTTGTACCTTCTTCCGATGGATCCCAGCCATCCGGTCTATAGGGTTGACTCCATGGAATATGCTGTATTCTATAATTTTTGCAAAGCTAGGCCATGGTTTTAAAAGGCCACTCATAGATAATTGAAGAGGTGAATCATTTTAGCAATGGCAACCCTAATTTTTTTTGGGAATATGCCAAGTCCTTGGGCATAATGATCAGGAATATTCCACAAGGTATACAAATGGCATGGCATAATGATAAAGAATTGCAAAAGGACTTTGGCTAGGGAAATTTGCAAAAAAATGTGGCATAAGAAGTGAAAAGATATGGAGGCAATGGTGGGGGATAACTCATGGGGGAATATAGGTGTATTAGAAAAAGGGAGAATTAATAAGGTATGCAAGGGTAAACAAAAGAGAATATGGATGTAGGAAAAATGGCTAGGAAATTTCAAAGGATAGAAATAGAAGATGAGTAAAAATTGGATAAGGATAAATCAAGCATCATGGGGTCTTCCAAACTTTTAACTTCCAATCTTCAAAAAATGCCTTCCAAACTTCTTAACCCAGAATCTTCTAGAGCATATTCTTGACTAAGCATTTTGACCTCAAATAAAGTACCTCATGTGAGTTTTGAACATTGAGCACTCGTTGACTTGAAGAATGAACACCCTTTGACCTCCACATCAATGTTGAATACCAAGAATCTTCCAAACTTTATCCTAGTCTTTTAAGATAAATTGACCTAGTTTGAATGCATAGACCACAATTAGCATGTTGCCCTTTGGGGGCAACATCTATATAAAAACAAGAAAAAAATTTGGTCCCCCCACCCATGTGATGTCAAAAATGAATAACTAGAGGGGTCTTTAACTTTGTGCCAAGGTGCCCAAATGGAAATATGATAGAATGAGAGTGTGGGTGCAAGTGTTGATGAAATGAGTGTGAATGTGGTGGTGGAATAATGTGAATGGAGTATGGTAAGTGAGAAAAGGCAGAAGTGAATGTGAACATGACAAGATGGTGATGGAGTGATGGTGAATGGAATATAGTGAGTGAGAAAAGGTAAAAGTGAGTGTGAATATGACAAGGTGGTGATGAAATGGAGATGAAGTGAGTGTGCAAGTGTTTGAGAGGCCAAAACAAGAAAATGTATGTTTTCTTCTTGGTCTTCAACAAGTGCAACTCCTTCTATTTGTGATGGTAAAGATGAATTGCAAGAGTGCTTTTTTCTTCTTTAGGGAATGAGAACAAGAATAAGGAGTTTAAATGGAAGGTAGGGCTACTTTATGAGATGAAAAATATGGAGGAAGAGTGCACTGCCATGGAAACACACAAACCAATTAGTCTCAAATCCTTGCAACTCGCTATGATGGTGAAGGTGGTTTCGGCAGTCTTTGTTAAGGTATGGAAAAACAAGAATAGAAGTTTGGATGGATGGTAGGAATGCTTTAAGATAAAAGTGAATAAAAATGGAAGAAGAATGCTCCCGCATATGACACTTGGTAATCATTAGTATCAACCCCCGTTCTTGAGATCATTTGTCTTGTTATCCGGTCAAATCAACCTATAAACATGAAACCAATTCTATTAGAGTAATGTGCTCAAAGTCAAACCTGTTCTAGCTCTTGAAATAGTGTGCTTAAAAGTCAAACCGATTTAACTACTTTAAACCTACCATAAATCTCTAAACTTTTAATGTAAGAAGAGGGACAAGCAAGCATCTTGGTCCCAATACCTTTTCAAAAGTGTGCTATTGATTGGATTTGGCAAAGTGGCATTCTCGAAGCAACCTCTTGTAACCAATAAGAATTAGCACTGCAGGGTTCCAAAGACTACAAAGGGTCCTTCCCAAATATTGTCAAATTTGCCGGTGAGTCTTCCTTTGACTTGTTCCATTTGAGAACAAGCTCTCCTTTCTTAAAGGTGCCTTTGTATTTTGTGTGCGACCTTGAATGCAGCCGGATCTTTGGCCTTTTCAGCAAATTAGTGTTCTCGGCTTCCATTCTCAGACTCATCTAAGTGTAACAGTATGCGTCCAATCTTTCCCCTGTGAAGGCATGTTCAAAAGGTAAGCACAATTTATGAGCTACTCTCAAGGAAGGTAACTCAAGTTGCATGGTAGAACCGCTTCTATGCCATAGACCAAATTGAAAGGTGTATGATTTGTAGTTGTTTTGATAGTGACTCTATAAGCCCAAAGTGCATCCACTATTTTGATATGCCAATCCTTTTTGTTAATCTCAACCGCTTTTTTACGCAAGATATTTTTAACACTTTGTTAGTAGCTTCAAATTTTGTCCATTACCCCGGGATAATATGAAGAACTTTTGGTATGCTTGACCTTCAAAATGCTCAACAAATTAGCAATGACTTCATTAACAAAGGGGTACCTCTATCGTAATGTATCCGAGAGGAACACCAAACTGGAACAAACAAATTCATGTAAAACCTTTGTAGTTGTGAGGGCATTGGCTTGCCTCAAGGGTATAGCCTCGCCCACTTAGTAAAAAAATAATATGTAGCCACAATGATATGCTGATGTTGACTGTAGAAGAAGGATTAATGGGACCAATATAATCTAGCCCCCAAATTTGAAAAGGTCCCGGAGATATGATAGGATTCAAGGCAAATGGCAATAAAATTCTTTTACTAAAAATTTGACATTGATGGCAAGTTTTTATGACCTCATAGCAATCTCTAAAAAAACAAGAGGGCCAATAATATCCGGACTCGAGAATCTTTTTTGCAAAGTTGGTATCCCCATCAAAATGTCCTCCACAGATACCTTTGTGCATCTCCCTAATAATCAAGGCAGATTCTTCTTCACTCACACACCAAAAGAAGATTCCATCCCCATTAACTTTGCACAAGACATTGTCTATCGCCTTGAAGGCCTGCGCACTTGTCCTTGAGTCTTCTTTTTCCGACTTGGAGTGAGGCTTGGAGAGATGATCCCATGTTGTAAAAATCTCTAATAGGTTGTTGCCATCCTCCTTTGGCTTGACCTCCTTGAGTTACTTCTAAGTGTGCTACTTGCAAGTGAAGTGTCGATGAGTATTCAATTCATCTTCATGATCAAAAAAAATATATAAGGCAAGTAGAGGCTAGGATTTCGTGGTCAAATGTAACTCTTTTACAGAAATATCATAACTTTGTAACTTACAACCCCACCTCTGGATTTTTGGTTTATTAGTTGCTTTACCAAATAGCAAGCCCATTGGGTTTTGTTTCATATGAACTTGAACTTGGCTCTTCAGAAGCAAATGTCTTTGTCTATTAATAAGAAACATGAGGGCAGCAACACTTTTTTCTATTCTGGTGTATCTTTCTTTAAGAGCAGACCATTTCTCACTTCTAATGTAGCAGAATATAAGGCTTTGATTGCAGGTCTTCAGGAGGCCAAAGCTATGGATATTGCTAATATCCACATCTATGGTGACTCACAACTAATTTGTAGACAAGTTGTTGCCCCCAAAGGGCAACATGCGAATTGTGTTCTATGCATTCAAGTTAGGTTAAGTCATTTTGAACTAGGTCAAAGTTTGGAAGAGCTTGGTAGTCAATATTGACATGAAGGTCAAGGAAGTCTCACCTTGTAGGTCAACAGGTGTTCAAGCCCAAAAGTTCACAAGAGGTACTTTATAAAGGGTCAAAGGCTTAGCCAAGAATATGCTCTAGGAAAATCTGGGATATGAAGTTTGGAAGATACTATTTGAAGTTTGGAAGATAAAGTTTATTAGACCCCATGGTATATAGTTTTTAATTTTAGCTTTTTGCCTTATTCCACTACCCCCATTCTTGCACCTTTGGCTCAAATTTGCCCTCATACCTATTGCTTATTCCCTTGCCATGCTCACCTTGCCATTTTGCCCAAATCCTTGCCATTTCCTCCAAATACCACTACATTGCTTATTCAAAAAACATTTAAGCCCTTGTTGCAAAGTTATTATTCCCCTCTTTTGCATTTCCACTTTTATCTCCCTACTAGCCCTTCATGATTTCTTTTGCCTTCATTCCTACTCCATTATGCCCTCATTGGTATATTATAGACCTTGTCAAAAGATGCCCCAAAGATTCCATATCCCTTTACACGTGTGGGCAATCTTCCCTATGGTTGAGAGGTTATAACTTCTTGTAAATATTCCATAAAAAAGCCTTTAAACCATTGGCCAAGCTTTTTAAAGTGGTCAAATACGGCATATACATGGCATATTCCTTCAAAAATACGAAACCGTATCGCGAAAAATATGCGAAAATACAGCTGAAGAACCCTAGAACTGGAAATCCAGCTCGAATCATGCCATCCCGCGCTCCATTCTCCCTGAAACCACTCTATTTTTGGATTCCGGAACCTAAGCAACAAATTAAGCCTAAATTTATTACCTGAAATCACTGGAATCGAAATTCAAAAACTATATACAGGGGAAACACAATAAAAACATTTTCGAAGGCCCAGACGCACTCATGATCAATGCTGAGCATGACCTGAAAGATTCTTGAAGTCCCTGAGCATTCCTCGACTGGATTTGCAAAGATCCAGTTGATATTACCTTCAGAAATTATCTTATGAGTTATGATGATTATTTTTCAGTATCTGGAACTTTGAAGCATCATTATCTATTATTATTATGATGTACTTACCTTCATATCAATATAAATTGACTGCCAAGTTGTCAAATCCATCTCTGATACATTTCTTAGCAATTCTTGACTCAAAATATTTTACAAAAAATCCCTGAGTGTTCCAAAGCACTATTGGCCTACTTGCCATCTATTCTTAGAGTAATTGTGAGCTAAAGGCTTTGAAAACATCAAAAAAATACCACTTCTAGTTCAAGTTAGAAAAATTAGCATTCTGCTCTAATCATTTTATGACTGTATTTTGCCAAATCCAGCTTCAAAAAATACTTCTACAGTTCCAAATGGAAGTTTGACTTCATGCCTCTCTTTCTCATCACCATTAGAGTACATGAGCTTTGGAAATTCCCAAAAATACGTTCCGCAACTCCAAATCTCATTTTCTGATCACTGTTTTCCATAGTTGACCTCTATTGACCAATTTTTGACCCCACCTTGAGATCGAATATCTCTCAAATTTATAGTCTGACTTGGTCAGAGACCTTATCACTGGGTTCCCACAACTTTTTTGAGCAAGTCTGAAGCAGTTGACTCGAAAAATCAATCCATTTTTCATCACAACTGTTTGAGTCTTTCTAGAAATGGGAAAGGTTTGAAATTTGATTGCATAGACTGATCACCTTAAGTGATCTGGAGGTTCTAATCCCAATTTGGGTGTAAACTCAAATTGGTTCCTTCTGGTTGACCTTCAAGCCAGGTTTAGGGTCAACATTTTGGAGGTTCTACCGAGATCTTCCTGGATTTCAGAACTCATGGCTCCAAAACAAAAATTTCCAGCAGAACAAGAACCATCAGAGGATGTTGATGTATCAAATCATTGCAGAGAGAGACCATTGCCTCAAGTTTTTCAACTAGTTTGCTTCAGAATCTGCCATATCAATTTGAATTGAATGTCCCTGTTCCTTTACCTACTTTTGATTATAGTATGAGTGCTAACAATTTTCTGAGGATATTTAAAGATTATTTCAGGGATTATGGTTTTAAAAAAGGGTGCAAGCTCTCAGAATTTGAAAAATGCTTCAAAGAAGAGAGTGAGGCTGGTGCTTGGCTAACTTATGAAAAGTTAATGGGGACCACCTCATGGGATGAGCTTATAAGAAGTTCTTAGATAGGTTTGGTAAGTTGGCTGCTCCTAAAGATTTGGTTAATGAGTTGCAAAGTTTTTCTATACATGCAAGGGAGAGTGTGAATCAGTACAAAGAAAGATTTAGCACATTCATGAGTAGGTGCCAAAGAGCTCAAGTTACAATTCCAACTCTTTTTCTGGTCACTGCTTTCATCAATGGTTTGGAAAGGAGACCAGATATCCAAAGAAAGCTGCTTAAGATCCAAGCTGCTGAGGGTTTCGATTCTATATACAAAGTTTTTGCATTGACTATCAGGATCTCAACAAAGCCACCATCAAGGATTGTTACCCTTTGCCTTTTTTAGAGGAGATATTATATGCTGTGGCAGGTAAAGAGGTGTACTCATTTTTAGATGGATTCTCAGGATTCAATCAGATCAGCATTAAAGAGGAAGACTAGCCAAAGACTTCCTTCATCACTCCCTGGGGCACATATGCTATGAAAATAATGCCCTTTGGTTTAATGAATGCCCCAACTACCTTCCAAAGGGCAATGGATGTTATCTTCAAATCAATGTCTACTGAAGAGTTCAGGGTGTACCTAGATGATCTTTGCCTAGGCTCTCATCCTACTAATCATGTGGACTTACTTGCAAAAATTTATTCTCTATGCAGGAGTTCAGGAGTTAATCTAAATCCAAAGAAATGCATCTTTTTTGCATCAAAAGGACAACTCTTAGGACATGAAGTATCCAGCCAAGGCATTCAAGTTGCTCAAGACAAGATTGAAGCCCTCAAAAAGCTAGCACCTCCCAAGAATCTAAAGCAGGTTAAGAGTTTTATTGGTATGACAAGTTTCCTTAGGATGTATATTCCTAATTTTGCTCATATTTTGAGTCCCATTTCTAAGTTGACAAGGGTAGGCAAGTTTTCTAAGTCTGAAAGCAAGCATATACCTATCACATGGACTCCAGAATGCCAAGAGGCTTTTGACTTTCTCATTCTATCCATATGTGAAGCCACACTTTTGAAAAAAACAGATTTGAACATGCCATTTGAAGTTTATATCACTGTTACTAAAAAGGCCATAGGATTAGCCATTTTGCAAGATAAACACACCATAGTATTTGCAAGTAAACAACCCTTGAAGAAAGATATACCAGAATAGAAAAGAGTGATGTTGCACTCATGTTCCTTATTAATAGGCAAGGACACTTGCTTCTGAAAAGTCAAGTCCAAGTCTACATGAAGCAAAACCCAATGGGTTTACTATTTGGTAAGGCAACCAATAAGCCAAAGATCCAGAGATGGGCTTGTAAGTTGCAAAGTTATGATATTTCTGTAAAAGAGTTGCATTTGGTACGAAGTCCTACCCTCTACTTGCCTTACATATTTTTTGACCATGAAGATGAGTTGGATACTACCGACACTTCACTTGCAGTAGCTCATGTAGAGGTAACTCAAAGAGATCAAGCTAAGGGAGGATGGCAACAACCTATTAGAGACTTTTTACAATATGGGATTATCTCTCCAAGCCTCACTTCAAGCCAAAAAAGGAGACTCAAGGACAAATGTAGACAATTCAAGATGTTAGACAATGTCTTGTGCAAAGTCAACCGAGATGGAGTCTTGTTGAGGTGTGTAGATGAAGATGAGTCTACCCTAATTATCAGGGAAATGCATAAAGGTATTTGTGGAGGACATTTTGCTGGTGATACTACAACAAAATAGATTCTCAGGTCTGGATACTACTGGCCCACTGTTTTTAAAGATTGTCATGAGATTATAAGGACTTGCCATCAATGCCAAATTTTTAGCAAAAGAATTTTACTACCAGCTGCCCTTAATCCTATCATATCTCCAGGGCCTTTTCAGATTTGGGGGCTAGATTATATTGGCCCCATTAATCCTTCTTTTGCAGGTCAACATCAACATATTATTGTAGCCACAGACTATTTTACCAAGTGGGCATAAGCCATACCTTTGAGGCAGACTAATGCCTTCACAACTGCAAGGTTTTTACATGAATATGTTTGTTCTAGGTTTGGTATTCTTTCCAGTTGCATTCTGATAGGGGTACACCTTTTGTTAATGAAGTCATTGCTAACCTGTTGGACATTTTGAAGATCAAGCATACCAAAAGCTCCTCATACTATCCTCAGGGTAATGGACAAGCTGAAGCCACTAACAAAGTGTTGAAAAATATTTTGCAGAAGACAGTTGAGGTCAACAAGAGGGATTGGCATGTCAAAATAGTGGATGCACTTTGGGCTCATAGAGTCACTATCAAAACAGCTACAAATCACACACCTTTCAATTGGTTTGTGGCATAGAGGCAGTTTTACCAGTGGAACTCGAGTTGCCTTCTCTGAGATTGGCTCATAAATTATGCTTACCGTTTGAACATGCCTTGCAAGAAAGATTGGATGCCTTGCTGCACCTAGATGAATATAGAATGGAAGCTTAGAATACTAATTTGTTGAAAAAGGCTAAAGATCTAGCTGCATTCAAAGCTGCACATAGAATACAGGGTACTTTTAGGAAGGGAGAGCTTGTCCTTAAGTGGAATAAGTCAAAAGAAGACTCAGCTGGCAAGTTTGATAATATTTGGGAAGGACCCTTTGTGGTGCTGGAATCTGCAGGCACCAACTCTTATTGGCTACAAGAGGTTGCCTCAGGAATGTTGTTACCAAATCCTATCAATATCCTGCATTTGAAAAGGTATTGGGACCAGCATGCTTGCTTGTCCCTCTTTTTACACTAGAGAGTTCAAAGATCTATAGTAGGTTTAGAATAGTTAGATCTATTTGACTTTTGAGCATATTACTTTGATAAGTTCATTTTATGTTTGTAGGTTGGGCTGACCTGAGGACAGTATAAGTGATCTTAAGAAGAGAGTGATTACTAATGCTTTACCAAGTGCCATATGCAGGAGCATCCTTTTTTCCATCTTTATTCACCTGCCATAAGTGGTCCTGCTACCCATCTAGGCTTCTTACTCTTATTTTCATTCCCATAAAAGCACTCTGCAATTCAGCTTCACCATCATAGCAGAGCTGCAAGGATTTGAGACTAACTAGTTTGTGTGTTTCCATGACAGGTGCATCCTTTCTCCATTTTTATTCATCTGTCATGAGTGGTCCTGCTATCCATTTAAACTCCTTATTCTTGTTTTCACCATCATAGCAGAGTTGCATTTTTAAAGGATCAAGGAGGCATATATTTTCTTGTTTTGGCGAGGTCTCAACACTTGCACATTCATCTCACCCTCATACACTCCATCCCCATCACCACCCTATCATATTCACACTCATTCTCACCTTTTTTCACTCATCATATTCCACTCACATCTTCCCACCACCATATTCACCTTTATTCCATCAACGCTTGCACTTTACACCCTCTCTCTACCATGACTCTCACTTAGACACCTTGGTACAAAGTTGAAGACCCTCTATGGCTGAGGGGACCAGCCATCCTCTTGTTTTGGCGAGATGTTGCCCCCAAAGGGCAACATGCTAATTGTGTTCTATGCATTCAAGTTAGGTTAAGTCATTTTGAAGACTAGGTCAAAGTTTGGAAGAGCTTGGTAGTCAATATGACATGAAGATCAAGGACGTCTCACCTTGTAGGTCAACAGATGTTCAAGCCCAAAAGTTCACAAGAGGTACTTTATAAAGGGTCAAAGGCTTAGCCAAGAATATGCTCTAGGAAAATCTGGGATATGAAGTTTGGAAGATAAAGTTTGGAAGACCCCATGGTATATAGTTTTTAATTTTAGCTTTTTGCCTCATTCCACTACTCCCATTCTTGCACCTTTGGCTCAAATTTGCCCTCATACCTATTGCTTATTCCCTTGCCATGCTCACCTTGCCATTTTGCCCAAATCCTTGCCATTTCGTCCAAATACCACTACATTGCTTATTCAAAAAACATTCAAGCCCTTGTTGCAAAGTTATTATTCCCCTCTTTTGCATTTCCACTTTTATCTCCCTACTAGCCCTTCATGATTTCTTTTGCCTTCATTCCTACTCCATTATGCCCTCATTGGTATATTCTAGACCTTGTCAAAAGATGCCCCAAATGTGACGTCCCCTACTCATATACAGTGCACTCACCGTATACAAACAGGAGTTCATCCCCCATACCAGCTTCAACTGATACAGGGCCCTCCACGTATCACTGCAACCTTGATGAGTTCCAGTGGGAAGAGTGAAGGGGTCATTTTACCCTATCTCCCTCAGGGCCTACCTAGCTGCGGAAGCGTAAACATACATGTCAGTATACAACATGTTGACCCTAAACCTGGCTTAAGGGTCAACCACAAGGAACCAACTTGAGTTTTCACTCAAATTGGGGTTAAAACCTCCAGATCACTTAAGGTGATCAGTCTATGCAAGATAATTTCAAAGACAAGTTCCAAACCTTGAAGTTTTATACCTTTCCCATTTCCAGAAATTGACACCTTTGCCAAAACAGTGGTGGTATTGGTATGCAGATCGATTTTTTGAGTCAATCACTGTAGACTTGGTCAAAAAAGTTGTAGGTAACCAATAGTAAAGCCTCTGACCAAGTCAGAAACTTAGTTTGTGAGTTATTCGAGCTCAAAGTGCAGTCAAAATTTGGTCAATAGAGGTCAAATCTGAAAACAGTGATCAGAGATTGGGATTTTGGAGTTGCCAAACGAGTTTTTGAGAATTTCAAAAGCAAATATGCTGTAATGATGATGAGGAATATAGACAAGTGGTCAGATTTCCATTTGGATAGGCAAAAGTATTTTTTGTGGCTGGATTTGGCAAAATACAATCAAGAATAGTCAAAACAGAATGCAAAAATTTCTAACTCGAGTTGTGAGTGGAATTTTTTGGATTTTTCAAAACATATGGGCTCCAGATGTCTCAAGGATTGATGGCAAGTGGGCCAAAAGCAATCAAAAGTACATGGGAATTTTCTATAGAGTTTTGAACAGACAGAAATTGTAAAGAATCATAACAGAGATAATTTTCTTCAAGTAGGCATCAAATTTCATTGATATGGAGGTAAATCAATCATAATAATGTTGGATAATAATACTTCAGTACTTCAAAATCAACTTCAGGTCAATAAATAATTTCAATAGGTAATTTCCAACCAAATCTCTTGGGACTTGATCGGGGAGTACTCAGAGTTTTCCAAAATCCTCCTTGTCATGCTCAGCAATGATCACAGTAAGACTTGTACGCTTCTGGGCCTTCAAGAAAATCCTTTTGTCGAATCCCATGTTTATATCTTAGTTTTCAAATGTTTGCTTAATCTTAGCCTTGATTGATGGGTTTATTCGGTTCTTAAAAAAATAGGTAGGTTCCGAGGGCTCTGGTGCCAAATCCGGCGAGATTCGAGGTGGAAGCAGAAATTTAGGGTTCTTGGCTGTATTTTCTCAGAAATAGCGCGATACGATTCCGTATTTCTGCCCGTATATCCATGGAATATGCTGTATTCTTTAATTTTGCAAAGCTAAACCATGGTTTTAAAAGGCCACTTATAGAAGATTGAAGAGATGGATCACTTTAGCAATGGCAACCCTAATTTTTATTGGGAATATGCCAAGTCCTTAGGCATAATGATCAAGAATATTCCATAAGGTATACAAGTGGCATGGCATAATGGTAAGGAATTGTAAAAGGATTTTGGCTAGGGAAGTTTGCAAAAAACAAATGTCATAAGAAGTGAGAAGATATAGAGGCAATGGGGGAGATGTGGATGTAATAGAGAAAGAGAAATTTGGGCAAAGCAAAATAAAGTATGCAAGGGTAAACAAAAGGGGGTATGGGTGTGGGAAAAGTGGCTAAAAAATCTCAATGGATAGAAATAGAATATGAATAATGATTGGATGAGGATGGCTAAGGGATAAAATCAAGCACCATGGGGTCTTCCAAACTTTTTGACTTCCAATCTTCAAAAAATATCTTCCAAACTTCATAACCCAGAATCTTCTAGAGCATATTTTTGACTAAGCATTTTGACTTCAAATAAAGTACCTCATGTGAATTTGAACCTTGAGCACTTTGTTGACCTAAAGAATGAACATCTTTTGACCTCCACATCAATATTGAATACCAAGAATCTTCCAAACTTTGACCTAGTCTTTTAAGATAAATTGACCTAGTTTGAATGCATAGACCACAATCAGCATGTTGCCCTTTGGGGGCAACATCTCGCCAAAACAAGAAAAAGGCTGGTCCCCTCAGCCATGTGATGTCAAAAAATGAATAACTAGAGGGGTCTTCAACTTTGTGCCAAGGTATCCAAGGGGAGATATGAGAGTGTGAAATGCAAGTGTAGGTGAAGTGAGTATGAATGTGGTGGAATAATATGGATAGAAAAAGGTAGAAGTGAGTGTGAGTATGTGAGTATGGATGTAGTGATGGAATAATATGGATAGAGAAAGGTAGAAATCAGTGTGAGCATGACAAAAGGGTGGTGGAATGATTGTAAATGGAATGAGATGAGTGAAAAGAAAGTGAGTGTGGATATGGTGAGGTGGTGATGAACTGGAGATGAAGTGAGTGTGCAAGTGCTTAAGGCCTCGCCAAAACAAGAAAATGTATGCTCCTTTCTTGATCTTCAAAGGTTGCAACTCTGCTATGGTGGTAAAGATGAATTGCGAGTGCTTGGGAATAAAAAACAAGAATGAGAGGTTTTAAATGGTAGGTAGGACTAAATGTGACGGATGAGAAAAGATGGAACAAGAGTGCACTTTTGTCATGGAAACACACAAACCAATTAGTCTCAATTACTTGCAACTCTGCTATGATGGTGAAGGTGACTTTGCAGAGTGCTGGTAGAGGTATGAAAGAGGAATAAGGGGCTGAATGGATGGTAGGAATATTTAAAACAGATGAGAAAAATGGAAGAAGGGTGCTCCTGCATATGACACTTGGTAATTAGTAGCATCAGTCCTGTTCTTGAAATCATGTATACTTTGTCTGGTCAGGTCATCCTAGAAAACATGAAACCAATCATATTAGAGTAATGTGCTCAAAATCAAAACCGATCTAGCTTTCTTTGGAATAAAAGATGCTCAAAAGTCAAACTGATCTAACTACTTTTAAATCTGCTATAAACTTCCAAGCTTTTAATGTAAAAAGAGGGACAAGCAAGTATGCTGGTCCCAATACCTTTTCAGGTGCAGGATGTTGATAGGATTTGGCAGTGGCATCCCTGAAGCAACTTCTTGTAACCAATAAGAATTTGTACCTGCAGGATCCAGCACTACAAAGGGTCCTTCCCAAATGTTATCAAATTTGCCAGCTGAGTCCTCCTTTGACTTGTTCCATTTGAGAACAAGCTCTCCTTTTTTAAAAGTGCCTTGTATTTTGTGGGCAGCCTTGAATGCAGCCAGATCTTTAGCCTTTTTCAGCAAGTTTGTGTTCTCAGCTTCCATTCTATACTCATCCAAATGTAACAGGGCATCCAGTCTCTCCTGTAAGGCATGTTCAAAAGGTAAGCACAATTTATGAGCTAATCTTAAGGAAGGTAGCTCAAGTTCTACTGGTAGAACTGCTTCTATGCCATAAACCAAATTGAAAGGTGTATGATTTATAGCTGTTTTGATAGTGACTCTATAAGCCCAAAGTGCATCCACTATTTTGATATGCCAATCCCTTTTGTTGACCTCTTTGTCTTACGCAAAATGTTTTTCAACACTTTGTTAGTAGCTTCAGCTTGTCCATTACCCTGAGGATAGTATGAGGAGCTCTTGGTATGTTTGACCTTCAAAATACTCAACAAGTTAGTAATGACTTCATTAACAAAGGGGGTACCTCTATCAGAATGTATCTGGAAAGGAATACCAAATCTAGAGCAAACAAATTCATGTAAGAATCTTGCAGTGGTGAGGGCATTGGCTTGCCTCAAAGGTATGGCCTCTGCCCATTTAGTAAAATAGTCTGTAGCCACAATAATATGCTGATGTTGACCTGTAGAAGAAGGATTAATAGGAAAAATATAATCTAACCCCCAAATTTGAAAAGGTCCTGGGGATATGATAGGATTCAGGGCAGCTGGTAATAAAATCCTTTTGCTAAAAATCTGACACTTATGGCAAGTCTTTATGATCTCATAGCAATCTTTAAAAACAGTAGGCCAATAATACCCAGACCTAAGGATCTTTTTCGCAGTGGTGTCCCCAGCAAAATGTCCCCCACAGATACCCTTATGCATCTCCCTAATAATTAAAGCAGATTCATCTTCACTTACACATCTCAGCAAAATCCCATCTCTATTAATTTTGCACAGAACATTATCTATCGGCTTGAATTTATGCACTTGTCCTTGAGTCTCCTTTTTTATTTGAAGTGAGATTTGGGGAGATGATCCCATGTTGTAAGAAATCTCTAATGGGTTCTTTGCCATCCTCCTTTGACTTGATCTTCCCGAGTTTCCTCTAAATGTGCTCTTGCAAGTGAGGTGTCGATGAGTATTCAATTCATCTTCATGATCAAAAAAATATATAAGGCAAGTAGAGGCTAGGATTTCGTGTCAAGTGCAACTTTTGAGAGATATCATAACTTTGCAACTTACAAGCCCACCTCTGAATTTTTGGTTTATTAGTTGCTTTACCAAACAAAGCAATCCCATTGGATTTTGCTTCATATGAACTTGAACTTGGCTTTTCGAAGTAGGTGCCCTTGCCTATTGATGAGGAACATGAGAGCAGCAGACACTTTTTTCTATTCGGTATATCTTTCTTCAAGGGCGGACCATTGTTTGCTTGCAAAAACTATGGTGTGCTTATCACCAAAAAATGGCTAAACCTATAGCCTTTTTAGTAACAGTGATATAAACCTCAAATGGCAGGCTCAAATCTGGTTTTTTTAAGAGAGTAGCTTCACATATGGATAAAATAAGAAAGTCAAAAGCTTCTTGGCATTCTGGAGTCCATGTGATAGGTATGTGCTTGCTTTCAGATTTAGAAAACTTCCCTATCCTGGTCAACCTAGAGATGGGACTTAAGATATGAGCAAAATTTGGAATATACATCCTAAGGAAACTTGTCATACCAATAAAACTTTTAACCTGCTTCAAATTCTTGGGAGGTACTAATTTTTTGAGAGCTTCAATTTTATCTTGAGCAACTTGAATACCTTGGCTGGATACTTCATGTCCCAAGAGTTGTCCTTTGGATGCAAAAAAGATGCATTTTTTTGAATTTAGATTGACTCCTGAAGTCCTGCATAAAGAGCAGATTTTTGCAAGCAATTCCACATGGTTATTAGAATGAGAACCCAAACAAAGGTCATCTAGATACACTCTAAATTCTTCAGCAGCCATGGTTTTGAAAATGACATCCATTGCCCTTTGGAAAGTAGCTGGGGCATTCATTAGGCCAAATGGCATTTTTTTCATAGCATAAGTACCCCAGGGAGTGATGAATGAAGTCTTTGGCTGGTCTTCCTCTTTGGTGCTAATCTGGTTGAACCCTGAAAAACCATCCAAAAATGAGTACATGTCTTTCCCTGCAACAGCATGTAGAATTTCTTCCAAAAAAGGCAAAGGATAACAATCTTTTATGGTGGCTTTGTTCAAACCTCGATAATCTATGCATTCTCAAAGTTCCATTCTTTTTTTCCACTGGAACAATGCAGGATACCCATTCAGGGTTAATGATTTCTACAATGACACCTGCATCCAACATCTTATGCAATTCATCTTTGATTAGATCTAAAAGTGAAGCATTTATTCTTCTTAACTTCTGGAAGACAGGCTTACACCCTTCCTTAATTTTAATTTTAAATTGACATACCTCCTTTTTGATACCAATAAGCTCAGAATAATCCCAAGCAAACACATCACTTCTCTCTTCAAAGAATTTATTAATCTCTTCCTTATTTTGTGTGTCAAAAAGATCTCCCACAAACAGAGTTCTTTGCTGGCCATGCTTGTTGATTATAACTTCATTGATTGCTTTTTCCTGAGATGCATTTATAACTAGTATGGGACAAAGCTCCTTAGCCTCATCCTCATCAAGATCTTCCTCTGGTATAGCTCCCTCAGATAAATAAGTCATCAATGTGTCTCTGCACAAAGCATCAGCTTCCCAATTCTGCTCCCTTGGGATATGAGTAATTTCCCAAGAAGTAAAATGAGCAAGCATTCCCATTACCTGGTTTCTCTGGAGCTCCATATCAGCATTCTTAGCTTGATATTCACCATTAACCTGTCTCTGAGACTAAGCGAGAATCCCCATAGATATGTATAATTGAAATATCCATAGCTTTAGCTTCCCGGAAACTGCAATCAAAGCCTTGTATTACGCTACATTAGAAGTTATTTGGGGAAAAATCCTTCCTACCTTAGCCAAAAGTTTATTGGCGTTATCTTTTAATATAGGCTGCAGATGAAGCTACATTCAATTTCTTTGATATTCCTCCATCAAACCATAGACAACCCCTTACGCCATCTTGGAGGGTAGTGCACTCTCTAATTAAAGGAATCAAATCAATTTCTTTTTGTGCTAGGGGTTGCTAGACTATAAGATCCTAGTGGTTCTTCTATAAGCATTTCTTTGATAAAATGTACCTCTTCATTAAAGCCATAAGAACCATCCTGGTTGTAGATTGTGGCCACTTGAGTGCCATTTGAAATGGTGCATCTCCCTTCAGACCAGATTGGCCTAGCATCAACTGTAGCCATCCACCTTCTTCCCAGCAAGAGATCATATATGTCTGCATCTTCTCCTAAATCTTCAAAAGCAACAACAACAAAATTGGCAGCTACAACAATGCCTTCAGTGTTAACAGGAACCTTGGTCACAATTCCAACTGGTGCTATCTTAGCATTAGAAAAAGATTTTAACAAAACAGATGACCTTTTATCTATCTCGAGCCCACATTTTTTCATAACATGATAAGGCATGATATTTAAAGGTGAGCCTCCATCCAACAACACATTGGAAAAAGAATAACCTCCTAGAGTAGCTGAGCACATAAATGCACCTGGATCCTCTTCATTTTGGGCCAGAATAAGATTAGTGGCATTTGCAACACCTACACAAGCAACTGCTTCACTAAAAGCAGTTTGTTGTAATAACTTTTTCCTATAACCAGGTGCAATCTTTAACAATGTAAATAGGTCCACACTTACTTTGGAATTTTTTAGTAAAACATCCAACTCATCAAAGTCATGATCTTTCTTACCATATTTTTGTTGGGGAGGTGGAGCTATTTCTTGAGGGGGGGTTTCTATAACAGGTGGTGGTGGCAGTGCTGATCTCCTAGAATGCTCTGGAACAAACTTGGTAGGCTCAGCAGGTCTGTGGGAATCTCCCATACTTCTGGTTTGTACCACCATCACTTCTTCAGTCTTTGGCATCTCACATAGCTTGTACAAACCTTATAGAGCTAGTAGGCTCGCAAATCTTACATGAGGAGTTGCCTCGGACTTCTTCTCCTCTCTTGCTTGGCAAAATATTCTTTAACAGTGCATCTAAGGTCAGTATGGCCAATTTCATTGCAAAAAGCAAAGACTGGACATTCTCTACCAAAGTGACCTTTCTTTTTACATTTAGGACATATTTGCCAATAACAAATGTCAGCTGGATGTGAAGTTCTATTGCAATGAATACATTCAGGGTAAGTTCTACCGCCACGCTTGCCTTGAGCTCCACAAGTTGTTTGGTCACTTCTGCTAAAGCTTCAGTCACCTTTGTCAGATCTGCTTTGACTTCTAAAATCTGAGAATCAGCTTCTTCTTTTTTCTTTTCTTTATGCACAGCATAAATAGGAATAGAATGGTGAGATTCATAAGGACCATCAGTGGCATCAGGGTAAAAAGGATCATGATGAAAGCTATGGTGTTTTTCTGGTAGGATAGAAAACATCTTGGTCAACTCAGTGGTCTTGGCAAAAACTTTGTAGATGGAATCAAAACCTTCTGCAGCTTGAATCTTGATAAGCTTCCTGTGAATTTCTGGTCTAGAAGATAAGCCTTTAATAAAGGAGGACACCAAAAAGAGTGTGGGAATAGTGACTTGAACTTTCTGGCATCTATTCATGAAGGTACTGAATCTTTCCTTGTACTGGCTCACACTTTCACCTGCATAAATGGAGAAATTTTGCAACTCATTAACAAGGTCTTTAGGAGCAGCACGTTTTCCAAACCTGTCCAAAAACTTGGTGACAAGGTCATCCCAAGAAGTGGTTCCCATAAGCTTCTCATAAGTCAACCAAGCACCAGCTTCACTTTCCTCTTTAAAACACTTTTCGAATTGTGATAGCTTGCATCCTTTTTTGAAACCAAAATCCCTGTAATAATCTTCAAAGACTCTTAGAAAAGTATTAGCACTCATCTTTGGAATCAAAAGTAGGCAATGGAGTAGGCATATTCAACTCAAACCGATAAAAAAGCTGGGCTTTGAAGTAATCCACTTGCAAAATTAGGAGGAAGAGATCTATCTCGAAAGGCTCAAGTCCCTGATCTTCCATTGGTTCTTGCTCTGCTGGGAACTTTTGTTTTGGAGCCATGAGTTGAAAATCCGGTAGAAATCTCGGTAGAACCTCCAAAATGTTGACCCTAAACACGCTTAAGGGTCAACCACAAGAACCAACTTGAGTTTTCACTCAAATTGGGGTTAGAACCTCCAGATCACTTAAGGTGATCAGTCTATGCAAGATAATTTCAAAGACAAGTTCCAAACCTTGAAGTTTTATACCTTTCCCATTTCCATAAATTGACACCTTTGCCAAAACAGTTGTGGTATTGGTATGCAGATCGATTTTTTGAGTCAATCACTGTAGACTTGGTCAAAAAGTTGTAGGTAACCAATAGTAAAGCCGTGACCAAGTCGGAAACTTAGTTTGTGAGTTATTCGAGCTCAAAGTCTTGATCAAAATTTGGTCAATAGAGGTCAAATCTGAAAAGCAAAGGATCGAGAGATTGGGATTTTGGAGTTGCCAAACGAGTTTTTGAGAATTTCAAAAGCAAATATCTTTGTAATGATGATGAGGAATATAGGCAAGTGGTCATATTTCCATTTGGATAGGCAAAAGTATTTTTATGTGGCTGGATTTGGCAAAATCTGATCCAAGAATAGTCAAAACAGAATGCAAAAATTTTGAACTCGAGTTGTGAGTGGAATTTTTGGATTTTTTTCAAAACATATGGGCTCGGATGTCTCAAGGATTGATGGCAAGTGGGCCAAAAGCAATCAAAAGTACATGGGAATTTTCTGTAGAGTTTTGAACAGACAGAAATTGTAAAGAATCATAACAGAGATAATTTTCTTCAAGTAGGCATCAAATTTCATTGATATGGAGGTAAATCAATCATAATAATGTTGGATAATAATACTTCAGTACTTCAAAATCAACTTCAGGTCAATAAATAATTTCAATAGGTAATTTCAAACCAAATCTCTTGGGACTTGATCGGGGAGTACTCAGAGTTTTCCAAAATCCTCCTTGTCATGCTCAGCAATGATCACAGTAAGACTTGCACGCTTCTGGGCCTTCAAGAAAATCCTTTTGTCGAATCCCATGTTTATATCTTAGTTTTCAAATGTTTGCTTAATCTTAGCCTTGATTGATGGGTTTATTCGGTTCTTAAAGAGCGGGAAGGTTAAAATAGGTAGGTTCCGAGGGCTCTGGTGCCAAATCCGGCGAGATTCGAGGTGGAAGCAGAAATTTAGGGTTCTTGGCTGTATTTTCTCGAAATAGCGATACGATTCGTATTTACGCCCAGATATCATGGAATATGCTGTATTCTTTAATTTTGCAAAGCTAAACCATGGTTTTAAAAGGCCACTTATAGAAGATTGAAGAGATGGATCACTTTAGCAATGGCAACCCTAATTTTTCTTGGGAATATGCCAAGTCCTTAGGCATAATGATCAAGAATATTCCATAAGGTATACAAGTGGCATGGCATAATGGTAAGGAATTGTAAAAGGATTTTGGCTAGGGAAGTTTGCAAAAAACAAATGTCATAAGAAGTGAGAAGATATAGAGGCAATGGGGGAGATGTGGATGTAATAGAGAAAGAGAAATTTGGGCAAAGCAAAATAAAGTATGCAAGGGTAAACAAAAGGGGGTATGGGTGTGGGAAAAGTGGCTAGAAAATCTCAATGGATAGAAATAGAATATGAATAATGATTGGATGAGGATGGCTAAGGGATAAAATCAAGCACCATGGGGTCTTCCAAACTTTTTGACTTCCAATCTTCAAAAAATATCTTCCAAACTTCATAACCCAGAATCTTCTAGAGCATATTTTTGACTAAGCATTTTGACTTCAAATAAAGTACCTCATGTGAATTTGAACCTTGAGCACTTTGTTGACCTGAAGAATGAACATCTTTTGACCTCCACATCAATATTGAATACCAAGAATCTTCCAAACTTTGACCTAGTCTTTTAAGATAAATTGACCTAGTTTGAATGCATAGACCACAATCAGCATGTTACCCTTTGGGGGCAACACAACAACAACATCACATGACCATCTCGAAGGATGGCTCACCACATATCTGCATTAGACAAGATCAGCACATCACATGTGGGAGTCCTACCCAAGGCTCAGACTCAAGGGAAATGAGTGACGGCTTGGGTCTCCAGAGTTCATTGGAGACGCAGACAGAATTCATGGCGATGGATTTGGCTGGCATGAGAACATGGCTTAGGGTAGTCCACTCCATCCGCCCCTCCTGTGCACACTCTCCAAAGTAAAGTGTTGGGACCCGAGCAGAGCTCAGGAGGCATAGCCAAAGGGCTATTCACGGGTTGCATCTCCCCGGTTCGGCCAGGCGGTGTAGGGATCACTCCTTGAGAGATCTACATCTTTGACTCAAGGTGACTAGAGGGCCTTTGCCCTTATTTGACTTGAACCCAATGGAGAGTGACGCATCACTCCACGGGTGTCGAGTCCATGCCTTGCCCACACTCAGTGGCAAGCCATTAGACCTAGTCCACAGTGATCCCCGGTAGACTTTACACACCAGGGGGATCGTTCAAGAGTCAGAACACGAACCTCCTTATGAGCCAGTCTGGCCCCTTCACCCACAACCAGGTGTGGTTCTTGTACACAGGCCGAATCTACAGTGTGCTAGAGAGGCTAGCTAGGAGCATCAACTACTCGGCCTTAGGGTCTCTACCCCCCTTCCCAATACAATGAGTTCACAGAGATACATCACAGAAGAACTAAAGAACTAGATCTAATCTATATCATAGAGTTAGGTTCTTTAGTTAGAGCTTGGTATCTGGGGATCTAAATGGCTGCTATGGGCAATTTAATAGGCTAAACCTACTGATTCAATGACTGAGAGACGGTTTAGGCTATTAAATTGACTAAATACGTGATCCTTGGCTCGCTCCTCCTGCCCTGAACTCGACCATCCTGCTGAACTGCTAGAAGATGAGGTTAGAAAGGGAAACTAACGAGCTAGATCGCTCAGACAGAGTCTGGGAGGCGGTTTTGACTCCTGGAGCAAGCAAAACAGAGCCCTAAAATGGCATGAACGAAAATAGCAAGTTAGGGTTTCTCTTACCTAAATAGACAAGGGTTTAGGGCTAGGGTTTCCAATTACCCCTTTTTGCATGTGGGATAATTGGTGTGGCCCACTTGCCTTTATTAAGTGGCATAAAGATGTGCACATTAATAAATGCACACACCTTGCAAGTTGCCCCGGGGGCTACCCGCTTTGGCTGCGCCGGCGCATTACCGCGTCGGTCGGGGTGGCGGTAACGCGTGACGAGAGGCAAAGACAAAGATATGTCACAGGGACCGTGATATCGTGTTGGAACGTCACATTCTCCCCACCTTGAATTGATGCTGTCCGCAGCATCGTGGGTCTCCCCACCTTGGGATCTTCCTAACCTGCAATCAACTTGATGCATACAATATACTATGCCATTACCTTATCAAATAACTTGTTCATATACAATTATCCTTCGAGGTACTCTTCATTCCTTGCAACACATTCCAACAAAATTTGTGTTGCAAGTCTTCGTAGCTCGACCTCCTTGCCCTCCGGAGCGCTCTATTGGCCTGCAGGTCAACACTACGTTAGTACCATTTTAATTATTAATAAAATTTTGGTTATAAGGGAACCACCCCATCTATCTACATGAATGCATGGCTAATCTCCCGGCGTAGGAAGAGGATGCTTCTTCCATCGTGGCCGTGGAGACAACGCCCTATAATGCCTATATGGCGCTCATGCCTACACCTTTAGTTGCCCAGCATGGAGGATAGGGTCTGTTGCCCCCTAGGGCAACATACTTACTGTTGGTTCATGTATTGAAGTAGGTCAAGTTATTGTGGAAGTTATTGTAGGTCAAGTTATTGTGGAAAGGAATGTCCTGTTTGTTCTTTTTATAAAGAAGTTGGCGATATTGATGTTAGGTGTCTTTGTTATGAATATTTTGCTACAGAAAAGAAAAAGAGACCGAGCCTAAACCTCCTGTGACATTTGCTGAACCAAGTACCTCTATAAGATTTATTCAAGCTACAGAAGCTCCCAAATCTGAAGAAGTTATGGTGGTGCAAACTAGAAGCATGAATGAAGCTCATGTACATGCTGAACCAAGTAGGCATTCTACTGCCAGGTCTTCACCACCTATAGTGGAAGCACCTGCTCAAATCATAGCTCCACCTCCTCAGCAAAAATATGGTAAGAAAGATCAAGACTTTGATGAGGTTGATGTTTTGCTTAAAAATTCCAAAGTGAGTGTGGATCTTTTCACATTGCTAAAAGATTGCACCGAGCTATAGAAAAAGAGTACTGCAGCAAACTGGTGGTGAGATATTAAATGCTTGTGTGAATTTTACTGATGCCACTAACCTTGTTCTAGCACAGAATGAAGAAGACCCTGATGCATTCACATGTTCAGCTACTTTAGGGGGTTATACCTTCTCAAATGTGTTACTTGATGGGGGATCCCCCCTAAATATCATGCCATATCATATTATGAAAAAATGTGGTTTCGAGGTGGATAAGAAAGCTTCTATACTATTAAGATCTTTTTATAATGCTAAGATCACCCCTATTGGTGTGGTAACTAAAGTGCCTGTTAATACATAGGGTATAACTGTAGCTGCTAATTTTATTGTAGTAGCTTTTGAAGACATAGGGGATGAGTCTGATATCTATGATTTACTTTTAGGGAGAAGGTGGTTAGCCACTGTGGATGCTAGACCAGTCTGGTCTTAAGGGAGATGTACCATCTCCAATGGTTCTCAAACTGCTACAATCTATAATCAAGATGGCTCCTATGGCTCCAATGAAAAGGTAAACTTTATTAAGGAAATGCTAATTGAAGAACCTTTGGGATCTTACAGAATAAAAAATACAAGACCAAGGAAATATGAAATGGTCCCTCTCATTATGGAATGTGCACTCCCCAACAAACAAGGGCCATTAGGATTCTTATGGTTTGATGGAGGTATTTCTAAAAAACTAAATATTGCATCATCTGCCGCTATTCGAAGATTCCTCTCATAAACTTTTAGCTAAAGTAGGAAGAATCTTCCCCAAATTACATCTAATGTAGCGAGAATATAAGGCTTTGATTGCGTGGTCTTGAGGAAGCCAAAGCTATGGATATTGCCAACATTCACATTTATGGTGACTCACAATTAATTTGTAGACAAGTTTCAAGAAACTACAAAAAAAAAAAAAATGGAGATATGGAGCTCTTAAAAATCAAGTAATGGGAGTACTTTCGAAGTTTTGCTTCATGGGAGATTACTCACATACCAAGAGAGAAAAATGTGGAAAGGCGATGCCCCCAGTGCAGAAGAAACTCTCACGTCACATCTAACTGAGGGAGCTATTCCAGAGAAAGACCTTGATGCTAGTGAGGTAAAGGCCCTTTGTCCTATTCTAACCATTAATGCATCAGAGGAAAAGGATACTGAAGAGATCACCATCACAAAAAATGGTAAGACTAGAACCCTTTTTGTTGGAGATTTAATTGAATACCAAAATAGGGAGAATATACAAACGTTCTTTGAAGAAAGGAAGGATGTGTTTGC
Source organism: Isoetes taiwanensis (assembly GCA_021234155.1). NCBI lineage: Eukaryota > Viridiplantae > Streptophyta > Lycopodiopsida > Isoetales > Isoetaceae > Isoetes > Isoetes taiwanensis. The sequence goes on from JAJEKV010000091.1 coordinate 3,096,171, forward strand.
CTGGGATTATTCTGAGCTTACTGGTATTAAAGCTGAGGTATGCCAATTTGAAATCAAGATTAAAGAAGGATGTAAACCTGTTTTTCAAAAACTGAGAAGAATTAATGCTTTATTAATGGGATTGATCAAAGATGAGTTGGATAAAATGCTAGATGCAGGTGTTATTATTAAAATCATTAATCCAGAATGGGTATCTTGCATTGTAGCTGTAGAAAAAAAAAAGTGGTGCCTTAAGGATTTGCATTGATTATCGAGATCTCAACAAAGCTACCATCAAGGACTGCTATCCCTTGCCTTTTTTAGAAGAAATTTTATATGCTGTAGCAGGGAAAGAGGTGTACTCATTTCTAGATGGATTTTCAGGATTTAATCAAATTGGCATTAAGGAAGAAGATCAACCCAAGACCTCTTTTATTACCCCTTGGGGAACTTATGCAATGAAGAGAATGCCTTTTGGATTAATGAATGCACCTGCTACTTTCCAGAGAGCTATGGACGTTATTTTTAGGCCTATGTCTCCTCAAGAATTCAGAGTTTATTTGGATGACCTCTGCTTAGGATCTCACCCTACTAATCATTTGGAATTACTTGCAAAAATATGCTCTTTGTGTAGGGAATCTGGAGTCAACCTTAACCCAAAGAAATGTATTTTTTTTGCATCCAAAGGGCAACTTTTGGGGCATGAGGTGTCCAACAATGGTATACAAGTGGCACAAGAAAAGGTTGAAGCCCTCAAAAAGCTGGTACCCCCCAAAAATCTGAAGCAGGTCAAAAGTTTTATTGGCATGACTAGTTTTCTTAGGATGTATATTCCTAATTTTGCTCACATTATAAGTCCTATTTCTAAGCTGACAAGGATAGGCAGGATTTCTAAATCTGAGAGCAAGTATGTCCCTGTCACATGGTCATCAGATTGCCAAGAGTCTTTTGAGTTGCTTATAAAGTCCATTTGTGAGGCTACTCTTCTAAAAAAACCTGATTTGGACAAGCCATTTGAGGTCTATATTACCATCACTAAAAAGGCCATAGGTCTAGCTATTCTGCAGGACAAGCACACCATAGCTTTTGCCAGCAAACAGTGGAGTTCAACTGAAGAAAAGTACACCAGAATGGAGAAGAGTGCTGCTGCTCTTATGTTCCTCATTGACAGACAAGGTCACTTACTATTGAAGAGTTCTGTTCAAGTTTATATGAAGCAAAATCCAACGGGGTTGTTATTTGGTAAGGCTACTTCTAAACCAAAAATTCAAAGGTGGGCTTGCAAGCTACAAACTTTTGATATTTCCATAAAGGAGTTACATCAGGTGAAGAGTCCCAGTCTTTATTTACCTTACATTTTCTTTGATCATGAGGATGCAGTAGAAGTTGTTGACTTTGTGGATGCCTTAGCTTATTTGCAGGCAAAGGATGAAGAGCAGGACCAACAGGATTGGCAGCTACCTATAAAGAATTTTCTACAATTCAAGGAAATGCCCTCAGGGTTGACTTCGAGCCAGCAAAGGAGATTTAAAGAAAAATGTAGGCAATTTAAAATGATTAATGATGTTTTATGTAAAGTCAACAGGGATGGACTATTGCTGAGGTGTGTCAATGAGGAAGAATCTGCTCTGATCATTAGAGAAATGCATGAAGGAGTATGTGGAGGCCATTTTGCTGGAGATACTACTGCCAAGAAAATTCTCAGGTCAGGATATTATTGGCCTACAATATTTAAAGATTGTTATACTGCTATAAAATCTTGCCATAAGTGTCAGATATTTGGCAAAAGGATCCTCCTCCCAGCTGCATTAAATCCTATCATTTCTCCAGGGCCCTTCCAAATATGGGGGCTGGATTATATTGGCCCTATTAACCCCTCTTCTGCAGGACAACATCAGCACATTATTGTAGCCACAGATTATTTTACTAAGTGGCAGAAGCAATTCCTTTAAGACAGGCCAATGCTATTACAACAGCAAAGTTTCTACATGAATATATTTGTGCACGGTTTGGTATCCCCCTACAATTGCATTCTGATAGGGGTACTCCATTTGTGAATGAAGTTATTGCTAATCTGTTGACTATTCTTAAGGTCAAACATACTAAGAGCTCCTCCTACTATCCTCAAGGTAATGGTCAAGCAGAAGCTACTAACAAAGTTTTGAAAAGCATTTTGCAGAAAAAAGTGGATGATAATCAAAAGGATTGGCATGTCAAACTGGTGGATGCTCTATGGGCTTATAGAGTCACTATTAAAGCAGCAAAGTATATGGCATTGAAGCTGTGCTTCCAGTAGAACTTGAGCTTCCATCTCTGAGGTTAGCCCATAAGTTGTGTTTGTCTTTTGAATATGCTTTGCAGGAAAGACTGGACACCCTTCTGCATTTAGAAGAATATAGAATGGAAGCTGAGAATGCTAATCTGCTAAAAAAAGCCAAGGATTTGGCTGCTTTCAAAGCTGCTCATAAAATACAAGGGACTTTCAAGACTGGAGAGTTAGTTCTAAAATGGAATAAATCAAGGAAAGACTCGGCTAGTAAGTTTGAAAATCTTTGGGAGGGTCCCTATGAGGTGTTAGAACCTGCAGGCACCAATTCTTATTGGTTAAAGGAATTAACTTCAAAGATGTCACTTCCAAATCCTATCAACACTATTCACCTGAAAAGGTACTGGGATCAGCACATATGCTTGTCCCTTTTTATGCTCTAGAACTTAGATAAGTTAGAATTAAAGATAAATATTAGATAGGTTAGATTTCACTTTGTCTTAAATTTAGAACTAATGTCTTCGTTGAGTTTATGTTTGCAGATTAGCCAGTATGAAGGATGAGCTATCAAACAGCTTCAGGACAAGGATTTTTATTAATTGCCAAGTGTCATTTGCAGGAGCACCCTTCTTCCATCTTCATTCATCTGTCTCATTGTGGTCTTGCCCTCCATTTAGCCATGAATTCCTCATTTTATTTCCCTAAATGTGCACTCTGCAAATTCAGCTTCACCATCATGGCAGAGTTGCAAAGATCAAGATTAATTTGTTTGTATGTTTCCATGACAGGTGCACCCTTTCTCCATCTTTATTCATCTGCCATAAGTGGTCCTGCTATCCATTTAAACTCCTTATTCTTGTTTTCATTCCTAAAAGGAAGCACTCTGCAATTCAGCTTCACCATCATGGCAGAGTTGCATTTTTAAGGATCAGGGAAGCATACATTTTCTTGTTTTGGCGAGATCTCAACTTTTGCACATTCACTTCACCCTCTTACACTCCATTTCTATTATCACCTTACCATATTCACACTTATTCTTGCCTTTTCTTTTCACACATTTTCTTGTTTTACCTCATCTCATACACTCCATTTCTATCACTATCTTATTACTAGAAGAAGTGCCCAGCGTTGCTGGGCTTTTCGTCGGGCATACATTCAAATACCAATAAAAATTGTGGGTTTAAAATTCAAGCATCTAAAAGGGAAAAAATTATCACCATGTGATGTAAAAGCTAAAAGTTATGCCAAGTCCAATAATGCACTGAGTCAATGTTCGATAACTATTAGGCCAAGCCTATGTTCAATATCTATTAGATGTTGGGGGTAAAAGAGTGTAGAGATGTAAAAGGTGGCTTATTGTGCAAATGTGCTCCTTGTATCGCTTGGGATTTCCTATGAAGTCAAGCACGTTGCATATTCTAATAAAACTTTTGAAGGCATAACATCATGAGGTAATTGTGTTTGTATGTTGCATATGGTAATAAAACTTTTGAAGGCATAACATCATAAGGTAATTGTGTTTGTATGTCTCCCCAAAATGTAAGTTTCATTTTGGAATCGGAGATTATTTTAGTGTACGCGCATCCTATATTTATCCCCCATCTATGCATTACCAAGATATAATCTGCTTAGAAGTTTACCAAGTACATATGCCATATCGTATACAATAGTGCCATTTACAGAGGATGCCATTTACAGGGGATGCCAATAGAGCTCCAAATTTTATTTTTAGTCACATAGTTATAGTCACATAGTTAATGTTTGTTGAAAGGCAAAGTCTAGGAGGGATTCAGCTTTAAAAGTTTGACTACCTCCTTTTGATGTGGTTAACGTTTAAAATGCCTAACTTGACATGACGGACTAAGAATTAGGCTCGTCAAAACAAAGTTACATAAGTTGTACAATTTGTAGCACTTACCAATTGGAAACATGTGATGGCCTGTGACTTAGTAAGCTATAACATCCAACAGTTAGAGGCTAGGTGAAAATTTCTCAGATGGTTGTGACGCACAATTCTTGTGCATCGTCTACAAATCATAAACAATTTGACATGCCTATCATAAACAACAATCTACAGCATTTTCTCAATATGATTTATGACATGCGATGGAAAACCCACAGCTTCTATATTGGCCGTGAACTAATGCTTCAAGAGTCAAACAACCCTTGTTCAACCCCTTGCCACCTGAAATAAGGTAGAAAAATAGTGAGGCAAGTGGTACAACCACGTCTTATTGAATTTGCATCACAATTACGTGCACTGGGTTCAAATGCCCATATCAAATGGTGGCATCATGCTCACAAGAAAACTTATGTCCTAGGCTACAATAGATATGATTCTCTTTAACATTTGCATTTATAAGGCACCTATAGGATACGCTAAGTATCATATTAAAATACAAATCAAGCTGAATAACACATCAAGGAGACATAATAGAATTTAGAATGGTCTTATCAGAGATGAATACAACAAAACCAAACTCATGGATGTTGACCACATTTCAATACACAAATTAGTAGGATTTGGCAAAACAAAAAGTACAAAGACAATATTATTCCTAAAAGCCTGGAACAAGGACAAAGTGATTGGAAGGTCAATCATGAGTCTCAAGAAGAAGTATCTTAAATGTTTGCCAACTGAATAGCCATGGCTACAGAAAGATCTCTATTTAAATGAACGGATTCCTGCAACATATCCAATGCACGCAGACATTTTTATTTCCAAAAGCCTCCAACATGGGCAAAGTAGTTGAAGGTCAATCATAAGTAAAAAAAAAAAAACTACCTTAAATGTTCACCAACGGAATTGCTATGGGTGCAGAAAGAATGGTCAAAACCAAGTTATTGTGGAGGCACCAAGGAATCTTTACAAAACATAAGAATTAACAGTGAGAACTAATACCGATAAACAACCCTAATGTAAAAAGTACAACAAAGAGGCATACCATGTACCAAGAAAACAATTTCTTTGTTGACGTATTATGCGCATATTTAACATGTTTGTTCATAGCTATTTCTTCACTTTTACCACCAGACAAGAGATTAAAAAAAAAAATCTGCACATCAAACTTCATCAAGGCATCAAGGGTGCCTTTGATTTAAGAACAGTCAACTCAAATCCTGCCCAGTCATATATAGAAATCTTCAATACAACAGAACTAACATTTGTTTGAAAACAAAGATCTCAAAAATATAATCTTCTTTGGACAATAGCTGGTAGAATAGAAGCATTAAACCAAGTAGTAATTGCAATGTAAGCAGCAAGCCAGCTGATGTATGCCTGGAGCCATACTTAATGCAACAGAGATGTGATAGAAAATAGAAGGTATATACCGTAGACTGCACCTGTCAAAGAATTGTTGGGTGCTGCAGAAGAACAACTATACTGCACCAAAAGAAACAATAACGGTTTAGTACATATCACAACTGAAATAAATGGAGCATTCCATTCCGAAATTCTCATTGGCATTCGAAGACTGCTGCTTGTCAATTTTTTTTTTAAACTAAAATTCTTCCACTGGAAAAGCCATGAATTCTATATTGGCTGTGAACTAAGCTTCAAGAATCAGGCAACCTTGGTTCAAACCCTTGCTATTTGAAAGAAGTTAAACAAAAATAGTGAGGCAAGTCTTATAACCACGTTTTACTGAATCTGCATCTAGATTACGTGCAATGGGCTCAAATGCCCATATGAAATGATGGCACCATGCTTGCAAGAAAGCTATGTCTTAGACTACAACAGATATGATTCTCTTAGCATTTGCACTTATAAGGCTTGCAAGAAACCTATGTCTTAGACTACAACAGATATGATTCTCTTAGCATTTTGCACTTATAAGGTGTCTATAGTAGCTAGATCATTTTGAATTACCATTCAAACTGACGCCGTAATAATACAGCAAGGAGATAAAACAGAATTTAAAATGGTCTTATCACAGAAAAATACAACCAAACCAAACTCAAGGATCTCTAACTACATTTTAATACATAAATCAGTAGGACTTGGCAGAATGATAAATACAAAGACAATATTATTTCCAAAAAGCCTACAACACAGGCAGAGTAGTTGAAGGTCAATCATCAGTCTGAAGAAAAACATAACTTAAATGCTTGCCAACTGAATAGCAGTGGCTACAAAAAGATTTGTATCTAAACGTTATAAATTCCCTGCAACACATTCAATGCATGCAGGCATTATTATTTCAAAAGCCTACGACATGGACAAGGTCAATTGTGCGTGTCAAAAAAGAATACCTTAAACGTTCACCAATGGAATTTCTATGGGTGCAGAAAGAATGGTCAAAACCAGTAAAGTTATTGTGGGGGCACCAAGGAGTCCACAAAACATAGAAATTAACAGTAAACTAATTTCGGATGAACGACTCTAAAGGAGAAAAAAGCTGGGCTTGCAGAACACGATTTCTTTTGAGATGGCAAGTTTCGGATTGATGGAAAATTGTGAGCTTCATAATTTTCACAATCAGCATGATAGCCGAAGAAGATATCCTTGCCAACTCGAAGTCGAGGACATACAAATGTAAGCAACTTATACTTACAGCAAATAAAGAAAAGTCCTATTACATGCAAAAGCATGTGACAGGATTCGCATACCCATGTTCATTTCACGACAAATGGCTAAGAATCTTCTGCAAAAGAATCAAACATGAATGGCCTACTGTAGCCCTTTGGAAGAAACTGCTCTTACCCAGTTTGTCTTTATCCACCTGCTTCACTTGTGCCCCAGTGAACCTGGGATTAAGAACATGCGTCAATTTCATCTAAGGAGCAACTGTTGACCTCATAAACATGAGGAAGGCAATACACATTCTCGGTGTGCAAATTAATGAAAACATGGTGGCCTGCTTCAAAGGCCATGAGTATATGCATGAGATTTTGCGGCCTCTTCCTTGAACATTTCCCACACACTAAAACAAGCACAGACATTCAATTCTTCTAACTTCGATCTCCTGTCTTTTGGCTGCATGGTACTCCTCGTAATAACATGTTCAACAAATTGCATTTGTTCTGCACCAGCTCACTGTTATATATTAAACCCTCTGTTCTTACTAATGAAATAAATGGGATGGACGCCCTATCGCCAAGTTGAGCTGTGCAATAGCAGCATTTATCGAATCCAAAACAGTATGCTGATAAAATAATCTTTCCACATGAGGAATCCAATGTCAAGTTGAGCTGTGCAATAGCAGCATTTATCGAATCCAAAACAGTATGCTGATAAAATAATCTTTCCACATGAGGAATCCAATAGCATCATCGAAGCTAGGTTACTAAGTATAAACATCGGCATAGATGTTGAGGCATATCCAGGACATGGGGTATCTATATCCAAGGGAATCCTACTGTTGCTAAAATTCAGATAGAATGCAAAGCTGCTTAAAGAATGACATTAAGCAACCTGCACACCCATGCAACATCCTCTTTCATGCTTGGAAAAAAGGAACAGCAAGCACTATTGGGTGTAAAGACATGGCAAATGCATTCAGGTCAATTCTTTGCAGGCTCAGCCTCTGACAATGCAGATGAACCTCACATCCATGAATTTGTATGAGATCAAAGTATAAGTCAAGCTTACCTGTGTATGCAGATTAAATTCTGCAGCAAGTACCTCCAGACCCAAGCCAGTACTGTAAAAAACTATCAACTATTTATTCGCTCCAATCTGTGCTGTAAACCTAAAAAAAAATGCTCTCGAATTAATGAGGGTACCTGAATGGAAGAATAGTGTCCGGGCCCTTCCAATAACATACCCGGATCCATGCATTTTCAAGCCTAGACCTTAGCATCATCTTCAAGGTTCACACCAGAGGCTGGTTTAGTCTCAAACTTCTGCAAGTTTTAGGGTGCCGTATGATGAAGCGGTCTAATGAAATCAATTCAATCAAAAGAAAAAAAGAACTGTTAAAAACAAAATGCCAATAAGACCTGATCATGTACGACGGCACAGGATGTTGAGCTATATATTGATGGAGATGTTGCATATGCATCCCGTTGGACACCATGTTATGTTTTTTTTGGATTCCTTCTCAATAATTAACGGAGGGCTTTGAAATGAGGCGATGCTCAGAAAAGGTATCAGCTGCCAAAAAACATGTACATATTTAAGAAGAACAAATTGAATAAGAAAAAAATGCTTAATAGCCAGAGTTTCGAGAGTCACCAGAGATTGAGAAATCGACCTATCAGGTAACCCGGAATCAAGCTCGATGCATCCGCATGAAAAAAACACCTTGCAAAACTGCCATTTTTACCATTCGGACATTCAAAGCGGCGCCCCACAGACAGGACCCATCATATCCCTTGTCGTTGATAACCTATAGCCAAAGTAAAAAACTCAACTCGGCCCTTTTTCTCGCTGATGTGTGGCATAGACAGAGAGATGGCAGAGCGATGGCAGTACCGCATCTCCAATGCTTCCAGAAGACAGAAGAAAGAAAATTGCCAAAATACGTGGGATCGTTGGAAGCCGAATAAACAAATCACAAAATACAAGCATATCGCATCTCACTTCCAGAACACTGACAAGAAAACGTCGTGCCCCAGCCAAAATAGGACACAATAGGGCAGAATCATGTATTCACTGTTGTTTCTGTGTCATGTATTCACTGTTGTTTCTGTGTCTCGTACCATTTTTTTCTCAAAATCGATCAAAAGGCATCCTATCAATCTGGGCTTAAAATAATAACTACCTATTAGACGGCTCAAAATGAAAGTTGTGAAACACAATAAAATCAACGGTCAAGATCGCGCACAAACTATCCTAAAACGGCTTTATAATTATATAAAAAGATAAAAAGATATTCACACTCATTCTCACCCCTCACTCACATCCTCTCACCACCATATTCATCTCTATTCCATCAACACTTGCACTTCACACCCTCTTCCCACCAAAATCCTCACCTAGACACTTTGGTACAAAGTTGAAGACCCCTTATGGCTGAGGGGACCAGCCATTTTCTTGTTTTGGCGAGATGTTGCCTCCAAAGGGCAACATACTAACTGTTGGTTCATGTATTGAAGTAGGTCAAGTTATTGTGGAAGAATTAAATCAAAAAAGAGCTTGGTAGTCAACATTGATGTGAAGGTCAAACAATATCAATCTTCAAAGGTCAACTCCCATGGAAGATGCTCTATCTGAGGTCAGAGGTATTCAAAGGATGCTTTATGAGATTCTGGGTTGTGAAGATTGGAAGATGCTTTTTGAAGTTTGGAAGACAAAGTTTGGAAGACCCCATGGTATTTGATTCCACATCCTAGCCATTTTTTATCTATATTCTTACCCCCATTTCGAAATTTTCCTAGTCATATTTCTCCCATGCCTATATCTCCCCATATTCACTTTTTTGCCAATCACACCATGCTTGCCTAAGTCCTTCTTTTCTAAAGGCCTTTTGTCCACCCCAAAAGATGATCTTCCCATTCCATATCTTTTCTCTCATTTTTTCCCATATTACATCCTTGCAAATGCCCCTCTTACTTCATTTACCAAATGTGCCTAAGTACCCATGCCACCCAAATATCCCCCATGGAATATTCCAGTCATGGTATCAACCTAGTATATTCCCCAAATTATTAGGGTTGCCATAGACCTAAATGACTTCATAATTATTTTTTTGGGTATCTTTTGAACCATGGCCTAGCTTTTCGAAATGGCTAAATACAGCATATTCTTAGTTTATACCTCCAAAAATACGGCCACCGTATCGTGGAATTTCTGGAAAAATACAGTTGAAGAACCCTAAACTTGGAAACTTGCTCGAATCACGCCGGAATTGGGATCTTAAGCTACAAAAACTACCTATTCTTGGATTCCCGCTCATTAGCATCTCATTAAGCCTAAAATTAAGTCCTAAGATGCCGGAATCCTTAAATCTAAATCTATATACCGGGGAAACAATGACAGAAGTTTTTTGAAGGCCCAGACGCATCAAACCTCAACATTGATACATGCTGAGCATGATCTGAAGACGTTTATGAAGTATCTGAGTGTTCCACATTTCGATTTGAGAAAATTGGACTGATATTCTTGTTATGAAATTTCTTTATGACCTCCCGAGATATTTTGATGTTTGATTTATGATCCTAAGACCTTTATTCATATTGTATTACCTTCATATCAATGAAAATTGTCTGCCAAGTATCTAAAAAGTTGACTGTCATGATCTTCTAGTATTTTTGCCTCACAATCATTTTTACAGTAAGAAATTCCATCATTTTTTCTTGCATATGACCGCCTCTTCTTTTTTCTATCACATTTGCACTGCGGTGCACAAAAAGTAAAAAAAAAACCATTTTAAACTCGAGTTATTATTTTTTGCATTCTATCTGACACAATTTTAGAATGTTCTTTACAAAACAGTGCCAAAAAAATAGTTTTCATGATCCAAATTTTGATTTGATTGATGCCCCTCACCTTGGGGACCTATACTCCATCTCTGCTGTGGAATCTCTTCAAAATTCCATTTGCAACTCAAGTTACAAAATTCTCGAGATCGCATGTAGCTTTGATCGATATTGACCAAAAATTGACCCAACTTTGAGATCGAATATCTTGCGGACTAGAACTCGGACTTGGTCAAGATCTTTCCCTTGTTAGCCTATAACTTTTTTCTCAGTACAAGTCATAATGATTTGACCTTTGAAAATCAATCTACCCATAAGAGCCGCATCAATTTGAGTAGGGGATCCATATTCTTGAATTGGGAAAGGTATGAATGCTTGATATTTGAACCTTTTTCTTGAGAAACTCTTGTGTAGACTGATCACCTTAAGTGATCTGGAGGTTCTAACCCCAACTTGAGCATAAACTCAAGTTGGCTTCTTGTGTTTGACTCTCTAGCCAGGTTGAGGGTCAACAGGGTCCTTCCCGTATATGGGGCGTGAAGGATAGGGTCCTCCCCGTAGGCATTGACTAGAGGTGCTTTTCCTATCATGCATTCCTGAATGACCTCTTATCTCTCGAGGTCGTCTACTTCTATGAGACAGAAGTAGACTTTCTAATCTACCTTCCAACTCATCCAAGCGGAACCGCGGTCATGCCTACCTTGACATTACACCATGTCCTAGAGATCACCGTAGTGGTCTCATCATCGGTAACAACGCATGCAACCCATACCAAGCATAGGTTGCATGCGTAGATTAATTAACTACACAAGACATTAATCTACACAAATCGACATGCCTGAGCCGATTTCTTCGGAGATGACCTTGCCGTCCTATTGCTCCATAAACTGTGGGTACTGCTTTATTAGATCCTTCTTAAGTACCCATGTCGCGTCTTCCACCGGCAAGTGTTTCCACTTGACCAAATATTGGAGAAACTCTGATCTCCTTGTTTTATTGAAGGCTTTATCAAGAATCAATTCTGGAACTATTTCCAGCTGCTCTTCTGTCATTTCCAACAACGTTGGGGTGTCCAAGACTTCGTCTGGATTAGGATTATTGTTGCCCCCAAAGGGCAACATGCTAATTGTGATCCATGCATTCAAAACTAGGTCAACTTATCTTGGAATACTAGGTCAAAGTTTGGAAGATTCTTGGTATTCAACATTGATATGAAGGTCAAAAGGTGTTCATTCTTCAAGTCAACAAGTGCTCAAGGCTCAAAACTCACATGAGGTACTTTATTTAAGGTCAAAGTGCTTAGTCAAGAATATGCTCTAGAAGATTCTGGGATAAGAAGTTTGGAAGGCATTTTTTGAAGATTGGAAGTTCAAAGTTTGGAAGACTCCATGGTATTTGATTCCATTCTCTAGCCATTCTCACTCATTTTTATTCTTGCCCCTTGAAATTTCCTAGCCTTCTTTTTCCCTATACTCATACTCCTTTTTTTTCCACTCTATATGATTCCACCCCTATATCCATGTCTCATTCCCATTCCCTTTTATTTAACCATTGTGCCACTTCCCTACCTTATTTGTCAAAGTTTGCCTATCTCAAATCCTTGCCTAGCCATATTTTCCTTTTCTTTGCACACCCTCATGGGACCCCATTGTTCTAGCCTTTCTCATGCCATATTCCTCACCTTGGTGACCACTATTCATTTTCCTTCTTCTACCTTTGCACCTCGTGGCATGTCCTTACTCAAGACTTAAAAGTGCCCTAGAATATTCTATGATTCCATCCCAAGTATGCAAAAGTTCCATGGTCTCTAAAAATTTCCAAGTATTCCTTGCTTTTTTCTATGGAGACCTTTAGAACCATGCTTGAAAATTCCAAAATGCCAAAATACGGATATTCTCAAGATATACTCCTAAAAATACGGAATCGTGATCAGCCATTTTCACTAAAAAATACGCTTTGAGAACCCTAAATCTGAGTTTTTGGCTCGAATCATGCCGGATTTGGTTCCATAGACCTCGCAACCTACTTATTCTTACCTTCCCGCCTGTTAAGAATTGAATGAACCCATAAACTAAGGCTAAGAATGAGGAATCATTAAGAACTAAACTATATGGGAGATTCGGACAGAGTACTTTTCAAGGCCCGAAGTATTCAGATCATACATTGATCATTCTTGAAAGCAAGATCCGGACGATCCTTGAAGTTCTTGAGCTCTCCTCAACTGGATCTGCAAGATTTAGTTGACATTACTTTCAGAAATTACCTTATGACTTTTGATGATTATTTTCTTGTACTTGAGACTATAGTCTCTGATATTTTCCTTAGCAATTATTGCCACAAAAAATTCTACAGAAAAATCCCTGAGTGTTTTTAGCACCTTTGGCCTATCTGCCACCTATCCTTGGGTGTTAAGAAAGCCAAGGGAGTTGGAATCATTCAAAAATACCAAGTATGGTTCAAATTCAAAAAAATTGCTCTCGGGTTTGAGCAGGTTTTTGATCGTATTTTGCCAAATCTAGCTACAAAAAATACCTCTACACATCCAAACGAGGATTTGACTGCTTGCCTCTCTTCCCTAACACCATTGCAACCTATCTGCTTTGGAAATTCTCAAAAAAATGATTGGCAACTCCAAATCTCAATTTCTGATCACTGTTTTCTACATTTGACCTCTATTGACCAAAAATTGACCTCATTTTGAGCTCGAATAACTCATGATTAAGTTTCGACTTGGTCGAGGTTTTTCTTGTTGGCTACCTACAACTTTTTTGACCAAGTCTACAGCATCTGACTCAAAAAATCGATCTGCATCCCAAAACCACAATTGTTTTGGCAAAGGTGCCATTTTCTGGAAATGGGAAAGGTATAGAACTCAAACTTTTTGAACTTATCTTTAGAATTTTCTTGCATAGACTGATCACCTTAAGTGATCTGGAGGTCCTAACCCCAATTTGAGTGAAAACTCGAATTGGTTTCTTGTGGTTGACCTTTAAGCCAGGTTTAGGGTCAACATTTTGGAGGTCCTACCGAGATCTTCCTGGATCTCAGAACTCATGGCTCCAAAGCAAAAATTTCCAGCAGAACCTTCAAGTTTCTCAGCTAGCTTACTTCAAAACATGCCATATCAGTTTGAGTTGAATGTTCCTGTTCTTTTGCCTACCTTTGATTCTAGCATGAGTGCTAACAACTTTTTGAGAATATTCGAAGACTATTACAGGGATTATAGTTTCAAGAAAGGATGCAAGCTTTCAGAATTTGAGAAATGTTTCAAAGATGAGAGTGAAGCTGGTGCTTGGTTAACTTACGAGAAGTTAATGGGTACCACCTCATGGGATGAACTTGTCAAGAAATTCCTGGACAGGTTTGGTAAGTTAGCTTCTCCCAAAGATTTGGTTAATGAATTGCAAAGTTTTTCTATACATGCAGGGGAGAGTGTGAATCAGTACAAAGAAAGATTTAGCACATTTATGAGCAGGTGCCAAAGAGCAGTGTCACAATTCCACACTTTTTTAGTAAGCGCTTTCATCAATGGTGCGGAAAGGAGACCAGATATCCAAAGGAAATTGCTTAAGATCCAAGATCTTTGAAGGATTTGATTCCATATACAAAGTGTTTGCCAAAAACTCTTGATTCGACTCAAATGCTCTCTACCTTGCCACGATAAGCACCATATCTCCCACCATGGCCAAGATCCTTTCTACCCCGATGCCCAGCGATGTACATTATGATCATCACCCTTCCATTCCGGTTTATGCCATACAAAAGAGAAGAAGAAATCTAAGGAGGAGGAAGCTAGTTCTCAAGTTGCGAGAGGTTAAATCGGACCTATCTAAGGTTATTGAGGCTTTAGCGAAATTAACCAAGCAATTAGTTGAGCTCAAAGCTGCAGAAGAGGGTAAAACTTACCACTGAATGTATCCATTGCAATAGGAATACTCATCCATCAGAAATTTGCTATTGGCAAGTGTGTTCCAAATGCAATAGGAAAGGCCACTTTGGAAAAGAATGTCTGTTTGTTCTTTCTTAAAAGAAGTTGGTCATCTTGATGTTAGATGTCTTTGTTAAAGAATACTTTTAGCGAGGAACAAGAAAAGAGGTCAGAACCTAAGACCTACGTGAGATTCTTGAACCAAGTACTTCAATAAGGTTTATTAGAGCCACGAAGCTCCCAAGACTGAAGAAGTTATGGCAAAGGCAAACTAGAAGAATGAATGAAGTCAATACACATGAATCGAGTAGACATCCACGACTAGGTCTCCCTCACCTACAATGGAAACACTGCTCAAGTGATAGCTCCACCTCCACAGCAAAAATTTGGTAAGAAAAACCAGGACCTTGATGAAGTGGATGTCTTGCTCAAAAATTCTAAGGTGAGTGTGGATCTTTTCACATTGTTAAAGATTGCACCCAGCTACAGAAAAAGGGTGCTCCAGCAAACTAGTGGTGAACAATTAAATGCTTGTATAAACTTTTATCGATGCCAGCGATCTTATTCTAGCATGAATGAAGAAGATCCCGGAGCATTTACATGTTATTTGCCCTAGGAGGTTTTACCTTTTCCAATGTATTACTTGATGGGGGATCTCCCCTAAACATCATGCCATATCACATTATGAAGAAGTGTGGTTTTGAGGTGGACAAGAGAGCTTCTATATTGCTAAGATCTTTTTATAATGCTAAAATTACTCCTATTGGTGTGGTGACTAAAGTGCCATTGTCTGAAGGCATAAGCTGTGGCTGCTAACTTTATTGTGGTGGCTTTTGAAGATATAGGAGATGAATCGATATTTATGACCTACTCTTAGGGAGGAGATGGTTGGCTCTTTGATGGATGCTAGGCGGTTTGGTCTCAAGGGGAGATGTACCATCTCCAATGACTCTCAAAAGCTGCTACTATTTACAACCAAGAAGGCTCCTATGACTCCAAAGAAGAGGTAAACTTTATTAAAGAAATGCTAATTGAGGAGCCTTTGGGATCTTACAGGTTAAAAAACACAAGACCAAGAAAATATGAAATGGTTCCCCTTATTATGGAGTGTGCACTTCCCAGCAAACAAGGACCAACAGGTTTTTTATGGTTTGATGGAGGTATTTCTAAAAAACTAAATATTGCATCATCTGCTGCTATTTTGAAAGATTCTTCTCACAAACTCTTAGCTAAGGTAGGAAGAATTTTTCCTCAAGTCACTTCTAATGTGGCAGAATATAAAGCTTTGATTGCAGGTCTTCAAGAAGCCAAAGCTATGGATATTGCCAATATCCATATTTATGGTGATTCACAATTAATTTGCAAACAAATTTCAGGAGATTATCAAACAAAGAATACAGATATGGAGCTTTTGAAGAATCAGGCAATGGGAGTGCTCTCAAGTTTTGCTTCATGGAGGATCACTCATATCCCAAGAGAAAAATTTTTTGAGGCTGATGCCCTGTGTAGGGAAACTCTCATGTCACATTTGACTGAGGGAGCTATTCCTGAAGATGACCTTGATGACAATGAAGTAAAAGCACTCTGTCCTATTCTGACCATTGATGCATCAAAGAAAAGAGATACTGAAGAGATTGTGATCACAAAAAATGGTACACCTAGAACTCTGTTTGTTGGAGATCTGATTGAATATCAAAACAGGGAGAGCATACAAATGTTTTTTGAAGAAAGAAAAGATGTATTTGCTTGGGATTTTCGAACTATCGGGGTATCAAAGCGAGGTATGCCAATTTGAAATTAAAATCAAGGAAGGTTGTAAACATGTTTTTCAAAAATTAAGGAGGATTAATGCTTCACTTATGGGATTAATAAAGGATGAATTGAATAAGATGTTAGATGCAGGTGTGATTATTGAAATCATTAATCCAGAATGGGTATCTTGCATTGTTCCTGTGGAGAAGAAGAGTGGTGCCTTAAGAATTTGCATTGATTACCGAGATCTCAACAAAGCCACCATCAAGGATTGTTACCCTTTGCCTTTTTTAGAAGAGATCCTATATCTTTGTAGCGAGGTAAGGAAGTGTATTCATTTTTGGATGGATTCTCGGGATTCAATCGGATCAGCATCAAAGAAGAAGACCAGCCAAAAACTTCTTTTATCACTCCAGGGGTACATATGCTATGAAAAGAATGCCTTTTGGTTTGATGAATGCTCAGCTACTTTCCAAAGGGCAATGGATGTTATTTTCAAATCCATGTCCTTTGAAGAGTTAGGGTGTACTTAGATGACCTTTGCTTAGGCTCTCATCCATCTAATCATGTGGAGCTACTTGCAAAAATTTGTTCTTTGTGCGAGGAGTTAGGAGTCAATCTAAATCCAAAGAAATGCATCTTTTTTGCATCAAAAGGACAACTCTTAGGGCATGAAGTATCCAACCAAGGCATTCAAGTTGCTCAAGACAAGATTGAAGCTCTCAAAAAATTAGCACCTCCCAAGAATCTGAAACAGGTCAAAAGTTTTGTTGGTATGACAAGTTTTCTCAGAATGTATATTCCTAATTTTGCTCATATTTTGAGTCCCATTTCTAGGTTGACAAGGGTAGGTAAGTTTTCCAAGTCTGAAAGTAAGCATATACCTATCACATGGACTTCAGAATGCCAAGAGGCTTTTGACTTCCTCATTCTATCCATATGTGAAGCCACACTTTTGAGAAAACCAGATTTGGATATGCCATTTGAAGTTTATATTACTGTTACTAAAAAAGCTATAGGGTTAGCCATTTTGCAGGATAAGCACACCATAGTGTTTGCAAGTAAACAATGGTATGCTCTAGAGGAGAGATATACCAGAATGGAAAAAAGTGCTGCTGCCCTCATGTTTCTTATCAATAGGCAAGGACACTTGCTTCTGAAGAGTCAAGTCCAAGTCTACATGAAGCAAAATCCAATGGGACTACTGTTTGGTAAGGCAACCAGTAAGCCAAAAATCCAAAGATGGGCTTGTAAGTTGCAAAGCTATGATATTTCTGTAAAAGAATTACATTTGGTACGAAGTCCTAGTCTTTATTTGCCTTATATATTTTTTGACCATGAAGATGAGTTGGATACTGCTGACATTTCACTTGCAGTAGCTCATGTAGAGGTAACTCCAGAGGATCAAGCTGATGGTGGTTGGCAACAACCTATTAGAGACTTCTTACAACATGGAATCATCTCTTCAAGCTTCACTTCAAACCAAAAAAGGAGACTCAAGGATAAATGCAGGCAATTCAAGATGATAGACAATGTTTTGTGCAAAGTCAACCGAGATGGAGTCTTGTTGAGGTGTGTAAATGAAAGTGAGTCTGCTCTAATCATCAGGGAAATGCACAAAGGTATTTGTGGAGGGCATTTTCTTTGGTGATACTACAAAAAAAAAGATTTTCGGGGGCTGGATACTATTGGCCCTCTTTGTTTTTAAAGATTGTTATGATATTATAAAGACTTGCCATCAATGCCAAATCTTTAGCAAAAGAATTTTACTTCCGGTGCCCTTAATCCCATCATATCTTGAGGGACCCTTTCAAATTTGGGGATTAGATTATATTGGCCCTATTAATCCTTCTTTACAGGTCAACATCAACATATCATTGTGGCCACAGTTATTTCACTAAATGGGCGAAGCTATACCCTTTGAGACGGGCCAATCTTTGCCACAAGCGCCGATTTTTACATGAGTATGTTTGTTCGGGTTTGGTATTCCTTTTAGTTGCATTACGATAGGGGCACGCCTTTTGTTAATGAAGTTATTGCTAACTTGTTGAACATCTTGAAGGTCAAGCATACCAAAAGCTCCTCATATTATCCCCAAGGTAATGGACAATTTGAAGCCACTAATAAAGTGTTGAAAAATATCTTGCTTGAGAAGGCGGTTGAGATCAACAAAGAGATTGGCATGTCAAAATAGTGGATGCACTTTGGGCTTATAGAGTCACTATCAAAACAGCTACAAATCATACACCTTTCAATTTGGTTTATGGCATAGAAGCGGTTCTACCGGTAGAACTTGAATTACCTTCCTTGAGATTAGCTCACAAATTGTGCTTACCTTTTTGAACATGCCTTACGGGAAAAGGCTGGATGCCTGTTACATTTGGATGAGTCTGAGAATGGAAGCTGAGAACACAAACTTGCTGAAAAAGGCTAAAGATAAATTTGCATTCAAGGCTGCACACAAAAATACAAGGCACCTTTAAGAAGGAGAGCTTGTTCTCAAATGGAACAAGTCAAAGGAGGATTCGGTGGCAAATTTGATAACATTTGGGAAGGGCCCTTTGTAGTGTTGGATCCTACTGAGGCACTAATTCTTATTGGTTCTGAGGAGGTTTTGCCAGAATGCCTTTGCCAAATCCTATCAATATCTTGCACCTGAAAAGGTATTGGGACCAGCATGCTTGCTTGTCCCTCTTCTTTCATTAAAAGGTTTAGAGATTTTTAGTAGGTTTAGAGTAGTTAAATCAGTTTGATTTTTAAGCACAGTTTGACTTTGAGCATATTACTCTAATAGAATTGGTTTCATGTTTATAGGTTGATCTGATCAAACAATAGTATAAATGATCTCAAGAACAGGGTTGATACTAATGATTACCAAGTGTCATATGCAGGAGCATCCTTCTTCCATTTTTTCACCTGTCTCTAAGCATTCCTACCATCCATCTAGCCTTTTATTCTTGTTTTTCCAATACCTTAATAGCACTCTGCAAAATCACCTTCACCATCATAGCAGAGTTGCAAGGATTTGAGACTAATTGGTTTATGTGTTTCCATGACAGGTGCACCCTTCCTCCATATTTTTTCATCTGTCTTAAGTAGCCCTACCTTCCATTTGGACTCCTTATTCTATTCTCATTCCCTAAAGAGGAAAAGCACTCTACAATTCATCTTTACCATCACAGCAGAGTTGCACTTGTTGAAGACCAGGAAGGAGACATACATTTTCTTGTTTTGGCGAAGTTTCAAACACTTTCACACTCACTTCATCCCCATTTCATCATTACTTTGTCATATACACACTCACTTTTATCTCCTCTCACTTATTATATTCCATTCACCATCATTCCATCACCATCTTGTCATTTTCATATTCACTTTTGCCTTCTCTCATTTACCATACTCCATTCACATTATCACATTTCCTCAACATTTACATTTCACACTCTTATAGACACCTTGGTACAAGTTGAAGACCCCTCTAGTTATTCATTTTTTACATTATATGGCTGAGGGGACCAGCCTTTTTCTTGTTTTGGCGAGATGTTGCCCCAAAAGGGCAACATGCTAGTGTGATCCATGCATTTCAAACCTAGGTCAACTTATCTTGGAATACTAGGTCAAAGTTTGGAAGTTTCTTGGTATTCAACATTGATATGAAGGTCAGAAGGTGTTCATTCTTCAAGTCAACAAGTGCTCAAGGCTCAAAACTCACATGAGGTACTTTATTTAAGGTCAAGTGCTTAGTCAAGAATATGCTCTAGAAGATTCTGGGTTAAGAAGTTTGGAAGGCATTTTTTTGAAGATTGGAAGTTCAAAGTTTGGAAGACTCCATGGTATTTGATTCCATTCTCTAGCCATTCTCACTCATTTTTATTCTTGCCCTTGAAATTTCCTAGCCTTCTTTTTCCCTATATACTCATACTTTTTTTTTCCACTCTATATTCCATGTCTCATTCCCATTCCCTTTTATTTAACCATTGTGCCACTTCCCTACCTTATTTGTCAAAGTTTGCCTATCTCAAATCCTTGCCTTAGCCATATTTTCCTTTTCTTTGCACACCCTCATGGGACCCCATTGTTCTAGCCTTTCTCATGCCATAATTCCTCACCTTGGTGACCACTATTCATTTTCCTTCTTCTACCTTTGCACCTCATGGCATGTCCTTACTCAAGACTTAAAAGTGCCCTAGAATATTCTATGATTCCATCCCCAAGTATGCAAAAGTTCCATGGTCTCTAAAATTTCCAAGTATTCCTTGCTTTTTCTATGGAGACCTTTAGAACCATGCTTGAAAATTCAAAATGCCAAAATCTGGCATATTAGAAGATATACTCCTAAAAATACGGAATCGTATCAGCGCCATTTTCACGAAAAAAATATTTCGAGAAGGGCTTGGAATCTGTGGGGGGCTTTGGGAAGATAGTCTTGGGAGAGATGGGAGTTTGCAAGCAGTATCTCGAGAGAGGCAAGAAGCATCCGTTATCACAGTACATCTTGGGAAGGCGCCATTGTATGGAGCTCCAGCGCCATTTGGGAGCTTTGCATTTGGATCGGAAGAGTTAGGTTGGGGTTTTTGAGATTCTTCACGAGGCCATAGCCGGCTATCTTCCTGAGCCATAGCCGGCCTTCCTTTTCGGTCCTTGTTGCTCAAATGGATAAAGACAAATTAATCCGCGATTCCGGTATTGGCGGATGAAGATTGAGCGGAGGAACCAACGACCCGGGTGGCGGCAAAGCCCCTAACATGGATCTGCGGCCCTACAAAAGCGAGGGAAAAGGGCATGGGCATTCATCGGCAAAAAGGGCATGGGTTACGCAAATCCGGCTTTCAATCCGGTTTTCAATCGGGTCTTTGGATTACGTGTTTTGGAGTGCGTGGGGCAAGATGCATAGAGCGGGAATTAGAAAGCGAGGAGGAATTAGGGGCGGAAGCGAGGGAGGAATTAGTGGATTCGGCGGATCTTGGGAAAGCGAGAGTGAAGAGAGCGGATTTGGCGGTGCATTTGTTTCTTGCAGGCCCTCCCATTAACGAGATGTTTCATCGTTATGCCCTTCTTTGCATCTTCCGTTGTCTCGAATGTCCCTAGCCATACCCTCGTTTTCTGTCACATTTTTTTCACATACCACTGTTAATCATACGCATTTTTTTACGAGATCCCATGGTTAATCCGGCATTTTTACGCCTTCATCCACATTTTACATATCATCTCCATTCGGTTACATTTTGCATAGAACACATACATCTTGCATCTTTGCTTCTGTTCAATCGGGTTTTTTTTTTTTTTTTTGGGCTCCCGGAGTCCCGGTTTTATCTTGTTCTTGCTTGAAAATACCCTGTTCCTTGTTTTTTTTCTTGCTTTAAAGTGGCCATGGCATTGCCAATATTGGCAAGGGGTTCAAATCCCCATCCATAAAAATTCTGGGGGCAGTGCATAGAATAACAATGGACGGGCACACAAAAATGGAGTAGCACAACTTTATTATTTTCTTCCAATTCAATCCACCACCTTTGCTTTTGCAAGCAAATGTAGCAAGCAAATTAAGTTATACTTTGAGAATCTGCCGCTCATCTGCAGGAAATTGAAAATGGCAAACATTGGGCTTCTCCAGGTGATTCCTTCCCGAAGAATAGTATGCGGTGATTCCATCTGACGGAATAGCAATGTTGTGATTATGTCTGGTGGGATACGTGAAGTGGTGATTCCATCTCGCGGAATCGAGGGGCGTTAAATGATTCCATCTGGCGGAATAGCATGGTTGTGATTAAGTGTAAAGCGAATAACAAGGTGGTTCGTGATTCCTTGGGGGAATACATTTTTGGGGGTGATTAAAGATGCGGTGGAATAACTTGGGGAGATTCCATCGCAAGGGAGAATTATGGGTGTGATACCACCAGGAAGGTATATATTGCACGAAAGTAACCTGTCGGTAGGGCGAAAGCAGGGGCCTGCAGTGCGGATAGCGGGGTTTGCGAGCTTGGTGATTGCGGGAGGGAATATCTTGCGATGGAATCACAATAAGCTGGGGTAAGAATATTTTCACCGTCGGGGAACCATATGGATTTTTAAGCTGAAAAGGCGTCATTTTAGTGGCGCTAATAAATCTCTTAGCTATGGAAAGTGGTATTTAATATCAAATCTATTAAAACCTTAGCTAAAGGAGCCTTAGTTAGATAATGTTTGGAGGGCTGCCGTATGAGACAAGGGCACGCCATCAATGTGACATAATTATGGAGTTAGCTAATTTGATTTCGGATAAATTGCGGCCATGGGCAACCAAACAAAGGAAATGTCATCGAGAAAAACATCCCTCCATCTTTTTATTTTCAAACAATTTGTTGTTTTTTGATTGCTATGTTGGTTTTGAGAGTCACTATACCAAGGGATTTTAGGACATTCTAGAATGCCCTGGACCTTTGGGCCTTAATGTTCTAGTGTGTTCGATAGGGCCCTAGAACATTGTCTCTTTCTTGTTGCACAACAAATCTTTGCACAAAGATCACACTTGATATTTAATGGTTTTATGATAAGATCGGCGGTTCATTTCATGCGGTTATTTGTGCCCATGGGCTGGCCTTATTTGCTACAATAGGAGCCATGATAATTTGTTATCATGCCATTTAATGCATTTGATTTTAGCAAACAAGCTGAGCTCTAACGTAATAATGGCAAACCTCAAATTTTGGATTCACTGCGGTTTTTTCTTTCTACAGTCTGCATGTTCCTTCTTTCCACAGTCCGCCTATTACATGCAGGTATACATACTTTTGCAATGTGCATCTTAGAAGTTTAACAGATTAATTTTACTTTGGCTTAAATTGCAATCACTATTCACATTTTGAGTATGTATTGAAACCGAAGCTAAACCTCCAACTGCGCAGGAGCAGAGCAAACTGGCTCAGTCAAGAGGCTTCGCTGGAATTTGAAGATTTGATCAGAATGTTTTAAGCCCGACCGGTATAGTAATTTTTGATCCTTATTCCCAATTGTGAGCTCAAGCTGCTTTGCTCTAATTTGCAGGTCTGATACTAGTTTTAGATGCTACAATTTGCTTTTAAATATCCATCCAAATGGTCACACAACAGTGGGATACACAACATTGGATTTGCAACTCCATTTGGAGTTACAATCTGCACATTTTTGTTGCAGCCATCGCCAAACAATAGGCATTCATGTTGTTTCCACATCAATCATAACAGGTCCATAGGTCAGCTTTAGCATATAGTTGTTATGTCTAGCAATTAATAATTAATAAGGAAGATGAAATCTCTGGTAAAGTGAGAAATTGTTAGGTAGTTGAGTTATGATGTGGTGCTATATATGATGTTATAGCGTTAAGCAAATGAGAAGTAAATCTTGGTTTGGCAACAATAGGTATTCCATGATAAGAGGACACTAGTCTATAAAATACAAAGGTGGAATTGCAAAACAGGGAACATGCTAAAACATTGCATGTGGAAATGTGGGATTGTTGCATATGGAAGCAGGGGAACACATTGCATATAGAAACAGAGTACAATTGAAAGAATTTTTTATAGGAGGATATATATATATATATCACAAGGGGGGTGTTGTTGTCATAATGGGGCATGAACATTGGTTGTTTTAAAAGGGTATGCGCATATGGAATGGGGTACAAATGAAGAAATTTTTAAGTAAGGGGATATCAAATTACAAAATCACAAAAGGGGGATTGTTAAGGAAAAGGGGTATGAATAGTGGTTGCAAGAAATGGGGTACGAATATTGCATATGTAGAAATGGGGTACAAATTAAGAAAGTTTTGAGTAAGGGGATATGAAACTACAAAATTATAAAAGGGGGATTGTTGAGGAAAGGGGTATGAATATTGGTTGCAAGACATGGGGTACGAATATTGCATATGTCGAAATGGGGTACAAATATAGAAATATTCAAGTAAGGGGATATTAAACTACAAAATCACAAAGGAAGGAAGGAAGGAAGGAAGGAAGGAAGGGAGATTGTTGTTAGAAAAGGATATGAACATTAATTGTAAGAAATGGGGTATGAACATTGCATATGGCAATGGGGGATATAAAAAAAACTTCAAATAAGAGGATACTAATCTATAAAATCACAGAGGGGGGAATGTGGTCAAATATCCCGTTTCTGAAAATCATTGCTATTCCACGAAAAGGGGGGTTTTGAGGGGGTTTTTACGGGGGATTTTAAGGAGGATGTGGTCATCATTTTTTATGTGATCCACAGCATCACCAAAATGCCAAATGTCATCCACATCATCATCAAAGTACATCCACCTTACCGTACACGTGTCACCCACCTTATCACCACATTACAAAAAGTTTTGACTAGAGAAAAGTTCTTTTGCCATCTTGCTTGCCACATCATCATCCCATTGTGCCATGTCATCACCTATTTGCCACATCATCAAATTTGGCCCATTTTTGTACCAAAAATCAAGATTCTCCTTTTGCAAAAAGATTCTTCAATCATGAAGAGCATCAAAAAAAATTCCATGCGGAAAAAAGAATTTTCCAAAAAGACCTTGTTATGACCTTCAAATTTCATTTCTTGTGAACCGTGCCATATTTGAAAAGATAAAAAAAATTCCTATCTACCCCCTCCCTTGGCCTAGTCAGTCATTTCCTCCCATCATCCCGGGTGTGGGGTGGCAACGGGCCAGAACCCACATGGAGGCAGCACGTAATTTTATAATTCCACTTGGATTGTTTGTTATATGACATGGGCTTCCCATTTGAATTTGGCATGTGGAATATTTCAACGAATTTTCAAGAACCCTAATCCGGGTCCGGCCAAGATCCGACCTTTTTGGCTCAATCGTAGGTTAATCATTATTATTTTGGCCCGATTTATCCTCCTACATGTTAAGAAACAAAAATTTAAGATAAAAGACAAACAAAAAATGGGTTTTGCCAAGAACAAATTAGAGCAGGGGATTTTGAAAAGGGAATTTTGGGTTCAGAAGAATTTTTGAGGACTTTGGGCGACGAAATCGACTGGATTACCTTTGATGCATGCCGGATTGATCTCTAAATGCTTGAATCTGCCTTCCTTGCTTTAAAAACTTGGATTATTGAGGCAAAATCATTGAAGATTCTTATTTTATTTGCATTTGAACACCGTGCCCAAGACTTGAAAGCTTGGGATCAACCAAATTCGGTTGTATGATGTTACGATTCAATGAAAATCCACAACTTGGTAATAACTATGCAATTTCTACATGCTAAGATAACTAAAAGAGAAAAAAAATTGCTAAGAGAAAAAGCTAAGGTAAAACAATTTGAGTTCTTTTCTTCCGGAAGTTCATTTGAGTACATTTGCATCATTAGATGTTGTAATATTACACAAAAAAAAAAAAAAACTAGTATTTATCAGATTTGCATATGTTATCATTAGTTCGTCAAAATAAAATCGCATTAGCTAATAGTAGAGACTCGGGCTTGTACACACATCTTTGCATGTAGGAAAGACATCCTTCGAGAATATTCAGAAAATACTTAAAAAAGGGTAAAGATTTAGAGAATTTTGAGGGATCAAAGTTCATGGCATCTTTTTTATGCAAAACATACTCTTTTGGGGCAAATCAGTACTGTTTGCACATAAAACTCTTGATGCACTTCACTTTTCGGATCATCGAGTTGTCGGGAAGTATCGAGAGGTAATAACAGGTCGATCAAACTCAATTTACAAACATTTGCTTCTTTGGTTCTTGCATTCTGACAGTATTATTTCCAAAAATCTAATTTTCTGAGCATATTTGCATGATTTTTCGGCAAACAACTTGATGCACCTTGCATGCAGTCTGTCAGAGATAGTACAAAGTGTCAGAATTGAAAAAGGTTGTGTATCTTTTCATGTACAAATTTTGGCTTGCTGCGAGGGGTATTGACCAAATTTTGACTTGGTTAGGATTGCAAATACGTTCAGATATGGGGACTCTCATCTGATTTCTAGGCAAGCTTCAGGAGAATATCAAACCAAAAATGCAGGCATGAAAGCCTTGAAGAATCAGGCTATGGGTGTACTTTCAAGCTTTGCCTCATGGGAGATCACTCACATTCCAAGAGACACAATTGGAAGGCTGATGCTTTGTGCAGGGATACTTGATGTCACACCTATCTGTGGGAGCTATCCTAGAAGAAGAGCTTGAAGAAAAGAGGCCAAAGCATTATGCCCTATTACGGTCATAAATGCATTGGAAGAGGAACAAACTCGAGAGAGTACCACCACAAAAAAGGGTAAATAAAGAACGTTATTTGTAGATCTATTTGATACTCAAGACCAAGAGGAGATTACAAGTTTTTTTGAGAATAGAGGAGATGTCTTTGCTTGGAATTATTCAGAATTCAACGGCATTAAAGAAGAGGTATGTCAATTTGATATTAGGATAAAGAAGAATGCAAACCTGGTTTTCAAAAATTGAGAAGGATCAATGCCTCACTTATGGGATTAATCAAAGAAGAGTTGCATAAGTTGTTGGATGCATGTGTCATAATAGAGATCATCAACCTTGAACGGGTGTCTTATATTGTACCAGTAGAGAAAAAGAGTGGAGCCTTGAGAATCTGTATAGATTGTAGGGATTTCAATAAAGGTATCATTAAGGGTTGCTACCCTTTGCCATTTCTAGAGGAAATTTTATATGTTGTGGCGGAAAAGTTATGTATTCATTTTTGGATGTTTTTTCGGATTTTAACCAGATAAGCATTAAGGAGGAAGATCAGCCAAAAACTTATTTTATCACTCCTTGAGGCACTTATGCCATAAAAAGATGCCTTTTGGTTTGATGAATGCATCAGTCACTTTCGAAAGAGCTATGGATGTTATTTTCAGTTCCATGTCAGCCAAGGAATTCAGAGTGTTCTTGGATGATTTATGCTTAGGTTCTTGCTTCATTAACCATTTGGAATTGCTCGAGAAGGTTTGCTCTTTATGGAGAAATTCTGCAGTCAATCTTAATCCTAAGAAAAGCATATTCTTTGCATCCAAAGGGCAGTTGCTAGAACATGAAGTATTGAACAAAGGAATCCATCCATTGCTTGTTTTTATTTGACTCGGCCCATTCTGTGGTTCGTATTTCTATCACTTTGCTATACCATTTGGCATTCCACTACTTAGCATAATGGTTCTGTAATTGTTTGGAGTGAGTGGGTCGGCCTCTTTTAGTAGAGGAATTACCTTATTGCACTGCCAGCTTGCTGGGAGTCCCTCCTTGAGTACTGCGTTGAATATCCTATCTATGGCTGACACTAGGCTTTGCCCTCCTGCTTTGAATATGTCAGTCGCAAACCCTAGAAGGTCCAGTCCTTATTGTTGCTTAACTGGTAAAATGCTCTTTCTATTTCCTCTGTTGTGAATGTTTCCTCAATGTGTCCCTTCGAAACAATTATCCGGTCTGTTCCTGCCCTGTACAACTTGTTCAAATGCTCTTTCCATATTCTTTGGTCAATTATTCTAGTACCATTCTACGTCCTCTTAACCACTTTCTAGAAGTCTCTTGGATGTTTCTTTATCTGGCATACTTTCCTTTCGTACTTGATGTATACCCCATCAAATTCTTTGTATCTCTCAGTTCCTTTCCATAAATTTGCCTCCTTTCTTGCTTTCACACATTTCTGATCGTACGACTTCGGCCTTCTTAGTCTGTTCCTCTGATTCTCTGTTCCTTTTGGTTTTGATCATACATTAAAGTGCATGCATTTGTCAGAATCTCGTCCAGCATATCGTAGAGTCTCTCCCTTTCCAATCGGCCTTTGTTATTATGGTTTCCACAGTGTCCCTGAATTCTTCCATCTTATTTGAGTTAGTTTATACCATATTTTCATATCATCGTTTACATTCTGTTGTCGTGGTACTTGGATTATGACCATAATTCTGATCGGCTTATGCGTCTTCCTTGCTCCTACTAGCCACTCTAATAATTTAATGTTCCTGATTGTTTCCTTGCATTGTGGGTCTACTATAACATAATCCACTATACTTTTTCTTGCATATGTTTGGCATGCGTATCCTCCCGAACCTCTCCATTTCCTAACTACCATTCACTATTATCATTTCTGCCCCTGTGCACACGTCTACTAACATTCTCCCACAATGCGCCTATTTTTTAAACAATCCAATATACTCTTCAACAATCCCTTCATCCACTTCTGTTGGTGTTATTATCTTAGTCTTATTAATCGTATTTATTTGCACTACAATGTTTTCTCCTTCTGACCCTGCTTCTACTATCTTGCTATCTAAAATTATGCTTTATAGTATATAACATGCTACCCCTGTTGTGCCTCTCTCTCTCATCTCCTTTTTCCATTTCCAAGCCGTCATAAGAGTGTACCCTTCTATCTCCGGCAACCTCTTCTCCTGCTATTCCCATGTCTCTGCAAGGTAGACTACTTCATCCCCTTCAAACATTGATAGACCCTCACCGCCATTTCCAAGGGTAGCTGCTACAGTTCCAGTATCTCACTTTAAGTTCCTGATTTCCCTGCATTTGCCCTTGCTTCCTGTTGAAGGTGTTCCTGGAAAACCTTCAACCTCAATGGTTTATCCAGGTTGCTTAAGGCAACCACTCTGTGCAAGGAAATATCAATAACAAAGCCTGAATACAAGATTAGTACTGCTTTCCCAAATCAGAAAAAACGACTGTTGTTCATGAAGGAAAATCCCTATCAGATATAAGCTTGAATGGGATGCCAAATCTTGCATAAATTTTCTGATGGAGGAATCTAGCAGTAGTAATGTTGACTACCAAGCTCTTCAAACTTTGACCTAGCTAGTCTTAAAGCATAGACCAAATAATTAGTATGTTGCCCTTTGGGGGCAACAAGTAATCGAGGTGTTTGGCTATTTTAAAACTATAAAAATTCGATAGTCATTGAGATTTCCCCTTCAAGCCCGCCTTTTAAAAATCCATAGATCCCAAACTGCTCATTAAAAAATCTGAGATTTTGTCATGTGCATACCTTCCTATACATCTTGCCTTGGTCCAAGTTTCATTAATTTAGGCTCTTTCTATCTCAAGTTTCTGATTCCCAAAGTTGGATGTCCCAAAATTGTCAAATTTTTACGATCACGCTCATTGAACATTGTTTGTTTCAAGTCCGATCGCTTAAGAATCCATAGTAACCTAAGGAAGTATCCAGAAATCTTGAAATTAAATTCGGTAATGTCGTGCTACTCTTCTCTCACCATTCCAAGTTTGAAAATATTTCCTTTGCATGGATCTCAAGATATGGATGGATATGCAAACTTGGCATTTCAAAATTGTCAAAATTTAGGAGACAATTGAACTTTTTGCAGTTTGCTCCATTCTAATCCATCTTTTGCTTTGAGGATTGATCACCCTAAGTGATCTGGAGGTCCTGACCAATCCTATGATAGGCACTTTCATGAGGTTGGCTTGATAGCCAGGATTTAAGTCAACATTCTGGAGGTCCCACGGAGATCCTTTCTTGGTAGAGTTTCTTGTGGCTATTGGGAAACTAATGTATATTCCTGAAGTTTAGCATGTTCTTGATGGTCTTTGAGCATCTAAAGTTTTGATAATATGATGGAGCAAGCTGCTCAAGGAGAAAAGGTTGCAGGAGCCCCAATTCCCATACAAGTTGACGTGCTTTCCAATTTCAACGCCTTTATCATGGTCTTGAAGAACCTAAGCTTTATCTCCGTAGATTTGAAGATTATTTTGTTGATTATGATAAGAGAAGAGGAGAAGTTGTTGTATTTGGAAAGTCCATGAAGGATGAAGCAAGCCATTGGTTAGACTACTAAAAGAGTTGCAAAGTGCATGAATGGGATGAACTTAAAAGGAACTTGATCAAGAGAATTGGGAACATCACACAAGAGAGAAGGCAACTCAACAGGTTGCCAACAATTGTCTTGAAGAAAAATGAATGGAAAGATTCTATGCTTACATGCTCAAGGGCAAAAGGCCGAAGTAGAATGGCCTATTCTTCATTTGCTTGTTTACTTTATGTATGGTTTACGATCACATTTCAAAGTTTAGAAGAAAATGCTCAAATGCTTTCATAGAGATATGTTCCATTCTATACAAAAAGCTTGAAAAAGCCATGGAAATAGATGATCTTTTGATATATCTTTCAAAGCTTGATGTTTATGAGCAGCCTCTTCACACTAACTCTCTCATATGTGAAAGAAAGATGAGCTCAAATCAAAGGAAAACCTTGGAGGAGAAAATGGAAGAAGATGAGGTATGCTTAGATGCTAGTATGTCTCTCTTTTCTTGCAATCATGAAAACTTATAGCAAAAATCAGTGATGACAATAAGTAAATCAGGACTTGAATACCATTTTCGAATCTGATTTGGAGGAGTTAGAGCATGTTAGCAGTCATATTAATCCAAGATTTGCATGTTTTGAAGATGGCTCGCATAAGACCAACTACAACAACTTGAAGAATGCACATGTATCAGAGGTTTTGGATGCTAATGGGGTAAGTTTTATCACATCCCACATGGTTGAAAACTTTGAGCATGTTCTTGCATGATGTTATTGAGTTTGAGTTTGAGCAGCGAAGTAGTTTTGTCATGATAAAGAGAATGATAGATGCATGAGCAGCCCTGAGTTTGAGACTTTTCATGCATGTGAAGAATTTTTGGATGATGAAGAACCATTATTGTGTGAATTAGAAGTGGAAGACATGGATATTTTTGCATTTGAGCACTCTAGGGATATGTTACATGCCCTTGAATCTAGTGATAGTTGTGGCAACAACCCTCTCTATGAGATATCTTGATTCATGCATACTAGCTGAAAAGATAGGTGAGTATGGTCTTTACATGCCTCAAATAGAAGCTTGCTTCCATTGATGATTTAGTGCCAAACTCTGAGCTAGAATTGTTAGTTTTTGATGATTTGATGAATGAAGTATGTGTAGAATGGATTAATACGAGTTTTTAGCTTTGTAACAGTCCCAAAAGTCGAGAATCATGGAAAATCAGTCCCTTGCATGTTTGAGCATGGAAGTGTAAAGAATTTGAGTAAATTTGAGCATGACTATGTGAAGAACAATCGAGAAATTAGACATGTCTGAGTTCCTTATCTCGGTGTGCGGTGGATAAGGATGTTCATAAGGTTTTTCATCATCATTGAGATTAGTAAGTTGGCTGGAACATTCCATTTCAATAGGTATTATTATGTCACATCGATTTGCCTCTATTATATGATTCTAAAGTCATTTTTGAGTAGGTCATTGGCTTGTGGCATGTTCTTTGTACTTGTTCTCGATGATATTACATGTTATCGACATCCTACCATTTGGAGGATGCATATCACTGAGGGTTGGAATTGGGCTGAAGCATGCACCGGTCAAAAATGTAGTCAAGCATGGTTTGGTGAGGCGATCGCTCCATTTGGGCAACATGGAAGCATTACACTTGTACAATTACATTTTGTAGATGCCAATTTGACACTTTTTATCAAGCTTGACCTAAGTGCCAAGAGACATGCCTGTAGTACCTGTCGTGATGAGCAAGATATCAAGCAAGTCTCCTCTAGTACTCAGCTAGGCGGAGAAGATGGACGGTCTCAAGCAGTTGGACATTTTAGCAACTTAGCATCATTCTTTCTCTGTAGTACTTACCCACCTGGCGGATTGCAACATGTATGGGCTAGGGCTTGATCTGATAGGTTTGAGATCCATATCTCTATACTATAAGGGTTGATTAATCTATAATGCATGGCATTTTTTGCAGTAGATTTATCACTATTAAGGTTCCTTTGAAAACCCTTCTGGCCGGGGTTTGTTAATCCTGATAATAATTATTGTACTGCTTTATGTATTTGAGTCCCATAGGTCTTTTGGTTTTCGTGAACATTAAAATTCAATTTCATAAAAATCATTTTTACTTTTGGATTCTTGCATTAGGAGAAGGCATAGAGGTCGGTTTGACTTAATCTGTTCTCTATATGCTCAATATGTTTGAGCTTCCCCATGTTTGCACAAGCACTCCTATGCATTTTCTTAGGAATGGTGCATTTTCGTAGGGACATTGTTATGATCACGATTTAGCTTGACATGGAATAATTCTATTTGGGCTCGTCATATATTTTATGCAACGTCATATTATTTTATGCAATTGGGTTGGGAGTTTCTATACATAGAGTATAAGTTAAGTTTTTGCTACTCAAGGCAGCTCAAAAGCTCAACTAAATAACTTGAATTCAACAAATGTCTCAATCCTATTTATGGGGGCAACACATTGTGCAACAACACCTTGTTAAGAGCCCATCCCCATTACGCACCAAAACGAAGTTGCCTTCGTTGTGTGGCAAACCCGGTTTTAAAATTGAAGTTCCCACTGCAATCCCAATTTCCCGTCTACGATGACACAGCGGAGGCACCTCTTCTTTCTTCATAAGCCTTCTAGTACTTCTGAATTCCCCATTTATAGGAAATGGGTTTGTCAAAATTTTTGTCTTCTAGATAGGGCATTCGTAATGATTCTAGTTATTGCCCTGTTTTCTTGTTCTTTAGTTTGAATTTTCTCTGATCTGCAATAAAAATGTCCTTTAGTTCTAGTTATTGCCCTGTTTTCTTGTTCTTTAGTTTGAATTTTCTCTGATCTGCAATAAAAATGTCCTTTAGTTTGAATTTTCTCTGATCTGCAATAGAAATGGCGCCAAAATCCACTCCTTGTTTTGGTGATGAGCCCTCGAGCTAAAAAATAGCACGTCGAATAAAATTTCAAGAGGGCGAGGGAAAAAACCAGAAACCTCCGCACCGTCGAAACTCTCACGCCGCAGCATCTTGCAACCATCCGTGCTGAAGCAAGCACAGACGAGTTCTTCCATCAGGCTACGAGGAAGTTGATATATAGATGTAAGTTAAAAATGCATTCTCTGACCATATTTTGTCATGTCTATGATTTTGAGGTAAGTCTAGTTCTGTACTTACGTCACTAACGAATACACAACTCCTATTGCTGTCCAATTGATATGCGACTAAGCAGGTTGGCTTTAACATGTTGCAGCAACTAATTTAAAGTTTTGTTGCAGACTTAGTCGCAGACGAGGAACAGATTAATCATTCCCTCAGTAACGAACGAACCATGCAAATAGTTCTACTGTCTTAAATCTTCGAACCCCTGTGACTTTGCATTTTACCTGAGACCTGTTTTGGATGCAAGCTAATAAGAAAAGAGGACTTCCTCTTAGAGGCCGTCATCTGACACATTACACATTTTGCTGCAATTGATTTAATAATAATTCAGTTTCTGCATCAGGACGTATCTTGTCAACTCGCATGCGGTATGTAATACCATGTGGGAAAGTTTTGGTCTTCACATGGACCCTCAACAATGCATTGTACAATGTCACATCCATGTGGTACTTCAACCTCACACAATCGCTGAATAATTCCTCAGTCTTCTTAACATTACCCCTCAAAGCATATGCAGCTATAATGAGTGCAAAAGTATCATACATGGGTTTCAGGCCAACTTTTGCTTGTTCTAATACCTCACAAGCTTTCTCAAATTGACCACAATCCAAATAATCGTTAACTAGACTATGATAGATTAAGGGTGATGTTCGACAACCTAACTCATGTATACGATTAAGCATCTCTTCTGCCTTACCCATATCTCCCTTTCTTGCATAAACACCAACAATGCAACTAAACTGGCGAGTTACATCAATACCTTTTTTCTTTTCCATCTCCTTGAACACTTCTTCAGCCCTGTCCTATGCAGATAACATACCTAAAACTTCAACCATACAAATATAGCTGCTCTTGGAAATGAAGGAATTTTCACTAACAATCGACCAAATCCTTTCCACATCCTCTGTTCTTCCTAAAAGAGCATACAATCTAAGAAGTATTTCATGCACCCGCCAATCAGACTTTTGAGTCTGAGCTTCTGTTTCCTTCAGGACAGCTTCCATATCTCTTCTCATATTGTCTGTGATAGATGCCATATTTCCACGCATGAGACTAAGATAAGTGTGGATGTCTGGGGCAATACCACATGACTCTAAATCGGCAAAAACTTCTCGAACTTTATCTTCCATTCCTTTGCGTCTCAAAAGTAGCATTAACTGATTAAATACAAAAGGACCAGTGATCAGCTTGTTTTCTTTAAGAATGTTCAGCACAGACTTTGCTTTTGACAAGTTACTTCTGGCAACACAATTGAGCATAAGAGTGTTGTAAGCCTTCTCGGTCTTTTGTTCTGGTGGAAGACTTTCAATTAACTTTTCTGCTTGTAGTATACCTCGTGCACGAGCTACTAAATCTATATGATAAAGATAGTCTGAATCCTCTGATCTGAGCATGTTTTCTTGCTGTACCCACTCCAGTATCTGAAATGTTGTAAGAGAGTCAAACGGCAGGTATAATAGTTCAAGGGTTATATACAAACAGCACAATTATATTGCCAAAAAAGGAACTATTTAGGAAGACAAATTAGACACAACATTTCTTTTTCCATCGTTTTGACAAAGATTACCACTTATCAATCACATAGATTAACCCTGTGAGCAATCAAAACTTCGCTTTGCCACACTAGAACTGCAAACAGTTGCACGTGCTACTTTGAATGCCCTCATGAGGGATACCCAAACTAAAAGTTTCTTAATGTTTGCTTCAGCTATCTTGACCTAAGATCTTCCCAGTGCTAGCTGGTTATATATTGTTCCAGCATAGTAAGAGAATGCAGTTTCTTAATTTTCCACTCAAAAGCTTGGAACTGCTAAGAAACAGAATGTCACCTCAAGAGCTTGCTTATATCTTGTGCGGAGATGCAATCTACCAATAATCTCCAAATATGCATCCCTTGTAAGAAGATTACCCTCTGCTATCCAATTTTTTATAGTGGTGACCAAACTGGTCTTCTTGTCCAGCATCTCAGTTCTACTCCACAATGATAGCAGGCCTTTGGATCCCTCCTTCACTACACAGTGGGAACTTAATGTTCCAGCATCTACATTAGTTTCCTCCTCTAAATCAACGTGTTCAGTCTCCTCGTCCATTTTTGTATCAGATATCGAGGTGAAACTTCTCCACTTCGTAGATTCTGTTTTCCTTGAAATGCAGCTTTTATGCCTTGTCATATCACGAGGACCAAAATTAAAAGTCGACACCTCCCAATGGCCAAAGTAATTGTTCGTTACAGAAACACCGTAAGCTGCATTAGACAGCGTCTGTAGTTCCTCCTTTGGTGATTACGGATCCTAGAGGCCTACAAACAGAAAATGTGACATCAAACAAGCAGAAACATGGAATCTGATTAAAAAAGCAGTGCCTCTGCAAAAACTGTCCAAATTCATACAAATATCGTAAACTGCCGCAAGTCTAATATGAAAAAAAAATTTAAGCATTTACGACTGTAATATCTTCTACGCATAAATGGGGAAAATGCGGTAACTCTCACCATGACAAGCTCTGTCCTGGCCATCGTATGGCTGCAATCCTCCCGGTACCCATTCTCCAGACTACCATGCTTAAACCCTATCGGGGAGACTCTTGCTATATCTTATAAACCCTCGCGTCGTGTTCTGCCACGTCAAGGTAAAAGGTAAGTTGGTGTTCATTCTTGTGTATTATCAATGAATGGCTGCCATGTGGCAACCATTCTAATCAAAAATGGAAAATGGGATCGCGCTGCAGCCAGCAAAAATCTGCTAAAATCTCTGTTGAAGACCTGTTGCAGCCTGTTAAAATCTTACCTTGATGCTGTGAAATGGCAAGAGGTCGGCCATTCCATGTGTGGCAGGGCCACCCGGCCGGAGGGCGCAGCGCCTCAGCGGCACTCCTGGCTGGGGGAGGCTCCTGCTGCTGGTGGCCACGCCACCTGAGAGAATGGCCTCCCTCTTGTCATTCCACATCACGTCTGGGGAATTTACGTGGCATAATTATGGCTGGATATGCAGTATGGATAGTTTTTTGCACAAATTGGTTGCCTTAAGCAACTTGGGTTTTGAACCACTTAGGTTGAAGTTTTGCCTGGAATACCTTCAAGGATGACCTCCTCATTGCTACTAGCCATCAAATCAAAGGAGGGATGGAAGAGGTCATTGAGGAAGTGTTTATACATGGGGGGGATTTTAAAAATGTCCTTGTATTTTGTGGTAATTGCAAAAAATGTATTCAAATATTGTTAATTTGCTCTTACGGCCAAGAACAACTACTGGAGCATGGATTTTGGGTATTTTGACATCAATTTTTTTTTGCATCACCGGTGCTTCGACTACATCACCTGCAATTGAAATACAAGTTGGAGACGTGCCTGCTCATATTCCTACCAATGTGATTTCCTACTATATATAGATGGATAAATCCCTTCAGAAACAGAACTCCTTCATTGTGGAATTTGATTTGTTATTAACGTGGGATCACTAGTTCCTTGCATCGGTTCTGCGGCCCAGTCGAAAGCCATGAAACAAGTTCGTTGGATAAATTTGGTGGTAAGGAGCTTGATTGTAGTGGTATGGTAGCTATGGGTAGTCGCCATACTTGCCCATTTTGTGTTTTTCAAAAAAGTATTACAAAGCTTTGTTGAATGGTTGCATGGTACAGATCCCTTAAAGCCAGAACTATAATGGTCAGAATCGACTTTTCCTTTAGCTATGAGTCTCATGTTAGAAGCTTTGTCATAGGGCCCCGCAACAAACAATACATTTGATGCGGGAAGAGAACAGAACTTCGAGAAAAAAAAAAAAATCGAGAAAATCCACCAATTAGAATCAAAATTATATGTAAAATGTTGTAGCTCAATACATAGGACCGTCTATTTTGCATGTCAGCCATCTCTCGGTAGGGGCGCCTCACATGTAAGCGTCTCAGGCACCTCCCAATGTGAGCGTCTCAGGCAAAATTTTGAGGCGTTCACATGTTGGATTTTATCGCCATCGCTCAATTGAGAACTTCAAGATTGCTCTGAAATCACCGGTTTTGCTACTCCATCTTTGTTTTTACACCACCAAACTTCAAGATTACTTCAAGATTTTACCTTTTATTGCGGTGAAGGCCAGAAAATCAGCGGAAGCGGAGGTCAAGGCGTCCAAGCGTGAAGCGGTAGGTCGATCGAGGGCTCTTTGGAAGCGGTTTGGCGTCCAACGGTTTTGGATGTTGAGCCGTCCAGGCAAAAACATGAACATGTGAATACTTTTAGTATTACATGTGAAGCGTCCCCTAAGAAACCGGGCATGGTATATATAACAACAATATATAAAAGCCATGGATATTAATTAAACCCCATTCAACTTGTCTTGCTTTGATCCATATTCATACGAGGTGTTCGTTGATTTGATTACAATTGGATGGGAATTTAGAAAATCTGTAGCATCGAGAGGGGGCGTGATATGAAGGTTTTTCCCTAATAGCTGGGGGGTGTGGTCCAATGTTATGCACTCAAAATAACCTTATTATGGAGTCTTAACCTTTATTTGATACCCTAAGAAAATTATCCTTGTATTAAGCCAACTTCAAAGGTTATATCTCAGCGAATATAAGTTGGATTATTGCGATCCGGGGCTCATTGGAAAGCACTTTCGAGTCTAGTTTCCGGATTGGGGTCGCTCATTCTCTAACTCCTTGTGGATCGTGAGATACCACCAAAATAGTGGCCGTGGGTCATATTGGACTACCTGACCAAGATTCTGTTCTGCCCTCCCCGAACCCCATTTGCTTTCATAAACCTTGCCTTCATCTAAACCCTCCCTGGGTGCATATCAGGCAAAGAGAACGATTTCTCGGCTCCACGGATAGCGATTTCCGGGCTCCGGGATAGCGGTTTTCTGAAGGACGGTTGGGTGGTGACCTCCTCTAATCTCTTTTGCTCTAATGAGATTATTTTGATCACGGGGTTGAAAGAGCGGATTCTTTGAGGTAACTAATCTGAATTTGTATTCTTTTGTGCATTCTATATCAATTGGTATCAAAGCGGTGATCACGCCACACACACGTGAGTATGGAAACCTAATCTTTGATGCCGGGTATGCCAATCGAGCTAGCGGTAGCCACTTCATGATACCTCGAGCCCTTTGATCATGCTCTCTTACGGAATAGCATTGCGCGAGGCTTTGGAGTAACCACGGCAACTAGGGTTGCAGATCTTGCGATTGGTCGGTGAATGGTTGGCAACTCTTCTTTGAAGGCCTTGGTTTTACCCTATTCCATCTTGACCAAAAGCAGGGCTATAGCTTCTTGGAATCATGTTGCGGGGCGGATCACGGATGACTCCCTTGCTTCTTGAGCCTTGAGCCTTATCGAGCGGCGGCCTGCCACCGTAGGAAGAAGCATTACACGTAACTCTGTGCAAGATGCCTTGAGAGAGATACCCTAAGTACGGCAAAGTGGTTGGAGAAGGCGGATTTGCCTTTCTTTAAAGGGAGGTGTGAATGTGAAACCTTCAAGGTCAGCAGTTTTTCTTAGCATCTTTGAAAGGCACTTTGAGCGAGTTAATGCGGCCGAGGCGAAAAAAAGATGCATGCCATGGATGTATGGTTGGATGAGGAAGCTCGAGAATTGGTGGCATGGAAGAAGAACTATGGTGCTAGAGGATAGAGACTTGGTCTATTTTGAAACGAGCTTTTGAAGCCAAGTATTTACCTTCTAACTATCATCGGTACTTAGGAGGGAATGGGATATTTTAAAAGCAATCGACCAAAGAGGCGTAAGTAAGTACACTCTGAAGTTCAATTTCTTGGCATCACAAGTCACTAACTTGGGAGTTCAATTTGTGGATGAGAAGGAGTTGCTTGAAAGTATATTAGTGGCTTGAAAGAAGACATCTTTGCGGAGTTGGATTTTCTAGAACGCCGGTCTGGAGAGCGGTTCGCAAGGCCAATGCTGTGAGCGAAGATTAAATCTAAGCCTTAAAAGTACAATATATGGGATAGTTTGTATGCATCGGGGATGAAGAAAGTAAATCATCTCGGAAGAGATTCAAGCTGATGGCGGGGAAGTGTAAGTTTGAAAAAAAAAGGGGAAATCGAATTGGAAGAAAAATGATAGATCAGGTCAAGAAAGAAGCGGGACCCTAGAAGACCATGGAAACATTGATGAGAAGAATGTGAAGTCGGAAGGACCTCAACAAAGGTTGTTTTATTTGTGGAGGACCTCATTTTAAATCTCAATGTTCCGCAGGTTGGCGAGTCAAGAGAGCAATCTAATGTGAAGCACGCAATTAAGAGTACTCCTTCTAGACCAAACCCAAGGGCACATGTTGCTTTTGTTGATGAACAACGAGAATGTTCTAAAAAGCGGTGAGGAAGCGAGCTAAGAAAACAGTGAAGAAAAGGGGAAATTGCAAATTTCCTATATCAACATCTTAGCGGTGGAACTCAATAGTTGAGTTTTTGGTTGTTCAAGGTGAATGGTTATGTTTTGAGCAGGGGAAAGTTTGTTATACTTCTTGCGATGGTTCCACACATGATTTCATTTCTAGCGGTTTGGTGGAGAAGTTAAAGCTTCCTATGTTTGATTTACCCAATCTTTGTCCGCGATTAGTACGGGGATTGAATGGATCACATGAATCTTGTCATAAATTTGTCTATGCACCAATCCGGATAGGAGAGTACAAAGAGACAAGAGCTATGATGGTAGCACCTTTGGGTTCAGTGGATATTATACTTGGCATTGGATGGAGGATTCAGTATGGAGCAATACCAGATTACAGGAATAAGTATATGACTATCTTTGTTGATGGGAAGTCAATTAAAATTCATGCCAATGTACTTGAACAATGTACTCCTTTATTATCTCACACTGAGATAGAAATCAATGAAATCAGTTGTTGAAGCTTACTTTGTTTATTTGAGATAGTCACCGCCTCCAAATAATGTGCCTTCTGAATTATATAATTTTCTAAGACAGTATGATAATATTTTTAAAAATGAAGAGACATTAGATCTTCCTCCTGCACGGCCAGAAGATCATGCAATTAATTTGGTACCCGATGCCAAGCCTCCAAGCAAAGCTCCTTACAGAGTAAGTCACTTTGAAAAAGAAGAACTAGAAAGACAAATCAATGAGATGTTGGATAGGCAACTTGTTCAACCCAGTTGTTCACCTTTCGGAGCTCCAGTAATTCTTATTAAGAAGAAAGATAAGGGATACAGAATGTGTGTAGACTATAGAACTCTCAACAAACTCACTGTGAAAGATAAATTCCTAGTACCCAGAGCTGGTGATCTTTTTGCTGAGTTAAGAGGAGTTTGTGTTTTCAGTAAGATTGATTTAAAATCAGGATACCATCAAATAAGGGTGTGAACGGAGGATATCAGCAAAACTGCATTTCGCACTACCTTTGGGCATTATGAATTTCGTGTTATGCCATTTGGATTGACTAATGCTCCTGCTACTTTTTGTAGACTCATGCAGAGAATATTGGCTCATCTAATAGGGAAATGTGTGGTTGTGTTCTTTGATGATATTCTTGTGTATAGCATGAATATTGAAGAGCATAAGCAGCATTTACAAGCAATGTTTGAATTATTGAGAGAGATTCACTTGTATGTTAATGAATCCAAAAGCAGGTTTTTCAAGAATGAAGTGGTTTATCTTGGACATGTAATTTCCAAGGATGGTATTCGGATGGATCTTGGAAAGGTCAAAGTAGTTCTCCAATGGCCTAGACCAACTAATCTTAAAGGCTTAAGATCCTTTGTACAGTTGTGTAGTTATTATAGAAGATTTGTAGAACACTTTGCAAGAATTACGTTGCCATTAAATAGGTTCTTGAGGAAAAATGTTACATTTGTTTGGGATGAATGAGCGGAAAAAGCTTTTCAAGATTTGAAGGCCATAATGGCTAGTGAGCCAGTTCTAGTTTTGCCTGATTAAAGGAAACCTTTTGTTGTATGTTCTGAGGCAAGTGGAGATGCTATAGGTATTGTGCTTATGCAAGATGGTCATCCTATTTCTTATGTCAGTAGAATGTTGAAGGATAATGCAAGGAAGTACAATGTTTATGAAAAAGAGCTTATTGCTCTAGTGCATGCGTTGAAGCGCTGGAGACGTTATCTTATGGGAACAAAGTTCATTGCCAAGTTTGATCAGCAAAGTTTGAAATATATTGAGACCCAGGATATCATAAATGCTCGGCAATTGAAGTTAATTGATACAATTAAAGACTTTGAAGGTATTCGGCTTGAATATAGGCTGGAAAAAAACGAGTAGCTAATGCTCTTAGTAGAGCCTTTGTGAATGCAATCTCCATTGCTCGTACAGCTGATTTGGATCCATTGAAGGAGCAGTTGCTGATAATACTTTTAGAGCACCTTATGCAGCTCTTATGCATGGAGATAACTATCAATTTCCTGATTATCAGTTGGTAGGTGGCTTCCTTTATTATAAGCATAAGCCTATGTGTGGCCTTGAGGGATTTAGGCGGCCGAGATGCTTCAAGAATCTCATGAACCTCCCTATAAGCGGACATAGAGGGGTGCAAGCTACACTAGCCAATGTAAAAAGAAGATTCTTTTGGCCTAAGTTGGATAGAGATGTTGAAAGTTTGTGGAGCAATGTACGGTTTGTCAGCGAGGTTAAGTCATCCGCGGGTAAACTGCGGGGAGTGCCTCAGCCATTGCCCATACCATTGGAACCATGGAAGGATTTTATACAGGGCTTGCCTACTTCCACTCAGAAGAATAATCAGATTTGGACAATTGTTGATAGGCTTTCTAAGCAAGCACATTTCATTCCTTGTAGAGCAACAATGACAGCTCCTCAAGCTGCTAAGATATTTCTTAAAGAAATATTTAGGTTGCATGGACTTCCTGATGTTATTATTTACGATAGAGATAAAACTGTTTTGTAGTAAATTCTGGCATTGATGAAAAATTTGGAAACCACTCTCAAGTTCTCTACTGCTTACCATCCTCAGACAGATGGCCAATCAGAAGTTGTGAATAGGACTATTGAGGATATGCTAAGAGCATATGTGGCCGATCGGAAGACACAGTGGGAAGATTATCTTCATTTGTTGGAATTTGCTTATAATATCTTGTGCATTCGGTTACGAGAAAACTCCTTT
Source organism: Isoetes taiwanensis (assembly GCA_021234155.1). Taxonomy (NCBI): domain Eukaryota; kingdom Viridiplantae; phylum Streptophyta; class Lycopodiopsida; order Isoetales; family Isoetaceae; genus Isoetes; species Isoetes taiwanensis. Next base: position 3,138,458 of record JAJEKV010000091.1, read on the forward strand.
TGAGATTGTTTATCGTGGGTCTTTGGAAACCCCAATTGCAAAGCTTACTAATCAAGTTCCTGCCTCAGATGCATTGACACATGACATGTCTACAATGCTTGAACAGGTAAAGGAAAGAATTCAAAGAAGTCATCTCGCTTTAAAGTCAAGATTAAGCAAGCGCATGAGAAAAGTTGAATTTAAACCTGGAGATTGGGTGTGGATACATTTGCATAAGAAGAGATTAAGAAAAATGGGACTTAAGTATCTCAAATTGGCTTTAAGATACTATGGACCATTCCAAGTGGAAACTAAAGTTGGAGAAAATGCTTATAAATTGCGCTTATATGGGAAATGGACTTCTTTGCATCCTGTTTTTAATGTGGTTTTGCTTAAGCCTTACAAGGGCAAGGAAATTGCACCTGAAGTATTGCAACAAATGGAGAATTCTGATCCTCCAATTATTAAGGGGGAGGAAGAAATTTTAGAGCCAGAGAAAATACTAGCTCACCAGGATCATTAGACAAGAAGGTCAACATACCGCAGGTATCTAGTGAAGTTTAAGTTTCACCCAGCCAGTGATGCAGTTTGGTTCAGTGCACAGCAGCTTCTTGAGTATCCAGATATTTTACAGAGTTATGAAACTTCTCTTCACCAGGAAGAGCAAGTTAACAGCAGTTAATTATCCATTGCTTGCTTACTTTATAATTGAATTTTTTTGACATAAACTTTTATACCTTCTTCATACCTTAAGCTTAAAAACCTAACCTTTACCTTACTTATATTGATAAGTGTTTGGGGTAAAAGATCCTCCAACGGTTGAGGTTCCCTTGGGAGTAAAAGTCCACTGACAAACCGTGGTTTCCATATGGCGTAAAATGGTCCTCTAACGATTGAGGTTGCCAGGCGTAAAATGGTCCTCTGACAAACCGAGGTTATCAACACTAATGCTTGAGGTCAAGCATCTTTAAAAGGGGAGGACCTTGATATGAAGGTTTTTCCCTAGTAGCTCGGGGATGTAGTGTAGTCCACTGTTATGCACTCAAAATAACCTTATTATGGAGTCAACCTTTATTTGATACCCTAAGAAAATTATCCTTGTATTAAGCCAACTTCAAAAGGTTATATCTCAGCGAATATAAGTCGGATTATTGCGATCCAGGGCTCATTGGAAAGCACTCAGAGTCTAGTTGTCGGATTGGGGTTGCCTATTCTCTAACTCCTTGTGCATCGTGAGATATCGCCAAAAGAGTGGCCATGTATACTGGACTGCACAGCCAAGATTCCTGTTCCTGCCTCTGAACCCCTATTGCTTTCATAAACCTTGCCTTCATCCTTAAACCCTCCCTCTGGAGTGCATATCAGGCTGAGAGAATGATTTCTCGGCTCCCTGGATAACAATTTCCAGGCTCAGGATAATGGTTTCCTGAGGGACCCGGTTGGGTGGTGAGCTACCTCCTCTAATCTCTTTTGCTCTAATGAGATTATTTTGATGCAGGGTTGAAGAGAACGAATTCTTTGAGGTAACTAATCTGAATTTGTGTTCTTTTGTGCATTCCATATCAGAGCGACCAATGGAAGAACACAAATAGTATTCGTTGTTATTGTATACGAGTTTTTACCAATGGTTGGATGCTATGATGTCACCATATAATATATATGTATTTTAGTCCTCGCCTACCATCAAACGCTCGCAAACGCCTCATATGAATATGCACCAAAACAATGCGGGAGGGGGAGATTTAATTAATGTCAATGGTTTTTATGTATTGGATGTTATGTAAATTTTTTTTTACCAATCAATAACTAGAATGTAATCCAATCTAATCGTTTGTTTGTTTGCTCCACGCTTGACACTTTATCTATAGTGCAGGTTGTTTCGGCATTACCCACGCCCTTCCTAACTATTTATAAGGCTTAGTTATAAGATCACCAGCTTGCTTTTACCAGCTTGCTTCCATATAACTGTCATCTGCTAAAGTTTGCTAATTTTTTCCATCCTGCTTCATCTTTACCAATCTTTTGCCAGCTATTAGTTTAGTTGGAAAAAGTTTGGGAAAGATTAATCATTTTAGTTTAACCTTTTTTGCACCGGCACCAACCTTATAAGATCTTTAGCCAGATGCTAGAAAGTGCCCTTCGGGACATCTGATAAAATTTGAACGAGCTTGTGACGTTCCATGTAAGTATACGGTATATGTATACCGTACCTGACACGTCACCAAGGTATTGGGACCATTGGGGACTAACCTAAAAGGGGTTATTGTGATTAAACTAACCTAAGTAGACTAACTAATAGCATTAATTAGCTAAATAGACTAATTAGAGTGTGCCACTTGGCCTAACTTTCGATTGGCCAAGGCGGTCGCCATTCTTGGGTGGCAAATTGAGCTCCCAGCCCAATTCTGCCCCAAATTCGAGTTTGGGAAAGGCAGAGGGAGGAAGGAGCTATTGCAACTAACACCTGACCAGTTCTATGGATGTTCTTCGAGACAATAGGTCCAGCTAGGACCACAATGGATCTTTAGATAGTTGTGTGCTATTCTAACCCTTGTTTGAGTAGATGGATGATTAGATTCTATTCTATAATCTACTTATGATGATGGATGTTTGTATTCGATTACGTCTTACTCTTTACTCATTTCCTCCACGTGTTGTATGGGATTAAGGGGGGGTAGAGGCCTAATAGCTATCTAGATTTAGTGATGCTCCTAGCTAGAACCTCTTAAAACCTAGTAAATGCGGCCTGTGCACAAGAACCCACTTGGCTGTGGATGCTATGATGTGATTGACACCAAACAACGAGTATGATGAAGAATGGGGGTGGGGTCTGCCTAAGCGGCTATAGGACTCCTATAGTGTGCTAGGCTTATAGCGGGTCACAGAGAGGGCCGGGTATGGGTCTGACACTTCCTGGATCACGGGGGCGTGCCGAGGGGGCGCCACGGACTCGAGCAGGGCGAGGTGAGCCCGCCTTTTTAGATTAGGGGGAGTAAGTCAGGTGCGAGCAGGGGGTCAGCGGCGTGACACACGGTTCTCTAGCACACCCGGGGACTCACCATACTCGGGGGGAGGGGCGCCTCTCGATCTGCCTCATCGGACCAAGGAGATGTAACCCAGAGTAGTCCCATAGGGTGACTCCATGGGATTGCATCTCCGGAAGGCTACAACCATATCATAGCATATTTCAGCCTATCTGCAAAGTGTGCACAGGAGGGGCGGATGGAGTGGACTACCCTAGCCCTTTGTTCTATCCCGATAGCGCCATTGTTATGATTCCATCATTTGTTGTTATGGAGGCCTTGATTGTCGGTCGACCCCCTTGAGTCGAGCGAGGTAGAACCCTTATTTATGATGCATTTCCTTTATTATGTTGGTGTTACATTTGTATTCTTATGGATGATGATGGGCCACCCTTGAGGGTGGAATATTATTATTTGCATTGTTGCCGGTGCTAACCTTGTATATGCGCTTCGCTATATAGGATTCCCATAGAAGGCGTGGGGCCGAATGACACCCTCTGTGTCCTCCCACTTGGGGACTTGCCCATCACAAGTGGTCCAGGAGTCCAATGGAGGGCCTTCCTATGGTGAATACGAGTCGCCATGGGAGAGGGATTTCCCGTATATCAATGCGATGGGAGCATCGTTATAGGCGGGGAGCATCACAATGGTATCCAAACATGGTTTTGGTGGACGGATCATTGGCCATGTCCTAACTTCGATAGAGCGTTAAGTAGTTGGGGACTCTAACATAGAAAATTCCTTAGAACCCTATAATTAGTATGATTGATGGCCAAAGTTGTGGTAATAGTGTTGGTTGAGAGGGAAAATTTGAAGGTATGAAGGTAAGGCGTATGTCGAGTTTTGGCAGGAAATGGTCTCTCTTTTCCCGAGGCCATACTCTTTAAGTAGCTTCGGATTGGAGAAATTCTTGTTCCATTCGTCGGAGACCCTCAAATTAGCTTAGAACACCTTCCAACCGAAGTCGATAGCATCACCAAGCTGGCACAAAACCCTAAATGGCACACTTGGCTAAATGGCGGTTTCTTTTTTCGATTCTAAACTCACAAAAATCCAAGTCGCCCGGTTTTTGATCGTAGCGTTGACCTTTTTTTTTTAATTGAAGGCATTAAAAGTGACAGGCGTTTTTAAGTTGAGGTTTTATTGTTTTCATTTTGTACTAGGCATGCCCTGCGAGGGAGACCTCCGCCAGCCATAGCCTTAAACTTGGCTCACCCTACGCCATAAGCTGTTTGGGGTGCGGGTTCGGGGAACTCTGGAAGACAGCCCCTCTGTGAGGACCGTGGATCGGGGGAGAGTCAGGGGGACTATGTCTTGCGGGATTTGCAAGAAAGAAGAAGAAGAAGAAAACAGAACAAATGAGAGGAAAATGATAAGCTTCCTTGATATCAATGATGAACATACATGAGCTCTCGCAATAGAGAGAAGAACTGAAAGGAGACAAGACTCAAAACTCATCTAGAACTCATGTGCGAGCTCTAGTCATATATATAGTACAATGGCCTTGGGCCCAATATAGACACTCTGGCCCGATCTCGGTCTTGGACTCTCTGGAAGGAGGCCTGATTTCTTAGGAATGTGGGTGATTGCCTCTTGAAGTGCCTAGAATCATGCCTGGCCGACGCTGGCGGTGACGGGCCGTCCACTTGTCTGGCGGGCGCCTCTTGATAGGCTTTGGCTAGCGTGGTCCGCTGCTTGGTCTTCTACGAGCCTTTGATGGCTGACCAATTCGGGGACCGAGATCCTTGAGCTTGACCTGGTCTGTCAGGTATGCATGAATAGTCCTGTACGGGGAGGCCTGGGACTAACACTCCCCCCAAAGCGACACTCGAGTGAAGAAAAGGAGGAAGGGTTTTACGGCGGGAAGCCATCTGCGAAAGTGATCCTTTGCGGGAGGACGGCGCACCATTATGGTGCTTGGGCAATGAGATCTGGCGTGTTTGAAGCGGGGAGGAGTGTTGTGGCTGGGGCGGGATCACGCATCAATAAGAAAGCGAGATCGTACCATGTCTTCAAGGGCAACATGGGCGCCTGAAGAAATGTCTTGACATTCCATGAGGAGAGGCGCGTGTCCGGAGGCCAAAGGCATTAGACGGCATTCGGATTGCGATGAAAAAATGGGACTTTTACCCGATTTAAGGATTTGAGCAAAATGCATTTGAGAGCAGCACAAAAACACTCGCTTGAAGATGGTGAAGGATCGGGTGAGGTGGTGGCGATTCGCAAGAAGGTGTCAAGACCATGAAGCGCATCCGCCGGCGGCGTTTGCCAACCACGCTCATTAGCAATATAGATCAATTCATTGGTGGTATCAGTGGCACCTTCTTCCCAATGTGGCGGGCGAACAAAGCGTGGATCCCTGGGAGATCCCGTCGAGATCACGAGGTGGAGTCCATCCGGCATGACCATCCATGACCTTGGTCCAAAAAGGGGGCGCCAATCGGGAAAGTCAGGAACACTGGGGCGTGGAGAGTGCGCCCGAGGGGAAGCATAGGGAGAAGGAACCATGCCCCGTGGGCGTGGGTTCTTGGCGGTCTCCACAATTGCCCGACAAGATCCGGGATCAAGAGCTTGACACCAACGATCCCAAAGAGAAGCGAGAGAGTTGAGAGTTGTGGGAGGGCTATCCCATCCAGGTGGGGACAGATCTTGCTATCCAACGAGCCCGTAATTGATTATAACTGCGAGGTGCTTTGCATATAAATTTGTGCATAGGGAAGATCCTCGGGATGTCCTAGATACTTCCTTATCTGTTGCGGCTTCCGCTTAAAACCAAAGAGATAAATGATTGGCAAGCTTCGGGCATGTACTCGATGAAGAGTGTGGGTTTGAGCATGATCAGCAAGATATGGATTGTTATCCTGAAGCAACCATTGCAGTGGGGTCACCACAAAAAAGTGGCGTGGCCCATCTCGGAAGTGTTCACGTGTATCACCCGGATAGAAATCATGAAATATGTAAGCCATGGGCTGAACAACTCGAAGGTGATAAAGTCCGGATCGCCACGATTGCATGAGATCAAAGACCAAAAGGGCCGCGACGCATAACCCTTTGTCTTCAATGGAGAGTTCTGGCCAAATCCGAAGAAAATCTGCGCTTTCGGGGGAATATTCCGCGAGGTCCATCGCATGCCACTTCGAAAGGAAGAGGTGGCGAGCAACCACATAATCGTGATAGCGAGGAAGGGCTGGGAAGTCAAAGGCATTACGTGAATAATGGCGGTATGGCCGTCAAGTTTTGCTTGAGCCTCATCGTGGTGAATAACTTGCTGCGGTTGTTGTTCAAGATCCGGATCCGGTTGTCCTTTTCTAGCGGTGGCGTGATTGGTCACGGACCCGTTTCGAGAAGTGTTGACTGGGAGGAGGATTGCCCCAGTATTGAGGACGGCCACGACAATCTCCGCGTCATCAGAATCTTCGGTTTACGCACCTCGTAAGCTGATCTTGAAGAGAGGTGGCTGAGAGGTGCGTGTAGAAAGCTGAGCCGTCAAAGGAGGCAATTTGAGCGCCCCGCTCACTGTAAGGTTTGAACTTGAGTGCTGAAATTTTCACAAAGTTGGAGTACAAGGTGTTGAGCTTAGCAATATCTGCGTCCTTGGTACCCGGAGAGCTTCTTTGGACTTGTTGTGCTCCAATAAATTCTGAATTTACGATTGGGTGAGCTTTGTTGTCGCAAGTTGGCTGACTTGATCTGTGCACTTTTGAGATGTGTATGAGCTGTAAAGAGAGCTCAGGTGCTTGTCTTGAAGTTTGGCCTCAAAGTTGCAACAGGGGCAGTGGTAGCTTGAAGGTCCCGTTATGCGCATCGAGAGGCCTCTAGTGCCATTTGAACCCCGTTCATAAGAGCGTCTTGGGTTTCTTGTAACTTGAGAACAGCGGCTTGAGCATCCTGGCGTCTTGATACAACAACCGGCGAGGGTGTTGTGGTGGTGGAGCCCGGCTGTTACTGGTTTGTGATGTTTGGGAAAAGATGGTGTGAACTGGATGGTGTAGGCGAGGAGGAGACAGTGATGACATGGGTGGGGGATTTTGGACATGACCCGGTGGAAGAAGGCGTGAAGTGCCAACTCGTTAGTCTGTGGGAGGGACGGTGAGGTGGAATTATGAGAATTTTGTGGTGTGGGAGGGAAGTAATGACGGATGAGGGCTTGAAGGTGGCCTCCCACAGAAACTTCAGAAATGGAAGTGGCACCCCGAAGGCGGTCCACTTCTTGGAGAAGACGATAGAACATCAATTGGGGCCAATCTATGTGGTGGTTGGAGTGTGTAGCAGTGATGACCATGTTATAGAAAGGCTTATTGATATGGGTGTTCTTGATAGAATACCCAAGGAACTTGCGCCACAGAAACTTAACAAAGGTTTCGTGAGGCTTGTCGATATTGGTCAGACGATGCACATTGGCATGATAAGGAGGTGCACCAAACTCTGTGACATCTAGATCCTGTATGGCAGACCATGATAAACAAGGGGTTTGCAAGGGAATATGAAATACCTCAGAAATCAAATGTTGAGTCAGCGAAATGGTGGTGCCATCGACCACAGTGGTGTATCCATTCGGGCTGTTAACGATATTGGCGATGAACTGCTTCAGTTGGTCAGGATTGGGAGCCGGAAGTTCCATTTGAGAGAATTCGTAAAGCTTTTGTCGTTCAGCGACTTCTTTATTTGGGCCAACAAGGGCTTCACGGAAAGTGGGCGTCAAGAAGGATACAGACTCAAAAAGAGCCGGATCCTTGGGAGCAGTAGCTTGAAGTGTAGAAAATCTTGGGGCAGCCATGGTAACGATTTGCGTAAAGCGAAAGAGTGATTCAAAGGCTGAGGACGAAAAGCCAAGCCGCGGAGGACAAAGGCGCAGAGGAACTAAAAGGTTTTAGGGCTTAATAACTGGAGGCTAAGAGGTATGAAGAGGGCTAAAACCGAGCCGTTGATGGTGCCAGTGTCGAAAAGATGCCAGGAGTGTATTGAGAGGCAAAATTTGGCTAAGTCCCCGAAAAACGTAAGGGAGAAGCAATGAACGGTGAGGATGAGACGTGAGAGAAGGATCGGATGTGACAGGTGGCCAAAGGACACATATTAATTGTTGACGGGTATGAAAAGAAGCAAGGGCATTTAATGCAGGCAACTCGAAGTGGGATATCATGAAAACGAATGTGTCAGAGAGTACCCTGGCTAGATTTCGGGCGGGAGGAAAAAGATTCTCGGTTTAGAAAGAGCCTTGCATTGCAAACACGTTGGCCAATTTGATTGGTCCACGCCGACAAGGAGTTCCTCAGTTGGCTATATAAGACAAAACCGGGTAAAAACGAAAGGCATCAATCCACGGCGCCAAAGATGGCTTCTTTGGTTTGAGCGAGGGCGCACTATGCCCTGAACTGTCAGAGAGTGGATTACCAATAAGATGAATTATGCGGACCTCTTCGGGCTGCCACAATCGCGTGGCGTGAGAATGGGCGGTGGTGTGCCGGGATGGCTGAATATCCCGACCGAAGACCAACGGGATGGAGGTGGATTCTGCACCTTCGGGCTGGGATCCCCGAAAGCGAGAACCTCTACCATCTCCTCCGCATCACCTCACGCCCAACCCGGGAGTAGGGTTTTTCCTCTTAGGTTTTTAGTAGATAGGGCTCGAGCGCTTTTTTGTATATAGGGGCAGTGCCCATAAGAGAAATAGTGGCAAATACCGCCGCATTTTATAAAAAATATCCACTATAATATAATATGCATGCTTTCTAGTCACTTTTCGTGGTGTTTGCTTCTTGAAGTATCGGTTTGTTGATTGTCGCTTTACGTGTGATGAAATGTTTTGAGGCGAAAACCATTAACCAATGTAGGTAATGGAGTGCCATCTAACTCGCCCGGTTGGAAAACGCTGGGTCTAACCACTTGAACAATTTGATAAGGGCCAAGCCAAGCAAAACTTGAGTTTGCCCGAAAATTTTTTGTACACGGAATCATAAAGAAGAACCAAATCGCCTTCTTTGAATGTTTTCGTCTTGACGTTTGTCATGTAAAGATTTTTGCAATCGTTGTCCATGAAGAACACGAATATAAGCATCCCTTCGAAGTTCATCCAAGCTATTCTAATTGATAGACCCTTGCTTTGAGTGCGGTGGTGGATTATGAGCAAGTTAGATTGAAAGCGGAGTGTTGGAAGGATGTATTCAAACGGCATGAGAGCTTCGACCATAAACCAATTTAAAAGGAGTGTGACGGTAGCAATCTTGAAACAAGTATTGTAGGCCCAAAGAAACGATGGGAAGTTTTGTTTGCCACGATGCGGGAAGCGTCACAAATTTTCTTGAGAATGGTGACGGTGTTTTGTTGGTGCTACGCCAAACCATTTCCTTGAGGATAGTAAGGTGTGCTCTTGTGATGATGTATCGGGGAGATAATCCACGGCTCCTTGATAGTATGATTGATGAAATGGACACCACGATCGACCCGACTCAGGTGGGGCGGCAAACCAATGTTGATGATAATTTGTTGATAGAGGGACCCTAGGCTGTGCTTGCTGCAGTGTTGTCCGGAAGTGCACAAGCTTCCGCCCATTTGGTAGCGTAGTCGGTGAGAACTGTGACGTAAGACGCACGGGTGTGTCGCAGAGGATCCCACAAAGTCCATTCCCCATTTGCTGCGGGAAGTGGCGTGGCGACCCGGTGTCAAGGGAAGAGCCGCCACGGGCCGTAAGGCCCCCACCGCCGGCAAGCGTCACACGTATGGCGGGCGTGGAGCATCTTTGAAGAGCGTGGGCCAATAATACCCAAGCTAGAAGGATTTTTGCGTGCCGTGGTGTCACCATGAAAATGACCACCACCTAGCCCTTGATGAGCTTCTCGAACAATATCCGAACTTCATGAGGTGCTCTACCGGTCGAAGGATGGTGTCCTTACCCTTTTGTAGAGATGTCCTGCAACCATGGTGTAGTCACGGACCTCACGGAGAAATTGATGGCGGCACGGAATAGTCCCAGAGAGAGCGCCTCTCTTCTGGTGGAAGAGCACTCGTGAGGAGGTAATCTGCTGAAAATCATGGAACCAATGTGGTGTTGCCGTGACTAAAAAGAGCTGAGCATCGGAAAGGCGCCACGAGACTCGGTTGAGGGATCATCCGTGTGGATGCGTGGAAAGATAATCCGGGACGACATGAGATTTGCCAGCCTTATGAACAATTTCAAAAAGGAGCAAATTCTTGAGAAGAAGGACCCAACGAGCAATGCGCCCGTATGGACTTGTTGATCAAATAAAGGAGTGCTTGGTGGTCCACAAAGAACTTGATTTTTTTCTTTCTTTTTGCACCGCATACGGGCACATGCTCATACTCCCCGCCATAACCCGGATAAAAGGTCAGCACAATGGTTTACATGGTTATCGGGGTAAAAAGACATATCATTGGAGATTTTAGTTGCCTTTTCAAAAGCTTTGTGTATGGTATCAAAACCTTCCCGATTTTGAATTTTTAGCATCTTCCCAGGTGCACCTTAGGTCTTGGTGATCCCTTAATGAAAGCGACCACAAAATAGAGTGTGGGAGTAGGTACGACTCTTTTTGGCATTTCCCTCGTATGCACTAAACCTTTCCACATAGTGGTTAACACTTTCACCTGCCCTTATACAAAAAGTCTCAGAGTTCGCTTGCTAGCTCTTGAGGGGCGCATGACTTTGCCAAACCTAGCTAGAAATTGCTGCACAAGACTCTCATATGTGTCAAGACCCATAACCGAGGTCACATGCTCACACCAAGCATATGCCTCATCAGATTTCATGCATCTCTTAAACTCTAAAACCCTCCCCCTTTTACAACCATAATCTCTATAATATTCATCAAATACCTTCAGAAAATGGTTAGCATTCATAGTTGGTTCAAATATGGGTGGAGTAATGGGCAAACTTAGCTCAAAATAATCGTGGGATTGCATTAATTTGGTTGTCCCATACCGCAACAGTACTCCTTGTGGTTCCAATGGTTCCGAGCTTCTTGCCGCTCACTTCTTCTAGAGCCATGAGTTCTTTGTAAACCAGGTGGAAATCTCGTGAGGGGACCTCCAAAATGTTGATGGCAAACCTGGCTAAGCCACCAACCTCAGGTCAAAAGAAGCACTAATCTTGGTCTAGGACCTCCGGATCACTTGAGGTGATCACTGCGGTTGAAATATCTGTTCTTAACTTCCGTGAAAACAAAGATTACCACTAGTTTCCAAAAGCCGTAAAAACTAGTCTTACTCTAACAGCACAGAGATCAATGTGCTCGACATTTTGAACCCAAACAAGCATAGCATGCCACAATGATATCCAAGAAAGAAAGTCAGAGAAAGTCTATGCATAGAAGCTTCACGGTTGGTGAGAATAATGATTCTTGACCAAGTCGAAATTGGTCAATGGACTGACAAAGGCACTAAATTTTGTCAAATAAGAATGGTGATGAATTTTTTATGCAACTAAAATTGCAGAAAGTGAACACGGTCCGCACAATAAGAGCATGCTATTTTCAAGATCAAAATTCAGTCTGCAATTTGGGAAGCATGTCTGAGCATCTAATGTTCATGAAGGATGAGACAGACTTTAAAACATCAATAGGTTGATCTTTCTCCTCTTTTTTCTTAGCTTTTCCTTTCCTAAATGATCGTACTAATGCAGCTAGAGCTTTTGTATGCAACCTGATCTGCAGAGGTATGGCTTTTTCTTCCTATTTATAGAGTTAATTCAAATATAAAATGCATCAAACGATATTTTTCCAAGGTCGATTTTCATTAAACTGGAATCAAAGTCATCACATTTGATATCCGGTCAATGATCAAGATGATCAATCAACAGGACATCTCTAAAATACATAAATCGTGAAGTTTTGGATACAAATCAATCATAATGTGCCTCGTGATCAATCTCTTAAGGCGGGAGGAACTCAAAGATCAATCCGACTTCACACTTCAGGGTGCCTTCTTTTGAATCGCCAAAAGCCCACCGAATTTTTCATTGAATGAATCCCTTTTTAAAACTCTGTTTCCAGTAGGATCTTGGCAAATTCGGGATCTTGGCCATGTTTTTGGTTGGTTTAGGTACTTCTTTGGTCAGAAAGGTGACAGTAAAATGGTTGGCCACCAATGATTGTTGCTTTGATCAAGAAAATCCAGTTCTTGGCAAGCTAGGTTTTAGGGTTCAAGTTTTCTTGAGAACAATTATCCTATGTGCAAGAATCAAAAAATAGGCCAAGGTATAAATAGAGATCTATTTTCATCTCTCTTGATTACATTGGTCTTCTCCCACGCCAAGCTCGGCTCGTGTTTGACTTGGCATGCGTGGGGACGCCCACTTAGCGAGAGGATGAGAGGGTAGATAGATGGGGGTAGATGTAGGTAGGTTTTGCCATTTTTAAATGAAGCACTTCCCAAGAAAACCATTTAGAAGGCCAATACACACTCTTTTTTTCAAAATTTTTTGTGCAAAACCGGCATGACTTCATGAGGGCTATCAAGTGGTATCATCAAACTTTCAAATGCAATACTTTGATTTTTTGTGAAAAAATGAATGGGGTTAGTAGGTATTAGACATGGGATTTGGTGAGGTGGCATGGAGGAAGAACAAGGCTAATAGGCACATTTGTCAATCATTTCAATCTTATGGTTGACCAACTTTTGGGTTTGGTCAACATTTGCCTAGTCATCATTTGATGATGCAAGGTGATGTGATGATGTGGAATGATGTAATGGTGTTAAGTGATGTAATGGTATGGAGTGATGTGGTGATGTGGAACCATGTTGCTTAGGTGGCAACTTGGTGAATGACTTATGGAAGTGGCAAATGATGAGTGGAACAATGTGGCTTTGTAAGTGATGACATATGTATCTAGTCATCATGCCATGTCACTTGGAGGTAGTGACTAGGCAAACTCGTGTTTAGCTTTTCCTTTCTTTCTTTTTTTGTATAGCATAAAATGCCCCTTTTGCCACATGGTATGGAGTGTGTGATAGTGGAATGATATGATGAAAAAGATGATGTAGAACTTGATGCTTAGGCAATCCTTTTGGTGTAACAACTTTGCAAATGTGCCCTAGGTAGTGGTAGGTCAAACTATGGAACAAAAGGCTATGTGTGAGGTGTATGATAGTATGGGGTGATGGAATGTTGGAGATGTGGGTGTAAGGTAAGGGAATAGAAATGACAATATGAAAGAGAAAAGATACCACTTTAATAGCTTGCAAACTTCATAGGGGGTCTTCCAAACTTCTAGATGCTTAGATCCTCTCCATGTGTGACCTTGATTCCAGTTCAATGTCTTCACTTGGTTCTTCAACATAGCATCTTCTTTTCCCCGCAACATAAATAAGATTTGTCGGGCACTTTGCCATGTTGCCATAGCAGGGCAACATCATGCTAAACAAGGAAAAGGAATGGCTGGTCCCCTCAGCCTTATGAGCAAAATATGACGTAAGAATGGTGATGGTGGTGCAAGAAAATGGAAATTTCGAGAATATGAGTAGCAAAGGGTGACAAAAAAGAAAAAAAATGGAGATGATGTTGGGGAAAGTCCCAATTTGGACATAATGATGTGAGTGATGTTTGAATGGATGTTTTCAGATGGATGCTCATATGGAGTTGGAACAGTGACTTGACTCACGAGTGAGTTGACTCATGACTGACTTGACTTGCTTGACTTCTTTCTCAAAGATGTGTGGAGCAGAAATAAAGACTTGAGTTGGGAGTGTCTTTGACTTCTTCTAAAACTTGAGCTACCTTTATGGAAGGCTGATGGAAGGTAGCAGGTTGTGTTCTCTTTGAAAAAAGATTTTGGAAGCAAGGGCTAGATGAGAATGGACCAAAGGCAGATGATCATGAATGGAATGTATCAAGTGAACCTGCAGGTATGGAAAAAATATGATGTTAGTACCACGTCCTCCCAGCTAGTTGTGGTAATATTTAGCTGTTTGGGATCCTGCATCAGTGAAGAATTCTGGCTGATATGAATTGGAGGGCAACTGTTTGCTCAGGTGGAGATTATTCAGACTGATGAACCTGTGATGACAAGTTCTATATATGTTAGGAAACAACTCCTCTTATGCTTTCATGACTGTGAACTCAACCTGCAACACCATAATACACACAAGATATCAAAGTTAAACCTATTTTCCCTTTTTTTTCTTTTTTCTCTTTTTTTTTTTTTTCTTCTTTTTTTTTTTTATGAAAGCAATTCCAAAATAACACTAAAAGAGCACAAGCATCCACATCTTTAAGGAACATGCCTATTAATTCTAAAGCTAGTGTCTCTAATAACTCAAATGACTAACTATCCAATAACTATTCTATTCAAACAAACTCATACAAATATGTTGTTGCCAATACCTTTTCAGATGCAATGTGTTTATAGGGTTCATGAGCTGTTGACCTGTTGTGATATCTTCTAGGAAGTAAGAATTTGTACCGCTTGTCCTGATTTTGTATGGCCCTTCCTACAATGATCAAATTTTACTTTGTGTTTTCCTTTGCCTTGTCCCATTTGAGAACTAGCTCTCCCTCTTTGAAACTTCCTTGCAATTTGTGGATGGCCTTGAATGCTGCTGCATCCTTTGCTTTCTTAAGCAACATGGTATTCTCGCTTCAAACCTCCCTCTCTTCCGGATGGAGCAACTTATCAAACCTTTCCTCAGTATGCTTCCTCTCTACGCATTTGAATCTTTAGAGCTAACCTTAATGGGGGCAACTCAATTCCACTGGAACAACAGCCTCAACACCATAGACAAGAGCAAAAGGTGTATGATTAGTAGCATTTTTAATTGTGGTTCTATATGCCCAAAGTGCATCATGTAATTTAAGGTGCCAATCTTTTTTATGCACCTCTATTGTTTTCTTGAGAATAGCTTTTAGCACCTTGTTGGTAGACTCAGCCTGGCCATTGCCTTGAGGGTAGTATGCTGAGCTTTTCACATGCTTTACCTTCAAGGTCTTTAGCAGGTTGCTGATCACATCATTCATGAACTGAGTGCCCCTGTCAGAAACTATTTTCAGAGGGATGCCAAACCTAGTGCATATGTTTTCATGTAGGAACCTAGCAGTTGTTAAGAGCATTTTGCTTGTCTCAATGGGACGGCCTCTGCCCACTTGGTGTGAAGAAATCTGTTGCCACTAGTATGTATTCATGCTGAGAGGGAGAGTTTGGATTTATAGGACCTATGAAGTCTAGTCCCCAAGTTTGGAATGGACCTGGAGACGTGATGCTAGTCAAAGCAGCAGGCTGAAGAATTCTTCTTCCATGTATCTGGCATTTATGGCATCTCCTGATGGTCTCATAACAATCTTTGAACAAGCTAGGCCAATAGTATCCGGACACTGGTATTTTCTTTGCAGTTGTGTCGGTGCATAAGTGGCTCCACAAATTCCTTCATGACAAGCCTCCAATCAATCAACTCGGCTCGATCATTAACACACCTTAATAAAACACAGATTGATCAATTTTACATAGTACATCTCCAATCATTTCTGTATGTTTTGCTCTTTCTTTGAATCTTCTCAATCGAGTGCTTGTGAAGTTTTGTGGTACCTCTTCATGTTTGAGAAACTTGATGATTTCATCCCGCCAATCTTCTTGCATCTTCTTGGATAGCACAAGGTTAGTAGCAATTTCACACACCTCATCAGTATTTAAACCATTAAAATCCTCAAACTCAAACACCTTGTTGGTCAAATAGTCACTAGGACTCTTGATTGTTTTGGCGATTCGAACTTTTAGATTATAATCTCAGATCTTGCAGGCCCATCTACAACAACTTAGCCTTACTCACGAGTTTTCGAAGAAAGCATGGGAATAGGATTTTGATGCATCATTATTTTACCTCATTGTGCTGGAACTATATGACCAAGCCTTTGTAAAGAAAAACATTATTCAGCTGCACTTTTTCCATTCTTGGGAATTTTTGTTTTCAGCCTCAAACCAAATTGCCTGGCGGCAAAAAGATATTATCCATGTTTACGCAAAGGTGCTATGCCTCTGACTTTGCTAGTGACACCGACATATGCCCGAATGGTTGAGCAAGGTCCTGGTGGTTTAGAATCTCTGATTGGCATATGGAGGTTATCAGCAGGTCAAATCAGCCCGACATTCCGTCCATTCTATTGCAATAAATTTGCTCTCATTCTTGTTATACTTGCCAACCGTGTCGGAGCTTAAAAGGACTTATGATGTGTGAAAAGTTAGGGCACATACATTCTCAAAAAAAAAACTTGTCAACCCTATGAAACTTTTCACCGCTTTAAGGTTTTAGGTGGAGCTAATTTCTTGGGGGCTTCCATTTTTTCTTCCCGGACACTTTGATCCCTTGAGTAGACACCTCATGACCTAACAATTCCTTTAGAAGAGAGAAATACACTTCTTTGGATTCAAGCACCTCCACCTTCTGCATAATTCCATTGTCATTGTTAGCAACTCCATATGCTTACGTGAGAAGATCCTAGGCATAAATCATCTAAGAAAAACTCTAAAATTTGACATTGGCATGCTTTGGAATATTTTATCCATTGCTCTTTGAAGGTAGCGGATGCATTCATCAAGCCAAAAGGCATTTTCATCATGGCAAAAGTACCCCAAGGGGTTTATGAAAGAGGTCTTAGCTTGATGCGCCTCTTTATCTTGATTTGATTGAAACTTCGAGAATCCATCCAAAAAGCAATATATTTCTTTCCCTGCGATTTGCATGTAACACTTCTTCCGAAATGGTAATGGATAACAATCTTTAATAGTGGCCTTGTTTAAATCCTCAGAATCTATACAAATCCTAATGCTTTTTATTTTTTCTTTTCTCACGGAACAATGCAAGACAAACCCAAATCGGGATTTGTTATCTCTTTGATAACTTCGACTTCCTTCATCTTCAATAATTCCTCTCTGATCGAGGGGTAAGTAGTGATGCATTTATTCTTGAGTTTTTGCATTACGGGTTTAGCATCTTCTTTTATCTTTATTTCAAACTCCCACCGGATATCGGTCCCTCCACTCCCACTAATTCTGTATAATCGAGGCAAAAGCGTCCTTCCAGCTCTCAAAGAAAATTTTTAAAGAAGCCTCATCTTTGCTATCAAATAGGTCTCCAAGAAAAAGTGTTCTTACCTGCCCATTTTGTTGATGGTTAACTCTTTTACCTCTTTTTTCTTGCTGTGCATCTATCACCAGAATAGGATATAGGCTGTGTTGCATCTTCCTTGTTCAATTCATCTTCATTTATAGCTCCTGACCTAAATAGTCAAGGAGCACGGGTTCTGCCAGCAGTGCATCGCCTCACAATTCTCCTCCCTAGGTATATGTTTGATCTCCCAAGCCTTGAACTTGCTCGGCCGGTTGCAATACCCTTTCTTTGAGTCGACATGTCTTGGTTTTTGGTGCGATACTCTCCGGTCCATTATGCGCATATGGGTTGAGAGTCGCCAAAGATAGATACATTAGTTAAACCCAAAGCCAAAGACTCTTCTAAGCCGGCTATAAGTGCCTTATATTCAGCCATATTTAGTGATTCCTTCATGTACTTCGCCAACTTTGGATAAGAGTTTATTGGCGAGAGAGTTCTTAATTGCAAAGGAAGATGCTATATTCAATTTGATTGAAATTCCACCATCAAACCATAACTTACACCTTTATTGAGTTTTGCTTAGGTACCAAGGTCATCTAAGGGCGGGTGGGTAGCGGCTTCCTATTAGTTTATAAAGCCCAGAGAAGCGAGGGCATTTTCAACACGCCATCTTCCAATCGGCATGTCTTGTTACATAAAGTTTATGCAGTTAGCATCACTGTTTTGTTGTATAGAGTTACAGTTCTTGCTCCATTTGAAATGGTACCGCGCCCTTGGACCCGGTGGTCTAGCATCCTTTCTGATTAGACAACCACCTCCTTCCGGTAACCGTCCATATATAAGTCCACATCACAGTTATAGCAATGCATGTGTTGACTGATATTGATCAGAACTTGAGATCTAATATCTTGCGCATCAGAACTCTAATTTGGTCAAGATCTTCTCCCTTTGTTAGCCTATAACTTTTTCTCAGATAAGTCATAATGATTTGACCTTGAAAAATCGATCCACCCATAAGAGCTACATAATTTGGCATGAGGGATCCATATTCTTGAATTGGGAAAGGTATGAATGCTTGATATTTGAACCTTTTTCTTTGAGAAACTTTTGGTAGATCTGATCACCTTAAGTGATCTCGAGGTTCTAACCCTAACTTGAGCATAAACTCAAGTTGGCTTCTTGTGTTTGACTCTCTAGCCAAAGTTGAGGGTCAACATCTTGGGAGGTTCTACCGAGATCTTCCCTCGGGATTTCGTAACTCATGGCTCCAAAGCAAAAATTTCCAGCCAGTAATGCTAGACCATTAGAAGATATTGATGCACCGCATCATTGCGTAGAAAGGCCATTGCCTTCAAGTTTCTCGACTAGCCCGCTTTCAAAACATGCCATACCAATGAGTTGAATGTTCCTGTTCCTTTGCCTACTTTTGATTCTAGTATGACTGCTAACAACTTTTTGAGAATATTTGAGGATTATTACGTGGATTATGGTTTCAAGAAAGGCTGCAAGCTTTGAGTTTGAAAAATGCTTCAAAGAAGAGAGTGAAGCCGGGTACTTGGTTAACTTATGAAAAGTTAATGGGTACCACTTCATGGGATGAACCTTCGTCAAGAAGTTCCTAGATAGATTTGGTAAATTAGCCGCCCCAAAGGATTTGGTTAATGAGTTGCAAGGTTTCTCTATACATGCAAAAGAGAAAGTGTGAATCGGGTACAAAGAAAGGTTTAGCACATTTATGAGCAGTGTCAAAGAGTACAAGCTACAATCCCAACCCTTTTTAGTTACCGCTTTCATCAATGGTTTGGAAAGAAGACCGATATCCAAAGAAAGTCGCCAAGATCCAAGTCACTGGGATTTGATTCTATATACAGTTTTTGCCAAAACCATCGACCTAACTCGATGAGCAATCTACATTTTGCCCGACAAGCATCATGTTTCTCACCATAGCCATGATCCTTTCTACCCCCCGATGTGCTTCATGCACATTATGATCATCACCCTTCTATTCCAGCTTATGCCATACGTGAAGAAAAAGAAATCTAAAGAGGAGGAAGTAAATTCTCAAGTTGCGAGGTCAAGTCTGACCTATCTAAGGTTAATCATCAAGCTTTTTAGCAAAAATAACCAAACAATTGGTTGAACTCAAGGTTGCAAGAACATGTAAAACTTACCCTCAATGTATTCATTGCAATAGAATTCTCATCCATCGAAATTTGCTATTGGCAAGTGTGTCCCAAATGCAATAGAAAAGGCCACTTTGGAAAGGAATGTCCTCTTGTTGTTCTTTTATAAAGAAGTTGGCGATATTGATGTTAGGTGTGCTGTTAAGGAATATTTTGCTAAGGTGAAAAGAAAAGAGACCGTGAGCCTAAACCTCCCTCCCCGCGACATTTGGTGAACCAAGCACCCTATAAGATTTATTCAAGCTACGTAATTCCCAAATCAAGAAGTTATGGTGGTGCAAACTAGAAGCATGAATGAAGCTCATGTACATGTCAACCAAGTAGGCATTCCCATCGCTGTGTCTTCACCACCTATAGTGGAAGCACTGCTCAAATCATAGCTCCACCTCCTCAAAGAAAAATATGGTAAGAAAGATCAAGACTTTGATGAGGTTGATGTTTTGCTTAAAAATTCCAAAGTGAGTGTGGATCTTTTCACATTGCTAAAAGATTGCACCGAAGCTATAGAAAAGAGTACCGCAAAGAAACCGGTGGTGAGATATTAAATGCTTGTGTGAATTTTACCGATGCCACTAACCTTGTTCTAGCACGTAATGAAGAAGACCCCGATGCATTCACATGTTCAGCTACTTTTAGGGGTTATACCTTCTCAAATGTGTTACTTGATGGGGATCCCCCCAAATATCATGCCATATCATATTATGAAAAAAATGTGGTTTCGAGGTGGATAAGAAAGCTTCTATACTATTAAGATCTTTTATAATGCTAAGATCACCCCTATTGGTGTGGTAACTAAAGTGCCCAAGTAATACATAGGGTATAACCAGAGCCGCTAATTTTATTGTAGTAGCTTTGGAAGACATAGGGATGAGTCCGATATCTATGATTTACTTTTAGGGAGAAGGTGGTTAGCCATCAGGGATGCTAGACCAGCCTCCGGTCTTAAGAGATGTACCATCTCCAATGGTTCTCAAACCGCTACAATCTATAATCAAGATGGCTCCTATGGTCTCCAATGAAAAGGTAAACTTTTATTAAGGAAATGCTAATTGAAGAACCTTTGGGATCTTACAGAATAAAAAATACAAGACCAAGGAAATATGAAATGGTCCCTCTCATTATGGAATGTGCACTCCCCAGCAAACAAGGGCCATTAGGATTCTTATGGTTTGATGGAGGTATTTCTAAAAACTAAATATTGCATCATTCTGCCGCTATTCCTCAAAGATTCCTCTCATAAACTTTTAGCTAAAGTAGGAAGAATCTTCCCCCAAATTACATCTAATGTAGCGTAATATAAGGCTTTTGATTGCAGGTCTTCGAAGCCAAAGCTATGGATATTGCCAACATTCACATTTATGGTGACTCACAATTAATTTGTAGACAAGTTTCAAGAAACTACCAAAAAAAAAAATGCGCATATGGAGCTCTTAAAAAATCAAGTAATGGGAGTACTTTCGAAGTTTGCTTCATGGGAGATTACTCACATACCAAGAGAGAAAAATGTGGAAGCTAATGCCCCTGCAGGCAGAAAAACCTCACGCCACATCTAACCGAGGGAGCTATTCCGCAGAAAGACCTTGATGCTAGTGAGGTAAAGGCCCTTTGTCCTATTCTAACCATTAATGCATCGAGGAAAAGGATATCAAGAGATCACCATCACAAAAAATGGTAAGACTAGAACCCTTTTTGTTGGAGATTTAATTGAATACCAAAATAGGAGAATATACAAACGCTTCTTTGAAGAAAGGAAGGATGTGTTTGCCCGATTATTCTCGAAGCCATCGGGTATTAAAGCCGGGTATGCCAATTTGAAATCAAGATTAAAGAAGGATGTAAACCCGCTTTTCAAAAACCGAGAAGAATTAATGCTTTATTAATGGGATTGATCAAAGATGAGTTGGATAAAATGCTAGATGTGTGTTATTATTAAAATCATTAATCCGTAATGGGTATCTTGCATTGTAGCCAGAGAAAAAAAAGTGGTGCCTTAAGGATTTGCATTGATTATCGAGATCTCAACAAAGCTACCATCAAGGACCTGCTATCCCTTGCCTTTTTAGAAGAAATTTTATATGTCAGAAAGCAGGAAAGAGGTGTACTCATTTCTAGATGGATTTTCGTGGATTTAATCAAATTGGCATTAAGGAAGAAGATCAACCCAAGACCTCTTTATTACCCCTTGGGGAACTTATGCAATGAAGAGAATGCCTTTTGATTAATGAATGCACCTCTACTTTCCGTGAGCTATGGACGTTATTTTTAGGCCTATGTCTCCTCAAGAATTCAGAGTTTATTTGGATGACCTCTCGCTTAGATCTCACCCTACTAATCATTTGGAATTACTTGCAAAAATATGCTCTTTTGTGTAGGGAATCTGAGTCAACCTTAACCCAAAGAAATGTATTTTTTTGCATCCAAAGGGCAACTTTTTGGGGCATGAGGTGTCCAACAATGGTATACAAGTGGCACAAGAAAAGGTTGAAGCCCCTCAAAAAGTCGGGTACCCCCAAAAAATCAAGGTGTCAAAAGTTTTATTGGCATGACTAGTTTTCTTAGGATGTATATTCCTAATTTTGCTCACATTATAAGTCCTATTTCTAAGCCGACAAGGATAGGCAGGATTTCTAAATCTGAGAGCAAGTATGTCCCCCGCCACATGGTCATCGATTGCCAAGAGTCTTTGAGTTGCTTATAAAGTCCATTTGTGAGGCTACTCTTCTAAAAACCTGATTTGGACAAGCCATTTGAGGTCTATATTACCATCACTAAAAAAGGCCATAGGTCTAGCTATTCTCATAGACAAGCACACCATAGCTTTTGCCAAAGAAACGCTGGAGTTCAACCAAGAAAAGTACACCGTAATGGAGAAGAGTGTCACCGCTTTTATGTTCCCTCATTGATGCATAAGGTCACTTTACTATTGAAGAGTTCTCGCTCAAGTTTATATGAAGCAAAAACCAACGGGTTGTTATTTGGTTGGCGCTTTTGGCTTATTGGATGCGTTGAGCCACTTTCTACTGGCCACCGCCTTCAAAAAAATTTTTGGGACTTCCCACCGCTTCTCGCAGCTCTTATGGTCTAGTGGTTTGATCGAAGCTACCTTGGGGTCGGCACCGTGATCTCTCAGACGATCTATTTGCCCCGGGTTTCAAGAGAGGATGGAGGTTTAGCTGCATGAGTCCGCACTGCAAGCATTCGCACCTAGTCGCGAAGAGGTTACGGTTCGGGGCGTTTGTTGAAGTTCTCCGTTGTTGGAGGTATGCTTTGTTGCTTTTTGCAGCAAAGATAGCTTTTGATCCGTGGTCATCATGGCAACGGTTTTTCCCCAGGGGGTTTTAATCCGCCATGGTGCTCACGGGCTTCGCCCATGCAATGTATTTTGTTTTCTTTGTACTTGTGGTCGCGATGTCCTTCGTGGACGCCTTTGTGGTGCGACGTAAAAAATATACTTCCTTCCTTCCTTCCTTCCTTCTAAACCAAAAATTCAAAGGTGGGCTTGCAAGCTACAAACTTTTGATATTTCCATAAAGGAGTTACATCGTGAAGAGTCCCAGCTTTATTTACCTTACATTTTCTTTGATCATGAGGATGCAAGAGAAGTTGTTGACTTTGTGGATGCCTTAGCTTATTTGCGTGCAAAGGATGAAGAGCAGACCAACAGATTGGCATTATAAAGAATTTTCTACAATTCAAGGAAATGCCCTCGTGGTTGACTTCGAGCCAAGAAAGGAGATTTAAAGAAAAATGTAGGCAATTTAAAATGATTAATGATGTTTTATGTAAAGTCAATGTGGATGGACTATTGTCGAGGTGTGTCAATGAGGAAGAATCGCCCTCATCATTAGAGAAATGCATGAAGGAGTATGTGGAGGCCATTTTGTCGAGAGATACTACCGCCAAGAAAATTCTCGTCGTCGATATTATTGGCCTACAATATTTAAAGATTGTTATACCGCTATAAAAATCTTGCCATAAGTGTCGATATTTGGCAAAAAGGATCCTCCTCCCACCAAGATTAAATCCTATCATTTCTCCAGGGCCCTTCCAAATATGGGGGGTGGATTATATTGGCCCTATTAACCCCTTCTCGGCAGTAGACAACATCAAATTATTATTGTAGCCACGCATTATTTTACTAAGTGGCGTAAGCAATTCCTTTAAGACAGCCAATGCTATTACAAATGTTAAAGTTTCTACATGAATATATTTGTGCACGGTTTGTATCCCCTACAATTGCATTCGATAGGGGTACTCCATTTGTGAATGAAGTTATTGCTAACTGCTGACTATTCTTAAGGTCAAACATACTAAGAGCTCCTCCTACTATCCTCAAGGTAATGGTCAAGCGGTACTAACAAAGTTTTGAAAAGCATTTTGCAGTAAAAAGTGGATGATAATCAAAAGGATTGGCATGTCAAACCGGGTGGATGCTCTATGGGCTTATAGAGTCACCATTAAAGCAAAGAAAGTATATGGCATTGAAGTCGTAAGCTTCCAAAGAGAACTTGAGCTTCCATCTCTCGAGGTTAGCCCATAAGTCGTGTTTGTCTTTTGAATATGCTTTGCAGAAAGACCGACACCCTTCTCGCATTTAGAAGAATATAGAATGGAAGTCGAGAATGCTAATCCGCTAAAAAGCCAAGGATTTGGTCGCTTTCAAAGTCGCCATAAAATACAAGGGACTTTCAAGACCGAGAGTTAGTTCTAAAATGGAATAAATCAAGGAAAGACTCGGCTAGTAAGTTTGAAAATCTTTTTGGGAGGGTCCCTATGAGGTGTTAGAAACCCGCAGTACCAATTTTATTGGTTAAAGGAATTAACTTCAAAGATGTCACTTCCAAATCCTATCAACACTATTCACCGGAAAAGGTACTAGGATCAGCACATATGCTTGTCCCTTTTATGCTCTAGAACTTAGATAAGTTAGAATTAAAGATAAATATTAGATAGGTTAGATTTCACTTTTGTCTTAAATTTAGAACTAATGTCTTCGCTGAGTTTATGTTTGCATTAGCCAAGATGAAGGATGAGCTATCAAACAAATTCCGTGACAAGGATTTTTATTAATTGCCAAGTGTCATTTGCAGGAGCACCCTTCTTCCATCTTCATTCATCCTGCCTCATTGTGGTCTTGCCCTCCATTTAGCCATGAATTCTCATTTTATTTCCTAAATGTGCACTCGCAAATTCAGCTTCACCATCATGGCAGAGTTGCAAAAGATCAAGATTAATTTGTTTGTATGTTTCCATGACAGTGCACCCTTTTCTCCATCTTTATTCATCCGCCATAAGTGGTCCCGCTATCCATTTAAACTCCTTATTCTTGTTTTCATTCCTAAAAGGAAGCACTCTCGCAATTCAGCTTCACCATCATGGCAGAGTTGCATTTTTAAGGATCAGGAAGCATACATTTTCTTTGTTTTGGCATAGATCTCAACTTTTGCACATTCACTTCACCCCTTACACTCCATTTCTATTATCACCTTACCATATTCACACTTATTCTTGCCTTTTCTTTTCACACATTTTCTTGTTTTACCTCATCTCATACACTCCATTTCTATCACTATCTTATTATATTCACACTCATTCTCACCCCTCACTCACATCCTCTCACCACCATATTCATCTCTATTCCATCAACACTTGCACTTCACACCCTCTTCCCACCAAAAATCCTCACCTAGACACTTTGGTACAAAGTTGAAGACCCCTTATGGCTGAGGGGACCAGCCCATTTTCTTGTTTTGGCAGATGTTGCCTCCAAAGGGCAACATACTAACCTGGTTCATGTATTGAAGTAGGTCAAGTTATTGTGGAAGAATTAAATCAAAAAGAGCTTGGTAGTCAACATTGATGTGAAGGTCAAACAATATCAATCTTCAAAGGTCAACTCCCATGGAAGATGCTCTATCCGAGGTCAAAGGTATTCAAAGGATGCTTTATGAGATTCCGGGTTGTGAAGATTGGAAGATGCTTTTGAAGTTTGGAAGACAAAGTTTGAAGACCCCATGGTATTTGATTCCACATCCTAGCCATTTTTATCTATATTCTTACCCCCATTTCTCAAATTTTCCTAGTCATATTTCTCCCATGCCTATATCTCCCCATATTCACTTTTTTGCCAATCACACCATGCTTGCCTAAGTCCTTTCTTTTTTCTAAAGGCCTTTTGTCCACCCCAAAAGATGATCTTCCCATTCCATATCTTTTTCTCTCATTTTTTCCCATATTACATCCTTGCAAATGCCCCCTCTTACTTCATTTACCAAATGTGCCTAAGTACCCATGCCACCCAAATATCCCCATGGAATATTCCAAATATGGTATCAACCTAGTATATTCCCAAATTATTAGGGTTGCCATAGACCTAAATGACTTCATAATTATTTTTTGGGTATCTTTTGAACCATGGCCTAGCTTTTCAAATGGCTAAATACAAAGATATTCTTAGTTTATACCTCCAAAAATACGCCACCGTATCGTGGAATTTCTGAAAAATACAAAGAAGAACCCTAAACTTGAAACTTGCTCAATCACTTTAATTGGGATCTTAAGCTACAAAAACTACCTATTCTTGATTCCCGCCATTAGCATCTCATTAAGCCTAAAATTAAGTCCTAAGATGCCTAATCCTTAAATCTAAATCTATATACCGGGAAACAATGACATAAGTTTTTGAAGGCCCGCACGATCAAACCTCAACATTGATACATGCGAGCATGATCCAAGACGCTTATGAAGTATCCGAAAGTGTTCCACATTTCGATTTGAGAAAATTGGACTGATATTCTTGTTATGAAATTTCTTTATGACCTCCCGAGATATTTTGATATTTGATTTATGATCCTAAGACCTTTATTCATATTGTATTACCTTCATATCAATGAAAATTGTCTGCCAAGTATCTAAAAAGTTGACTGTCATGATCTTCTAGTATTTTTGCCTCACAATCATTTTTACAGTAAGAAATTCCATCATTTTTTCTTGCATATGACCACCTGCCCTTCTTTTTCTATCACATTTGCACCTGTGTGCACAAAAAGTTCGAAAACCATTTTAAACTCGAAGTTATTATTTTTGCATTCTATCCGACATTAATTTTTAGACTGTTTTTTACAAAACAGTGCCAAAAAAATAGTTTTCATGATCCAAATTTTGATTTGATTGATGCCCCTCACCTTGGGGACCTATACTCCATCTCTGCTGTGGAATCTCTTCAAAATTCCATTTGCAACTCAAGTTACAAAATTCCGAGATCTCGCATGTAGCTTTGACTCGATATTGACCAAAAATTGACCCAACTTTGAGATCAATATCTTGCGTGCACTAGAACTCGACTTGGTCAAGATCTTTCTCCTTTGTTAGCCTATAACTTTTCTCATATAAGTCATAATGATTTGACCTTGAAAATCAATCTACCCATAAGAGCTACATCAATTTGAGTAGGGGATCCATATTCTTGAATTGGGAAAGGTATGAATGCTTGATATTTGAACCTTTTTCTTGAGAAACTCTTGGTAGACTGATCACCTTAAGTGATCCGAGGTTTTAACCCCAACTTGAGCATAAACTCAAGTTGGCTTCTTGTGTTTGACTCTCTAGCCGTGCTGAGGGTCACCAGGTCCTTCCCAGATATGGGGGCGAAGGATAGGGTCCTCCCCGTAGGGCATTGACTAGAGGTGCTTTTCCTATCATGCATTCCCTCAATGGCCTCTTATCTCTTCGAGGTCGCTTCTACTTCTATGAGACGTAAGTAGACTTTCTAATCTACCTTCCAACTCATCCAAGCGAACCGGGCTGGCCATGCCTACCTTGACATTACACCATGTCCTAGAGATCACCGTAGTGGTCTCATCATTTCAAATGCATGCAACCCATACCAAGTATAGGTTGCATGCGTAGATTAATTAACTACACAAGACATTAATCTACACAAATCGACATGCTCGAGCCGATTTCTTCTGAGATGACCTTGCCGGCCCTATTGCTCCATAAACCGTGGGTACCGCTTTATTAGATCCTTCTTAAGTACCCATGTCGCGTTTTCCACCTAAGTGTTTCCACTTGACCAAATATTGGAGAAACTCTGATCTCCTTGTTTTATTGAAGGCTTTATCAAGAATCAATTCGAACTATTTCCAAATGCTTTTCATTATTTCCAACAACGCTAGTGTCCAAGACTTCGCCTCGATTAGATTATTGTTGCCCCCAAAGGGCAACATGCTAATTGTGATCCATGCATTCAAAACTAGGTCAACTTATCTTGGAATACTAGGTCAAAGTTTGAAAGATTCTTGGTATTCAACATTGATATGAAGGTCAAAAGGTGTTCATTCTTCAAGTCAACAAGTGCTCAAGGCTCAAAACTCACATGAGGTAATTTTATTTAAGGTCAAAGTGCTTAGTCAAGAATATGCTCTAGAAGATTCTCGATAAGAAGTTTGAAGGCATTTTTGAAGATTGAAGTTCAAAGTTTGAAGACTCCATGGTATTTGATTCCATTCTAGCCATTCTCACTCATTTTTATTCTTGCCCCTTTGAAATTTCCTAGCCTTCTTTTTCCCTATACTCATACTTTTTTTTTTCCACTCTATATGATTCCACCCCTATATCCATGTCTCATTCCCATTCCCTTTATTTAACCATTGTGCCACTTCCCTACCTTATTTGTCAAAGTTTGCCTATCTCAAATCCTGTGCCTAGCCATATTTTCCTTTTTTCTTTGCACACCCCTCATGGGACCCCATTGTTCTAGCCTTTCTCATGCCATATTCCTCACCTTGGTGACCACTATTCATTTTCCTTCTTCTACCTTTTGCACCTCGTGGCATGTCCTTACTCAAGACTTAAAAGTGCCCTAGAATATTCTATGATTCCATCCCAAGTATGCAAAAGTTCCATGGTCTCTAAAAATTTCCAAGTATTCCTTTGCTTTTTTCTATGGAGACCTTTAGAACCATGTTTGAAAATTCCAAAATGCCAAAATACCAAGATATTCTCAAGATATACTCCTAAAAATACGGAATCGTGATCGCGCCATTTTCACGAAAAATAATACCCGAGAACCCTAAATCTGAAGTTTTTGGCTCCTAATCATGCCTGGATTTGGTTCCATAGACCTCGCAACCTACTTATTCTTACCTTCCCGCCTGTTAAGAATTGAATGAACCCATAAACTAAGGCTAAGAATGAGGAATCATTAAGAACTAAACTATATACAGGAGATTCGACAGGAGTACTTTTTCAAGGCCCGTATATTCGATCATACATTGATCATTGCTGAGCAAGATCCGGACGATCCTTGAAGTTCTTGAGCTCTCCTCAACCGGATCCGCAAGATTTAGTTGACATTACTTTCAGAAATTACCTTATGACTTTTGATGATTATTTTCTTTGTACTTGAGACTATAGTCTCTGATATTTTCCTTAGCAATTATTGCCACAAAAAATTCTACGTAAAAATCCCCGAAAGTGTTTTAGCACCTTTTGGCCTATCTCGCCACCTATCCTTGGGTGTTAAGAAAGCCAAGGGAGTTGGAATCATTCAAAAATACCAAGTATGGTTCAAATTCAAAAAAATTGCTCTCGGGTTTGAACAGTTTTGACTGTATTTTGCCAAATCTAGCTACAAAAAATACCTCTACACATCCAAACGAGGATTTGACTGCATGCCTATCTTCCCTAGCACCATTGCAACCTATCTGCTTTGGAAATTCTCAAAAAAATGATTGGCAACTCCAAATCTTAATTTCTGATCACTGTTTTCTACATTTGACATCTATTGACCAAAAATTGACCTCACTTTGAGCTCGAATAACTCACAGATTAAGTTTCTGACTTGGTCAGAGGTTTTACTGTTGGCTACCTACAACTTTTTTGACCAAGTCTACAGCATCTGACTCAAAAAATCGATCTGCATCCCAAAACCACAATTGTTTTGGCAAAGGTGCCATTTTCTGGAAATGGGAAAGGTATAGAACTCAAACTTTTTGAACTTATCTTTAGAATTTTCTTGCATAGACTGATCACCTTAAGTGATCTGGAGGTCCTAACCCCAATTTGAGTGAAAACTCGAATTGGTTTCTTGTGGTTGACCTTTAAGCCATGTTTAGGGTCAACATTTTGGAGGTCCTACCGAGATCTTCCTGGATCTCAGAACTCATGGCTCCAAAGCAAAAATTTCCAGCAGAACCTTCAAGTTTCTCAGCTAGCTTACTTCAAAACATGCCATATCAGTTTGAGTTGAATGTTCCTGTTCTTTTGCCTACCTTTGATTCTAGCATGAGTGCTAACAACTTTTTGAGAATATTCAAGACTATTACAGGATTATAGTTTCAAGAAAGGATGCAAGCTTTAAATTTGAGAAATGTTTCAAAGATGAGAGTGAAGTCGGTGCTTGGTTAACTTATTTAGAAGTTAATGGGTACCACCTCATGGGATGAACTTGTCAAGAAATTCCTCGACAGTTTGGTAAGTTAGCTTCTCCCAAAGATTTGGTTAATGAATTGCAAAGTTTTTCTATACATGCAGGGGAGAGTGTGAATCAGTACAAAGAAAGATTTAGCACATTTATGAGCAGGTGCCAAAGAGCACAGTCACAATTCCCACACTTTTTAGTAATCGCTTTCATCAATGGTCCGAAAGGAGACCGATATCCAAAGGAAATTGCTTAAGATCCAAGTCAAGGAAGGATTTGATTCCATATACAAAGTGTTTGCCAAAACTACCGATCCGACTCAAATGCTCTCTACCTTGCCTGATAAGCACCATATCTCCCACCATGGCCAAGATCCTTTCTACCCTGATGCCACTGATGTACATTATGATCATCACCCTTCCATTCCAGTTTATGCCATACAAAAAGAGAAGAAGAAATCTAAGGAGGAGGAAGCTAGTTCTCAAGTTGCAGAGGTTAAATCGACCTATCTAAGGTTATTGAGGCTTTAGCGTGCACTAACCAAGCAATTAGTTGAGCTCAAAAATCAAGAGCAGTGTAAAACTTACCCCTCAATGTATCCATTGCAATAGGAATACTCATCCATCGAAAATTTGCTATTGGCAAGTGTGTTCCAAATGCAATAGGAAAGGCCACTTTGGAAAAGAATGTCCCGCTTTGTTCTTTCAGAAAAGAAGTTGGTCATACCGATGTTAGATGTGTCAAGAAAGAATACTTTGCCAAGCAGAAACAAGAAAAGAGGTCAACCTAAGACCTCTCGTGGAGATTTATCAACCAAGTACTTCAATAAGGTTTATTCAGCCACGTAAGCTCCCAAGACCTAAGAAGTTATGGCGCTGCAAAACTAGAAGAATGAATGAAGTCAATACACATGTCAATTGAGTAGACATCCCACGCCTAGGTCTCCCTCACCTACAATGGAAACACTGCCAAGTGATAGCTCCACCTCCACAAAAAAAATTTGGTAAGAAAACCAGACCTTGATGAAGTGGATGTCTTGCTCAAAAATTCTAAGGTGAGTGTGGATCTTTTCACATTGTTAAAGATTGCACCCAGCTACGTAAAAGGGTGCTCCAAAGAACTAGTGGTGAACAATTAAATGCTTGTATAAACTTTACCGATGCCAATCGATCTTATTCTAGCACGTAATGAAGAAGATCCCGAGCATTTACATGTTCACCGCCTCTAGGAGGTTTTACCTTTTCCAATGTATTACTTGATGGGGATCTCCCCAAACATCATGCCATATCACATTATGAAGAAGTGTGGTTTTGAGGTGGACAAGAGAGCTTCTATATTGCTAAGATCTTTTATAATGCTAAAATTACTCCTATTGGTGTGGTGACTAAAGTGCCCTCGCTAATACGTAAGGCATAACCAGAAGTCGCTAACTTTATTGTGGTGGCTTTTGAAGATATAGGAGATGAATCTGATATTTATGACCTACTCTTAGGGAGGAGATGGTTGGCTACTGTGGATGCTAGGCCAGTTTGGTCTCAAGGGAGATGTACCATCTCCAATGGCTCTCAAACTGCTACTATTTACAACCAAGAAGGCTCCTATGACTCCAAAGAAGAGGTAAACTTTATTAAAGAAATGCTAATTGAGGAGCCTTTGGGATCTTACAGTTAAAAACACAAGACCAAGAAAATATGAAATGGTTCCCCTTATTATGGAGTGTGCACTTCCCAAAGAAACAAGGACCAACAGTGTTTTTATGGTTTGATGGAGGTATTTCTAAAAAACTAAATATTGCATCATCTGTTGCTATTTTGAAAGATTCTTCTCACAAACTCTTAGCTAAGGTAGGAAGAATTTTTCCTCAAGTCACTTCTAATGTGGCAGAATATAAAGCTTTGATTGCAGGTCTTCAAGAAGCCAAAGCTATGGATATTGCCAATATCCATATTTATGGTGATTCACAATTAATTTGCAAACAAATTTCAGGAGATTATCAAACAAAGAATACAGATATGGAGCTTTTGAAGAATCAGGCAATGGGAGTGCTCTCAAGTTTTGCTTCATGGAGGATCACTCATATCCCAAGAGAAAAAAAATTTTGAGGCGATGCCCCGTAGGGAAACTCTCATGTCACATTTGACTGAGGGAGCTATTCCTGAAGATGACCTTGATGACAATGAAGTAAAAGCACTCTGTCCTATTCTGACCATTGATGCATCAAAGAAAAGAGATACTGAAGAGATTGTGATCACAAAAAATGGTACACCTAGAACTCTGTTTGTTGGAGATCTGATTGAATATCAAAACAGGGAGAGCATACAAATGTTTTTTGAAGAAAGAAAAGATGTATTTGCTTGGAATTACTCAGAACTATCAGGTATCAAAACTGAGGTATGCCAATTTGAAATTAAAATCAAGGAAGGTTGTAAACATGTTTTTCAAAAATTAAGGAGGATTAATGCTTCACTTATGGGATTAATAAAGGATGAATTGAATAAGATGTTAGATGCAGGTGTGATTATTGAAATCATTAATCCAGAATGGGTATCTTGCATTGTTCCTGTGGAGAAGAAGAGTGGTGCCTTAAGAATTTGCATTGATCACCGAGATCTCAACAAAGCCACCATCAAGGATTGTTACCCTTTGCCTTTTTTAGAAGAGATCCTATATGTCAGAAAGGTGTAAGGAAGTGTATTCATTTTGATGGATTCTCGTGATTCAATCAGATCAGCATCAAAGAAGAAGACCAGCCAAAAAACTTCTTTTTATCACTCCCTCGGGTACATATGCTATGAAAAGAATGCCTTTGGTTTGATGAATGCTCCAGCTACTTTCCAAAGGGCAATGGATGTTATTTTCAAATCCATGTCCAATAAGAGTTCAGGGTGTACTTAGATGACCTTTGCTTAGGCTCTCATCCATCTAATCATGTGGAGCTACTTGCAAAAATTTGTTCTTTGTGCAGGAGTTCAGAGTCAATCTAAATCCAAAGAAATGCATCTTTTTTGCATCAAAAGGACAACTCTTAGGGCATGAAGTATCCAGCCAAGGCATTCAAGTTGCTCAAGACAAGATTGAAGCTCTCAAAAATTAGCACCTCCCAAGAATCAAACAGTCAAAAGTTTTGTTGGTATGACAAGTTTTCTCGAATGTATATTCCTAATTTTGCTCATATTTTGAGTCCCATTTCTAGGTTGACAAGGGTAGGTAAGTTTTCCAAGTCCGAAAGTAAGCATATACCTATCACATGGACTTCGAATGCCAAGAGGCTTTTGACTTCCTCATTCTATCCATATGTGAAGCCACACTTTTGAGAAAACCAGATTTGATATGCCATTTGAAGTTTATATTATCATTACTAAAAAAAGCATAGGGTTAGCCATTTTAGCGTGATAAGCACACCATAGTGTTTGCAAGTAAACAATGGTATGCTCTAGAGGAGAGATATACCAGAATGGAAAAAAGTGCTGCTGCCCTCATGTTTCTTATCAATAGGCAAGGACACTTGCTTCTGAAGAGTCAAGTCCAAGTCTACATGAAGCAAAATCCAATGGGACTACTGTTTGGTAAGGCAACCAGTAAGCCAAAAATCCAAAGATGGGCTTGTAAGTTGCAAAGCTATGATATTTCTGTAAAAGAATTACATTTGGTACGAAGTCCTAGTCTTTATTTGCCTTATATATTTTTTGACCATGAAGATGAGTTGGATACTGCTGACATTTCACTTGCAGTAGCTCATGTAGAGGTAACTCCAGAGGATCAAGCTGATGGTGGTTGGCAACAACCTATTAGAGACTTCTTACAACATGGAATCATCTCTTCAAGCTTCACTTCAAACCAAAAAAGGAGACTCAAGGATAAATGCAGGCAATTCAAGATGATAGACAATGTTTTGTGCAAAGTCAACCGAGATGGAGTCTTGTTGAGGTGTGTAAATGAAAGTGAGTCCGCTTCTAATCATCGTGGAAATGCACAAAGGTATTTGTGGAGGGCATTTTGTCGGTGATACTACAAAGAAAAAGATTCTCGTGGTGGATACTATTGGCCTCATCGCTTTTAAAGATTGTTATGATATTATAAAGACTTGCCATCAATGCCAAATCTTTAGCAAAAGAATTTTACTTCCAAATGCCCTTAATCCCATCATATCTTCGTGGACCCTTTCAAATTTGGGGATTAGATTATATTGGCCCTATTAATCCTTCTTCACGCAGTCAACATCAACATATCATTGTGGCCACAGATTATTTCACTAAATGGGCGTAAGCTATACCCTTGAGACAGCCAATGCCGCCAAACCGCTGAGATTTTTACATGAGTATGTTTGTTCCGTGTTTGGTATTCCTTTTCGGTTGCATTCGATAGGGGCACGCCTTTTGTTAATGAAGTTATTGCTAACTTGTTGAACATCTTGAAGGTCAAGCATACCAAAAGCTCCTCATATTATCCCCAAGGTAATGGACAAGCTGAAGCCACTAATAAAGTGTTGAAAAATATCTTGCAGAAGACAGTTGAGATCAACAAGAGAGATTGGCATGTCAAAATAGTGGATGCACTTTGGGCTTATAGAGTCACTATCAAAACAGCTACAAATCATACACCTTTCAATTTGGTTTATGGCATAGAAGCAGTTCTACCAGTAGAACTTGAATTACCTTCCTTGAGATTAGCTCACAAATTGTGCTTACCTTTTGAACATGCCTTTACAGAAAGACTGGATGCCCCGTTACATTTGGATGAGTACGAATGGAAGCCGAGAACACAAAACTTGCTGAAAAAGGCTAAAGATCCGGGCCGCATTCAAGACCTGCACACAAAAATACAAGGCACCTTTTAAGAAGGGAGAGCTTGTTCTCAAATGGAACAAGTCAAAGGAGGATTCACCGGCAAATTTGATAACATTTGGGAAGGGCCCTTTGTAGTGTTGGATCCCCGCAGCACTAATTCTTATTGGTTACGAGGAGGTTGCTTCCTTGAATGCCACTTTACCAAATCCTATCAATATCTTGCACCTGAAAGGTATTGGGACCAAAGATGCTTGCTTGTCCCTCTTCTTTCATTAAAAGGTTTAGAGATTTTTAGTAGGTTTAGAGTAGTTAAATCAGTTTTGATTTTTAAGCACGCTTTGACTTTTGAGCATATTACTCTAATAGAATTGGTTTCATGTTTATAGGTTGATCTGATCAAACAATAGTATAAATGATCTCAAGAACAGGGTTGATACTAATGATTACCAAGTGTCATATGCAGGAGCATCCTTCTTCCATTTTTTCACCTGTCTCTAAGCATTCCTACCATCCATCTAGCCTTTTATTCTTGTTTTTCCAATACCTTAATAGCACTCTGCAAAATCACCTTCACCATCATAGCAGAGTTGCAAGGATTTGAGACTAATTGGTTTATGTGTTTCCATGACAGGTGCACCCTTCCTCCATATTTTTTCATCTGTCTTAAGTAGCCCTACC
The DNA here is from genome assembly GCA_021234155.1 of Isoetes taiwanensis. Lineage (NCBI taxonomy): Eukaryota > Viridiplantae > Streptophyta > Lycopodiopsida > Isoetales > Isoetaceae > Isoetes > Isoetes taiwanensis. The sequence continues at coordinate 3,173,577 of JAJEKV010000091.1, forward strand.
TTCCATTTGGACTCCTTATTCTATTCTCATTCCCTAAAGAAGAAAAGCACTCTACAATTCATCTTTACCATCACAACAGAGTTGCACTTGTTGAAGACCAGGAAGGAGACATACATTTTCTTGTTTTGGCGAAGTTTCAAACACTTTCACACTCACTTCATCCCCATTTCATCATTACTTTGTCATATACACACTCACTTTTATCTCCTCTCACTTATTATATTCCATTCACCATCATTCCATCACCATCTTGTCATTTTCATATTCACTTTTGCCTTCTCTCATTTACCATACTCCATTCACATTATCACATTTCCTCAACATTTACATTTCACACTCTTATAGACACCTTGGTACAAGTTGAAGACCCCTCTAGTTATTCATTTTTTACATTATATGGCTGAGGGGACCAGCCTTTTTCTTGTTTTGGCGAGATGTTGCCCCCAAAGGGCAACATGCTAATTGTGATCCATGCATTCAAACCTAGGTCAACTTATCTTGGAATACTAGGTCAAAGTTTGGAAGTTTCTTGGTATTCAACATTGATATGAAGGTCAGAAGGTGTTCATTCTTCAAGTCAACAAGTGCTCAAGGCTCAAAACTCACATGAGGTACTTTATTTAAGGTCAAAGTGCTTAGTCAAGAATATGCTCTAGAAGATTCTGGGTTAAGAAGTTTGGAAGGCATTTTTTGAAGATTGGAAGTTCAAAGTTTGGAAGACTCCATGGTATTTGATTCCATTCTCTAGCCATTCTCACTCATTTTTATTCTTGCCCCTTGAAATTTCCTAGCCTTCTTTTTCCCTATACTCATACTCCTTTTTTTTCCACTCTATATTCCATGTCTCATTCCCATTCCCTTTTATTTAACCATTGTGCCACTTCCCTACCTTATTTGTCAAAGTTTTCCTATCTCAAATCCTTGCCTAGCCATATTTTCCTTTTCTTTGCACACCCTCATGGGACCCCATTGTTCTAGCCTTTCTCATGCCATAATTCCTCACCTTGGTGACCACTATTCATTTTCCTTCTTCTACCTTTGCACCTCATGGCATGTCCTTACTCAAGACTTAAAAGTGCCCTAGAATATTCTATGATTCCATCCCAAGTATGCAAAAGTTCCATGGTCTCTAAAAATTTCCAAGTATTCCTTGCTTTTTTCTATGGAGACCTTTAGAACCATGCTTGAAAATTCCAAAATGCCAAAATACGGCATATTCTGAAGATATACTCCTAAAAATACGGAATCGTATCGCGCCATTTTCACGAAAAATACGCTCGAGAAGGGCTTGGAATCTGTGCAGGGCTTTCGGAAGATAGTGCCGGAGAGATGGGAGTTTGCAAACGAGTATCTCAGAAGAGGCAAGAAGCATCCGTTATGCGAAGTACATGCCGGAAGACGCCATTGTATGGAGCTCCAACGCCATTTGGGAGCTTTGCATTTGGATCGGAAGAGTTAGATTGGGGTTTTGCAGATTCTTCACAGGCCATAGCCGGCTATCTTCACAGGCCATAGCCGGCCTTCCTTTTTTCAGTCCTTGTTGCTCAAATGGATAAAAGACAAATTAATCACGATTTCAGTATTGGCAGATGAAGATTGAACGGAGGAACCAACAGCCACAGCGGCGGCAAGAAGCCCTAACATGGATCTGCGGCCCTACAAAAGCAGGAAAAGGGCATGGGCATTCATCCGGCAAAAAGGGCATGGGTTCTGCAAATCCGGCTTTCAATCCGGTTTTCAATCGGGTCTTTGGGTCTGTGTTTTTGGGTCTGTGGGGCAAGATGCATAGAACAGGAATTAGAAACAGAGGAATTAGGGGCCGGAAACAGAGCCGGAATTAGTGGATTCGACAGATGCCGAGGTCGAAAGCAGAGTGAAGAGAACGGATTTGGCGGTGCATTTGTTCTTGCCCGAGGCCCTCCCATTAACCGAGATGTTTCATCGTATGCCCTTGCTGCATCTTCCGTTGTCTCGAATGTCCCTAGCCATACCCTCGTTTTCCTGTCACATTTTTTCACATACCCTGTTAATCCTTCTGCATTTTTTTACAGATCCCATGGTTAATCCGGCATTTTTTCTGCCTTCATCCACATTTTTACATATCATCTCCATTCCGGTTACATTTTGCATAGAACACATACATCTTGCATCTTTGCTTCCTGTTCAATCCGGTTAAACAGATTTTTTTTTTTTTTGGGCTCCCGGAGTCCCGGTTTTATCTTGTTCTTGCTTGAAAATACCCTGTTCCTTGTTTTTTTTCTTGCTTTAAAGTGGCCATGGCATTGCCAATATTGGCAAGGGGTTCAAATCCCCATCCATAAAAATTCTGGGGGCAGTGCATAGAATAACAATGGACAGGCACACAAAAAATGGAGTAGCACAACTTTATTATTTTCTTCCAATTCAATCCACCCTGCTTGCTTTTGCAAGCAAATGTAGCAAGCAAATTAAGTTATACTTTGAGAATCTGCCGCTCATCTGCAGGAAATTGAAAATGGCAAACATTGGGCTTCTCCAGGTGATTCCTTCCCGAAGAATAGTATGCGGTGATTCCATCTGACGGAATAGCAATGTTGTGATTATGTCTGGTGGGATACGTAAGTGGTGATTCCATCTCACGGAATCAGACGTTCGTGATTCCATCTGGCGGAATAGCATGGTTGTGATTCCGTCTGGCGGAATAACAAGGTCGTTCGTGATTCCTTCCGGAGGAATACATTTGCGGGGTGATTCCGTCTGGTGGAATAACTCAGGGGAGATTCCATCGCAAGGGAGAATTATGGGTGTGATACCACCGGAAGGTATATATTGCCTGAAAGTAACCCTGTCAGGTACGGAAAACAGGGCCTCTGGTACGGATAACGGGGTTGCGAGCTTGGTGATTCTGCGGGAGGGAATATCTTGCGATGGAATCACAATAACTGGGGTAAGAATATTTTCACCCGTCAGGAACCATATGGATTTTTAAGCTGAAAAGGCGTCATTTTAGTGGCGCTAATAAATCTCTTAGCTATGGAAAGTGGTATTTAATATGAAATCTATTAAAACCTTAGCTAAAGGAGCCTTAGTTAGATAATGTTTGGAGGGCTGCCGTATGAGACAAGGGCACGCCATCAATGTGACATAATTATGGAGTTAGCTAATTTGACTCGGATAAATTGCGGCCATGGGCAACCCGACAAGGAAATGTCATGCAGAAAAACATCCCTCCATCTTTTTATTTTCAAACAATTTGTTGTTTTTTGATTGCTATGTTGGTTTTGAGAGTCACTATACCAAGGGATTTTAGGACATTCTAGAATGCCCTGGACCTTTGGGCCTTAATGTTCTAGTGTGTTCGATAGGGCCCTAGAACATTGTCTCTTTCTTGTTGCACAACAAATCTTCGCACAAAGATCACACTTGATATTTAATGGTTTTATGATAAGATCGACAGTTCATTTCATGCAGTTGTTGTGCCCATGTGCTGGCCTTATTTGCTACAATAGGAGCCATGATAATTTGTTATCATGCCATTTAATGCATTTGATTTTAGCAAACAAGCTGAGCTCTAACGTAATAATGGCAAACCTCAAATTTTGGATTCATCATGTTTTTTTTCTTTCTACAGTCTGCATGTTCCTTCTTTCCACAGTCCGCCTATTACATGCAGGTATACATACTTTTGCAATGTGCATCTTAGAAGTTTAACAGATTAATTTTACTTTGGCTTAAATTGCAATCACTATTCACATTTTGAGTATGTATTGAAACCGAAGCTAAACCTCCAACTGCGCAGGAGCAGAGCAAACTGGCTCAGTCAAGAGGCTTCGCTGGAATTTGAAGATTTGATCAGAATGTTTTAAGCCCGACCGGTATAGTAATTTTTGATCCTTATTCCCAATTGTGAGCTCAAGCTGCTTTGCTCTAATTTGCAGGTCTGATACTAGTTTTAGATGCTACAATTTGCTTTTAAATATCCATCCAAATGGTCACACAACAGTGGGATACACAACATTGGATTTGCAACTCCATTTGGAGTTACAATCTGCACATTTTTGTTGCAGCCATCGCCAAACAATAGGCATTCATGTTGTTTCCACATCAATCATAACAGGTCCATAGGTCAGCTTTAGCATATAGTTGTTATGTCTAGCAATTAATAATTAATAAGGAAGATGAAATCTCTGGTAAAGTGAGAAATTGTTAGGTAGTTGAGTTATGATGTGGTGCTATATATGATGTTATAGCGTTAAGCAAATGAGAAGTAAATCTTGGTTTGGCAACAATAGGTATTCCATGATAAGAGGACACTAGTCTATAAAATACAAAGGTGGAATTGCAAAAACAGGGAACATGCTAAAACATTGCATGTGGAAATGTGGGATTGTTGCATATGGAAACGGGGAACACATTGCATATAGAAACAGAGTACAATTGAAAGAATTTTTTATAGGAGGATATATATCACAAGGGGTTGTTGTTGTCTAATGGGGCATGAACATTGGTTGTTTTAAAAGGGTATGCGCATATGGAATGGGGTACAAATGAAGAAATTTTTAAGTAAGGGGATATCAAATTACAAAATCACAAAAGGGGGATTGTTAAGGAAAAGGGGTATGAATAGTGGTTGCAAGAAATGGGGTACGAATATTGCATATGTAGAAATGGGGTACAAATGAAGAAAGTTTTGAGTAAGGGGATATGAAACTACAAAATTATAAAAGGGGGATTGTTGAGGAAAGGGGTATGAATATTGGTTGCAAGACATGGGGTACGAATATTGCATATGTCGAAATGGGGTACAAATATAGAAATATTCAAGTAAGGGGATATTAAACTACAAAATCACAAAGGAAGGAAGGAAGGAAGGAAGGAAGGAAGGGAGATTGTTGTTAGAAAAGGATATGAACATTAATTGTAAGAAATGGGGTATGAACATTGCATATGGCAATGGGGGATATAAAAAAAACTTCAAATAAGAGGATACTAATCTATAAAATCACAGAGGGGGGAATGTGGTCAAATATCCCGTTTCTGAAAATCATTGCTATTCCACGAAAAGGGGGGTTTTGAGGGGGTTTTTACGGGATTTTAAGGAGGATGTGGTCATCATTTTTATGTGATCCACAAAAATCACCAAAATGCCAAATGTCATCCACATCATCATCAAAGTACATCCACCTTACCGTACACGTGTCACCCACCTTATCACCACATTACAAAAAGTTTTGACTAGAGAAAAGTTCTTTTGCCATCTTGCTTGCCACATCATCATCCCATTGTGCCATGTCATCACCTATTTGCCACATCATCAAATTTGGCCCATTTTTGTACCAAAAATCAAGATTCTCCTTTTGCAAAAAGATTCTTCAATCATGAAGAGCATAAAAAAAAATTCCATGCGGAAAAAAGAATTTTCCAAAAAGACCTTGTTATGACCTTCAAATTTCATTTCTTGTGAACCGTGCCATATTTGAAAAGATAAAAAAAATTCCTATCTACCCCCTCCCTTGGCCTAGTCAGTCATTTCCTCCCATCATCCCGGGTGTGGGGTGGCAACGGGCCAGAACCCACATGGAGGCAGCACGTAATTTTATAATTCCACTTGGATTGTTTGTTATATGACATGGGCTTCCCATTTGAATTTGGCATGTGGAATATTTCAACGAATTTTCAAGAACCCTAATCCGGGTCCGGCCAAGATCCGACCTTTTTGGCTCAATCTGACCGGTTAATCATTATTATTTTGGCCCGATTTATCCTCCTACATGTTAAGAAACAAAAATTTAAGATAAAAGACAAACAAAAATGCCGGTTTTGCCAAGAACAAATTAGAACAGGGGATTTTGAAAAGGGAATTTTGGGTTCAGAAGAATTTTTGAGGACTTTGGGCGACGAAATCGACTGGATTACCTTTGATGCATGCCGGATTGATCTCTAAATGCTTGAATCTGCCTTCCTTGCTTTAAAAACTTGGATTATTGAGGCAAAATCATTGAAGATTCTTATTTTATTTGCATTTGAACCTGTGCCCAAGACTTGAAAGCTTGGGATCAACCAAATTTCAGTTGTATGATGTTCTGATTCAATGAAAATCCACAACTTGGTAATAACTATGCAATTTCTACATGCTAAGATAACTAAAGAGAGAAAAAATTGCTAAGAGAAAAAGCTAAGGTAAAACAATTCAGTTCTTTTCTTCCAGAAGTTCATTTGAGTACATTTGCATCATTAGATGTTGTAATATTACACAAAAAAAAAGAGAAAAAAACTAGTATTTATCAGATTTGCATATGTTATCATTAGTTACGTCAAAATAAAATCGCATTAGCTAATAGTAGAGACTCCAGGCTTGTACACACATGCTGCATGTAGGAAAGACATCCTTCACTGAGAATATTCAGAAAATACTTAAAAAAGGGTAAAGATTTAGAGAATTTTGAGGGATCAAAGTTCATGGCATCTTTTTTATGCAAAACATACTCTTTTGGGGCAAATCAGTACTGTTTGCACATAAAACTCTTGATGCACTTCACTTTCAGATCTGTCAGAGTTGTCAGGAAGTATCAGAGGTAATAACAGATCGATCAAACTCAATTTACAAACATTTGCTTGCTGGTTCTTGCATTCTGACAGTATTATTTCCAAAAATCTAATTTTCTGAGCATATTTGCATGATTTTTCGGCAAACAACTTGATGCACCTTGCATGCAGTCTGTCAGAGATAGTACAAAGTGTCAGAATTGAAAAAGGTTGTGTATCTTTTCATGTACAAATTTTGGCTTGCTGCGAGGGGTATTGACCAAGTTTTGACTTGGTTAGGATTGCAAATACGTTCAGATATGGGGACTCTCATCTGATTTCTAGGCAAGCTTCAGGAGAATATCAAACCAAAAATGCAGGCATGAAAGCCTTGAAGAATCAGGCTATGGGTGTACTTTCAAGCTTTGCCTCATGGGAGATCACTCACATTCCAAGAGACACAATTGGAAGGCTGATGCTTTGTGCAGGGATACTTGATGTCACACCTATCTGTGGGAGCTATCCTAGAAGAAGAGCTTGAAGAAAGAGAGGCCAAAGCATTATGCCCTATTCTGGTCATAAATGCATTGGAAGAGGAACAAACTCGAGAGAGTACCACCACAAAAAAGGGTAAATAAAGAACGTTATTTGTAGATCTATTTGATACTCAAGACCAAGAGGAGATTACAAGTTTTTTTGAGAATAGAGGAGATGTCTTTGCTTGGAATTATTCAGAATTCAACGGCATTAAAGAAGAGGTATGTCAATTTGATATTAGGATAAAAGAAGAATGCAAACTGGTTTTTCAAAAATTGAGAAGGATCAATGCCTCACTTATGGGATTAATCAAAGAAGAGTTGCATAAGTTGTTGGATGCATGTGTCATAATAGAGATCATCAACCTTGAACGGGTGTCTTATATTGTACCAGTAGAGAAAAAGAGTGGAGCCTTGAGAATCTGTATACATTGTAGGGATTTCAATAAAGGTATCATTAAGGGTTGCTACCCTTTGCCATTTCTAGAGGAAATTTTATATGTTGTGGCGGAAAAGTTATGTATTCATTTTTGGATGTTTTTTCGGATTTTAACCAGATAAGCATTAAGGAGGAAGATCAGCCAAAAACTTATTTTATCACTCCTTGAGGCACTTATGCCATTGTTGCCCTGCTATGGCAACATGGCAAAGTGCCATCAAGTCTTATTCATGTTGCAGGAAAAAGAAGATACTATGTTGAAGAACCAAGTGAAGACATTGAACTGGAATCAAGGTCACACATTGAGAGGATCTAAGCATCTGGAAGTTTGGAAGACCCCTATGAAGTTGGCAAGCTATTAAAATGGTATCTTTTCTCCTTCATGTTGTCATATCTATTCCCCTACCTCACACTCCACATTTCCAACATTCCATCATCCCATACCACCATACATCTCACACATAGCCTTTTGTTCCATAGTTGACCTACCACTACCTAAGGCACATTTTCAAAGTTGTTACACCAAAAGGATTGCCTAAGCATCAAGTTCTACATCATCTTTTGTCATCATGTCATTCCATTATCACACACTCCACACCATGTGGCTAAAAAAGGGGAGCATTTTATGCTAGCCAAAATACAAAAAAAAGGGAAAGGAAAAGCTAAAACACGAGTTTGCCTAGTCACCACCTCCAAGTGACATGGCATGATGACTAGATACATGTCTCATCACTTACAAAGCCACATTGGTCCACTCATCATTTGCTACCTCCATAGGTCATTCACCAAGTTGCCACCTAAGCAACAAGTGTCCACATCACCACATCACTCCATACCATGACATCACTTAACACCATTACATCATTCCACATCATCACATCAACTTGCATCATCAAATGATGACTAGGCAAATGTTGACCAAACCCAAAAAGTTGGTCAACCATAAGATTGAAATGATTGACAAATGTGCCTATTAGCCTTGTTCTTCCTCCTTGCCACCTCACCAAATCCCATATCTAATGCCTACTCACCCCATTCATTTTTTTTCTAAAAAACAAAATATTGCATTTGAAGATTTGATAATACCACCGATAGCCCTCATGAAGCCATGCCAGCGGCACAAAAAAATTTTGAAAAAAGAATGTGTATTGATCTTCTAAGTGGCTTTCTTGGGAAACGTGCTTCATTTGAAAAAAATGGCAAAACCTACCTACATCTACCCCCCCATCTATCTACCCTCTCATCCTCTGCCAAGTGGCGTCCCCTCCGGCATGCCAAGTCGAAACACGAGCCGAAGCTTGGCGTGGGAGGAGACCATGTAATCAAGAGAGGAAAATAGCTCTCTATTTATACCTTAGCCTCTTTTTTTTGATTTACGCCCAGCGGATAATTGCTCTCAAGAAAACTCCGAACCCTAAAAATGTGACTTGCCAAGAACTTGTTTTTTGTCGATTGAACTGAGTAATCATTACATTGGCTAACCATTCCTGTCCTGTTGCACCCAAAGAAATGTCTAGACCAACCAAAAACATGGCCAAGATCCCGAATTTGCCAAGATCCGCCTAAAAACGAAGTTTTCAAAAGGGGATTCATTCGACGAGAAAAGTGTGGGCTTTTGCGCCGATTTACGCATCGGCACCTGAAGTGTGAAGTCGGAATTGATGCCGAGAGTTCCTCCCGCCTTAAGAAATCTATCCTGAGGCACATTATGATCGATTTGTATCCAAAAAATTCATGATTTGTGTGTTTTAGAGATGTCTTGTTGGCTGATCATCTTGATCATTAACATGATGTCGAATGTGATGACTTTGATTCGAGTTTAATGAAAATCTGACCTTGGAAAATATCATTTGATGCATTTGTATTTGAGTTGACTCTAGTAAATAAAAAAAAAAAACAAACATACTTCTGCATTGGTTTGCATGCAAAGCTCCAGCTGCATTAGTGCAATCATTTAGGTAAGGAAAAGCAAAAAATAGAGAGGAGAAAGATCAATCCATTGATATTTTAAAGTCTGACTCATTTTTCATGGATAATTAGGTGCTCAGACATGCTTCTTTAATTACAGACTGAGTTTTTGACCCTGGAAATAGCATGCCCTTATTGTGCAGGGCTCATATTCACTGTTTGAATTTGGTTGGATCAAAAATCTAGTGCCATTTTCATTTGGCAAAATTTAGTGCACTGTCTAGTCCATTGACCAATTTCTGACTTAGTCAAGAATCATTGTCTCTCGCCAACCGTGAGGACTCTTTGCATAGACTTTCTACAACACCTTCTTCAGATATTATTGTGGTATGCTATGCTAGTTTGGATCCAAAATGTCGAGTACATTGATCTCAGTGCCTGTTAGAATAAGACTAGTTTTTTTGGCTTTTGGGAAACTAGTGAAATCTTGTTTTCTGGAAGTTTAAGAACAGATATCTCAGCACAGAGTGATCACCTCAAGTGATCTGGAGGTCCTAGACCAAAATTAGAGCTTCTTTGATCTGAGGTTGGTGGCTTAGCCAGGTTTGCCATCAACATTTTGGAGGTCCTACCGAGATTTCCACCTGGTTTACAAAGAACTCATGGCTCCTAGAAGAAATGAACAGCAAGAAGCTCGAACCATTGGAACCACAAGGAGTACTGTTGTTGCACTGTGGTGCAGCCAAATTGTGCAATCCCACGTTGTTTTGAGCTAAGTTTGCCCATTACTCCACCCATATTTGAGCCAACCATGAATGCCAACCATTTTCCTCAAGGTATTCATGAATATTATAGAGATTATGGTTGTAAAAAGGGTCTGTAGGTTTTCTCGAGTTTAAGAGATGCATGAAATCTGATGAGGCATATGCTTGGTGTGAGCATGTGACCTCAGTTATGGGTACTAATACATATGAGAGTCTTGTGCAGCAATTTTTAGCTAGGTTTGGCAAACTGTCTGCCCCTCAAGAACTAGCAAACGAGCTACAGACTTTTTGTATAAGGGCGGTGAAAGTATTAACCACTATGTGGAAAGGTTTAGTGCATACCCGAGGAAATGCCAAAAGAGTCGGTACCTACTCCCACACTCTATTTTGTGGCTGCTTTCATTAAGGAACTGTCACCAAGACCTAAGGTGCACAGGAAGATGCTAAAAATTCAAAATCAGGAAGGTTTTGATACCATACACAAAGCTTTTGAAAAGGCAACTAAAATCTCCAATGATATGTCCTTTTTACCTGATAACCATGTAAACCATTGTGCTGACCCTTTTTATCCAGATTATGAGCAGGAGTATGAGCATGTACCTGTGTATGCAAAGCAAAAAAAGAAAGAAGAAAGTCCAAAGATGAAGAAGCTACACCTAAAAAGCAATGAATCCAAGAATGAGATGGCCAAAATGTCTGAGACCATTGCAGAACCCGACCAAACAACTTTTGGAGTTGAAGAACAAAGAAAAAAAAACTTATCCCCTTGTGCACATTGTTTCAAAGATACTCATCCTTCCGATATTTGCTATTCTGAGCATGCTTAAAATGTGGAAAGAAAGGTCATTTTGGAAAGATCTGCCCTGTGTGCAATTTCTGCAAGGAAATAGGTCATCTCGAAGACAAATGTTTTGTCAAGGAATACTTTGACAAGCAGGACAAAGGCAAGAAATTGGAAGGGACATCTGCCATTAGGTTTGTAGAGGAATATGAGGAGCAAGAAGAGATCATGGTGGTACGCATAAAGAAAAATGTTGGAAAATGGGACACCTGCAGATAAAGGTATGAGCAAGAACATTCCTGTCAACAAAGAAGTTCAGGTAATAGCTCCACCTCCTTTTGAGAAGTTTAATAAAAAAGACAAAGAGTTAGATGAGCTAGATGTGATCCTGAAAAGTTCTAAAGTAAGCATAGATCTCCTCACACTTCTCCGAATTGCACCTAGCTATAGAGAGAAAATATTGAAGTGTAATGATGTTGAACAAATTTCTTTTTCTTGATGTGCATGAGACAGAAGGGTAGTATTAACTCAAGAAGAAAAGGATCCAGGTGCCTTCACTTGCTCAGCTAGTTTAGGTGACTTGCATTTATCTAGGGTCTTGCTAGATGGAGGTTCCCCACTAAATGTCATGCCTCAGCATGTAATGAAGAAATGTGGTCTTGCTGTCACTCAACCATCACCTGTCATATTGAGGTCATTCTCCAATGCTAAAATAAAACCTGTAGGACTAGTGACAAAGGTGCCAATAGAAATTGAAGGTATAATTGTTGAGGCAAGTTTCATAGTTGTGGCTTTTGAAGATAACTGTAATGTGACTGACATATATGACTTGTTGTTGGGAAGGAGATGGTTGTCTCATCAGAGATGCTAGACCAATCTGGTCCAAAGGGCGGTGTACTATTTCAAATGGAGCAAGAACTGTAACTCTATACAATAAAACAGGTGATGCTAATCAGCACAACTTTATAGAACAAGACATGTTGATTGAAGATGAACCGTGTGTTAAAAATGCCTTGTTTACATGCAAAAACCAATAGAAATCATACCCACCGTTTAGATGACCCCGACATAGAAGCAAAACCCAATAAAGGTGTGTTGTGGTTTGATGGTGGAATTTCAATCAAATTGAATATAGCATCTTCCGCAATTGTCATCGAAACTCGCCAATAAACTTTTATCCAAAGTTGGTAGAGTGCATGAAGGGATCACTTCAAATATGGCTGAATATAAGGCGCTTTGTAGCTGGCTTAGAAGAGTCTTTGGCTTTAGGTTTGACTAACATATCTATCTTTGGTGACTCTCAACCGATATGCATGTAACCGGAGAATATCAAACAAAAACGTGACATGTCGAACTCAAAGAAAGGGTACTGCAATTGCTAAGCAAGTTCAAGGCTTGGGAGATCAAACATATACCTAGGGAGGAAAATTGTGAAGCGGATGCACTTTGCGTAACCCGTGCTCCTTGACTATTTGGTCGAGGGAGCTATAAATGAAGATGAGTTGAACAAGGAAGATGCAACACAACTTTATCCTATTCTCGTGATAGATGCACAAAGAAGAAAAAAGAGGTAAAAAGAGTTAACCATCAACAAAAATGGGCGGGTAAGAACACTTTTCCTTGGAGATCTATTTGATAGCAAAGATGAGGCCTCTTTAAAAATTTTCTTTGAGAGCTGGAAGGATGTATTTGCCCGGGATTATCTGAGAATTAGTAGGAGTGAGAACTGATATCCGTGAGTTTGAAATAAAGATAAAAGAAGATGCTAAACCTCAGAATGCAAAAACTTCGAAGAATAAATGCATCACTTTGCTTACCCCGATCGAGAGAGGAATTATTGAAGATGAAGGAAGGCTGAGGTTATCAAAGAGATAACAAATCCTGGACCGGTTGTCTTGCATTGTTCCAAAGAGAAAAGAAAAATAAGAGCATTAGGATCTCAGATAGATTACGGGGATCTAAACAAGGCCACTATTAAAGATTGTTATCCATTACCATTTCTAGAAGAAGTGTTACATGCAACCTGCGGGGAAAGAAATATATTCCTTTTTGGATGGATTTTCGGGTTTCAATCAAATCAAGATAAAGAGGCGGATCAAGCTAAGACCTCTTTCATAACCCCTTGGGGTACTTTTGCCATGATGAAAATGCCTTTTGGCTTGATGAATGCATCTGCTACCTTTCAAAGAGCAATGGATAAAATATTCCAAAGCATGCCAATGTCAAATTTTAGAGTTTTCTTGGATGATTTATGCCCCGGGATCTTCTCGCACTAAGCATATGGAGTTGTCGACAATGACAATGGAATTGTGCAGGAAGGGTGGAGTGTGCTTGAATCCAAAAAAGTGTGTATTTCTCTGTTCTAAAGGTGAATTGTTAGGTCATGAGGTATCTACTCAAGGGATCAAAGTGTCTGAAGGAAAGATGGAGGCCTTGAAGAAATTAGCTCCACCTAAAACCTTAAAGCAGGTGAAAAGTTTCATGGGCTTGACAAGTTTTTTGAGAATGTATGTGCCTAACTTTTCACACATCATAAGTCCTTTGGCAGCTCGACACGCGTGTTGGCAAGTATAACAAGAATGAGAGCAAATTCATTGCAATAGAATGGACCGAAGATGAATGTCAAGTCGCATTTGACCTCGTTGATAACCTCCATATGCCAATCGAGATTCTTCTTAAACCACCAGACCTTGCTCAACCATTCCGAGGGCATATATCGGTGTCACTAGCAAAGTCAGAGGCATAGCACTCATGCGTGAAACATGGGATAATATCTTTTGCCCGACAAAATTTGGTCCGATGTTTGAAAGCAAAACCCAAGAATGGAAAAAAGTGGCCGAGGAATAATGTTTTTCCTACAAAGGCTTGGTCATATAGTTCAAAGACAATGAGGTAAAAGTAATGATGCATCAAAATCCTATTCCCATGCTTGTTCGAAAAACTTCGAGCAAGGCTAAGTTATGTAGATGGGCCCCGCAAGATCAGGGATTACAATCTAAAAGTTAGAACTGTCAAAAACAATCAAGAGTCCTAGTGATTATTTGACCAATAAAGTGTTTGAGTTTGAAGATTTTGATGGTTTAAGTACCGATGAAGTGTGTGAAATTGCTACTAACCTTGTGCTATCCAAGAAGATGCAAGAAGATCGGCGGGATGAAATCATCAAGTTTCTCAAACATGAAGAGGTACCACAAAACTTCACAAGCGGTCGCAGTTGAGAAGATTCAAAGAAAGAGCAAAACATACTGAGAATGATTGGAGATGTGCTATGTAAAATTGATCAATCCGGTGTTTTATTAAGGTGTGTTGACAGTCGGGAAAATTTGAGTTGATCTTGGAGGCTTGTCATGAAGGAATTTGTGGAGGCCACTATGCACGGTGACACAACCGCAAAAGAAAATACTCAGTCCGGATACTATTGGCCTAGCTTGTTTAAAGATTGTTATGAAACCATCGAGAGATGCCATAAATGCCGATACATGGTAGAAGAATTCTTCACCTGGGCCGCCTTTGATAGCATCACATCTCCGTGTCCATTCCAAATTTGGGGACTAGACTTCATAGGACCTATAAATCCAAATTCTCCCTCTCAACATGAATACATACTAGTGGCAAATGATTTCTTTACCAAGTGGGCGGAGGGTCGTCCCATTGAGACAAGCAAATGCTCTAACAACTGCTAGGTTCCTACATGAAAACATATGCACTAGGTTTGGCATCCCTCTGAAAATAGTTTCGACAGAGGCACTTTCAGTTCATGAATGATGTGATCGAAGCAACCCAAAAGACCTTGAAAGTAAAGCATGTGAAAAGCTCGACATACTACCCTCAAGGCAATGGCCAGTGAATCTACCAACAAGGTGCTAAAAGCTATTCTCAAGAAAACAATAGAGGTGCATAAAAAGATTGGCACCTTAAATTACATGATGCACTTTGGGCATATAGAACTACAATTAAAAGTGCTACTAATCATACACCTTTTGCTCTTGTCTATGGTGTTGAGGCATTGTTCCAGTGGAATTGGAGTTACCCTCATTAAGGTTGGCTCTAAAGATTCAAATGCGTATAGAGGAAGCATCTGGGGGAAAGGTTTGATAGATTGCTCCATCTAGAAGAAGAGAGGTTTGAAGCGAGAGAATACCATGTTGCTTAAGAAAGCAAAGGATGCAGCAACATTCAAAGCCATTCACAAATTGCAAGGAAGTTTCAAAAGAAGGAGAGCTGGTTCTCAAATGGGACAAGGCAAAGGAAAACACAAGCAGTAAATTTGATTGCTTATGGGAAGGGCCATACAAAATCGTGGACAAGCGGTGTACAAATTCTTACTTCCTAGAAGATATCACAACAGTCGGCCACTCATAAACCCTATAAACATATTGCATTTGAAAAGGTATTGGCAACAACATATTTGTATGAGTTTGTTTGAATAGAGCGCTTAGTGGATAGTTAGCCATTTGAGTTATTAGAAACACTAGCTTTAAAGTTAATAGGCATGTTCCTTAAAAATGTGGATGCTTGTGCTCTTTTAGTGTTATTGAATGCTTGTGCTCTTTTTAGTGTTATTGAGTGCTTGTGCTCTTTTAAGTGTTGTTTTGAAATTGCTTCCATAAGACAAAAAAAAAAAAAAGAAAAAGGAAAAAAAGAAAAATAGGTTTAACTTTGACATCTTGTGTGTATTATGATGTTGCGGTTGAGTTCACAATCATGACAACATAAGAGGAGTTGTTTTCTAACATATATAAAACTTGTCATAACAGGTCCATCGGTCGAGTAATCTCCACCGAGCAAACGGTTGCCCTCCAATTCATATCAGCCCCGAATTCTTCAGCGATGCGGGATCCCAAGCGACTAAATATTACCACAATTAGGCGGGAGAATGTGGCACTAACATCATATTTTTTCCACACCTGTAGGTTCACTTGATACATTCCATTCATGTTCATCCGCCTTTGTTCCATTCTCATCTAGCCCTTTGCTTCCCAAGTCTTTTTCAAGAGAGAACACGACTGCTACCTTCCATCGACCTCCCATAAAGGTAGCTCAAGTCTAAGAAAAAGTCGAAAAACACTCCCAACTCCAATTACTTTTCCTACTCCACACATCTTTCAAAAGAAGTCAAGCAAGTCAAGTCGGTCATGAGTCAAATCACTCTCGAGTCAAGTCCCCTGCTCCAGTTCCATATAAACATCCTTACAAGACATCCATTTAAACATCACTCACATCACTATGTCCATCTGTTCGGACTTTCCCCAACATAATTTCTTTTTTTCATCTCTTTTTTTTTGTCATCATTGCTGCCCATGTTCTCGGAATTTCCATTTTCCTACACTACCATCACCATTCTTCTCATCATATTTTGCTCACAAGGCTGAGGGGACCAGCCATTCCTTTTCCTTGTTTAGCATGATGTTGCCCTCGCTATGGCAACATGGCAAAGTGCCATCAAGTCTTATTCATGTTGCGGGGAAAAGAAGATACTATGTTGAAGAACCAAGTGAAGACATTGAACTGGAATCAAGGTCACACATTGAGAGGATCTAAGCATCCGAAGTTTGGAAGACCCCTATGAAGTTGGCAAGCTATTAAAATGGTATCTTTTCTCCTTCATGTTGTCATATCTATTCCCCTACCTCACACTCCACATTTCCAACATTCCATCATCCCATACCACCATACATCTCACACATAGCCTTTTGTTCCATAGTTGACCTACCACTACCTAAGGCACATTTTCAAAGTTGTTACACCAAAAGGATTGCCTAAGCATCAAGTTCTACATCATCTTTTGTCATCATGTCATTCCATTATCACACACTCCACACCATGTGGCTAAAAAAGGGGAGCATTTTATGCTAGCCAAAATACAAAAAAAGGGAAAGGAAAAGCTAAAACACGAGTTTGCCTAGTCACCACCTCCAAGTGACATGGCATGATGACTAGATACATGTCTCATCACTTACAAAGCCACATTGGTCCACTCATCATTTGCTACCTCCATAGGTCATTCACCAAGTTGCCACCTAAGCAACAAGTGTCCACATCACCACATCACTCCATACCATGACATCACTTAACACCATTACATCATTCCACATCATCACATCAACTTGCATCATCAAATGATGACTAGGCAAATGTTGACCAAACCCAAAAAGTTGGTCAACCATAAGATTGAAATGATTGACAAATGTGCCTATTAGCCTTGTTCTTCCTCCTTGCCACCTCACCAAATCCCATATCTAATGCCTACTCACCCCATTCATTTTTTCTACAAAAAACAAAGTATTGCATTTGAAGATTTGATAATACCACCTGATAGCCCTCATGAAGCCATGCCAGCTGGCACAAAAAATTTTGAAAAAAGAATGTGTATTGATCTTCTAAGTGGCTTTCTTGGGAAACGTGCTTCATTTGAAAAAATGGCAAAAACCTACCTACATCTACCCCCCATCTATCTACCCTCTCATCCTCATCCTCGCCAAGTGGTCCCCCACGGCATGCCAAGTCGAAACACGAGCCGAAGCTTGGCGTGGAGGAGACCATGTAATCAAGAGAGAGGAAAATAGCTCTCTATTTATACCTTAGCCTCTTTTTGATTTTACTGTGGGATAATTGCTCTCAAGAAAACTCCGAACCCTAAAAATGTGACTTGCCAAGAACTTGTTTTTTGTCGATTGAACTGAGTAATCATTACATTGGCTAACCATTCCTGTCCTGTTGCACCCAAAGAAATGTCTAGACCAACCAAAAACATGGCCAAGATCCCTAATTTGCCAAGATCCGCCCGGAAACGAGTTTTCAAAAGGGATTCATTCGACGAGAGAAAAGTGTGGGCTTTTTGCGATTCTGATGCATTTTTTGAAGTACCTGAAGTGTGAAGTCGGAATTGATGCTGAGAGTTCCTCCTGCCTTAAGAAATCTATCCTGAGGCACATTATGATCGATTTGTATCCAAAAAATTCATGATTTGTGTGTTTTAGAGATGTCTTGTTGGCTGATCATCTTGATCATTAACATGATGTCGAATGTGATGACTTTGATTCGAGTTTAATGAAAATCTGACCTTGGAAAATATCATTTGATGCATTTGTATTTGAGTTGACTCTAGTAAATAAAAAAAAAAACATACTTATGCATTGGTTTGCATGCAAAGCTCCAGCTGCATTAGTGCAATCATTTAGGTAAGGAAAAGCAAAAAATAGAGAGGAGAAAGATCAATCCATTGATATTTTAAAGTCTGACTCATTTTTCATGGATAATTAGGTGCTCAGACATGCTTCTTTAATTACAGACTGAGTTTTTGACCCTGGAAATAGCATGCCCTTATTGTGCAGGGCTCATATTCACTGTTTGAATTTGGTTGGATCAAAAATCTAGTGCCATTTTCATTTGGCAAAATTTAGTGCACTGTCTAGTCCATTGACCAATTTCTGACTTAGTCAAGAATCATTGTCTCTCGCCAACCGTGAGGACTCTTTGCATAGACTTTCTACAACACCTTCTTCAGATATTATTGTGGTATGCTATGCTAGTTTGGATCCAAAATGTCGAGTACATTGATCTCAGTGCCTGTTAGAATAAGACTAGTTTTTTTGGCTTTTGGGAAACTAGTGAAATCTTGTTTTCTGGAAGTTTAAGAACAGATATCTCAGCACAGAGTGATCACCTCAAGTGATCTGGAGGTCCTAGACCAAAATTAGAGCTTCTTTGACCTGAGGTTGGTGGCTTAGCCAGGTTTGCCATCAACAGCCATAAAAGATGCCTTTTGGTTTGATGAATGCATCAGTCACTTTCGAAAGAGCTATGGATGTTATTTTCAGTTCCATGTCAGCCAAGGAATTCAGAGTGTTCTTGGATGATTTATGCTTAGGTTCTTGCTTCATTAACCATTTGGAATTGCTCGAGAAGGTTTGCTCTTTATGGAGAAATTCTGCAGTCAATCTTAATCCTAAGAAAAGCATATTCTTTGCATCCAAAGGGCAGTTGCTAGAACATGAAGTATTGAACAAAGGAATCCATCCATTGCTTGTTTTTATTTGACTCGGCCCATTCTGTGGTTCGTATTTCTATCACTTTGCTATACCATTTGGCATTCCACTACTTAGCATAATGGTTCTGTAATTGTTTGGAGTGAGTGGGTCGGCCTCTTTTAGTAGAGGAATTACCTTATTGCACTGCCAGCTTGCTGGGAGTCCCTCCTTGAGTACTGCGTTGAATATCCTATCTATGGCTGACACTAGGCTTTGCCCTCCTGCTTTGAATATGTCAGTCGCAAACCCTAGAAGGTCCAGTCCTTATTGTTGCTTAACTGGTAAAATGCTCTTTCTATTTCCTCTGTTGTGAATGTTTCCTCAATGTGTCCCTTCGAAACAATTATCCGGTCTGTTCCTGCCCTGTACAACTTGTTCAAATGCTCTTTCCATATTCTTTGGTCAATTATTCTAGTACCATTCTACGTCCTCTTAACCACTTTCTAGAAGTCTCTTGGATGTTTCTTTATCTGGCATACTTTCCTTTCGTACTTGATGTATACCCCATCAAATTCTTTGTATCTCTCAGTTCCTTTCCATAAATTTGCCTCCTTTCTTGCTTTCACACATTTCTGATCGTACGACTTCGGCCTTCTTAGTCTGTTCCTCTGATTCTCTGTTCCTTTTGGTTTTGATCATACATTAAAGTGCATGCATTTGTCAGAATCTCGTCCAGCATATCGTAGAGTCTCTCCCTTTCCAATCGGCCTTTGTTATTATGGTTTCCACAGTGTCCCTGAATTCTTCCATCTTATTTGAGTTAGTTTATACCATATTTTCATATCATCGTTTACATTCTGTTGTCGTGGTACTTGGATTATGACCATAATTCTGATCGGCTTATGCGTCTTCCTTGCTCCTACTAGCCACTCTAATAATTTAATGTTCCTGATTGTTTCCTTGCATTGTGGGTCTACTATAACATAATCCACTATACTTTTTCTTGCATATGTTTGGCATGCGTATCCTCCCGAACCTCTCCATTTCCTAACTACCATTCACTATTATCATTTCTGCCCCTGTGCACACGTCTACTAACATTCTCCCCTGTCTGCCTATTTTTAAACAATCCAATATACTCTTCAACAATCCCTTCATCCACTTCTGTTGGTGTTATTATCTTAGTCTTATTAATCGTATTTATTTGCACTACAATGTTTTCTCCTTCTGACCCTGCTTCTACTATCTTGCTATCTAAAATTATGCTTTATAGTATATAACATGCTACCCCTGTTGTGCCTCTCTCTCTCATCTCCTTTTTCCATTTCCAAGCCGTCATAAGAGTGTACCCTTCTATCTCCGGCAACCTCTTCTCCTGCTATTCCCATGTCTCTGCAAGGTAGACTACTTCATCCCCTTCAAACATTGATAGACCCTCACCGCCATTCCAAGGGTAGCTGCTACAGTTCCAGTATCTCACTTTAAGTTCCTGATTTCCCTGCATTTGCCCTTGCTTCCTGTTGAAGGTGTTCCTGGAAAACCTTCAACCTCAATGGTTTATCCAGGTTGCTTAAGGCAACCACTCTGTGCAAGGAAATATCAATAACAAAGCCTGAATACAAGATTAGTACTGCTTTCCCAAATCAGAAAAAACGACTGTTGTTCATGAAGGAAAATCCCTATCAGATATAAGCTTGAATGGGATGCCAAATCTTGCACAAATTTTCTGATGGAGGAATCTAGCAGTAGTAATGTTGACTACCAAGCTCTTCCAAACTTTGACCTAGCTAGTCTTAAAGCATAGACCAAATAATTAGTATGTTGCCCTTTGGGGGCAACAAGTAATCGGGTGTTTGGCTATTTTAAAACTATAAAAATTTCTGATAGTCATTGAGATTTCCCCTTCCAAGCCCGCCTTTTAAAAAATCCATAGATCCCAAACTACTCATTAAAAAAATCTGAGATTTTGTCATGTGCATACCTTCCTATACATCTTGCCTTGGTCCAAGTTTCATTAATTTAGGCTCTTTCTATCTCAAGTTACAGATTCCCAAAGTTGGATGTCCCAAAATTGTCAAATTTTCTGATACGCTCATTGAACATTGTTTGTTTCAAGTCCGATCGCTTAAGAATCCATAGTAACCTAAGGAAGTATCCAGAAATCTTGAAATTAAATTCCAGTAATCTGTGCTACTATTCTCTCACCATTCCAAGTTTGAAAATATTTCACTGCATGGATCTCAAGATATGGATGGATATGCAAACTTGGCATTTCCAAAATTGTCAAAATTTCAGAGACAATTGAACTTTTTGCAGTTTGCTCCATTCTAATCCATCTTTTGCTTTGAGGATTGATCACCCTAAGTGATCTGGAGGTCCTGACCAATCCTATGATAGGCACTTTCATGAGGTTGGCTTGATAGCCAGGATTTAAGTCAACATTCTGGAGGTCCCACGGAGATCCTTTCTTGGTAGAGTTTCTTGTGGCTATTGGGAAACTAATGTATATTCCTGAAGTTTAGCATGTTCTTGATGGTCTTTGAGCATCTAAAGTTTTGATAATATGATGGAGCAAGCTGCTCAAGGAGAAAAGGTTGCAGGAGCCCCAATTCCCATACAAGTTGACGTGCTTTCCAATTTCAACGCCTTTATCATGGTCTTGAAGAACCTAAGCTTTATCTCCGTAGATTTGAAGATTATTTTGTTGATTATGATAAGAGAAGAGGAGAAGTTGTTGTATTTGGAAAGTCCATGAAGGATGAAGCAAGCCATTGGTTAGACTACTAAAAGAGTTGCAAAGTGCATGAATGGGATGAACTTAAAAGGAACTTGATCAAGAGAATTGGGCTGTCACACAAGAGAAGGCAACTCAACAGTTGCCAACAATTGTCTTGAAGAAAAATGAATGGAAAGATTCTATGCTTACATGCTCAAGGGCAAAAGGCACGAAGTAGAATGGCCTATTCTTCATTTGCTTGTTTACTTTATGTATGGTTTACGATCACATTTCAAAGTTTAGAAGAAAATGCTCAAATGCTTTCATAGAGATATGTTCCATTCTATACAAAAAGCTTGAAAAAGCCATGGAAATAGATGATCTTTTGATATATCTTTCAAAGCTTGATGTTTATGAGCAGCCTCTTCACACTAACTCTCTCATATGTGAAAGAAAGATGAGCTCAAATCAAAGGAAAACCTTGGAGGAGAAAATGGAAGAAGATGAGGTATGCTTAGATGCTAGTATGTCTCTCTTTTCTTGCAATCATGAAAACTTATAGCAAAAATCAGTGATGACAATAAGTAAATCAAGACTTGAATACCATTTTCGAATCTGATTTGGAGGAGTTAGAGCATGTTAGCAGTCATATTAATCCAAGATTTGCATGTTTTGAAGATGGCTCGCATAAGACCAACTACAACAACTTGAAGAATGCACATGTATCAGAGGTTTTGGATGCTAATGGGGTAAGTTTTATCACATCCCACATGGTTGAAAACTTTGAGCATGTTCTTGCATGATGTTATTGAGTTTGAGTTTGAGCAGCGAAGTAGTTTTGTCATGATAAAGAGAATGATAGATGCATGAGCAGCCCTGAGTTTGAGACTTTTCATGCATGTGAAGAATTTTTGGATGATGAAGAACCATTATTGTGTGAATTAGAAGTGGAAGACATGGATATTTTTGCATTTGAGCACTCTAGGGATATGTTACATGCCCTTGAATCTAGTGATAGTTGTGGCAACAGCCCTCTCTATGAGATATACTGATTCATGCATACTAGCTGAAAAGATAGGTGAGTATGGTCTTTACATGCCTCAAATAGAGAAGCTTGCTTCCATTGATGATTTAGTGCCAAACTACGAGCTAGAATTGTTAGTTTTTGATGATTTGATGAATGAAGTATGTGTAGAATGGATTAGCCCTGAGTTTTTAGCTTTGTAACAGTCCCAAGAAGTCTGAGAATCATGGAAAATCAGTCCCTTGCATGTTTGAGCATGGAAGTGTAAAGAATTTGAGTAAATTTGAGCATGACTATGTGAAGAACAATCAGAAATTAGACATGTACAGTTCCTTATCTCAGTGTGCAGCAGATAAGGATGTTCATAAAGGTTTTTCATCATCATTGAGATTAGTAAGTTGGCTGGAACATTCCATTTCAATAGGTATTATTATGTCACATCCGATTTGCCTCTATTATATGATTCTAAAGTCATTTTTGAGTAGGTCATTGGCTTGTGGCATGTTCTTTGGCCACTGTTCTCGATGATATTACATGTTATCAGCATCCTACCATTTGGAGGATGCATATGCGACAGGGTTGGAATTGGCTGAAGCATGCACCAGTCCAAAAATGTAGTCCAAGCATGGTTTGGTGAGACGTCGCTCCATTTGGGCAACATGGAAGCATTACACTTGTACAATTACATTTTGTAGATGCCAATTTGACACTTTTTATCAAGCTTGACCTAAGTGCCAAGAGACATGCCTGTAGTACCTGTCGTGATGAGCAAGATATCAAGCAAGTCTCCTCTAGTACTCAGCTAGGCGGAGAAGATGGACGGTCTCAAGCAGTTGGACATTTTAGCAACTTAGCATCATTCTTTCTCTGTAGTACTTACCCACCTGGCGGATTGCAACATGTATGGGCTAGGGCTTGATCTGATAGGTTTGAGATCCATATCTCTATACTATAAGGGTTGATTAATCTATAATGCATGGCATTTTTTGCAGTAGATTTATCACTATTAAGGTTCCTTTGAAAACCCTTCTGGCCGGGGTTTGTTAATCCTGATAATAATTATTGTACTGCTTTATGTATTTGAGTCCCATAGGTCTTTTGGTTTTCGTGAACATTAAAATTCAATTTCATAAAAATCATTTTTACTTTTGGATTCTTGCATTAGGAGAAGGCATAGAGGTCGGTTTGACTTAATCTGTTCTCTATATGCTCAATATGTTTGAGCTTCCCCATGTTTGCACAAGCACTCCTATGCATTTTCTTAGGAATGGTGCATTTTCGTAGGGACATTGTTATGATCACGATTTAGCTTGACATGGAATAATTCTATTTGGGCTCGTCATATATTTTATGCAACGTCATATTATTTTATGCAATTGGGTTGGGAGTTTCTATACATAGAGTATAAGTTAAGTTTTTGCTACTCAAGGCAGCTCAAAAGCTCAACTAAATAACTTGAATTCAACAAATGTCTCAATCCTATTTATGGGGGCAACACATTGTGCAACAACACCTTGTTAAGAGCCCATCCCCATTACGCACCAAAACGAAGTTGCCTTCGTTGTGTGGCAAACCCGGTTTTAAAATTGAAGTTCCCACTGCAATCCCAATTTCCCGTCTACGATGACACAGCGGAGGCACCTCTTCTTTCTTCATAAGCCTTCTAGTACTTCTGAATTCCCCATTTATAGGAAATGGGTTTGTCAAAATTTTTGTCTTCTAGATAGGGCATTCGTAATGATTCTAGTTATTGCCCTGTTTTCTTGTTCTTTAGTTTGAATTTTCTCTGATCTGCAATAAAAATGTCCTTTAGTTCTAGTTATTGCCCTGTTTTCTTGTTCTTTAGTTTGAATTTTCTCTGATCTGCAATAAAAATGTCCTTTAGTTTGAATTTTCTCTGATCTGCAATAGAAATGGCGCCAAAATCCACTCCTTGTTTTGGTGATGAGCCCTCGAGCTAAAAAATAGCACGTCGAATAAAATTTCAAGAGGGCGAGGGAAAAAACCAGAAACCTCCGCACCGTCGAAACTCTCACGCCGCAGCATCTTGCAACCATCCGTGCTGAAGCAAGCACAGACGAGTTCTTCCATCAGGCTACGAGGAAGTTGATATATAGATGTAAGTAAAAAATGCATTCCATGACCATTTGACATCTCTATGATTTTGAGATAAGTCGAGTTCTGTGCTTATACGTTACTAATGAATACACAACTCCCATTGCTGTCCAATTGATATGCGACTAAGCAGGTTGGGTTTAACATGTTGCTGCGGCAACTAATTTAAAGTTTTCTTGCAGACTCGGTCGCAGACGAGAAACAGATTAAGCATTCCCTCAGTAACGAACGAACGAACCATGCACATAGTTCTACTGTCTTAAATCTTTGAACCCCTGTGACTTTGCATTTTACCTGAGACCTGTTTTGGATGCAAGCTAATAGAAAAAGAGGACTTCCTCTTAGAGGCCGTCATCTGACAAATTACACATTTCGCTGCAATTGATTTAATAATAATTCAGTTTCAGCATCAGGACGTATTTTGTCAACTTGCATGCGATATGTAATACCATGTGGGAAAGTTTTGGTCTTCACATGGGCCATCAACAATGCATTGTACAATGTCACATCCCTGTGGTACTTCAACCTCACACAATCGCTGAATAATTCCTCAGTCTTCTTAAGATTACCCCTCCTAGCATATGCACGTATAATGAGTGCAAAAGTATCATACATGGGTTTCAGCTTGAGTTCTTTCAAGCCAACTTTTGCTTGTTCTAATACCTCGCAAGCTTTCTCAAATTGACCACAATCCAAATAACCCTTAACTAGACTATGATAGATTAAGGGTGATATTCGGCAACCCAAATCATGCATACGATTAAGCACCTCTTCTGCCTTACCCATATCTCCCTTTCTTGCATAAACGCCAACAATGCAACTAAACTGGCGAGTTACATCAATACCTTTTTTCTTTTCCATCTCCTTGAACACTTCTTCAGCCCTGTCATATGCAGATAACATACCTAAAGCTTCAACCATACAAATATAGCTGCTCTTGGGAATGAAGGAATTTTCACTAACAATCGACCAAATCCTTTCCACATCCTCTGTTCTTCCTAAAAGAGCATACAATCTAAGAAGTATTTCATGCACCCGCCAATCAGACTTTTGAGTCTGAGCTTCTGTTTCCTTCAGGACAGCTTCCATATCTCTTCTCATATTGTCTGTGATAGATGCCATATTTCCACGCATGAGACTAAGATAAGTGTGGATGTCTGGGGCAATACCACATGACTCTAAATCGGCAAAAACTTCTCGAACTTTATCTTCCATTCCTTTTATGTCTCAAAAGTAGCATTAACTGATTAAATACAAAAGGACCAGTGATCAGCTTGTTTTCTTTAAGAATGTTCAGCACAGACTTTGCTTTTGACAAGTAACTTCTGGCAACACAATTGAGCATAAGAGTGTTCTAAGCCTTCTCTGTCTTTTGTTCTGGTGGAAGACTTTCAATTAACTTTTCTGCTTGTAGTATACCTCATGCACGCGCTACTAAATCTATATGATAAAGATAGCCTGAATCCTCTGATCTGAGCATGGTTTCTTGCTGTACCCACTCCAGTATCTGAAATGTTGTAAGAGAGAAATGACAGGTATAATAGTTCAAGGGTTTATATATAAACAGCACAATTATATTGCCAAAAAGGAACCATTTAGGAAGACAAATTAGACACAACATTTCTTTTTCCATCGTTTTGACAAAGATTTCCCCTTCAATCACCTAGATTAACCCTCGCGAGCAATCAAAACTCGCTTTGCCCATTAGAACTGCAAACAGTTACACGTGCTACTTTGAATGCCCTCATGAGGATACCGAAACTAAAAGTTTCTTAATGTTTGCTTCAGCTATCGTGACCTAACATCTTCCAAGTGCTAGCTGGTTATATATTGTTCCAGCATAGTAAGAGAATGCAGTTTCTTAATTTTCCACTCAAAAGCTTGGAACTGCTAAGAAACAAAATGTCACCTCAAGAGCTTGCTTATATCTTGTGCGGAGATGCAATCTACCAATAATCTCCAAATATGCAACCCTTGTAAGAAGATTACCCTCTGCTATCCAATTTTTTATAGTGGTGACCAAACTGGTCTTCTTGTCCAGCATCTCAGTTTTACTCCACAATGATAGCAAGCCTTTGGATCCCTCCTTCACTACACAGTGGGAACTTAATGTTCCAGCATCTACATTAGTTTCCTCCTCTAAATCAACGTGTTCAGTCTCCTCGTCCATTTTTGTATCAGATATCGAGGTGAAACTTCTCCACTTCGTAGATTCTGTTTTCCTTGAAATGCAGCTTTTATGCCTTGTCATATCACGAGGACCAAAATTAAAAGTCGACACCTCCCAATGGCCAAAGTAATTGTTCGTTACAGAAACACCGTAAGCTGCATTAGACAGCGTCTGTAGTTCCTCCTTTGAGTGATTACGGATCCCTAGAGGCCTACAAACAGAAAATGTGACATCAAACAAGCAGAAACATGGAATCTGATTAAAAAAGCAGTGCCTCTGCAAAAACTGTCCAAATTCATACAAATATCGTAAACTGCCGCAAGTCTAATATGAAAAAAAAATTTAAGCATTTACGACTGTAATATCTTCTACGCATAAATGAGGAAAATGCGGTAACTCTCACCATGACAAGCTCTGTCCTGGCCATCGTATGGCTGCAATCCTCCCGGTACCCATTCTCCAGACTACCATGCTTAAACCCTATCGGGGAGACTCTTGCTATATCTTATAAACCCTCGCGTCGTGTTCTGCCACGTCAAGGTAAGGTAAGTTGGTGTTCATTCTTGTGTATTATCCAATGAATGGCTGCCATGTGGCAACCATTCTAATCAAAAATGGAAAATGGGATCGCGCTGCAGCCAGCAAAAATCTGCTAAAATCTCTGTTGAAGACCTGTTGCAGCCTGTTAAAATCTTACCTTGATGCTGTGAAATGGCAAGAGGTCGGCCATTCCATGTGTGGCAGGGCCACCAGCAGCAGGGAGCGCCTCGCGCCTCAACGGCACTCCCTGCTGCGGGAGGCGCTCCCTGCTGCGGGTGGCCCTGCCACACAGAGAATGGCCTCCCTCTTGTCATTCCACATCACGTCTGGGGAATTTACGTGGCATAATTATGGCTGGATATGCAGTATGGATAGTTTTTTGCACAAATTGGTTGCCTTAAGCAACTTGGGTTTTGAACCACTTAGGTTGAAGTTTTGCCTGGAATACCTTCAAGGATGACCTCCTCATTGCTACTAGCCATCAAATCAAAGGAGGGATGGAAGAGGTCATTGAGGAAGTGTTTATACATGGGGGGGATTTTAAAAATGTCCTTGTATTTTGTGGTAATTGCAAAAAATGTATTCAAATATTGTTAATTTGCTCTTACGGCCAAGAACAACTACTGGAGCATGGATTTTGGGTATTTTGACATCAATTTTGCTGCATCACCAGTAGCTCGACTACATCACCTGCAATTGAAATACAAGTTGGAGACGTGCCTGCTCATATTCCTACCAATGTGATTTCCTACTATATATAGATGGATAAATCCCTTCAGAAACAGAACTCCTTCATTGTGGAATTTGATTTGTTATTAACGTGGGATCACTAGTTCCTTGCATCGGTTCTGCGGCCCAGTCGAAAGCCATGAAACAAGTTCGTTGGATAAATTTGGTGGTAAGGAGCTTGATTGTAGTGGTATGGTAGCTATGGGTAGTCGCCATACTTGCCCATTTTGTGTTTTTCAAAAAAGTATTACAAAGCTTTGTTGAATGGTTGCATGGTACAGATCCCTTAAAGCCAGAACTATAATGGTCAGAATCGACTTTTCCTTTAGCTATGAGTCTCATGTTAGAAGCTTTGTCATAGGGCCCCGCAACAAACAATACATTTGATGCGGGAAGAGAACCAGACTCAGAAAAAAAAAAAAATCAGAAAATCCACCAATTAGAATCAAAATTATATGTAAAATGTTGTAGCTCAATACATAGGACACGTCTATTTTGCATGTCAGCCATCTCTCCGGTAAGGGACGCCTCACATGTAGCGTCTCCGGCACCTCCCCAATGTGAACGTCTCCGGCAAGAATTTTGAGGCGTTCACATGTTGGACATCGCCATCGCTCAATTCAGAACTTCAAGATTGCTACGAAATCACCGGTTTTTGCTACTCCATCACTGTTTTTACACCACCAAACTTCAAGATTACTTCAAGATTTTACCTTTTATTGCAGGTGAAGACCGAAAATCACTGGAAACGGAGGTCAAGACGTCCAAACGTGAAGCAGCCGGTCGATCAGGAACTGCTGGAGCAGTTTGACGTCCAACGGTTTGGATGTTGAGCCGTCCGGCAAAAAACATGAACATGTGAATACTTTTAGTATTACATGTGAAGCGTCCCTAAGAGAAACCAGGCATGGTATATATAACAACAATATATAAAAGCCATGGATATTAATTAAACCCCCATTCAACTTGTCTTGCTTTGATCCATATTCATACGAGGTGTTCGTTGATTTGATTACAATTGGATGGGAATTTAGAGAAATCTGTAGCATCAGAGGGAGCGTGATATGAAGGTTTTTCCCTAATAGCTCGGGGGTGTGGTCCAATGTTATGCACTCAAAATAACCTTATTATGGAGTCTTAACCTTTATTTGATACCCTAAGAAAATTATCCTTGTATTAAGCCAACTTCAAAAGGTTATATCTCAGCGAATATAAGTTGGATTATTGCGATCCAGGGCTCATTGGAAAGCACTCAGAGTCTAGTTTCCGGATTGGGGTCGCTCATTCTCTAACTCCTTGTGGATCGTGAGATACCACCAAAATAGTGGCCGTGGGTCATATTGGACTGCACAGCCAAGATTCCTGTTCCTGCCCTCCTGAACCCCTGTTGCTTTCATAAACCTTGCCTTCATCTAAACCCTCCCTCTGGAGTGCATATCAAGCAAAGAGAACGATTTCTCAGCTCCCTGGATAACGATTTCCAGGCTCAGGATAACGGTTTCCTGAAGGACCCGGTTGGGTGGTGACCTCCTCTAATCTCTTTTGCTCTAATGAGATTATTTTGATGCAGGGTTGAAGAGAACGGATTCTTTGAGGTAACTAATCTGAATTTGTATTCTTTTGTGCATTCTATATCAATTGGTATCAAAGCAGGTGATCCTGCCACACCTGTGAGTATGGAAACCTAATCTTTGATGCCCAGTATGCCAATCTGAGCTAGCAGCCGCCACTTCATGATACCTCAGAGCCCTTTGATCATGCTCTCTTCTGGAATAGCATTGCCGCAGCTGCTGGAGTAGCACAGCAACTAGGGTTGCAGATGCCGATTGGTCCAGCTGAATGACTGGCAACTCTTGCTGAAGGCCTTGGTTACCCTATTCCATCTTCAGCAAAACAGGCTATAGCTTCTTGGAATCATGTTGCAGGGCAGATGCAGATGACTCCCTTGCTTACTGAGCCTTGAGCCTTATCCAGAGCAGCCGCTGCCACCGCCGGAAGAAGCATTACCTGTAACTCCTGTGCAAGATGCCGCAGAGAGATACCCTAGGCTGGCAAAGTGGTTGGAGAAGGCGGATTTGCCTTTCTTTAAGGGAGGTGTGAATGTGAAACCTTCCAAGGTCAACAGTTTTCTTAGCATCTTTGAAAGGCACTTTGAACGAGTTAATGCGACAGAGCAGAAAAAGATGCATGCCATGGATGTATGGTTGGATGAGGAAGCTCAGAATTGGTGGCATGGAAGAAGAACTATGGTGCCGAGGATAGAGACTTGGTCTATTTTCAGACGAGCTTTTGAAGCCAAGTATTTACCTTCTAACTATCATCAGGTACTTAGGAGGGAATGGGATATTTTAAAGCAATCTGACCAAGAGACTGTAAGTAAGTACACTACGAAGTTCAATTTCTTGGCATCACAAGTCACTAACTTGGGAGTTCAGACTGTGGATGAGAAGGAGTTGCTTCGAAAGTATATTAGTGGCTTGAAAGAAGACATCTTTGCAGAGTTGGATTTTCTAGAACCTGCAGATCTGGAGGAGCCAGTTCGCAAGGCCAATGCAGCAGAGCGAAGATTAAATCCTAAGCTTCGCAAGTACAATATATGGGATAGTTTGTATGCATCCAGGGATGAAGAAAGTAAATCATCTCGGAAGAGATTCAAGCCTGATGACAGGAAGTGTAAGTTTGAAAAAAAAAGGGGAAATCGAATTGGAAGAAAAATGATAGATCAGGTCAAGAAAGAAGCAGGACCCCTAGAAGACCATGGAAACCTGATGAGAAGAATGTGAAGTCAGAAGGACCTCAACAAGGTTGTTTTATTTGTGGAGGACCTCATTTTAAATCTCAATGTTCACAGGTTGACAGGTCAAGAGAGCAATCTAATGTGAAGCCTGCAATTAAGAGTACTCCTTCTAGACCAAACCCAAGGGCACATGTTGCTTTTGTTGATGAACAACCAGAATGTTCTAAAGCCAGTGAGGAACGAGCTAAGAAGACAGCTGAAGAAAAGGGGAAATTGCAAATTTCCTATATGCAAAGATCTTAGCAAAGGGAACTCCAATAGTTCAGAGTTTTTGGTTGTTCAAGGTGAATGGTTATGTTTTGAACAGGGAAGCTGTTATACTTCTTGACGATGGTTCCACACATGATTTCATTTCTAGCAGTTTGGTGGAGAAGTTAAAGCTTCCTATGTTTGATTTACCCAATGCTGTCACAGTGGTACAGGGATTGAATGGATCACATGAATCTTGTCATAAATTTGTCTATGCACCAATCCAGATAGGAGAGTACAAAGAGACAAGAGCTATGATGGTAGCACCTTTGGGTTCAGTGGATATTATACTTGGCATTGGATGGAGGATTCAGTATGGAGCAATACCAGATTACAGGAATAAGTATATGACTATCTTTGTTGATGGGAAGTCAATTAAAATTCATGCCAATGTACTTGAACAATGTACTCCTTTATTATCTCACACTGAGATAGAAATCAATGAAATCAGTTGTTGAAGCTTACTTTGTTTATTTGAGAGAGTCACCGCCTCCAAATAATGTGCCTTCTGAATTATATAATTTTCTAAGACAGTATGATAATATTTTTAAAAATGAAGAGACATTAGATCTTCCTCCTGCACGGCCAGAAGATCATGCAATTAATTTGGTACCCGATGCCAAGCCTCCAAGCAAAGCTCCTTACAGAGTAAGTCACTTTGAAAAAGAAGAACTAGAAAGACAAATCAATGAGATGTTGGATAGGCAACTTGTTCAACCCAGTTGTTCACCTTTCGGAGCTCCAAAGAATTTTATTAAGAAGAAAGATAAGGGATACGAATGTGTGTAGACTATAGAACTCTCAACAAACTCACCGTGGAAAGATAAATTCCTAGTACCCGTGAGCTGGTGATCTTTTGCCGAAGTTAAGAGGAGTTTGTGTTTTCAAGAAGATTGATTTAAAAATCGTGATACCATCAAATAAGGGTGTGAATCCGGAGGATATATCGCAAAAAAATGCATTTCGCACTACCTTTGGGCATTATGAATTTCGTGTTATGCCATTTGATTGACTAATGCCCCCTCGCTACTTTTGTAGACTCATGCAGAAATATTGGCTCATCTAATAGGGAAATGTGTGGTTGTGTTCTTTGATGATATTCTTGTGTATAGCATGAATATTGAAGAGCATAAGCAGCATTTACAAGCAATGTTTGAATTATTGAGAGAGATTCACTTGTATGTTAATGAATCCAAAAGCAGGTTTTTCAAGAATGAAGTGGTTTATCTTGGACATGTAATTTCCAAGGATGGTATTCGGATGGATCTTGGAAAGGTCAAAGTAGTTCTCCAATGGCCTAGACCAACTAATCTTAAAGGCTTAAGATCCTTTGTACAGTTGTGTAGTTATTATAGAAGATTTGTAGAACACTTTGCAAGAATTACGTTGCCATTAAATAGGTTCTTGAGGAAAAATGTTACATTTGTTTGGGATGAATGAGCGGAAAAAGCTTTTCAAGATTTGAAGGCCATAATGGCTAGTGAGCCAGTTCTAGTTTTGCCTGATTAAAGGAAACCTTTTGTTGTATGTTCTGAGGCAAGTGGAGATGCTATAGGTATTGTGCTTATGCAAGATGGTCATCCTATTTCTTATGTCAGTAGAATGTTGAAGGATAATGCAAGGAAGTACAATGTTTATGAAAAAGAGCTTATTGCTCTAGTGCATGCGCTGAAGCTACTGAGACGCATCTTATGGGAACAAAGTTCATTGCCAAGTTTGATCAGCAAAGTTTGAAATATATTGAGACCCAGGATATCATAAATGCTCGGCAATTGAAGTTAATTGATACAATTAAAGACTTTGAAGGTATTCAGCTTGAATATAGGCCTGGAAAAGAGAACAGAGTAGCTAATGCTCTTAGTAGAGCCTTTGTGAATGCAATCTCCATTGCTCGTACAGCTGATTTGGATCCATTGAAGGAGCAGTTGCTGATAATACTTTTAGAGCACCTTATGCGCTCTTATGCATGGAGATAACTATCAATTTCCCTGATTATCGGGTTGGTAGGTGGCTTCCTTTATTATAAGCATCGCCTATGTGTGACGCGCAGGATTTAGACAAAGCAGATGCTTCAAGAATCTCATGAACCTCCCTATAGCGACATAGAGGGGTGCAAGCTACACTAGCCAATGTAAAAAGAAGATTCTTTTGGCCTAAGTTGGATAGAGATGTTCGAAAAGTTTGTGGAGCAATGTACGCTTTGTCAACGTGTTAAGTCATCCACGTAAACCTGCAGGAGTGCCTCGACCATTGCCCATACCATTGGAACCATGGAAGGATCTTACTATTTTTATATGGGGCTTGCCTACTTCCACTCGTAAGAATAATCGATTTGGACAATTGTTGATAGGCTTTCTAAGCAAGCACATTTCATTCCTTGTAGAGCAACAATGACAAATCTCCTCAAGTCGCTAAGATATTTCTTAAAGAAATATTTAGGTTGCATGGACTTCCCGATGTTATTATTTCGATAGAGATAAACCGCTTTGTAGTAAATTCTCGTCAAAGATTGATGAAAAATTTGGAAACCACTCTCAAGTTCTCATCGCTACCATCCTCGCATGGATGGCCAATCGAAGTTGTGAATAGGACTATTGAGGATATGCTAAGAGCATATGTGGCCGATCGGAACACACAAAGGGAAGATTATCTTCATTTGTTGGAATTTGCTTATAATAATATTTGTGCATATCTGCCACGTAAAAACTCCTTTGAGATTGTTTATCGTGGGTCTTTGGAAACCCCAATTGCAAAGCTTACTAATCAAGTTCCTGCCTCAGATGCATTGACACATGACATGTCTACAATGCTTGAACAGGTAAAGGAAAGAATTCAAAGAAGTCATCTCGCTTTAAAGTCAAGATTAAGCAAGCGCATGAGAAAAGTTGAATTTAAACCTGGAGATTGGGTGTGGATACATTTGCATAAGAAGAGATTAAGAAAAATGGGACTTAAGTATCTCAAATTGGCTTTAAGATACTATGGACCATTCCAAGTGGAAACTAAAGTTGGAGAAAATGCTTATAAATTGCGCTTTATATGGGAAATGGACTTCTTTGCATCCCGCTTTTTAATGTGGTTTTGCTTTAAGCCTTTACAAGGGCAAGGAAATTGCACTGAAGTATTGCAACAAATGGAGAATTCTGATCCTCCAATTATTAAGGGGAGGAAGAAATTTTAGAGCCGAGAGAAAATACTAGCTCACCAGGATCATTAGACAAGAAGGTCAACATACCGCAGGTATCTAGTGAAGTTTAAGTTTCACCCAAACCGGTGATGCGCTTTGTTTCAAGGTAATGCCAGCTTCTTGAGTATCCGTGATATTTTTTACGTAGTTATGAAACTTCTCTTCACCAGGAAGAGCAAGTTAACAGCAGTTAATTATCCATTGCTTGCTTACTTTATAATTGAATTTTTTTGACATAAACTTTTATACCTTCTTCATACCTTAAGCTTAAAAACCTAACCTTTACCTTACTTATATTGATAAGTGTTTGGGGTAAAAGATCCTCCAACGGTTGAGGTTCCCTTGGGAGTAAAAGTCCACTGACAAACCGTGGTTTCCATATGGCGTAAAATGGTCCTCTAACGATTGAGGTTGCCAGGCGTAAAATGGTCCTCTGACAAACCGAGGTTATCAACACTAATGCTTGAGGTCAAGCATCTTTAAAAGGGGAGGACCTTGATATGAAGGTTTTTCCCTAGTAGCTCGGGGATGTAGTGTAGTCCACTGTTATGCACTCAAAATAACCTTATTATGGAGTCAACCTTTATTTGATACCCTAAGAAAATTATCCTTGTATTAAGCCAACTTCAAAAGGTTATATCTCAGCGAATATAAGTCGGATTATTGCGATCCAGGGCTCATTGGAAAGCACTCAGAGTCTAGTTGTCGGATTGGGGTTGCCTATTCTCTAACTCCTTGTGCATCGTGAGATATCGCCAAAAGAGTGGCCATGTATACTGGACTGCACAGCCAAGATTCCTGTTCCTGCCTCCTGAACCCCTATTGCTTTCATAAACCTTGCCTTCATCCTTAAACCCTCCCTCTGGAGTGCATATCAGGCTGAGAGAATGATTTCTCGGCTCCCTGGATAACAATTTCCAGGCTCAGGATAATGGTTTCCTGAGGGACCCGGTTGGGTGGTGAGCTACCTCCTCTAATCTCTTTTGCTCTAATGAGATTATTTTGATGCAGGGTTGAAGAGAACGAATTCTTTGAGGTAACTAATCTGAATTTGTGTTCTTTTGTGCATTCCATATCAGAGCGACCAATGGAAGAACACAAATAGTATTCGTTGTTATTGTATACGAGTTTTTACCAATGGTTGGATGCTATGATGTCACCATATAATATATATGTATTTTAGTCCTCGCCTACCATCAAACGCTCGCAAACGCCTCATATGAATATGCACCAAAACAATGCGGGAGGGGGAGATTTAATTAATGTCAATGGTTTTTATGTATTGGATGTTATGTAAATTTTTTTTTACCAATCAATAACTAGAATGTAATCCAATCTAATCGTTTGTTTGTTTGCTCCACGCTTGACACTTTATCTATAGTGCAGGTTGTTTCGGCATTACCCACGCCCTTCCTAACTATTTATAAGGCTTAGTTATAAGATCACCAGCTTGCTTTTACCAGCTTGCTTCCATATAACTGTCATCTGCTAAAGTTTGCTAATTTTTTCCATCCTGCTTCATCTTTACCAATCTTTTGCCAGCTATTAGTTTAGTTGGAAAAAGTTTGGGAAAGATTAATCATTTTAGTTTAACCTTTTTTGCACCGGCACCAACCTTATAAGATCTTTAGCCAGATGCTAGAAAGTGCCCTTCGGGACATCTGATAAAATTTGAACGAGCTTGTGACGTTCCATGTAAGTATACGGTATATGTATACCGTACCTGACACGTCACCAAGGTATTGGGACCATTGGGGACTAACCTAAAAGGGGTTATTGTGATTAAACTAACCTAAGTAGACTAACTAATAGCATTAATTAGCTAAATAGACTAATTAGAGTGTGCCACTTGGCCTAACTCGATTGGCCAAGGGCAGGTCGCCATTCTTGGGTGGCAAATTGAGCTCCCAGCCCAATTCTGCCCCAAATTCGAGTTTGGGAAGGGCAGAGGGAGGAAGGAGCTATTGCAACTAACACCTGACCAGTTCTATGGATGTTCTTCGAGACAATAGGTCCAGCTAGGACACAGGTCAGTCTTTAGATAGTTGTGTGCTATTCTAACCCTTGTTTGAGTAGATGGATGATTAGATTCTATTCTATAATCTACTTATGATGATGGATGTTTGTATTCGATTCTGTCTTACTCTTTCTGTTCCTCCTGTGTTGTATGGGATTAAGGGGGGGTAGAGGCCTAATAGCTATCTAGATTTAGTGATGCTCCTAGCTAGAACCTCTTAAAACCCAGTAAATGCGGCCTGTGCACAAGAACCCACTTGGCTGTGGATGCTATGATGTGATTCAGCACCAAACAACGAGTATGATGAAGAATCGGGGGTGGGGTCCTGCCTAGCGCGGCTATAGGACTCCTATAGTGTGCTAGGCTTATAGCGGGTCACAGAGAGGGCCGGGTATGGGTCTGACACTTCCTGGATCACAGGGGACGTGCCTTCAGGGACGCCCTGGACTCGAACGGGCAGGTGAGCCCGCCTTTAGATTTAGGGGAGTAAGTCAGGTACGAACAGGGGGGTCACTGACGTGACACCAGTTCTCTAGCACACCCGGGGACTCACCATACTCGGGGAGGGGACGCCTCTCCGATCTGCCTCATCGGACCAAGGAGATGTAACCCAGAGTAGTCCCATAGGGTGACTCCATGGGATTGCATCTCCGGAAGGCTACAACCATATCATAGCATATTTCAGCCTATCTGCAAAGTGTGCACAGGAGGGGCGGATGGAGTGGACTACCCTAGCCACTGTTCTATCCCAGCCAACGCCATTGTTATGATTCCATCTGTTGTTATCTGGAGGCCTTGATTGTCAGTCGACCCCCTTGAGTCTGAGCCGAGGTAGAACCCTTATTTATGATGCATTTCCTTTATTATGTTGGTGTTCTGTTGTATTCTTATGGATGATGATGGACCACCCTTCGAGGTGGAATATTATTATTTGCATTGTTGCCAGGTGCTAACCTTGTATGTACGCTTCCGCTATATAGGATTCCCATAGAAGGCGTGGGACGAATGACACCTCTGTGTCCTCCACCCGGACACTTGCCCATCACAAGTGGTCCGAGTCCAATGGAGGGCCTTCCTATGGTGGTACAGTCGCCATGGGAGAGGGATTTCCCGTATCTGTACGATGGGAGCATCGTATAGAGCCGGGGAGCATCACAATGGTATCACAGCATGGTTTTGGTGGACCAGATCATTGCACTGGCCATGTCCTAACTCGATAGAACGTTAAGTAGTTGGGGACTCTAACATAGAAAATTCCTTAGAACCCTATAATTAGTATGATTGATGGCCAAAGTTGTGGTAATAGTGTTGGTTGAGAGGGAAAATTTGAAGGTATGAAGGTAAGACTGTATCGAGTTTTGGCAGGAAATGGTCTCTCTTTTCCCGAGGCCATACTCTTTAAGTAGCTCGGATTGGAGAAATTCTTGTTCCATTGCGTCGGAGACCCTCAAATTAGCTTAGAACACCTTCCAACCGAGTCGATAGCATCACCAACTGGCACAAAACCCTAAATCGGCGCACTTGGCTAAATGACGGTTTCTTTTTCGATTCTAAACTCACAAAAATCCAAGTGCGCCAGTTTTGATCGCGCGTTGACCTTTTTTTTTTTTTTTTTTAATTGAAGGCATTAAAAGTGACAGGCGTTTTTAAGTTGAGGTTTTATTGTTTTCATTTTGTACTAGCTGTGCCTAGCAGAGACCTCCGCCCGCCATAGCCGCCGGAACAGCTCACCCTCGCCATAGCTGTTTGGGGTCTGGGTTCGGGAACTCCTGGAAGACAGCCCTCTGTGAGGACCCGTGGATCTAACAGGAGAGTCCGGGGGACTATGTCACGCGGGATTTGCAAGAAGAGAAGAAGAAGAAGAAAACAGAACAAATGAGAGGAAAATGATAAGCTTCCTTGATATCAATGATGAACATACATGAGCTCTCGCAATAGAGAGAAGAACCCGAAGGAGACAAGACTCAAAACTCATCTAGAACTCATGTCGCAGCTCTAGTCATATATATATAGTACAATGGCCTTTGGGCCCAATATAGACACTTCCGGATCTCGGGGTGGACTCGGAAGGAGGCCACGATTTGCCTAATGTATGTGCCTCTTGAAGTGCCTAGAATCATGTGGCCTGACGCCGGGCGGTGGGGGCAGATCACTTGTCTGGCCGGCGTCTTGATAGGCTTTTGACTGGCGTTATGCTTGCTTGGTCTTCTGTTGAGCCTTTGATGGTGACCGGGTGGCGATGAGGATCCTTGAGCTTGACTACGGTCTGTCAGATGCATGAATAGTCCCTACACTGAGGCCGCGGGACTAACACTCCCACCAAACGACACTGAGTGAAGAAAAGGAGGAAGGGTTTACGGGGCGGGAAGCCATGCGGTTCGAAAGTGATCCTCAGGAGTGAGGGCTGCACCATTATGGTGCGGGCAATGAGATCTGGCGTGTTTGAAGAGCAGGAGGAGTGTTGTGGCCAAAGGCGTGATCCGCATCAATAAGAAGATAATCGCACCAGCGTCTTCAAGGGCGGCATGGGCGTCCCTCAAGAAATATCTTGACATTCCATGAGGAGGCGGTGTCCGAGGCCAAAGGCACCGAGACGGCATTCGGATTGCGGTGAAAAATGGGATCTTTCCGATTTAAGGAGCCGAGCAAAATGCATTTGAGAGCAGCACAAAAACTCGCTTTGAAGATGGACGGCGATCGTGAGGTGGTGGCATTCTGCAAGAAGGTGTCAAGACCATGAAGCGCATCCACCGGCCAAGCCAACCACGCTCATTAGCAATATAGATCCAATTCGTGGTGGTATCCAGAGTGGCACCTTCTTCCCAATGTGAGCGGCGAACAAAACGCGTGGATCCCACCGGAGATCCGTCGAGATCCGAGGTGGAGTC
This sequence comes from Isoetes taiwanensis, assembly GCA_021234155.1. Lineage (NCBI taxonomy): Eukaryota > Viridiplantae > Streptophyta > Lycopodiopsida > Isoetales > Isoetaceae > Isoetes > Isoetes taiwanensis. The sequence continues at coordinate 3,212,911 of JAJEKV010000091.1, forward strand.
CATCCGCATAACCATCCATGACCTTGGTCCAAAAAGGGAGGCGCCAATCAGAAGTCGAACCCGGGCTGGGAGGTACGCCGGGAAGCATAGGGAGAAGGAACCATGCCCGTGGTGGGTTCTTGGCCCGGTCTCCCTGAATTGACCGGGACAAGATCCGGATCAAGAGCTTGACACCAACGATCCCAAAAGAGAAGCGGCAGAGTTGAGAGTTGACGGAGGGCTATCCCATCCCGGGGGACCGCCTTGCTATCCAACGAGCCCGTAATTGATTATAACTGCGAGGGTGCCGCATATAAATTTGTGCATAGGGAAGATCCTGGGATGTCCTAGATACTTCCTTATCCGTTCTTGCAAAAAGAGATAAATGATTGGCAAGCTCGGCATGTACTCCTGATGAAGAGTGTGGGTCCGAGCATGATCGAAGATATGGATTGTTATCCCGAAGCAACCATTGCAATGTGGGGTCACCACGAAAGAGTCGGGCGTGGCCCATCTGGAAGTGTTCCCCGTATCACCCGGATAGAAATCATGAAATATGTAAGCCATGGGCTGAACAACTCAAGGTGATAAAGTCCGGATCGGCACAATGCATGAGATCAAAGACCAAAGGGCACAAAGATAACCCTTTGTCTTCAATGGAGAGTTCGCCAAATCAAGAAAAAATCTGGCGGTTGCTTCGGGGAATATTCAGTCCATCCATCCGCGCATGCCACTTCGAAGGAAGAGGTGGCGCGAAAGCAAACCACATAATCGTGATAGCGAGGAAGGAACTGGGAAGTCCAAAGGCATTCTGTGAATAATGGCGGTATGGCCCGTCAAGTTTTGCTTGAGCCTCATCGGCCAGACCAATAGCTTCTTTGCGTTGTTCAAGATCACGGATCCGGTTGTCCTTTTCTAGCGGCAGGGCGTGATTGGTCACGCGGACCGTTTAGAAGTGTTGACTGGGAGGAGGATTGCCCGAGTATTGAGACGGGCACCGGCAATCTCCGGCGTCATCAAGAATCTTCGGTTTACGCACCTCCTCGTAAGGCGATCTTGAAGAGAGGTGAGCCGAGAGGTCTCGTGTAGAAAGCCGAGCCGTCAAGGAGGCAATTTGAGTGTCCCGCTTCATGGAGGTTTTGAACTTGAGTGCTGAAATTTTCACAAAGTTGAGTACAAGGTGTTGAGCTTAGCAATATTCTGCGCCCTTGGTACCGTGAGAGCTTTTTGGACTTGTTGTGCTCCAATAAATTCTCAATTTCTCATTGGGCCGAGCCTTGTTGATCCGCAAGTTGGCTGACTTGATCCTGTGCACTTTTGAGATCCGTATGAGCCCGTAAGAGAGCTCGCGTTTGTCTTGAAGTTTGGCCTCCAAAGTTGCAACTTGGGCAGCTGGCGCCTTGAAGGTCCCTTAATGTACCGCATCGGAGGCCTCTAGTGCCATTTGAACCCCGCTCATAAGAGCCGCCTTGGGTTTCTTGTAACTTGAGAAAAAGCAATTGAGCATCCTGCCGACACCGACATACAACAACCTGCGAGGGTGTTGTGGTGGTGGAGCCGGCCGCTGCCTCGGTTTGTGATGTTTGGGAAAGATGGTGTGAACCGGATGGTGTAGCCGAGGAGGAGACAAAGGACATGGGTGGGCGGATTTTGGACATGACCAAGGGAAGAAGGGCGTGAAGTGCCAACTCGTTAGTCTCTATGGGAGGGACCGGCCCGAGTGGAATTATGAGAATTTTGTGGTGTGGGAGGGAAGTAATGACGGATGAGGGCTTGAAGGTGGCCTCCCACGAAAACTTGAGAATGGAAGTGGCACCGGCGGTCCACTTCTTGGAGAAGATGATAGAACATCAATTGGGGCCAATCTATGTGGTGGTTGGAGTGTGTAGCGTTGATGACCATGTTATAGAAAAGGCTTATTGATATGGGTGTTCTTGATAGAATACCCAAGGAACTATACGAAACTTAACAAAGGTTTTGTGAGGTTTGTCGATATTGGTCGGGACGATGCACATTGGCATGATAAGGAGGTGCACCAAACTTCGTGACATCTAGATCCCGTATGGCGGACCATGATAAACAAAGGGGTTTGCAAGGGAATATGAAATACCTCAATCAAATGTTGAGTCAGCGAAATGGTGGTGCCATCGACCCGCGATGTGGTGTATCCATTCGCCGTGCGATATTGGCGATGAAGCGCCCGGTTAATCGGGGATTGGGAGCGGAAGTTCCATTTTGAGGAGAATTCATGAAAGCTTTGTCGTTGTGACTTCTTTATTTGGGCAACAAGGGCTTCAACGGAAGGTGGAGCGTCAAGAAGGATGAGACTCAAAAGAGGATCCTGGGGAACAGTAGCATGAAGTGTAGAAAATCTTGGGGCGCCCATGGTAACGATTCTTGCGAAAACGAAGAAAGATTCAAAGGCGGAGGAGGGCGAAAGCCAACCTGACCGGAGGACAAAGGCGAGAGGAAAAAAAGGTTTAGGGCGCTAATAACCGAGGCGAAGAGGTATGAAGAGGGAACCGGAGCCGTTGATGGTGCACCAGGTCGAAAGATGCCAAGGAGGTATTGAGAGGGCAAAATTTGGCTAAGTCCCCTAAAAACGTAAAGGGAGAAGCAATGAATGGTGAGGATGAGGCGTGAGAGAAGGATGGATGTGACAATTGGCCAAAGGACACATATTAATTGATGACGGGTATGAAAAGAAGCAAGGGCATTTAATGCGAACAACTCGAAGTGGGATATCATGAAAACAGATGTGTCCGGAGAGTACAGCTAGATTTGGGGCGGAGAAAAGATTCTCGGTTTAGAAAGAGCCTTGCATTGCAAACACAAATGCTAATTTCTGATTGGTCCACGTCGACAAGGAGTTCTCCAGGTTGGCTATATAAGACAAACCGGAATGTTGAAGGCATCAATGGCGCTTCGATGGTCGGCCTGCTTTGCTAGTTTGAACGAGGATCACACTATGCCCACGAATCGAGGGAGTGGATTACTTGCAAGATGAATTATGCGACCTTCGGCGCCGCCACAATCGTGGCGTGAGAATGGGCGGTGGTGTCTTAGGGATGGCTGAACATCCCGCCCGAAGACCAACGGGATGGAGGTGGTTCTGCACCTTCGCTGGGATCTGGCAGAACCTCTACCATCTCCTTAGCATCACCTGCTCGAACCGGAGTAGAGGGTTTTTCCTCTTAGGTTTTTTAGTAGATAGGGCTCTGAGCCCGTTTTTGTATATAGGGCATTGCCCATAAGCGGAAATAAATTTGGCGGCGCCCGCATTTTGTAAAAATATCCACTATAATATAATATCGCCTTTCTAGTCACTTTTACGTGGTGTTTGCTTCTTGAGCTATATCGGTTTGTTGATTGTAAACTTTACGTGTGATGAAATGTTTTGAGGCGAAAACCATTAACCAATGTAGGTAATGGAGTGCCATCTAACTTTCTGCCCGGTTGGAAAACGCTTGGGTCTAACCACTTGAACAATTTGATAAGGGCCAAGCCAATGAAACTTGAGTTTACGGGAAAATTTTTGTACACGGAATCATAAAAAAGAACCAAATCGCCTTCTTTGAATGTTTTTAGTCTTGGGACGTTTGTCATGTAAAGATTTTTGCAAATGTTGTCCATGAAGAACACGAATATAAGCATCCTTGAAGTTCATCCAAGCGTTTCTAATTGATAGACCCTTGCTTTTGAGTGCGGCGGGTGGATTATGGCGATAGCCGTTTGAAAAAGCAGTGTTGGAAGGATGTATTCAAATGGCATGAGAGCTTCACGACCATAAACCAATTTAAAAGGAGTGTGGCCCGGTAGCAATCTTGAAACAAGTATTGTAGGCCCAAAAAAACGATGGGAAGTTTTGTTTGCCGGTCACGTGCGGGAAGCGTCACAAATTTTCTTGAGAATGGTGACCCGGTGTTTTGTTGGTGCTACGCCAAACCATTTCCTTGAGGATAGTAAGGTGTGCTCTTGTGATGATGTATCGGGAGATAATCAAATCGGCTCCTTGATAGTATGATTGATGAAATGGACACCACGATCTTGACCAGCTCAGGTAGGGCGGCCGAATCGGCGTGATAATTTGTTGATTGAGGACCCTAAGCGTGCTTCTTGCGGTGTTATGCGGAAGTGCACAAGCTTCCGCCCATTTGGTAAGCGTGGTCGGTGAGAACCAATGTAGCAGACGCGGGTGTGCTTGCGGAGGATCTATAGGTCCCACAAAGTCCATTCCCCATTTCTTTGAAGGGAAGTGGGCGTGGCGGCCGGTGTCAAAGAAGGCGTCCGCGGGCGTGGGAAATCCCACCGGCCCGGCAAAGCGTCTGCGTCTTGAGGCGTGGCGTGAGCATCTTTGAAGCGTGGGCCAATAATACCAGTAGAAGGATTTTTAGTCGTCGATGGTGTCACCATGAAAATGACCACCACCTAGCCCTTGATGAGCTTCTCGAACAATATCACGGAACTTCATGAGGTAGAACCACGGTACGTCGAAGGATGGTGTCCTTACCCTTTTGTAGAGATGTCACTGCAAACATGGTGTAGTCCGCGGACCTCGCGAAAGAAATTGATGGCGGCAGGGATTGTCGGCTTGGCGAGGAAGGCGTCTAGTCTTACGGTGGAAGAGCACACGTGAGGAGAATGCTGGCGAAAATCATGGAACCAATGTGGTGTTTAGTGACTAAAAATTTGAGCATCGAGGAAAGGCGTCTGAGACTCCAATTGAGGATCATCATGTGTGGATGCGTGAAAAGATAATCAGGGCGACATGAGATTTACCCGACCTTATGAGCGATTTCAAAAGGAACAAATTCTTGGAGAAGAAGGACCAACGAGCAATCGCGGCCCATGGGCGTGGACTTGTTGATCAAATAAAAGGAGTGCTTGGTGGTCCACAAAGAACTTGATTTGACTGCCAAAAGGTAGTGACGAGCGTTGGACCTGAAAAATGAGACCCAAAGCTTCACGCTCTGTGGCCGAATAGTTGCTTTCAGTGAAGGTGAGTTTTCTGGCGGCGTGGCGATTTGGTTTGTCGGTGTGCGCATCATATTCTTGAGAAAAAAAGCGGCTCCAATAGCAAGCAGAGACATCTACATGAACATGAAAGGGCTTGTCCCATTGAGGAGGAACAAGAACCGGTTACTGAGTAAGCAAAAGCTTCATTTGTTGGAAGCGACATCAGCACGGGAATTCAAGCCGGTGGATTAAATCACCGTGAGTTTATGAATGGGATGCGCAATGGCTGCTAGTCGGTATGAAGGTGGGTAATAATTGACCTTACCGGGAAAGAGCGTGTCTCCTTGATATTGGTTGGTGCTTGAGCCTTGAGCACACAAGCGATTTTGGCGGGATCTGTGGTGATGCACAGCTTTCGCGACAACATGGCCTATGAGAACACGGAGAGGTGGCGCTTAAAGGTGCATTTCTCGGGATTGAGACTAATCTTGGGACTCATCACATTTCTGGAAGGCGAGTTCCAATTTATCCAAATGGTCAGCCATGGGCTGTGGCCGAGAGAAGTCATCTTGAAAAATTTGCAAGAAGGGATTTTCCTTCATGAAATCATGGCGCGAGAGCATGATGCGTTGAAGCGTTGATGGAGAGTTTGATAATCCAAAAGGAACCACCTTGTAGGCAAAAGTGCCCCGCGGGGTGGTGAAAGTAGTCTTGAGTTGATCAGTTCTTTGATTGAGATCGATTGTAGCGGAAAAACCATCCATGAAGGAGTACATCTCATGTCCGACCACCTCTTCGAACACAGTGCGTGAAGGGAAGTGGAAAATGATCCGCGCTCAGGTGGCACGATTGAGTTTCCTATAGTCCACCGGCGCGGATCTTACCATTGTGTTTGAGGGCAATGGCGATGGGGCTCACCCATTCAGAATGTTTGACCTCATAGATCAAACTGCGACAAGGAGTTTGTCGATTTTAGCCTTGGCGATCCGCGGTAATTAGGGTTGGCGAATGCTGTCGTTGCTAAAGCGGTGGAGTGCATCGGATTTGGTAGGAATGGTGAGTTCCCCCAAGCTTTTGTTGATTCCCCGAAGATCTATGTAACTCCGGTGATAATGTGTTTGAATTTTTTGAACGGCTTGGCGGCCTGATTACGATAAGGGCCGGGAAGATTTGCGGCAATGCGGACGGGTTGATTGTTGCCCACGTCCACAATCTCGACTTACGGAATCCCGAATATGGGGTATTACCCGGTTATCTGGACAATGTGTGCGGGATGTTGGACATAACGGATGCGTGGCACTGCGTGGTGAAAAAAGGGGTTGCTCAATTTCATCAGCCGAGATTTGCTTCATGCCGGCGTGTACATCAACGGGGAGTTGCGGGAGGTTCGGCATCGAAAAAGTGATCAACCACGTTGGATTCGATTACAGGGAGCGGTAAAAGGGTCAAACAAAAGCGACCCGCATGGTCACGATCAAAGTCATTTAAGCCCCCAGGATCGAAGCATATTGGGGTAGGATGGCCAGGCGGTTCGCGAGGTGGAACTGAGCGATAAATATTCGAGCTTCTTGAAATGCATTGTGCGAAGGGTTCGCATGTTCAACAAAATGATCTGCGTTTGCAGTCCATGGTGGCGTGGAGATGACCATCGGTGATGACTAAGCGGTAAAGGTGGCCCGATAATGGATACTCTTGGCTGGCGGAGAAAGGTGCGCGACCAACATTTCATAGTCACACGGATCTTCGCCCGACTTTCCAAACTCAAATTCCATGGGGAAGCGGAGATCACCGTGTTGATGTGAAGAAGAGGTGTGGCGCTTGAGGTCGCGTGATATGGCCATTAGCCAACTTGATGTCATATGGGGCCGCGAAAAAGGTTGTGTGATGCCCATTTGTTTTGCGGAGTTTATCCGTGGTGATGAGATTGAAGCTGCGCTACCTCCATCTATTTGAACATGGTTGACTTGCTGATTTCCCACCGTGGCATGGGCCATGGTGGGTGTAGAGGTAACCCTGACCCCAACTAAAAGCAGGTTGGGAGTGGTAAGCTGGTCCTTGAGAGCGGGACGAGAGTTTCAAAATGGTTGCCAAGCTTAAAGGAATTTTGATCTTGGCTAGCTCCTCTTGGGTTCTAGAGGCACATGAGAAAAAGGATCTGCTTTGGTTCCAGTGGTCTTTGGAGTCGCGTGGTAGTGAAGCGGCAACTTCTTTGAGTAAGTCAACCTCGGCGGCAATATTGGGATCGTCGAGAGCATGGAGGTTGAGATGTGGAAGGTGTATCTTGTCTTTGTTGAGCTCACGGTGGTGGCATGAACATTTGCCAATGTCGCGGCCTTGCCCAGCTTGCATGAGTTCAAAATGCTTTGGCGAACTTTTGGCATGACATGTGGCATGAGCTTCTCCAAGTCGAGGTGCAAAGTGAACCTTTTTTAATCCTCATGAGGAATGGTGTCAATAGCAAAGGCGGGGTTCGCGTGCCATTGAATAATGGTCAAGGGGCGTGATGCCACAGTGCAGCGTGAAACTAAACCAACCCAATTTGGCCGTTTGGTGAAGGATTAAGTGCACGAAAAATTTCCTCTTGTGCTTGTTGATCCGGTGAGGTTGATTTCTTTGGAGCTGGTTGATAAGCGTGATTCTTTGAGGCGCTCTTGGTGGCTTCTTAAGAAGCGGTCTCGGGCCTTGTTTGCCATTAGCAATCGAGTTGGTAAGCCGTGGCGGACCCAGATGTGGTCTGATTTGTGCCCGGAAAGGCGTACACGAACTTGTGGAAGTTGAGGACCTTGCCGTGGTGGTATGACCCATTCTTGGCGGTGATAACAGGCTTTAGAAGGATCAAAAGAGTACGTGGGTTGGGTCCCGTTGTTGCTCTGATGGCGATAGAGTTAGTGGGTTGCACAAGTGGTGGCTGGCGATAGTCTCGCGATTGTTCTTTGAGGTGTGGTTTGCACTTGATAAACCATTTTGTTGCGGAACGGTTATGGGATGAGTCTGCAGTGCACTCTTAGTGGCATGATTGCACATGTTGCATAAGCTTGCAATGAGGCGGGCCATTGGTGGAGTTGCACTCATTTGCCAAATGGCCTTGGTATTTTGCAAATATGGCACCGGATCTGGCTTGGCTGTGTGGATAAGCGTGTTGAAATTTGAGCACCGGCCATCTGTGGAACCATGGCCGGTGGAATGAGCGGGGAGCTCTTGAAGAACCCGCCTCGGGAGAAACGTGGTAGCGAGTGATTGACAAGGTCGATAGCACTTTGCTCAAAGTCTTGGGGCCAGCGGTATTGATCATGAGTCGAATAGCGGGAGGAAGTCCTTGGAGAAACGGACCAAAATCGGCTCTGTGTGGGGTACTCCTTGAGCTTACTTAGCGAGAATGTGAAGTCGATCCGCAAAATCCGGGGCGGACTCAGTGGGCTCTTGTTGAAGTTCATTGAGTTGCTTGAGATGAAGTTGATCATCATCAGAGTGGTCCCATAATGAGGCGAAAAGATTCGCATTTACGACCGATCTTGTTTCAATGGCTTTTGTTGGACATGAGCCATTGATGAGGAAAACCACCTTGGGTGGTGGAAAAAGATGTGGAATTTCAGTTGAGGTTGCGCGCGACCATTTTAGGACAGCTAGAGCCTCAAATTCTTCCATGTGGGCACTGAGCACTTTGGTCTAAGGGTTTGTCTTTTCGTGTTGCCAAAGGTGGGATAAGTCGGTTTGATCGAAAGGTAGATGTGAAAGTGCTTGGGCGGGCCGGGGGAGCGATTATAGTGAGGATATTGAGGTTGAGTTGGATGTGGCATGGTGCACTGAGGACCCGGATGAAGGGGTGATTGCGGTTGAGGGAGCTGAGATTCTTTGGAGCATTGGTTTTGAGATGCAGCAAGGTTGTAAAGCAGGGAAGGCGTGGGAAATGTAGGGAAAGGATATATTCACAGGTAGGCGCCAAAAGGGCGTGTGGATATCCTTGCCCACGAAGATGATGGTTGTGAAGGAAGAAGCGTATGGCACGAAGAATGATGGATGTAGGCATGTTGGTGTATGAAAATCTGGTTAAGAAGGTTGAGCGATAGGGCTCGATAGTGATAAGTGGCCCGGGTTGTGAGCAATGTTTGCGCTTGGGAGGCGGGGCCCCGGGGACGGAGGACCACGAGGGGTTGAGTGGCCCGGGCGGGCCCTAGGCAAGAAGATGGCCTCCCTCTATGTCATAAAAGCGAGATCCATACATGTCGCGAGCGGTTTCAAGCCATGGCGCTCAAAGCGGCCCGTCCAGAAAAAGAGTTCTTTTGGCGTGAAATTTGAGGACCGAACATGGCGGCGAAAAAAGTAGGATGGAATCGGACCGGCGGCGGCGGCGGTGTTTGAAGTGCAGGTTCGGGGAACTCTGGAAAGCGGCCCTACTGTGAGGACCCGTGGATCTATGGCGTGGCGTGGGCAAAATGTGAACAAAACGCTGCGTGGAGCCTTGGCGTAGCAGGTGGGCGTGCGTGCATAATAAGCGTCGGCGTGGGCTTTGGGTATCAACTAAGCGTGGTTTTGGCGTGGGTTGGCGTGGAAACGTGGGCCGGCAGGTGAAGTGGCCCGTGGTCAATAGCATGGCGTGGACCAAAACTTTGGCGTGGCCGGTTATCGGCCTTCACAAATATGAAAGCCCTCTAAAGCCTCGAACCACGAAAAAATGCTGTTTGGCCCCGCTATGGCAATCTGGATTCTTCGATTTCAAGAAGCGGTGTTCCACCCTTCTTTTCGATGGGGCGAGATGAAATAATGAGTATAGAAGATCTGCCTATATTCAGGATCTGGAAAACTTGGAAGGCGGCAACCTTCTTTATTAAAAAGCGGGGTGAAGAAAGTTCCGAGCGGGAATAGATTATGGCGGCGTGATTTAGGCATTCTAAACCGGGAAAGAGATGCTTCGATCTTTGGCAAATCGGCTTCAAGGTTGCTTTGAAGGCTGAATATGAAGATCGGGCGAGAATCTCTGCTCCTATTGCGTCTAAATTGTGCTCTTTCTTTGATAACCTTCCTTGTATTTGCGGATGCTTCGGATAGCTTGAGATGATATGGATGTGATGGCTGTTTAGGCTTAGCGCGGAGGATGGGGGGCTGGCCAAAAGGGCTGGCCCTCTTGAAAAATAATTGACAGAATGAAGCCCATAAAGATGTTTCTTGAATCTGAGCCACGATTTGGGAGAAAGCTGAATAGCTTGGAATCTTGTGATGCACAAATTTGGGATAGGTAAAATATGTAACGATGCCCCGATATCTGCTTCTCGCTTGTAAGATGTCGGCATTTTTGAAAAAGCGGACTGCAATAGAAGAGAGGCCACCATAGATTTCGGTGTTAAAGAGAAATAGCTAAAATTGAAGGGTGGCCCACGAGGTGGTGCCGAAACAAAACTGCCATAGATAGGAACTTGCCGGGAAAGCGGTAGCCATGAATTTCCTTGATTGCATGCGGATCGACTATATTAAAGGCCACGAATATGAGTGCTTTGCTTGAGAAAACAAACCGATAGATGAAGCCCCGGTCCAAATATCTTTGAAAGATTGATATGCAATATACTAACCACGATGGTGATCACGGGGATAGAGACAAGCACCGGAAGGATTTGCCCATTTGCTCATGAATGAGTTATGGGGGCTAGCCATAGAGCCGCCCTCTGAAAAAATTGAAGAAGAAGTGAGACAAATTTGAGCCCTAATACTTGAAGAAAGGCCTTCCATCCGCGGCTTGTGTGGTAAAAGCAGAGCTTTATCCACCATGAATAACAGGATCTTTGGCAAAACGAGTTTGGCCAATGGAAGAAAATATGCCAATAAAGAACAAATATCGGTCCTATAGATGAAGTTACGAAAGAACTCGAGAAAAACCAGAGCTCAACTCGCCCAAAAATGATCTTGAAAAAGACAAGAAGAAGCCGTTGGGCCTCTTCCCATCTTCTTGATATCTTGAAAAAAAGCGTGAAAAATAAGAATGCTTTTTTTTGTCTGCGAAAATGAGAGGGCACAATTTTGCCATAATAGAAAATAATAAAACGAATCAAGAGGTTTTTAGATAAGCTTTTTTTTTGCAAAAAGAGGAGTCTTTGTCACCACTCCGAAATCCTTAGGCTGGCGCTTGTTTGCACCATAAAAAGCAGAGGTTTGAAAACTCTTTCATAACTAGACTAATTGCAAAGCGAAAGGATTTAACAAAGGGGCCTCCAGCGGACCATTTCAACAACCTGGTTGGGCCAAATAAAGGAGTTGGAAGGGTTGGAGAGTAATATACAAGGAGTATTCAAGAACTGATGAGATGAGGGGCAAGAACAACAAAGAAAAGCGGCAAGGCTCAAGAAGGTGATCCACCCGGCAACCCGGGCATAATACTTGGCCGGTGTTTGGGAGTGCAGGTTCGGGAACTCCCCGAAGACAGCTGACCCTCTGTGAGGACCCGTGGATCTAACAGGAGGTCCTGGGGACTATGTCACGCCTTGATTTGCAAGAAGAGAAGAAGAAGAAGAAAAACAGAACAAATGAGAGGAAAATGATAAGCTTCCTTGATATCAATGATGAACATACATGAGCTCAATAGAGAGAAGAACCTAAAAGGAGACAAGACTCAAAACTCATCTAGAACTCATGTCGAGCTCTAGTCATATATATAGTACAATGGCCTTGGGCCCAATATAGACACTCGACTGATCATCTGGTGCCGACTCACGGAAGGAGGCCCGATTCTGGGAATGTGGGCTTGCCTCTTGAAGTGCCTAGAATCATCTTGTGGCCGACGCGGTGTGTGGAGCCGTCCGTCAATACGGCAAGCCTGATGATAGGCTTTGACTGCGTGGGCCGCTTGGTCTTCTGCTGAGCCTTTGATGGCTGACCCGTGGTGGCCGAGAGATCCTTGAGCTTGACCCGGTCTCATGTCAGATGCATGAATAGTCCCGTACCGAGGCACGGGACTAACAATAGCCACCGACTCGCTTTGCTCCACCATAGGCGGCTTTTGTAAGTTACCTTGGGACGCCTTTATACCCTTTTGTCTAGCACTCCACCTTCGCCGTTAAGCCATGGCCCCGCACCAAGGGGATCGAAAAGTTATTCCTCCTGCAATGTCTTCCAACTCTTAGGTGGAGCTTGTTTTGCATTGGTGATACACTGGCGGCCCTAAGAAGGTCGAGCTCCTTCTCGAGCAACTAGTCGCAGAGGTTTGTGGAAGGAGACGGATACCATACCCCTATCTTCCACCTTCTGAGAGATTTTCTGTTGAAACTTAATGCCGAAGGGAGACTTATACCCTTGTGGAGCAAAGAGGACCAAGTCTTGACTCTTGGGACATGCCCCAAGATCTTGCCGATGCTGAGATGCTTTCGTCGAGAGGCCGAAGTGCCATTACCCAAGAAAACAATTTTTCTTTGTGCTCCCATACTATTATGATGAAGACACCCGGATCTTCATATGGGAAGATATCCGGCACCCCTCACACAAGAGGATCTACTATCGATTAAGCTTGACATGGCCGGCGGCAGAGGGGTATCTTGCGAGAGATCCGGAGATGGGCGAGAGATCACGTCATTCACGAAGGCAAAGACGCCAAACAAGAAGCGGCTCGGCTAGCGAAGAGTAGACAAGGAAGAAAGCTGCTGAGGGGCCTGCCAACCGTACCATACAAAGGAAGGAAGACCACCAACCCGGCGCATTTGGGGCCCCCGTATAAAACTCGGCTCAAGCAATAGGTGGGGTAGCAAAGGAGAGGGGGGACGTGGCGAAAACATTAGTTTAGCGGGCCCCAGATCCGACCAGCGGAGGCAAGACCCTTCCCCGGTACCCCCACCTCGTCGAGGAAGCCCACGGTTCAAAACCGGAACAATGGCCTTGCGGGAGATCCGAAAAGTATCGAGAAGTCGGCCAGAGCTTCGTCTTGCGAAGTTACCTTTCCGGTCCGGCCGTCCAGAAATTGCCAGAATTCAAAGGCGAACCTCACGATTCCAAACTCATGCCATTCTGGCTTCGGGAAGGCTGTCGAGGATTACCTTGTTGCCCTCTTGGCGACGGCCAATCTTTGTGCCATACATGCTAAGGGCATGACTATTATGCCAAAGGATTTGTCCTTAGCACGCGTGGGATTCGCGGGGATGCAACTAGATCCCCATTTTGCTAACATACTTGTATCATTTTGTATCTAAGTTTTATAATTAATACAATGTTGTATATTATCGGCTATGTCTATCACTTCCTGTTTCCTTGATGCAAACAACACACAAAGCTCGAGTTCAAAAAAAACATAATAATAATGATAAAACAACAGCCCCAAGGAATATTCCCTAATAAAAGCTCCCTCTTTTTAAAAAAAAAAGTGTTCCTACTTTTTTAGGGTTTTGGTTGTTGCTCAACCTTCCACATTTTGCTCCTCCTCCTCCCATCAAACCGCTATGGACTATGCCAAGCGCTACCGGTAGTACTAGGATGGAGAACACTTGGGACTTCATAAATTCCATTTGAGCTTCTCCACCCTTATTTGTTCGCGGCGGTGGATCTCATAACCAATATGGAGGCTCACCCTGATTACGCAGCTTGATTACGCAGACTTCTTGGAGTTCTATCCCCCAATGTCGACTTTATGGCGACCCTCCTCAGTTGTACCTTCACAGATATATCCTCATCCAGATGTTAGGTGATCATCAACATGCAAAGGACACTCTTCGTGGCATTCAACGCCGGGCCAAGCATGCTCCCATTCTTCATTTTGGCCGTCAACAGACTTATTTCGAGGTCCGCTTTGCTTTGGCCGTCCTTATGGACCAATATCGCGACGGTGAAGAAGATGGCGGATTAGCCATCACGGTTTTAACCGTTGGAAGCAACTTCGTCATGCCAAAATGCATGTGCCCCGGACTCAGGGCCATAAACTCGCCGGACTAGATGGGCTTTCGATGATTCTTCTCAATAATCAAGAGTATCTGCTCCTCGACGATATCTTGTGGGCATACTATGTTATCGCCGATTCCCGGGGTATGAAAGAAAGAGTATATCTTGTACGAGTTAGCTGAGTACTGTCACGGTGATTTCATTGATTCCTCCTGAGTACCCACCCCAGATCCAGCAGTTGCTTAGGTTCCATCCAGAAGAACTTGAACCTGTGGAAACCTTGCTAGAATTGCGGCACCTCATGTGACAAGAGCCTCCTTGTCCCCACACAAAGATGCTTTTCTTTGCCATGGGTCCACACGTCCCTAACATTAACGATGTAGTGATACCTATGGAGGAAGACGATGAAGGGGAAGATCTTTATGATAACAAGGAGCATCTCAAAGAGGAGAAGGACGAAATCTACGAGGAGCAGGTTATAGTAAATCTTGAGGCTGAAGTGGCAACCTCCACAATTTTGGAGGTAACAGCCTTGAAGAATCATTTAACAAGATTCTTCCTCTCATCTTTCCGACAGGGCCAAGTTCTATTCTTTTTCGAGCACTTTCGCTCGGAGACCAGGCATCCTTTTGAGCACTAAAGGCTTTGTCCGCTATGGCCGGGCATAGGAAGCTCCCCTACAATCTTCACGTTGCGGCGCTTGTGAATATAGGATTTGAAATATAGGATTTGAAACATATAGATTTCGAATTTGACATATAGATTTTGTATGGAGCAAACCGTATTCTTGCAATCCGGTGACATTTTTGCAGTGTTATTTTGATGGTACCCAGATGTATGAATTCTAGGTGGTTGGAGAAATGCTATCGAGATAGGTAAAACCATGACATAAAACTCTTCTTCTTTATTTAATTTTCATAATTCATTGTGTTCTTTGTTGATGCGTTTTTGAAAGCAGCATATTACTTGATAAATTACACATTTGCATGATAAATAAAAAGGGAATCGAGCAGATATGTGAGCGGGTAGAACTATTCCAAAGCTTAGATCGTAAACTGTATTTGGATAAATAGCTGGTTTGAAGCTCTAAGATTTCTAAACAATTGTCTCAAGATTTAAAGCAGCTTTATATGAAATAATCGTGGTTGGTATCATGGTTGGTAATAACAATGATTGGATTGCAACGCATCCACCTAGAAAGTTATAATGTTGCCGCGATCAGAAAGCGTACTTTTATAACTCAAGATTTGAGAAGTTTTGTATAGGTATTCGTATGTGACATGGTATGAATCCGTGCCGGCATCTCGATTAAGGGAAGAAGGCGTATCACGTTGGTGTCGAAGGTGGAACCGTGGATAAGATCCCGCGTGGGCGTTTGGCATATGGCGAGCAATGGATCGCCTTCTATTCTGTTTCTTTGCGGGTGTCGGGATGTGTGTTTGCGTCAAATTTGCTAGGTGGTCGTCTAGAACATATGGCGGCTCCTCCTTAGTCTTTTGTTTTTTGTTCTTGCTTTTGGATTATGTCTTTGAGGAAGGCATCGAGAAGGGGAGGGCTTGAAAGGCAATTAGATCTTGTCTTGTAGGAAACCGCCTTATGTAGGCTGTTCTTTCATCCACCAAGTAGATCCGTTAGCATTCTGATACAAATAAGATCTATTCCGGTTCTAGCATAAAGAGGCTAGAATAGATGCATAGAATAGATGCTCAAAGATGTTTTGTCGTGGGTTTGTGTTGATGTCGTGGCCGTGGTCGAATTCCATGCCGCATTTTCTTTATTACATTTGGTGGGCCCTGAAGCATAATCTTGTGGCTTGGATTGCCTTGGCAGTAATGAACCTGTAGCTTTATTTCTCTGCGGTTTTGACAATTTGATACTGGTGTAATCTTCATCATTTTCTGCTTGCGATCTTGAAGGTGCTAGTCCGTTACCAAGAAGACTCAAAACAATTACAACATTGAGTCAAGGGGGGTTCACCCTGAAATCCCGTATGAACCATCTGAGTTATAAGAAATGGGTTATTTTTGGAGAGCTTTCGTACGAAAATATACGGAAAGGGGTGGTTTTTATCACATTTTGCAATATTTTAAGCCTGTACATTTTCGATATGGGTATTTTTCTAGTTCTTTTGGACCGTATACTATGGGTTTTCTTGCTACCCTAGTAACGCAGATGGCATATCCATATTGTATATAGGTGAATCCCCCGGGCATTGAGTTCTGCATTTGAGCCCTTTTGATTTGTTTTCATCTTGGAGGGTTTAGGGCAGGCCCAGATTCAGGGTAACCAGACTTGCTGTCGGCATGCTGCCCTTCTCATCTGCATAGCAAGCCTCTGAATTCTGGCATACACGCCAGTGTGGCCTTAGATCCATGGGCATTGGAATATAATTGGGGTTCAATTCCCCAGGCCCAGATGGCATGTAGTATTTGGGGTGTAGGATTGCTTTCTTGTACAATACGGTGTTTGTGCTCATTAAGCCAATGGTATTTATGCCGGGAGCACCCCTATAAAGTGGGGTCAATTTGACCCCATCTTGACCGTATTTGGCTCCTAGTGGTTTTCTAGAGTTCATAAGCATGTTACAGGAATGAGCATGAAGATGCTTGTGGCCGCGCCCTTGGCTACTGCCTTCCCTCCTGGAGTCGCATCAGCAGCTGCCCTTACGATCAGCCGCGGTGTCGCTTTGCTCCGCCAGCGGCAGCCACCAAAGCCCCCTACAGAGATGGATCAGGATGCATGACCTAGTTCCTGACCATATTTTTGGCCTCTGGCCATTATTATATGTATTATTCATATAAGGCATTTCTATGCCGATTTATTAATACAAACTGTAGTTTCTTTGTCTTAGTTGTCTTTTTCCTTGCTATTCACTTGTATGTAAGGCCTAGAGTCATTAATTGTGCATCTTCTACACCGCCTGTTACAGGGACAACCTCCGCTAACGGGTGGGAAATTGTTACTCTCATTCAAGACAGCGCCGTTCGCAACTTACAATGCAAGATGCAGAGGGGTTGGGACTACTGGGAGTCCACCAATGTGGACGCGTTTCGCGACATATCATCTATGGGAACTTTATGGGGCAATGAACGAATTGTTTAACCTCTTAATCATAAATCCCACCCTGGCATATCAGGACATCATCGCCCAGGCTTGGCGTAAATATAATCTAGTGCGTTCAGTGAGGGAGGACTATCTTGATACCATACTGCATCTCTTTGGGAACCAGTAGAGTATAGGCCTGTGTAACCATCTATCTATCTATATATAATACTAATACTAATGGCAAAATAAGGATAGTCTGTACGTAATCTTGGTTCTTGATTTTGTTGGTTTCATTTTGAGCTTTTGGATGGAAATTTTTATGAAGAGAGGGATGGTTTTTCTTTGGAGAGGCAGTTTTCCAGTACATTTTGTGGCTCTGTTCGTTTCTCAAGCTGAGCTAAGTTTATACGTACGAACATAAATGGTGGTTCTCAAATCGCATTTCTTTTGATGCACTGGAGCTTTTTTAAGCCAAAAAATTCGAATTTGAAATATAGGATTTGAAACATATAGATTTTGTATGGAGCAAACCGTATTCTTGCAATCCGGTGACATTTTTGCAGTGTTATTTTGATGGAACCCAGATGTATGAATTCTAGGCGGTTGGAGAAATGCTATCGAGGTAGGTAAACCCATGACATAAAACTCTTCTTCTTTATTTAATTTTCATAGTTCGTTGTGTTCTTTGTTGATGTGTTTTTGAAAGCAGCATATTGCTTGATAAATTACACATTTGCATGATAAATAAAAAGGGAATTGAGCAGATATGTGAGCGGGTAGAACTATTCCAAAGCTTAGATCGTAAACTGATAAATAGCTGGTTTGAAGCTCTAAGATTTCTAAACAATTGTCTCAAGATTTAAAGCAGCTTCATATGAAATAATCGTGGTTGGTATCATGGTTGGTAATAACAATGATTGGATTGCAACGCATCCACCTAGAAAGTTATAAAGCTCGTGCTAGGAAGATGAGATGCTAAACTTTTAAGATTGATCATATGAGAAATCTAAGTGCAGATATCATTGAACCATGAGCAGAATCACCTTGCAGCTTCTACAATATTCCAGTTGCTCCAGTATTTGGCTCCTAGTGGTTTTCTAGAGATCATAAGCATGTTCAAGAATGTGACGTTCCATGTAAGTATACGGTATACGTATACCGTATCTGACATGTCACCAAGGTATTGGGACCATTGGGGACTAACCTAAAAGGGGTTATTGTGATTAAACTAACCTAAGTAGACCAACTAATAGCATTAATTAGCCAAATAGACTAATTAGAGTGTGCCAATCATATTGAGGAACACATGCTTACTCAGGAAGATTATGACCCAGGGGCTTTCACTTGTGTTGCCAGAATGGGCAAGAAAATATTGACCAAGGTTATGCCTCATAATAATGATCTCTGAATGTTATGCCTCGTCATGTGATGAGAATGTGTGGCCTTGAAATAGATAAGAAGGCTCCAATGGTTTTAAAATCCTTCTCAAACACAAAAATCACCCCTATGGGAATAGTTAGCAATGTACCAATTGATGTTGAAGGTATTATTGTTGCAGCTAACTTTGTTGTGATTGCTTTTGAAGGGATAGAGGAGAAATCAGATATTTATGATTTGCTTTTGGGAAGAAAGTGGCTTTTTACAGTTGATGCCAGGCCTGTTTGGTCAAAAGGGGAATGCACTATTTCCAATGGTAAGAAGAAGGTAACACTATACAACAAAGTAGGTGAATTTGAAGCCTTGAATTTCATAGAAGAAGAGATCTTTGTTGTCAACTCCATGTGGAGAGTTTGAATTGAATACAACTGATTCAATATCCAACTTAGAACTCCCCATGCAGCTAGCTTTGCCAAGGCAAAAAAATTTGCTTACTTATGGTTTGATGGTGGTGTTTCCAAAAGATTGAGTGTTGCTTCCTCTCTGCTGCTATCCTCAAAGATTCTTCTAATAGATTGCTTGCAAAAAGTAGGCAGAATTTTTCCTAATACAACCTCAAATATGGCAGAATATAAGGCTCTGATAGCAGGCCTCCAAGAAGCTAAGAATTTGAATATTGATGAAGTTGTTATATTTGGAGATTCTCAGCTTGTTTGCAGGCAAATATTGGGAGAATACCAGGCCAAAAATGAAGAGATGATCTCATTGAGGGATCAAGCTATGGGAGAATTAAAAAACTTCAAGACTTGGAGGCTTTGTCATGTGCCAAGGGAACATAATGGTGAAGTTGATGCACTTTGCAAAAGTGTTCTTCTCGAGCACTTGGCTGAGGGAGCAATTCAAGAAGAGGAACTGGAGAAAAAGGACCTGCAACAACTCTATCCTATTCTGGTAATCAATGCTAGTGCGGAGAAACAGGTAAAGGAAGTTAAATTGAATAAAAAGGGTCTAGATAGAGTTCTACATGTTGGAGACTTGTTCAAAGAAGAGGATAACACCTTTGTTACTAATTTTTTTGATGATTGGAAGGATATTTTTGCCTGGGACTATGATTTGGTGTTGATAAAAGGATCTGTGAGTTTCAGATAAAAATCAAGGAAGGTATGAAACATGTGGTTCAAAAGCTTAGAAGAATTAATGCATCCTTATTATGCCTAATCAAAGAAGAAAATGAAGGATGCAGGTGTGATTGCAAAGATTGTATATCCTGAGTGGCTATCTTGCATTGTTCCAATAGAAAACGAAAAATAAAACTATAAGAATTTGCATTGACTATAGGGATTTGAATAAGGCTACCATTAAAGATTGCTACCCTTTGCCTTTTTTAAAAGAAGTTTTACATGCTGTTGCAGGCAAGGAAATATATTCTTTCTTAGATGGCTTTTCAGGTTTCAATCAAATAAGCATAAAGGAGGAAGATCAGCCAAAGACTTCATTCATTACACCTTGGGGAACATTTGCCATGAAAAGGATGCCCTTTGGATTAATGAACGCATCTACAACCTTCCAAAGGACCATGGACACCATTTTCAAGGACATGCCTACTAATGCATTTCGTGTCTTCTTGGATGATCTTTGTTTAGGAACTTCCCTCAAAGATCATTTTAATGTTCTAACTAAATTATTTGCCTTGTGCAGGAAAGGAGGAGTCAGTTTAAATCCAAAGAAATGTGTCTTTTTGTGTTCAAAAGGAGAATTGCTTGGACTTGTAGTGTCTATAAAAGGCATTCAGGTGGCTGAAGCTAAAGTTGAGGCTTTGAAGAAACTAGCTCCTCCAAAAACACTTAAACAGGTAAAAAGCTTTATGGGAATGACTAGTTTTTTTAAAATATATGTCCCTCACTTCTCACACACTATGAATCCAATTTCTAACCTCACAAAGGTTGGGAAATTTTCCAAGAGTGAAAGCAAACATATTCTGGTTGATTGCAATGAAGAGTGTCAAGAATCCTTTGATAAAATCATCAATGCCATCTGCCATTCTATTCTGTTGAAGCCCCCAGACTTAGAGAAGCCTTTCAAGGCCTATATTAGTGTTACTAAAAGGGCAATTGGTGTTGCATTGCTGCAAGAAGACCATGTTATTGCTTTTTCCAGCAAAATATAATCTGACACTGAGCTAAGATATCCTAGACCGGAAAAGAGTGCAGCTGCTTTGATGTTTTTGATAGAAAGGCAGGGACATTTGCTACAAAATAGCCAAACTCAAGTTTATATGAGGCAAACCCTCTTATCTCTCCTTTTTGCAGAGAAACAACCAAAAGCAAAGTTGTGTAGATGGGCTTGTAAAGTTCAGGCTTATAACATCATTGTCAAAGTTGTGAACCTAGTTGAAAATCCCAGTTCCTATCTACCTTATGCTCTATTTGGACATGAGGATCAAGAAGGATTAAATGAATATGTAGCATTATAACAGGGGGTTTTTTTCTGTTTTTATACTGTTTTCTCTAAGGTTTTCATATGATTTGGTGGCCGTATTCATCCAGGCGTACTAAATAGTATTTCTAGAGTGCACCCTTTTGTTAGCCGTTGATTTTAGAAAATGGGACAAATCCTGTGGTGGAGGCTTTTTTGTGGTGGGTGGACAAAAATAAAGCATCTTCAATCGTCGAACACACTCCAAGCTATTCAACGGGCCATCCTAACCGTCCCCCACACGGATCCCCGACGTCTCCTAGTTCGCCTGAATATTCCTTAACTTCCTGGCTATGGAAGCGGAGATCCGTTCAAGCAAGACCTGGCTATGGCGCGCGACCAGGTCTTGTGATCATATTAGCCTTCCCAATACTTTTGCCTTTTTGTGTCCTTGGACTTGGTTTTGAAACAGAATTGCCCTACCTCTTCCATCCCCGGGATGTATGTATTGCCCCTTTTGTCTCACTCCGTCTCTTGGCCCCTTGTAAATAAATTGCACAGTGCTTTGGATTTATTGCCTCAATTTCTGGCTGCGGTTTCTGATGATGAGAAGAACAATAGTTCAAACGAATGGAAAGGTGCGTGCTTTTACGAGAATCGGGCTTGGATGGAATTCACCGAACCCAGAAGTGCCAACGAAACTGGTGGTGGAGTTCTCTACATACAGGTGGGCTTCATAAACTTTTTTATTTTTGTCGCCACACAAAAGCTAGTTTCTAATTCAAGTATTGACTTTCCCTAATACAGGGTCAATTCGTTTTAGGCCATACTATGTAAGGATTCACAAGCTTACAGCATTTTGTTTTTTGCACACTAATAAGCCTCATAGCTGGACTTGCATGGACTTGTACATTTTTGCAACACCATATCGTGTGAGCTGGGATTATTATTTCACTGCACGCAAGCACTCATTTTCCATCAAAGAATGGCAAGAAGGAGAGAATGAGTGGTCTCCTCATCAATGTTTAAGATTTGTTATCATCATCCACCAAAATCGTCACTTTCGGGCGGTGAAGCGCGAAAGGCATTTCTATATTCTTGATGAAAGCAGGATGTTGGGTACTTTAGTGGCTCTTTGGGATGCATTATCTATCTTTTCTAATCTTGGATGGGGAGAAACCGCCAACATTGAGTTTTTGAAAAGGCATACGGGTGCCTCGTTTGAGAAACGCCCACAACACCAGTAACCAATTATAGCGCTGCCGATATTGATCTGGTGACTTTCGGCCATGTCTAAAATACGAGGCGCTTGGGGTGGGTTTGAAACATTAGAAAAATGGGTGGCCCGGGTGCATATCTTGGGACGGAAGGTCGCCTCGAGAGATGAAGATGGAAACCTCTGGGTTGGAGAAACGAAAAGTATTGCATAGACAAAAGAAGTTTGGTTCTACGTTTTATCCGTCTTTAATCTTCATTTGTCACATGTGAAGGGTGAAGAAATAATTGCAGTTCTATCTTAGGACGATTGGTGGACTCAACAAGTCAATGATCCTGCAGACTCTCATGTTGCATTATTACTACTACGTTCAGATTTGAGGGCAAAGTTTAATCATACATTTCTTTGCCGGCAATATGCACGTAGCATGGATGGCAAACCTTATGGTTATCATAATATGATCTTTAGCTGGATTGACACTTTGGATGGCAACTACCCGTCTCCCTTGGATTCCAACTTGGTAAAATACCTCTTTTTCATATCCTGATTTTATACTCAGGTGTTTTAATAAACGAGTGTAGTAAAATATGATCAGGTATACCTCGCATTTATAGAGTTCATTTTTTTGCAGGTTGCCTCTCATTATTCTTCGTCTGGACCGGTTGCAACCTCATTATGCAAAGCGAATATGTGGAATGAGGCTCTTAACAAAAGACTGGGACGAGAGGTGCTACATGCCTTAATTCTGACATCGTCCTATAGTACTATGTTGATTGCTTATGTTCTGCTGTTTCAATCAGGGACTAGATCTTCCTGACATAATTAAAGAAGGTGAGATGTGCGGTGTTTCGTTTGGACAAATTCTCACCATACCTGAAAAGGATGATTGGGTTCCTGTGTAGCCTTTGTGCTGGAAATGTACAAAGAAGTAGGCCTTTTTGGAAATATTTGAGATTCAATTCAAGTCACAGAATTTACGGTAGCTGTGCTCCTTGTTGCATTGCAAAGTGCCATGGTTAAATATATTTGGATTGAAGGGCTGATTCCTCTCTCAAGTATGGCGATGTAGATAAAAATGAGGCAAGTTGGAGATGTTGGAAGAGTTTATGGGCATGAGGCAGAGCCTGATAACATTGTTTCAGAAAGATTTTCTTTAAAAGCTGTGACTTTCTATTCTGATCAGGATACCGATGGAAAGGTCGAATGGTCTCACGGAAATTATTCTTTTCAAAAGTATACAAGTGCACAAGCAAGGGCTGCAAATGATCTTTATTATTATCATCAGTTTAGAATGCAATATACTAGCGTGAGGCAAATTATGATGTCGAAAGCTGGCTAACTCAGTTGACACTTCTCATCACATGTGGCAATTTAAAATATATGGTTTGCAATAACACATCATTCATTTTGTATTTTTATTTTCCTGTTTACCTCAAAGTTTATTTTGTATTTTTATTTTCTTGTTTACCTCAAAGTTTATTTATGTTTGCTTCTTTTGGGGCCCGAAGGGCCCAAAAAAATTTTTTAATGTAACAACCAACATAACTACTATTAACATTAATTAACACAAACCATTACATTCAACATGTTTAAATTAAAATCCCCCTAAAACCCCCTTTAGTTTGGGTGCATATTCACACGGGGGGTGACGTAGGGCAACGAGAGCTGTTGGATAGGCATATTCATCCCTTATTCCTTAATCTACACCGTACACAAAGTTCCTCATTTGTGGGGTATAGATGTGCAAAATTTGCTATACTGTATATTGATTGTGTTACTAACTTGGTTGCTTTTTATGCAAAAGACTTGGACTAGCAATGTGATATCAGGAATTATATCGAAAACAATGAGGTGCCAAAGAACTTGAGCAGCAGTCAAGAAAGGAGGTTTAAAGAGAAGTGCAAAAAATTCAGGCTGATTGGGGATGTGTTATGCAAGGTTGACAAGGAGGGAGTATTGTTGAGGTGTGTTGATTATGAAGAAGTCAAAATGATCATTGAGGCGTGTCATGAGGGTATATGTGGTGGACATTTTGCTGCTGACACAACTACTAAAAAGATCTTGAGGTCATGTTATTTTTGGCCCACCCTTTTCAAAGATTGCTATGATGTTATAAAATGCTGTCATAAATGCCAAATTGTTGGTAGGAGAACATTGCAGCCAACCCCTCTCACTGTTATAACTTCTCTAGGACCATTTCAGACATGGGGTCTAGATTTCATAGGTCCAATAGATCCACCTTCCTCAGCTCAGCATCAGTTCATACTTGTAGCCACAGATTACTTTACCAAATGGGCTGAAGCAATTCCCCTTAGGGAAGCAAATGCCTATGCCACTGCAAGATTCCTCCATGAAAACATCAGTGCTAGATTTGGAATTCCCTTCAAAATTATCTCTGATAGGGGAAGCCAGTTTATCAGTCAAACCATTGCATTATTGATAGCTACTCTGAAGATTAAACACACTAAAAGTTCATCTTATTACCCTCGTGGCAATGGCCAAAGCGAGTCAACCAATAAAGTTCTTAAATCAATTATGAAGAAGACTATCAAAGATTTCAAAAAAAAAGATTGGCACCTAAAACTCCATGATGCACTTTGGGCCTACAGAACTACTATTAAGACATCTATCAAACACACACCTTTTAGTCTGGTCTATGGTATAGAGTCTGTTGTGCCAATTGAATTAGAACTTCCATCACTCAGACTAGCATACCAGATAAACTTAGAAATGGATGATGCTTTAAAGGAAAGATGTGTGAGATTAAATGCAGCTTGAAGAGCACAGGTATGAGGCAGAAAATGCTGTCATGATTAAAAAGGCCAAGGATATTGCAGCATTCAAGGCTATTCACAAACTCCAAGGCACTCTCAAATCGGGTGAGCTTGTTTTGAAATGGAATAAAGCAAGGGAAGACATAGCAGCTAAATTTGAAAATCTTTGGGAAGAGCCTTATGAAGTTATTGGCACAAAGATGGGAAAGATTCTTATTGGCTAAAAAGATGTGCTTGATGGCGAGAATTGTTGAATCCTATCAATATCCTACATTTGAAAAGATATTGGCAACAACATGTTGCCTTAAGCTTGTTTAATTAAAAGGTTATTTGGAATTTGTAGGTAGGATAGTTTAGTTTGCTTTGGTTGTTTGATTTTGAAAAAAGCAAAAAAAGAAAGAAAAGAGAGAGAGAGAGAGAGAGAGAGAGAGAGAGAGAGAGAGAGAGAGAGAGAGAGAGAGAGAGAGAGAGAGAGAGAGAGAGAGAGAGAGAGAGAGAGAGAGAGAGAGAGAGAGAGAGAGAGAGAGAGACAGAAAACAACTCAGGAGTATTAGGTATGTAGTATTTGTTTTCAAATTCTAGTATTTGCATAAGTTAGTCTTTTGAATTCGAGATCCACACTATTAATGCAAGAACAGAAGGTTTGTGCAGGTGCCAATTCATTCAAGATTCAAATCAAGTACTAGTATTGCTCAAGCTCTGAATTCCATGCAGGGGCATCTGGATTTGCAATCATTTATCCCATACTCATCCACTTCTCCTCACTCATCCTCATTTCTATAGCTGCTGCCATTCCTGCCACAACAGCAGTTCATTTGTGCTAACAAACCTTTTGTCACATGCAGGTGCACCCTGAGAGATACATTCCATACTCATCTGCACAAGAGTTGCCTTTGATCCACATAAGACACTTCAAGTCCTCATTCTCTTCCATCAAATCCATTAAACTGCTGTCACATGTTCATCCAGCAGCTCACATTCGTTACTAATGATCACATTTGTCATGCAGGTTCATTTGCAAATCACTTCCATGTTCATACTCACATCATACTGCAATCTACCACCACCATCTGTCTTCAATCCATTGCCGGTTCATAGAATTGCCAAACATACCTTCACATTGGAAATTAGCTGGGGTTCTATTATGATTATCAAGCAACAAAGAAGAGGCTGGGGGACCAACCTATTCTTTTAGTTTGGCATAATGCTGCCATGCTATGGCAGCATGGAAGAGCAAGACACATTTTCATACTCTCATGCTCACACTTTGATTTGAACATAGATATACAAGGAGAATGCATCTTTGCACACTTTGATAAGAAGACTTGAAGACAAGGTGAGGACATTTGACAAAGGTCACACAAGCGAGCCATGGAAGGTGATTCAAGCAAATGTTATAGAGTTGAAGACCCCTTGAAGAGTTCTTGGTATGTTATGTTACTATTTGAGTTCTTGGCATAACTACATTTCTTGATTTCCATCTTAAACCTTCCACACCCCTTACCATGAAATATGCCCATGAGAACCCAAGCTTTATGCCTACAATTCATCTCCTAAGGCAAATTGGCCTAGAATATTTTTTCTAATCAAAACTTCTCCTTTACATGTCATTCACATCCCACACACACTTGCCATACTATCACCATCTCATTGAAGCACAAATCTCTACTTGACTTGGTCATACACATGGTCAAAGCTCAAATTCCTCTCTCTAGAAGTCAAATGGTGAGAGAGATTGCAAAATTCCTAAGGGAAGCAATTAAGAGTCAAAATTTGCCTAGAAAATGCAAATTATATGCATGGGTACTTAAATTGACCTATGGTATCATTCAAAAAAGGCCAAGTCACCATACATGTCATTTTCATTGCAATGTCACATCATACACGTGTCACCCCTTTGAAATTCCATCCTTAGCAAAAATTCTTCAATTTAAAGTGTATAAGTTCATCAGGGTGACATATTATCTTGCCACCTCATCACCCACACCTCCACATCATCATCCACATGTCACACACATCATCTCCACATCATCTCATGTTTTGACTAGAAAAAATATTATTAGCCAAGTTGTTTGACACCTCATCGCTCCTACTTGCCATGTCATCCTTGCATTGCCAACTCATCATGCCTACATGCCACATCATCATTCTTATACCTCTTTTCAAAGAAAATATTAAAAAACTCTTTTTGCAAAAAAAATTCCACCATCCTTGAAAGCAAAAGATCCTTTTTGCAAAAAATAATTCAAAAAATTTGTTTACTTGGGCCTTCAAATACGACTTCTTGGGAATCGTGCCTGACCTTATATTGCAAAAAAATGTTTCCTAACTACCCCCAAAAGCCAAGATTCCTTAGCCAATCACCCCCCGCCACGCGGTATATCCGGGCGTGTGGGGCGATGGAGGTACCGAGGCCCACGTGGATATAACACGTATTCTATTAATAATATTGATTTTGTTTGTTGTTATATACCCTGGTTTTCCCATTTGAATTGACAGAAGAGCATTTGGATATAGTGCCTGAAGCTCTTCTTGATCGAGCATATAAGCAGACCAAGAGGACCCAAATGCTGCAATACTTGGTCAAGTGGAAACACTTGCCAGCTGAGGATGCTACGTGGGTGATGGAAACAGACCTTGAGAAGCATTATCCGGACTTCATGCGCGAATCTCAAGGCCGCACCATCAACGATGCTATCAACCCCGCTCCCGGCGGTAAGCTTGAAGACTTGATTCGCCGAGAATCAGTAGAGGGGTACATGCATCGTAGTTAACAACAGTTGCCGATGATGGGATCACCTTCGTGTTCCTTAGGACGTGGTGTCTTTGTCAATGTGGACACGACCGCTGGCCCCCTTGTAAAGCATGTAGTTCATAGCCGCATTCATCTTGGCTATAATAGGAACTTGACCATTCCTTACGCCGCAATGAATTGCGAACCATAGGCATGATAGGTTCCTTGTAGATAAATTTTCTTTTATTTCTTATAGGGGGTGGACCCTTCAACCACAACCTAATTGTTTTATCTATATAAACTGACATATTGACATGTGCAGGCCAGTGAGCAGTACGTGACCTGCCCATGTATAGAGGGTTGCAGATGGCCCGACTTTTCCAGTTTTCATGGTGTTTACATGTAGTTCCTTATTGTTACCCCATTTATTTAATATTGGACTTCGTCCTTGAACTTGTTGCTTATGATAATCATGTGAACGCACTTGATTGCTTAAACCGCTTTTAAACTTTGAAGTTTTAATATATTATCTTAAAATAAGGAATTCCCTTCCTTCATAATGTCATTTACTACATTTGTATCTAACCCCAATGCTGAGGACATCATTAATTCTAAGGAGGGGAGAATGTGACGTTCCAAGTATTTATACGGTATACGTATAAATATATTGACACGTCACCCAGTATAGATACGCCACCATGGGGTATGGTAACCTAGGGGGTTGACCTAAAAGGGATTAAATTAGCTATGCTAATTTAATTATTAAGGATAATAACCTATAATTAAGGAATTAATATATAAAAGGGATAATTAAGTTAATTATGGTTTGGGAAGGTGCCACTTGGCCAAAATCGATTGGCTAACATGGTGATGCTAATTGGAGGCATCAAGGTGGATCACTACCCCCCATATCAGCCATAATCGACCAGGAGGAGTGGAGCGCCACCTTTGAGGAGCTGAGCGCCTACCTACCTTCACCCAGCTGAGCGCCACCCTTGCCTAGCACGCACTGCAGCCGCCGAGCTAAACGTCAAGTCCCAAGAAGATGGAAGCGCCCAACGATAACGGGTCCAGCAGGAACTCGGGTAGGTGGCTAGTATAGGTTGATATTCTAGGGTAGCGCCCCTTTTGGGCACTTGTTGTGTTGTTTTTGCCTGTTCTCTCTGTGTTTTACTTGTAGGAACTAACCCTTGATTGTAAAGGTAAGCTCTCTTTATATTCTGATTCTGGTTTTGCTCGTAAAGGATGGATTGATAGTTCTTTGCATAGTATTACTCTGGAAATGGGGGAAACTAAGGGGGGTAGAGACCTCTGAGCTCATGTATGGTAGTATGCTCCTAGATAGAGCCCTGTAATATTCCTATTAAATGCGGCCTGTGCACAAGAGCCCACCGAGTCGTGGATGCTATGGAATGGCTTAGCACCAAACAAGGGACACAGTGGTGAAGTGGGGGTGGGGTCTTGCACGAACATAAAAGGCTCCTGAGACTCCTACAGTGGACTAGGCCTAATAGCCGGCCAGTGAGCTAGGCGCGATCCAGGCCGGGTATGGGTCTGACACTCCCTGGGTACAGAGGTGTGACCCGCATGGGGCATCCTGTACTTTGAGTAGATTTAGGGCGAGTAAGTCGGGTACGGATGCGGGGGTCGTTGATGCGGCACGTATTCTCTAGTCCACCCATGGAACCACTTTGTGATCCCGGAAGGGGCGCTTCCCAGACCCTGCCTCATCGGACGGGGGCTTCATGAACCCCGTAGTAGGCTCGTGGGGTGATACCTTGAGTCTGCGTGTCCCAAGGCTATAGTGATGCCATAGCATGATTCACTCATTTGCAAAGTGTGCAATGGGAGGGGCGGATGGAGTGGACAACCCTAGCCGATGTTCTATGCCCGATAACGCCATGTTAAGATTCGGCCCTGGCGATCTCTTGAGACCTAGCCGTCACCGATCCTCACCGAGTCCGAGCGGGGTAGAACCATGGGTTTGGGGTGTTTTCTTAGGTTTAGATGCATATTCTTTGCCGTTGGTATTTAGATGGATGCCACCCTTCCCTTCGTGGTGGTTATTTATATGTGATTTATCTTTGTGTGCTAACCCTTGTATTCACGCTTCGCGGCGTAGGAGCCCCATTGAAGGCGTGGGCGAATGACCCCAGTGTCCTTCTTTTCGGGCATCATATTATAGATGGCCCGAATAGACGGAGGGTTCCACGCCATGGCGAAGTTGGTCGCCATGGGAGGGGAAAGTCCCCGCACGATACGGCCGTAGGGTCGTTATATGTTCGTGGAGCGTCCACATGGTATCGTGAGCCGTGATTTCGGTTACTCGAAATCATAGCACTGACCAAACCCTAACTCACTAGTTCGGTAAGTCTAAGCAAGAGTGATTGTTTAGTTCTTTGATGTTTGGTTTGGTGCTAGGTTAATGTAATAGATTGTAAGTCCTTAAGAAGTTCCGGGGCGAATTGGAAGACCCGTGTTTCAAGAGCTATAACTTTTGTAGGTAGCTCGGATGAAGGCGAAAATGGCTCCAATGGATCGGGCACCTCCCAAATACCCTAGGGGGCACGTCTCCCGAGGTCAAAAAGACAGCAGGCCGCCGAAAAATGAAAAGGGGCGCTGCTGTACTCAGAGGTGTTTCTTTTGAAAAATAAAAGCCGTATAAGTAACGCAATACCTATACGGTCATAGCGTATTTTTTTTATACCTTTTTAAAAAAAAATTATGAAAAAATAAAATAAAAAATAAATTGAAAATTTTTAAAATAAAAAGTGAACGTTGGAATTCAAATTTAAGTTACTTTTTAAAGCGTGTTTCTTCTGGGCGACCTTCTCCGCCATAGCCGCCGGGGCCGAGCTCTGTTCCCGCCATAGCTGACCTTCCCTCACACCTTGCACCAGATGTTAGGGGGTGATGAAGAGGAGAGGCTCCGTAAGGAAGCAGAGGACGGCCAAAACCAGCATGTTGATCAACGGGGGATCAAAACGTTGACCCGTGCATCATCAACCAAATCCAGACCCAACCGCTGGCCAGAACAACGATCAACCCGTGGGAGGGCGGGGCTAGGAATAGGCAGGCTACGGAGCCGGGCAACAGGACGTTGAAGAGAAAGAGCACCAAACCCGTTAAGGGAGGTGTGGGCTACAAGACCCGTCTGCAAAAGAATGCCACCATTGCCAAGAAGACATCAGCTCAGAGGCGGGAGCAGATCGTCCAGCGGGCAAAGCATCCAACCACAGGTGGGAAATCCCTCCCATCGCTGAAGGCGGCCCTCAAGCCGCGAAAGCCCCATCGATACCGACCGGGCACGGTAGCACTTCGGGAGATACGTAACTATCAGAAGTCAACTGAGCCATTGATTCGGCTTCGGCCCCTTTCCAAATGGCTTGTACGGGAAATTGCCCAGAATTTTAAAACCGACCTGAGGTTCCAAGCTTTTGCAATCCTCGCACTCCAGGAGGCTGCCGAGGCTTACCTCATCGAACTCTTGAGCGACGCCAACCTTTGTGCCATACACGCAACGAGGGTCACCATCATGCCCAAGGACCTCCAGCTGGCACGAAGGATCCGAGGGGAGTTTCGGTGACTAGGCGACTATCTTCTTTTCTGTTGTAAAAAATTTTATGGACTTAATTATCTGAAATAGTCCAAATTTTGAAATCGTGAATATAAGAATGTTTTTGTATTCTTTTTCTCTAAATACTATCCCAAATGAATTTCTTTGGGGAGACTTGATGTCACTATAAGTCTGCTTATACCTTCTTATACCCAATATAGACGGTGCACGCATTGCCGCCGGGCAGACACCTTCGAACGCCAGTCGACTAACACCGGAGCAAGAACTTATGTTGATGAAGAGGCAATTAGTCGAGTTACAAACTTATGTGTTGAATGCCAACCCTCCGCAACACGTACATGAGGATGGACCGGAGTTACCTCCGTTGCCGCCAAGCCCACCACCCCAGCAGCCACTTGCACCTGAACCAAGCCCCTGCACCATACATCGAAGGAAGCACCGCTCCAAACGCCATCGGTTCTTCAAGGGATAGTGCCACCTCTTCACAATCAGCCACCTCGAAGTCGTCCGGTGATCATCGGGAGAGCACCCCAAGCCGGGGACAAGGAGTACCGCAAGAGGCGGTTGATACAGACCATAACTAGTATATGGAAGAATAGGAAACTGGCCCAGTTTGATGGGAAATCTAGAGGCGGATTGAATGCCAATACCGGGTTGGACGAAATGAAGGAATTTGGGAAGTCCTATGGCATGACGGAAAAAGATACAGGAAAGGTTGCCACCACAAACCTTACAGGAGCTGCCCGCATTTGGTGGAAGGGCTATGCCAGAGCCAAGCATCCGGACGTAGCGGTGCAAGTTCAAAAAGTTTGCCAAAGCTTTTAAAGTCGCATTATGTGCCTCGCGGCGCACAAATGCCAACAAATCCGCACCTTCTACAGGCTAGAGCAGAAGGGTATGTCAGTTCAGGCCTACACCGATGAGTTCATGTGCTTGAGGCTGTATGTACCAGGGATGAATGAAAAGAGGGCGGTGGAGGGCTACATTGAAGGATTGGCCCCATCCATTAAGCGAATGGTTAAGGCCATAGACCCAAAATCATCGCGAGGGTGAGGCCGAGGCTAAGGCATTGAGCCTCGAGGAGGATACACCAAGGAACCAAGCATCCGTCCCGCCTCCTTACTGCGCAGCCCACGCCTCCCACACCGTATCAACCCCGCTCACCAAGTCCGGGGCCCTCTCAGCAGAACTCTTACGGCCGCCAAGAAAAGAAAGTCACCTTCAACATGCCCGACAAACCGAATAATGTCGGCAAGGAAGTTCGAGAATCTCTTACAATCTATTCCCAAAGAGGCCCGAGATCGGTTCTGCTTGAGGATAAGGCATGTTATAGGTGTATGCGACCGGGCACTACATGCACTGCCCTTATGTCACACTGAGGCCTCCACCTGGCCATGGCCGACCTTGATTGGGGCGATCTCGAAATCGACTCTACACCTGCCGAGGAGGAGGCTCCCCGAATACATTCACGGTGAGTCCCATATCCTTGCGCTATTGAAACCCGCAATGCTTTGAAAGTCGGCCCTGCCGTTATTTCCACCATAGGTCAAGTAGACAAAGAACCTTTCATAATTCTCATGGATACGGGTAGTACACATAATTTTGCTTCTCCTAGAATGGCCCGTGTATTGCGGCTTGAAACTTTGAGATCTCGACCAAGCCCGTCACTTTAGCCGCTGGTAAAGATCGACACACACTCATGGCGCCCGCGATTAACCTTAAGATGCGGTTGCCGGTGCACCCGGTTGCCATGGGTGCCGAGATTATGGATATTGGCAAATATGATCTTATTGTTGGTATGGAATTCTTGGCATCCGCAAAAGCCAATATAGATCGCGAAAACGGAAGTTACCTTCAACGCCGCTAACGGAGCCCGCGTAACTATAAAAGGTGACTCCTTAAACCCCATTATGCAGTCTATCACCATCAGGCAGTTAGATAAGGCTATACGTAAGGATAAGTTGCTTTGCATTATTAGGCTTGCCTCCATCGAATCAGATGCCAAGCAGAAGCAAGTAGTTGATACCTTGCCGGAAGGGATTGCCAATCTTCTCCGAGAATTTAGCGATCTTTTTCCAGATGAGATCCAAAAACTTCCTCCTTTTAGAGGAGTAGAATGTGAGATAGCTCTGGAGCCAGGTACTAAGCCTACCAGCAAGGCCCCGTACCGTATGAGTCCCCCAGAGTTGGCAGAGCTTAAGAAGCAACTTCAGGAGCTACTAAACCTAGGTTTCATTCGACCTAGTGTTTCGCCCTTTGGCGCTCCTATCCTTTTTGTTAAGAAAAAGGATGGCTCCTTGAGGATGTGTATTGACTATAGGCAGCTCAATAAGCACACCATTAAGAATCGCTATGCCTTGCCTAGGGCAGATGATCTAATGGACCAGTTGCAAGGGGCCAAGCAGTTCTCAAAGATTGATTTACGCTCCGGATATCATCAAATAAGGATTAAGGAGGAGGACATTCATAAATCTGCCTTCCGCACTAGATATGGGCATTATGAGTTTACCGTTATGCCTTTTGGATTAACTAATGCCCCCGCAACGTTTATGCGGTTAATGAATGATGTCTTCCGACAATACTTAGATGATTTTGTTGTTATTTTCTTTGATGACATTCTCATCTATAGTAAAACCCTGGAGGAGCATGAGAAACATCTTCGGTTGGCCCTAGAAAAGCTAAGACGCCATCAGCTCTTTGCCAAGTTCTCTAAATGCAAGTTTGCCACTCCCAAGGTGGATTATTTGGGACATATCATTTCAGCAGAGGGCATTGCGACAGATCCAGCCAAAATAGAGGCAGTGAGGGAATGGCCTATTCCAGGTAATGTTTCCGAGGTCCGAAGTTTCTTAGGATTAGCAGAATATTATCGGAAATTTGTTAAGGATTTTGCAAAGATTGCAGCACCTCTTACTAATCTTACAAAGCATGAGAAGGTGAAGGATTGGATTGAGCATTGGAAAGCAAAGGTTCATGGAAGTTTTCAGCAGCTTAAAGATGCTTTAACGTCAGCACCAGTCCTTACATTACCCGACCCTGAGAAGGATAAACTAGTAGCCACGGATGCCAGTAAAATTGCTACTGATGGAGTTCTAATGCAGGAGGGGAGGGTTATTGCCTATGATTCAAAGAAAATGAATGAGACGGAGCAGCGATATCCTACCCATGATCAGGAATTGTTAGCAGTTGTCCGTGCTCTGCGGATATGGAGACACTACCTTCTTGGTAGACGATTCCAGCTGGATACGGATCATCAGAGTCTCCGCTACTTATCCACCCAGCCAAATCTCAATCTCCGTCAGAGAAGATGGATGGAATTTCTGGAGGAATATGACTTTGAGATTATGTATAAGCCTGGGAAACACAATGTGGTTGCGGATGCATTGTCACGCCATCCCTTGGTAACCCGAACCCATTGTAATGCAATTTCCACACTCACCAGCGAGTTTGGGAAACAGATAGAACAAACCTTGGCCACGGATCCCGAGTTCCATGATGTGTGGGATAGTTTGACTAAGGAAGCTCGCACAGATAAGGAGCGCGAAGCTTTCCGTTCATATAAGAAAGAAGGCAGATTGTTATATTATAAGGATAAGTTGTGTGTACCTGAGACTTCAGGAGTACGTAAGCTCATTCTCCATGACACGCACAACAGTCCTATAGCTGGACACGCCGGTTTTATGAAGACCTACTTTAAGATTCGCTCCAGCTATTTCTGGCCTTCTATGAAAAAGGATATCGCCAGATATATTAAGCAGTGTCAGGTGTGTCAGCAAACCAAGGCAGAGCAATTAAGGACTCCAGGAGAGTTGCAGCCTTTGGATGTGCCCAACGCCAAGTGGGAAGTGATCACCATGGATTTCATTGTCGGCCTTCCACGTACTCTCCGTGGATATGATGCATTGATGGTAGTGGTCGACAAATTGTCGAAGATGGCTCATTTCTTGCCATGTCGTACCACGGACACCGCCTTTGATACTGCTCTGCTTTTTGCAAAGGAGATCTTCAGATTGCACGGAATGCCACGAGTTATTGTCTCCGACAGGGATCCCAAATTTGTAAGTGCTTTCTGGAAAGATTTCTTTGCTACTATCCAGACCAAGCTTGCCATGAGTACAGCATATCATCCTCAGACAGATGGTCAGACAGAGCGTACCAATCGTATTATAGAGGATATGCTACGAAGTTATGTGTGGAGTAAGCAATCCCAATGGGCGGACTATATTTATCTGGACGAATTTGCCTATAACAGTATGAAACAGGAGTCTTCCAGAATGTCTCCTTTCATGATAAATTATGGTTATCAATGCCTTACTCCCGACACATGGCACAACCCCGTTTCGAAAGTGGAGGTTTCTCAACAACTCCTCCTGGAGATGCAAGCTCTGGTCGAAGAAGTTCGTGGTTACTTGTTAGGCGCGCACGCAAAAAAGAGTGTAGCCGATAAGCACAGGACCCCACGAGTCTTCCAGGTGGGTGAATCGGTTTGGCTTAAGATTAAGGTAAAACAAGCCAAGCTTAAGATTGGTAACTGCAAAAAGCTAGCACCCAGATGGGCTGGGCCGTTCAAGATCACTGAACGTATTGGGGAGCAAGCATATCGCTTGGATTTGCCACCCCGCTTGAAGATCCACAAGGTCTTTCATGTGAGTCTTCTAAAGCAAAGACACCCGCATCCGTGAGCAGATCTTGGATACACCCACCCTACTTGAAATGACAGAAGAGCATTTGGATATAGTGCCTGAAGCTCTTCTTGATCGAGCATATAAGCAGACCAAGAGGACCCAAATGCTGCAATACTTGGTCAAGTGGAAACACTTGCCAGCTGAGGATGCTACGTGGGTGATGGAAACAGACCTTGAGAAGCATTATCCGGACTTCATGCGCGAATCTCAAGGCCGCACCATCAACGATGCTATCAACCCCGCTCCCGGCGGTAAGCTTGAAGACTTGATTCGCCGAGAATCAGTAGAGGGGTACATGCATCGTAGTTAACAACAGTTGCCGATGATGGGATCACCTTCGTGTTCCTTAGGACGTGGTGTACTGTCAATGTGGACACGACCGCGAACTGCTTGTAAAGCATGTAGTTCATAGCCGCATTCATCTTGGCTATAATAGGAACTTGACCATTCCTTACGCCGCAATGAATTGCGAACCATAGGCATGATAGGTTCCTTGTAGATAAATTTTCTTTTATTTCTTATAGGGGGTGGACTCTTCAACCACAACCTAATTGTTTTATCTATATAAACTGACATATTGACATGTGCAGGCCAGTGAGCAGTACGTGACCTGCCCATGTATAGAGGGTTGCAGATGGCCCGACTTTTCCAGTTTTCATGGTGTTTACATGTAGTTCCTTATTGTTACCCTGTTATTTAATATTGGACTTCGGTCCTTGAACTTGTTGCTTATGATAATCATGTGAACTGCACTTCGGTGCTTAAACTGTTTTAAACTTTGAAGTTTTAATATATTATCTTCTGAAATAAGGAATTCCCTTCCTTCATAATGTCATTTACTACATTTGTATCTAACCCCAATGCTGAGGACAGCATTAATTCTAAGGAGGGGAGAATGTGACGTTCCAAGTATTTATACGGTATACGTATAAATATATTGACATCGCCACCCAAAGATAGATACGCCACCATGGGGTATGGTAACCTAGGGGTTGACCTAAAAAGGGATTAAATTAGCTATGCTAATTTAATTATTAAGGATAATAA
Organism: Isoetes taiwanensis; assembly: GCA_021234155.1. Lineage (NCBI taxonomy): Eukaryota > Viridiplantae > Streptophyta > Lycopodiopsida > Isoetales > Isoetaceae > Isoetes > Isoetes taiwanensis. The sequence goes on from JAJEKV010000091.1 coordinate 3,249,563, forward strand.
CCTATAATTAAGGAATTAATATATAAAAGGGATAATTAAGTTAATTATGGTTTGGGAAGGTGCCACTTGGCCAAAATCGATTGGCTAACATGGTGATGCTAATTGGAGGCATCAAGGTGGATCACTACCCCCCATATCAGCCATAATCGACCAGGAGGAGTGGAGCGCCACCTTTGAGGAGCTGAGCGCCTACCTACCTTCACCCAGCTGAGCGCCACCCTTGCCTAGCACGTACCTGTGTAGCCAGAGCTAAACGTCAAGTCCCAAGAAGATGGAAGCGCCCAACGATAACGGGTCCAGCAGGAACTCGGGTAGGTGGCTAGTATAGGTTGATATTCTAGGGTAGCGCCCCTTTTGGGCACTTGTTGTGTTGTTTTTGCCTGTTCTCTCTGTGTTTTACTTGTAGGAACTAACCCTTGATTGTAAAGGTAAGCTCTCTTTATATTCTGATTCTGGTTTTGCTCGTAAAGGATGGATTGATAGTTCTTTGCATAGTATTACTCTGGAAATGGGGGAAACTAAGGGGGGTAGAGACCTCTGAGCTCATGTATGGTAGTATGCTCCTAGATAGAGCCCTGTAATATTCCTATTAAATGCGGCATGTGCACAAGAGCCCACCGAAGTCGGGATGCTATGGAATGGCTTAGCACCAAACAAGGGACACAAAGTGAAGTGGGGGTGGGGTCTTGCACGAACATAAAAGGCTCCCGAGACTCCTACAAAGGGACTAGGCCTAATAGCCCGGCCCGGGAGCTAGGCGCGATCCAGGCGGGTATGGGTCCGACACTCCCTGGGTACGAGGTGTGACCCGCATGGGGCATCCCGTACTTTGAGTAGATTTAGGGCGAGTAAGCTCTGCACGGATCGCGGGGTCGCCGATCGCGACGTATTCTCTAGTCCACCCATGGAACCACTGTGATCCCGGAAGGGGACGCTTCCCCGGCTCCTCATCGGGACGGGGCTTCATGAACCCCCGTAGTAGGCTCGTAGGGTGATACCTTGAGTCTGCGTGTCCCAAGGCTATAGTGATGCCATAGCATGATTCACTCATCCGCAAAGTGTGCACAGAGGGGGGGATAGGAGTGGACAACCCTAGCCGATGTTCTATGCCACCCAACGCCATGTTAAGATTCTGGCCTGCTGATCTCTTGAGACCTAGCCGTCAGTCGATCCTCACCGGAGTCCGAGCCGGGTAGAACCATGGGTTTGGGGTGTTTTCTTAGGTTTAGATGCATATTCTTTGCCGTTGGTATTTGGATGGATGCGCCACCCTTCGTGGTGGTTATTTATATGTGATTTATGCTGTGTGCTAACCCTTGTATTCACGCTTCCGCGACGTAGGAGCCCATTGAAGGCGTGGGCCGAATGACCCCTTCGTGTCCTTCTTTCGGGCATCATATTATAGATGGTCCGAAATAGACGGAGGGCCCTGCTCATGGCGAGTTGGTCGCCATGGGAGGGGAAAGTCCCCGTACGTATACGGCCGAGGGTCGTATATGTTCAGGGAGCGTCACAGGTTCACACATCTGGAGCTTGATTCTGCCTTCCAAACATAGCGTTTCGCATGAATTATTGAAAAATTTATGCTGTCCACTTGACTGTATACCTTTTTCATCATGCGCCCAAGACTTAGAGCTTGGGATTATTATTGTTTGCCTAGTCATAATGTTATAATGTTTGCTTGATCCATTGGTAGAAGTTTAAACCTGTACCACATGATCATTGATCTGTAAGTGCAACTCCATACTTATATTCTGCTCAAATAACTTTCATCGGTTCATTGGCATAGTCATTGTAGGCATTGATATTGCATAGAAAAAGCAAAATAGGTGCATCCAAATATCTAGCAATTCCAAATTCATCTGTTGTTCATACTTTGTGACAGGCATTTATCCAAAAAAATCAAAATTCCAAAAAGAGACACATCTTTTTGCAAAGGGCTTCCTGGAACATTGTGTGCAGATATTTTACAAGGGGATTGAGGCATCAGATCTCGAAAAGAGACTACCTTTATCGAGTTTGAAAATTTAGCTCTCTGCCAGGGATATTGACCAAAAATTGACCTGGTCAGGAATGCTTATATGACAAGCTTGCCCTTATCAAAATCCATCATACTTTTTTTCCAACATCCTTCAAGGTATTGTGCAGTCTAGAATCAAGAATCATGAGTGAAATCCCTTTAATTTGCATTTGGCATGCATTCTTGCAAGGCAGATTTTTTTCTCTTTAGGGAAAGCTGTTCTTAACAACTGTTTAAGCATTCTTCTTGGGATTTTTTCACTCAGAGTGGTTGCCTCAAGCAATCTGGAGGTTCTAAAAAACTGAGGTTGAAGGTTTTGCCAGGAACACCTTCAACATTTGGCACGAATCCCAAGAAGTAAGAAATGAAGATTAATATAGGGTCTTTTTAAAAAAATCTTTTTTCCACAAGGAATCTTTTTTGATGCTCTACAAGATGGGAGAATCTCTTTGCAAAAAAGAGCATTTGTTTTTTTGGCTAAAAATCGAAGACAAATTTGATGATGTGGCAAGTTGGTGGGGTGATTTGGCAAATGGGTGGTGACATGGTATTAGGGGGTGGTGATGTATCAAGTAAGGTGGCAAAATGACTTTTTTCTAGTCAAAACTTTTTATGAAGTGGAGATGATGTGGATGACATGAGAATGATGATGTGGAGGCACTTGGAGATGATGTGGCACCATGAAATGATGACATGCCACCTAGGGTATCAAAATGACTTTTCTTAGGTCAAATGTTTTTGAAAAAGAGTTTTGTGTTAGGTGACACATGTATGATGAGATAGATGTGCTTGGGCGATGATGTGGATGGTATTTGGCATTTTGAGGATGATGTGGACAACTTGGCAACCAATTTGGGACTAATGCGCATAACAATAGATCTTTTGTGCAATAACTTGGATGTTTTACTTCTCCATTCTTGTTTGAAAAAAATGTGCACTTTCTCTTTCTAGCTTAGCTTTTAGAGAGAGAAGATGATCGTAGACCATGGAAATAGCCAAATTTGATCTTGAGACGTTGATGAGGATGTAGCCATTTCGCATTCCCCTTTTCTTCTTTTCTTCTATTGGCACATGAAAAACACGGATAATATGGCAAAGGATCCGGTCAATGCTCTTCTGGAGAAGCTGACCATTGTTATTGATAAATCTTGATATCTGATAGAGAGCCCACAGAGGGCTGAGCGCCTCATTTCTGAGTGCCTTTTTTCTGAGCTCACTTGGAGCAAATCTTCTTCAAGCAACAGAGGGAAACTTTTACCTTCATATTCATGACTCTTTGAAGGAAAAAGGCATTGAATGTAAGAACGATGGGGCAACCAATGAAAAATCAGTGGAGGACATAACAGCTCTGGAACAAATAGCAGCCTCGGTAATATTGGCGCTGACTTAGATACGCTTGATGGAGATGACACACCACTGAATCAGGTTTTGTTTCATTAGCACTAAGTTTAACAGAAATATGGGATGGGATAAGGTGTAAATGCATTTGTGTCTGCACTCTTATGCTATCTGTTTGATTACATAACATTTTTCCATATGCTTTCTCTGATGATTATGTTAGTGATTGAGGATCTGCTGAATAGCTTTGCTAGCTGAACTATTACTTATATTATCTACCAGTACAGTCTTAACAAGTAAATATACTCAGAAGTAGCTATGGGCCTTTTGTTCGTTTTCAAGCAGTGACAAACTATAGGAAGGTTAACAAATAGAACATGAATCACAGTTGAGTTTTTGGGCTGGTAAATACGGTTGACATAAGCATGGGACTTGTCCATGGTAGTGCTGCTACATGAGGAGTACACAATAAAACAGGAAGTATCTTTCTATTTCTCTCTATTTATGTCTGTAAATTGCTTATTTCCTGAATAACAGCTGGTATATTTAGCTTTGGAGGTATCCAAACTTATGTTTAAGAGGTTGGGCCTCTATAATAGGTTCAGAGATTCAACCAGTTAATGATTTAACCAAACTGCTCAAATCTGCTCAAATAAGGAAAAAACAGCAAAAGGAAGTGGTTCTTACCTTTTTTATAGCAGAGGCAATTTCGTCTGATTAATACTTGACATTTTTTATTGTATATGGTTGAAGGGCGTTAAGCCATGAGAATCTTTTGCTTACCTGCTAGTAGCTTAGCATTTTACCCTTTAAAGGCTAACTTGCTTTGGTTCTACTGCAGGTAACCGGGTTCTCATCTACCTACTTTCATGTTCTTGAATGCGTGGAGCACTCGGAGCAGTGTTTCAGCAGCAACAAAGTTTGATTCAATGACATTTTAACCGTTAAAAAGGATGATAGATTTCTTGAGCTGAAACTCTATAAGTTTATCAGGTTCTATCTGTTCCCTAAGTTTAAATGCTGCAAATGCATGATCAGACTATAGGCGATCTTATTGGGGAAAATTTTCTATCTATGCTGACTGATGGTATTTAGCCTCTGCTTGCATGTTAAATCTAGTATTGCCACACTTTTTACATGCTGATATACTATATCTAGCAGTGAATGACTATGTCTAAGTTCATAGGCAAAATTGATAATGGAAAACAGATTTGGAAAAAAGCTCACTGGCATGTACTTTTGCAGCTGATTGTGTATAATTCAAATATTATTTACATCAAACTTGACTGTCTGCTTACAGAACAGTAACACAAGATAAGTTTTGAAACAAATGAATCTAAGTCTAGGCATGAATTGGCATATTGCGTTTATGTATGAAGCTTAGGTGAACTGTATAATTCAAGATATGTAACTTTGCATTTTACAAGACTGCTATGGACATTGAATGCTACTCAAGCATTTTATTGAAAGTTCGTTTACATTTTGCAAAGCTATATTCTATGGATGTTGAAGGTCACTTATGTGTTACTTTAAATTTGGTTGCTGATTTATATCATTATGTATGGTACCCCCATAAGATTATCCTTCACATAAAAATGGAACATGAATTATGGGCATTGATTGTTAGGAATGGCATGACATTAAGATGTCTTGAATAACTGTTGCATTATGGGTCAACATGTAGTAAGTATGGCCTCTAAGATTCCCCTTATATACATATGGGACCGATAAATCCGGCCAGGCTAAGGTTATCCTTGTCTGAGCCTGGATGTCTGTGCCTAGGCCTTGGATTCTTGTCTTCGGACTTGGACTTTGGTTTTGGTTCAGGCTTCTATATATAAATATATATACATATATATTCAATGGCTGGCTTAGGCACCATTGGACCTATTTCTAGAACCATGTATCTAGACCTAGACTAAAGTGTTATAGACTATTTATGCTCTTGTAGCATTTGAAAACCAGAATTTTCATTTATTGAAACTCATTTCCTATGAGGGCATCTTGTGTTAACTATTTGCACAAGGTAATGTCTTAGATTTTAGGACTATAGGGATTATGATGGCATCAATGTTAAAGATTTTGACTGGTCGGAGAACAACATTATTTTGAAGCTTGGTCTTACATCTTGCTGACACATCAGGCTGGGACCCAAAATAAATGGGACATTATATTTCAAAGATGAAACTTTGTTAAGCATGCAAACATGATGTTTTTGTAAGGATATGGTCCATTGGCAATTTATCATTCTTATGGCGCAACAAAGTATGGAGCACACAAGTATTTGGCAACAAAGATTTGATTTCGATGAGCAAAGGTACGAATTTATGTTTGCATTAAAATCATGCATGTGATATTCTAGTGCGCAAGACATAGCTTCTTACTAGGCCAGACCAAGCATGTTTGAGGGTGATGTTTCACACTATAAGATGCAAAAGTTGATATGGAGCATAAGGTATACTACACGACACTTGGCATAAATTCAAATTAAGCACCATGTATGCCACACCACTTATTATGGTGAGATGCTTTTCACGTTTCGTTTCTTGCATGCAATGCTTCTATGCATGCAGGCTTGACATGTGTAAGCCTTCGACTTGCATTCCTTTTAACTACAAACTTTTCTTTAATCCTTTCAAACACCATGGGGATATTGAATTTCCTTTAGATATGGTCCCTACATATGGTTAGTCCATTGTTTAGTCGAAATTCCTTATTGGATATATCCACCACGAGTCATTGTCCATGCTTGGCACGAATCTTGGACTCCAGCATCTCACATAAAGGTAGAGAGAGTACTATCATAAATATTCCGTGCTTTTAAAGCAAGGTGGGTGACCATGCTGTCAAGGGTTGTTGGGCATAGACCGTAGGCCCATTATCTATTCTAAGATTGTTAAGACATTTGCATGCTTCAAACGTCCTCTTACAGGGATCTACATCTAGGTTAACTGTGGTGGTTGCAGATATACGACCATTGTAATTAATATTCTACTTGAGGGGCACGATTTCCCATTGAAAATCCGTGGCACTTTAAGGGTAAGTATGCAATATTCTCTATAAACACTATGGTTAGGGTTCTGTAAACTCTAAACAATGGCGGTCGAAAGGCGGCGAATCTCTGTAATTTTATTCTCAAATTTAGGGGCATTGCATGCTTCGGCAGCGTACTGTGTACTCTGGTATGGTGTGAAATATCTCCTTGCACTCATTCGCATCTTGGCGCCCAAGAACTTGTAGTTTTCTCATTCCCGTATATCTGCTCCTTGCAAACACTTTACATGGGCGGGTTTACAGAAGATCAGCAGATCAGCCCAAAGCAGAACAGGCCAAAGCGATACTAGCAGATCCTTCACTTGAGATTGATAAGTCTTGGTACATTGTGGGGAGTTCACAAGCTACTGAAAATCATTTTCTTAAGCTATCTATTAACAGAGAGCCCTCAAGCTCGAGGAAGTGCACTCAATCTAGTATTGGTGTTTATAATATTGCAATTTATGGATGCGCTGGTGGAACAAGTATAACTGGAGCTGGAAGCAGCAATCTGAACTCTGCTACAGATTATCATGACCTTGACAAAAACGTCCTTCACAACCAGGTTTGGCACTTGTTTTTTAGTTATTTCGAGAAAAAATAATAAGGGAAAGGTTTGTGTTTTGGCTACATAATATTTGCACTATTCTTACGATTTACCTACTGCTTAAAATTATGGGTCTGGCATGCTAAATCAATAGTACATTTCTGGATTTTGTTCAGCATGATACATCATATTTCTTGCTATTTTAAACGGTCCAAAATAGCAAAACATCTGGATATAGTTAATTTGTGGTTAATACTAAGTGTTTAAAAATATGGTGAGACTGTTGGCAAAAAAGGAATATCTTCATGGGGAATATGGATACAAGGTATTCTGGAATCTGTCTATTATACAAGGTCTTGGGAGGTCTCCAGGTTAAAGATAATGTTGTTTGACGTTTTAAATTCGGTGCACTAAATATGCCAGTTAATGGGATGCAACAAGCTTCTGCATGTCTCTATCTGGGCAAGCAACATTTAAATGTTTTGAGATAATGAGCAGCTGCTCAAATAAGATTAAACAGCAAAAGGGAGTCTCTTTTACCATATCTTATTCATTGTTTTTCCATTTCTCGGATTTTTTACTTGACATATCAATGATTTAAGGTTGAAGGGCGAAAAGCCATGAGATTCCTTTGCTTACCTGCTAGTAGCTTGGCATTTTACCCTGTTTAAAGGCTAACTTGCTTTGGTTCTACTGCAGGTAACCGGTTTCTCATCTACCTACTTTCAAGTTCTTGAATGCATGGAGCACTCGGAGCAGTGTTTTAGCAGCAAGGAAGTTTGATTCAATGACATTTTAACCGTTAAAAAAGGATGATAGATTTCTTGAGCTGAAACTCTCCTATAACTTAATCAGGTTCTATCTATTCCCTAAGTTTAAATGCAGCAAATGCATGATCAGACTATAGGCCGATCTTATTGAAGAAAATTTTCTATCTATGCTGACTGATGGTATTTAGCCTCTACTTTCGTGTTAAATCTAGTATTGCCACGCTTCTTACATGCTGATATACTATATCTAGCAGTGAATGACTATTTCTAAGTTCATATGCAAAATTGATAATGGAAAACAGATTTGGAAAAAAGCTCACTGGCCTGTACTTTTGCAGCTGATTGTGTGTAATTCAAATATTATTTGCATCAAACTTGGCTGTCTGCTTACAGAACAATAACACAAGATAAGTTTTGAAACAAATGAATCTAAGTCTAGGCATGAATTGGCATATTGCGTTTATGTATGAAGCTTAGGTGAACTGTATAATTCAAGATATGTAACTATTTGCATTTTACAAGACTGCTATGGACATTGAATGCTACTCAAGCATTTTATTGAAAGTTCGTTTACATTTTGCAAAGCTATATTCTATGGATGTTGAAGGTCACTTATGTGTTTAAATTTGGTTGCTGATTTATATCATTATGTATGGTACCCCCATAAGATTATCCTTCACATAAAAATGGAACATGAATTATGGGCATTGATTGTTAGGAATGGCATGACATTAAAATGTCTTGAATAACTGTTGCATTATGGGTCAACATGTAGTAAGTATGGCCTCTAAGATTCCCCTTATATACATATGGGACCGATAAATCCGGCCAGGCTAAGGTTATCCTTGTCTGAACCTGGATGTCTGTGCCTAGACCTTGGATTCTTGTCTTCGGACTTGGACTTTGGTTTTGGTTCAGGCTTCTATATTATATCCTACTATATATATTATTACTAGGAAAAAAACCGGTTCCAAAAATGGCGATTTTGGAATTATATATATCTACTTTCCGGCACAAATACAGAGCAATATTGATTTTTAGAATTATCTACGTTTTCCACGGCTGTTTTCCGTCAACATACGGCCGCCCATAGTTCTACAGCTTCGCAGCTAAGTTGTGGTGGGATTTGTTAGCAAGGCTCCGGCGTTTCTTTCTTTGTGCGCCTATCAAGGCATGCCAGCTTTATCCTAAGATTTTATGGGGTAAGGGCAGCTATGACGATTCTAGCACTTTGGTATTTAGAAATGCTTACGGTCGCTATCACTTGAGCATCGTCTTAAATTTTGCAGACTGAAACGAAGTTGAACGAACGAACCGTAGCTGTTAATTCGTGTGCAAAGAGGTATTTTCCCCTTTTGTTTTGTTAATTTGACGCCCGCCCCTTGGAGAAGTACTGCTTGCTAATTAGATTTCGGCATTTCGTATTTGAAGCTCTCCAGCAAGGAGCAAAGTAATTTGGTCGGTTCCCTGTGTGTAAACGAGGTTAGTTTTCTGGTACACGCATTTTCGCACAGTGAAGAGCATTTCCAGCTGCTGTTTACTAGTGATTAGTTTGGCATCTCGTGCATCTTGATTTGGGTGTATGCCAGCATCTTTAGAACCTTAGCTTAGGCTGGATATAGAAATACAGTGGAGAAATTAAGGGAGTAAAGTCAAAATTTCTAGATATACTCTCGGTTTGCAGAGTGACCTCCATGCTATAAATCAATGGATCTTTTCCAGCACCAGTGGATTTCCTTAAGAAAGCTGGCTTCTTTCCCATTAGTTTCATCTATCTGAACCAAGGCCTTTGTCACAAATGGCAAAAGAGTTTGAGGAACAGGCAGACACAGGAATTCGTGAGACGTTTTTACCCTTTTCATAGGCTGTTCTTTGAATTGGGGCTGTAAAATTTGCCAGGCTTGATGATGATATATAATTGCAGTACTCTGTTTTTTCACAATCGTTTAGCCCAAAGCTTGCCTTTGTTCCCTTGGAGATTGATAGAGTATATCAGCAAATCAGTGCCCAGAACTGCCAAGACAATGATGGTGAAAAAACTATAGTTACGATGATTCCTGTGCTAGTTCTGAGAGTTATCTGACTGTAGTGTTTAAGTTTGAGGTAGACCCTATGTGATAGTAGATTTTGTCTCGATACAAATTTTTAAACTCTCTATGCTGGTGGGTTTTGATTTCAATGGCAGCAATTTTGGGGAAAAAGCATGCTTTGCCTTTGGGGATTTGTCGGACCTGCAGAGCCCATAAATGTTACAAACAATCTCCTGAGTGGAAGGATTGCTGCCAATATAGGAAGACTAACAAACGTGAGATGGCTTAGTGTTTGGTTTAATTCTATTACAACAGTAAATGTTCAATAGTGTAAATTCAGCCTAAAAAACTGTCCCTAAGACACAAGTTAGATCATTCGTTTAATTGTATTACAACAGCAAATATTCAATAGTGTAAATTCAGCCTAATAAACTGCCCCTAAGACACAAATTAGATCAGATTAATTTAGAAAAACAGGACAATCAAGCACGATTTGAAGTGCTTAATTATGTGGGGAGGTTGGAAATCAGGCAAATCGAATGTTTCAGGGTTTGCATCCAATGAAACCGCTGACAAAAAGCCAAGATAGTCTTCCCTTGCAGTAAAAGGAAAAGACTCAGTGCATAGTCTTTGTTTTAGTGTTTTGCATGATGCCTGCCCATTCCGAGACCTTGAATACCACAAATGTGAGATATCTAGTCTCAGATACAAAGGATTTGAAGTGCCCAGCCAGTCCAGTGCCCAGCCAGTTCAACAGAATGGAAAATTTGTTGGCAAACTCTCAGATGTTTGTGACAGGATGGAAATCGAGCACAGCTTCCCCTGTTTTACGCCTAATACTTGCCCTGTTTTTTGTCACAAGTGATTCTTTTAACAATGCTAGTAAGTTATCCTTAGGAATATTTTTATAACTATCAGGAACATGAAGAATGGCAAGATTATTCACAGTATAACAAATGGTGTGCATCTCGCCGTCATGTATAACGATGATGGCCTAGTGATGTATCTATCTCCAGGTTATAACCTTCTCTCTTCTCCATATGCTCATTTCTATCCTAATTCTTGCAGCACTAAAGAGCAGTGAAAGATTTTCAGATTTGAGATTAGATACAGTGTCTGTTTGAAAAAACGCCGCATTTGTTTGTCTGTTTTTTAGTAGAATGAGAACAGAATTGCGCATGTGTGCGTTTGCCCAGCAAGGCATGGATGCTCTTTTATACCCACCTCTTTGATAGTGAAGATTGTGTTGTCTAGATATAAAAGCATTCTTCGGACCTATTTCGTGCTCTGGGGCTTTAGTGCTCAGTAACTACCTGTTCATAGACTTGGTGCATGGCTTCTTTCCCCTAAGGGCCCAAGTTTCAAACGTATTTTTTAGCAAATGATTGTATGACCAGCAAGGAAGTGCGATCAAATTTTCGTGGTATAATCTTAAGAACATGGTTTCTTCCACGAGATTAAAGTTTTGAAGATGAACTATAAGAAAACTTTAAATCCTTTGATTCCATTTGGTACTGCCTTCTTCCTGGAATAAAATTGATGTAAAGAATCTAAATAATTCAAGACTTTGAGAAGCTGCGATTTGATAGCATATTACTGCATTGGCTAGAAGTAAATTTTAATATGAAAAAAATATAGGATTTATGAACCTTACAAAAAGATCGAACATGTTTTGACAAATGGACTTATATCCAACTGAAATGGTACATATGCCCAACAAGATATTCCTCTATATTTATAATAAGAAGTTTTATGTTCCTTTGCGAACGTTTACGCGGTGGAGATCATCTTTTGGTGAAAAGAGCAAGATCAACTCATGTTAACATAGGTCAAAGCTTTATCTTATCAATCTAGTGTAACATTACGAACTGTCAGGAAAACATTTCGAACTCTGAGGTGCATTTTGTATAACAATACTTCCAAAAAATAAAATGAAATGCACCTCCCAAATATAGGAATCAAAACACATTTGTGCTTGCATGGGTGCAAAGCTAATAACTTAAAAAATCATTTGCAAGAAAATGATAAAACTAATTTGTCTAACACTATTTTGTGCATTTGCGTCGCAGCTAAATGACTTAATATCTATAGGTCGAATCAGACTTAGACTTTTTAGTTCAACTCAGGCATTGTTACACGCAATGAAGAGTTCTAAATCTCAAATGGATTTATTAGTTTAACTCGGGCATTGTGTACATGCGATGAAGAGTGCTAAATCTCAAATAAATTTAGTTGCTTTGGTTCTGCTTACATGCCCTACTCAATAGATGTGAGGGCTGGTTGATAGTGTGTATCAGTTCTCCTTATGTCTCATTAACTTGAAAACCTAAATTCATAAGCCTAGTCATTGTTTGCCAAGCAATAATTTTTATTGCCATCATTACACATTGCAACACTCCTTAATTATAATGAAACATACATAATTTGGTTCTTGAATGCACAAAGCCTTGCTAAGTTATCTGAAGGCATGCTTACAAGGCTTTTAAAATGCAATTAATAGTATTTTCAACTCCAACATACATAATATGGGTTTTTCAACACAAGACCTTCCTAAGTTATACAACTTTATTCAGAAGGCATGCTTATAAGGCTTTCAAAATGCAACTAATTCCATTCTTTGACTCCATGTCGTCACTCTCAAATTTGGCAACATGCTGCCTATCTACAATTTTAGATCTTTTTTCATAAAACAATTATAATTTTCTTGAGAGACTTATTGACTTGAGCAACGTCTCAAAAAATACATTTTGTCATAATCGTATTTTAGTTCAGCTCCCAGGAGTCCATAGGGCGCCGGCTCTGCCGGCGCTAAATTCTTGTATATATATAAAAATACAAGAGTATTTACATTCATAAGTGTTCTTGGTATGATAAACCAGTGTCAAAAGTACATGAGCAAGAATACCTGGATTAGTACCTGGCCTATTCCAACCACTGCATCATTAGATGGTGTATAATAAAAAAAAAAACAATGACTATATTCAGGGCTAGGAATCCTCCTTCTCTACTATCTAACAGAGGAGATAATATCGATCAAATTCCTTATTGATCTTATTCTTGGGTTTTCTAAGCTTGCATGCTTTACAAAGGTCATCTATCAAAGCACTATATGTCACAACTGATTTATTAGAGTACTGATACGATTCAATGTCTATGAAGGAACAGAAACTACTCAACAATATCTTAATTGTATATCATAGTCCGGTTACATCACATATATCACAACAAATACGTTGCTAAGCACGCTTAACCACCCAACCGGGTCCACAGGTTATGGCACTGCAATGGCAACTGGTACGGCAAACAATCTCTACAAACATTCTCTAGCTACTCCACGTAGCTCTAGAGCAAACTGGTAATCCGCTTATCAGATAAGAAGGATCATCTTCCTCTGGCCTACTCCGATCTTACATGGAAGCATGGCAGTCTGGTATGACTGCGCCCAATCCGCTTCAGTCCCATCTATCAGAAGAGCTCTCGGATCCTAAATTCCTCTTCAATTCCAGCAACCCATTTCTCTGCAGGGCAGATCTCGGCTTACCACTGAAGCTCCACAAATCATCTGATCGGATTTGGTTCCCGCCTGACAGCCTGTCTGTTAGACAGATCCGAATTGTTGGACGTTGGTGTTCGCCCATGCATTCCTGTTCACAGACCAAGAATCACTATTCATGGCCCTTGTGTTGCTGCTCGATGTCGGCCTCTGTAAACCCTGTTCTCCTGTTACAGGTCGCTCCCCTTAATATGTTGCTCACGTTTTGCCTTTTCCATGATAAAGGCTCATCTCTTTAAAAATATCCCACCTTTGTCCCATATAAAGCAAGTGTAGGCCCTTTTTCTATTAAAGACAAGATATCGTCTTTAAAATAAGCGTAGGACCATCTTTTAGCAAATTCCCTTTTGGCATATTAATAGATTGCCCTTTTTCTCCACGACCCCATCTATTGGATTGCAACCTTAACCCCCAATAAAGTCAATGGTCCTTTATTGTTCAATAATTCATAACTATGCCCATGTCTCATAATAATGTTCCTTGCCCATAAAGTGTTTGCCATACTTTGCCATATTTTTGCCACGCCCCCATAACCCTGGCGCCGTGGACCACTCCCCCGTGCTATGATACCGTATCAATCCATCCCTTCTTAAAGAAGATCGTCCGCGATCTTCCAAAGACGCTCCAGAGGGACCCATCCCTTCTCAAGGCGATTGCCCCCATACGTCTGAAGGTTCTGCAAATTAAAGAAATAGTTACGGATATGCGCGTACTTCCACAGTACGATATATCCTTGTACCTCCACGGCACATTGCTATCGTTTGTACCTCCGCGGTACTATTTGATATAACTATTGTATCTCCACGATACATTAGTATTTTTCGTACCTCCACGGTACTACTTAATTGCACCTCCATGATACAGTATCTCCGCGATACCAATCCACCATGGATACACACACGAAATAAAATTCTTACATAAAGAAAATCAACTTACAATTCTTATTCTCTATTCCGCATAAAGAAAATCAACTTACAAACTTTACCCAGCTGTTTCATAGGAAATAATTTGAGATTCCGCATCCAAATTTTAACATCCATACCCTTGACAGCTTTGTCCGTAAAGTTCCCTTCCAATGCTTATCACTAAGCAGACCTGCAAATAAGGTCAAGTGTTAATATGACTTCCAAAGTCAAATATTTATATGAATGACCCCCACGGCCAGTCAGTCTCTCAGATCTCCACGATCTGACTCCGCAATCCCAAACAAGATGCTGTATTTATTCCATAATCTCCCAAAGGATCATAGAAATTTCCCCAATAACCCAAACTCGTTCCCAACAAGTCGGTCCCTCATACGCTTTGACCATTCTCCACGAAAGCACCGAACTTTTTCTCTTCTACTGCTACTGATGCTCCAGCCACATTTATAGCAGTAATCACCAAATCCAATGTATCAGAATAATAGGCTTATTCTGCAGCACAAAATCCTTGTCCCAGAATTACACAAATTCTTGGGGCTCTAAAGTTTCCACCTTGGACGCCTCGCTCCAAGATTCGCCTGTTTAGCTATGTACTTCGCCCCCAACACTTCTTTGACACAGTTAAACCCATCTATACTTGCAACACAGGTTTGCAAGATTCTTGGTGTTTTTGCAGCCTTGATGTTCCCATAGCCCATAGATTCCAAAAGAATCGTAACTTCCGCTCTGATACCACTTGATACGATTCAATGTCTATGAAGGAACAGAAACTACTCAACAATATCTTAATTGTATATCATAGTCCGGTTACATCACATATATCACAACAAATACGTTGCTAAGCACGCTTAACCACCCAACCGGGTCCACAGGTTATGGCACTGCAATGGCAACTGGTACGGCAAACAATCTCTACAAACATTCTCTAGCTACTCCACGTAGCTCTAGAGCAAACTGGTAATCCGCTTATCAGATAAGAAGGATCATCTTCCTCTGGCCTACTCCGATCTTACATGGAAGCATGGCAGTCTGGTATGACTGCGCCCAATCCGCTTCAAACCCCATCTATCGGAAGAGCCTGGATCCTAAATTCCTCTTCAATTCCAAAGAACCCATTTCTGCGGGCGGATCTCGACTTGCCACTTTGAAGCTCCACAAATCATCATAATAATCGGTTTGGTTCGGCTGGCTTGCATGCATTGAAGCCATGATCCAAATTGTTGGACGTTGGTGTTCGCCCATGCATTCCTGTTCACAGACCAAGAATCACTATTCATGGCCCTTGTGTTGCTGCTCGATGTCGGCCTCTGTAAACCCTGTTCTCTGTTACATTTGTCGCCCCCTTAATATGTTGCTCACGTTTTGCCTTTTCCATGATAAAGGCTCATCTCTTTAAAAATATCCCACCTTTGTCCCATATAAAGCAAGTGTAGGCCCTTTTTCTATTAAAGACAAGATATCGTCTTTAAAATAAGCGTAGGACCATCTTTTAGCAAATTCCCTTTTGGCATATTAATAGATTGCCCTTTTTCTCCACGACCCCATCTATTGGATTGCAACCTTAACCCCCAATAAAGTCAATGGTCCTTTATTGTTCAATAATTCATAACTATGCCCATGTCTCATAATAATGTTCCTTGCCCATAAAGTGTTTGCCATACTTTGCCATATTTTTGCCACGCCCCCATAACCCTGGCGCCGTGGACCACTCCCCCGTGCTATGATACCGTATCAAGTACCATATGTGGTAATATCAGCCCTAAAACCGTTTTGAACAATAGACAGAAATAATCTATGGGCCTCGTCTGCTCTCCTTTCCTTGCATAGAGAATTTAAAAGCAGATTATAAGCATCCCTTCATCAAGAACTAGGGCTTCAACTACCACCCTAAGGATTTAAAAGCAGATTACCAGTACTACAATCACGAATATAATCTCTTATAAGCATCCCTTCAGCAAGAACTAGGGCTTCAACTACCACCCTTTCCAGGATTCAAATCGCAGATTTGAAGATAAACATGAATGCCAGGAGATTTCAGAAATCTTACCTTGCCATTTGAGAATGTCACGATTCTTGCACAGAAGCATCCCCAGCAGATAATGGAAGAAAGAAACCTCCGCTGCAATAATGTGTCACTTAAGCCAGACCCCTAACAACCTCGATGGACCAAAGTCTATACCAAGGACACATCTAGTGCCTCAATCTGATACATCACAGAATAAGCAGATCTGCTACAATTACTGCAAAGGAGAATATCATTCAAAGAATCGAAATACAAACAAATTGGGATCACTCTCACACTATAGCCCTAGTGTACTAAATTAAGCTTGCCCATTGTAATTAAAAGGCGAAAGGCGTAAGAATAAGGTGTAATCTCTGAAGCTGCATGCAACAATATGCTACAGGAAGGTGACTGCAATGATAAACATTCAGAAGGATCCTAGAAGGATCCTGCACAAATAATCCCTCCATGCCAGGTGTAAAAATGTAGTATTATGCTGACAGTTAAGCTACATCTCAAGAAACAAACATGAGTTGCCTACCAAACCATTTGACAACGCTAAACTAAAAAATTTGTCCTGCTTATTTAATTTGTGCAGCATTACATCTATTGCCACATCTCCTCCATTCTGCCCTTGTTTTTGCCACATGCATCCATCTACCAATTGTTCGACATGCCGACCTACAAATAAAAATTTGACTCTCATTGTGTTGTGTTAAATTCCTTGCAACCGCCATAAATCTAGAACTCTCACATGCGCCAATTTAAATTCTATCATAACTCTAATTTCCAACTAAAAATCATAAAGCATGTGAAAGAACCTTACCTGCATGGGCATCAACACTTCCAATTTGCATTCTTAATTTCCACGAAGCACAGATTGCCCTTTCCCAAATACATGGGCATCAACACTTCCATTTCACATAGACAACCATTGTTTGCGGCCCTGCAACAAACACGAAACAAATATATCAATAAATTATTGAATCCTTCAGAATTCTTGTATGCATAAATCCTGAGGACATAGACACTAAGTTATGCAAACACAAAAATACAATCTAAAGCACAAAATATTGCTGCATCGAGGAACATTGCAAAATTACGCGAAGATTGAATATAACAGGACGACAAAAAGCATCTATATGATCATTTTAGAGGATGTGAAGTTGGAAAATTAGATTAGGAAAATGAGAAAGCTTAAACACATGCATAGTAAGTGACATTCTGTACCTGCATCCCTTTCCCATTCAACTGCTTAATTGCCAAAAGAAAGGCATGACCAACATCATGAAAGAGCACACGATTAACAATCTTTCTTACCTCACATAACACATGATAATAGTTCACTAGATAAAATCTCGGATCGCCTACAACATGCATTAACAATCCACTTCAACAAGAAATGCATTATGAACATGCGTTCTAACCACGCAAGCTTCTAGTAAAACAATGAACATAATAAAGGACAGACAAAATCTTCTTAAGCATGGGAGTTACCTTACCCAGATGTGCTCTCTTGCCAACATTTGGAAGGCCCTGCCCAAATGCGAAATGTGAGAATAATAGTCCAGCCAAACTTTTCATAGTCTTTATATATTAGTTCAAACGAAACATGTATACGTACCTCAACTCCAGTCCTAATTTATGAAGAGAATCTGGCTTAATCTGAAATGATGTGGAAAAAAAAAAAAAACTAGATTATTTCTATAATACGCACACGCACATCACCATATAAAGTTTCTATCTTTGATTTGATTGAGACTGTGACTTTCTCGTCTGTTGTGCTTGGATCCTCTCCAAATCGAAAATATCGGCCCAAAGTGACTTGGTGAAACATCATGCGGATTTTAGCAATAAACGTGGTCTACATATCTGCAATAAGAGAATGGAATGGCTGGAAAAGATGGTTGTAATGGACTGCCAACTCCTCAAAAACAATTAAAAGGCTTTTGGTTAACAGAAGCTAAAAGTAATCCCCACATGCTTCATTTACAATGGGTCTGTCTACCACAGTTGTAGCAAGAAAAGCAAGACCAGCTATGCACTGCACCGTCAAAAGAGAGACTTCTTTGGCCCTGCATGGGAGTTCGTAACAATCTATGCCATAAATCTAGAACTTATTTTACCTCAATATCATGATAATTTTCAAGCTTTTTCGATGAGTTGTGCAGTTTCAAACTGCAAAAAGAAGAGAATGATTTAGGAAAAAAAATTGAACAGAAGGAAAGCATGGATCTACTGCTATAATTTTCCTTGAGAAAATTCTATGAACAAACCTACCTAGCATCGTAGCCTTTCCATAGCTCCCTTAAGAATGCTTATAAAAAAGCAATGCCTCTTGCTTGCATTTTTACCCAAATAAAGTGATTCCTTGCTTGATCAATGCAAATGGGCAAGCAAACAAGATCAAAAGGGATGTCTTCACATGTTTGTTCAAAGCAAATGGCTTCTGCAGCTCCCAAACCAGCCCAAATCCCCACTTCTTGAATGGGAAGAAAACAAACTAAACTAATAGGAAAACGACGACTAAGGCAACATCTTAGTCTGCAACATCTTAAATCGTTGTTGCTACTAAAGGATCGAGCAAAACCACGAAGTTATTTACTTGAAATAAATTTAGAGCCTGAAGGAGCTCAAAAGGCAAACTGCTTGAATTAAAGCTCAGTGAATCGGAAGACCCTGCATGATTCTTATGTTAAACAACCAATTGCTTCATGAGCATATATGTATCACCAGATTTCATGAATTGAAACTCTGACAATTTTAAGATAATCATACTTCAGTAACTCACATTCCAACAGAAATTGTGACAATATTTGCAAACGATGTTGGTAAGAATAAAAATTTGATCACATTGCCAGAAAACCGAAAAGAAGAAGAGTACCGATTTTGCTTTCACAACCACGGGCAAAGGACATGGATAAGTTGTTTGCAATTTACCTTGCAAATCCCCTGATGCAATCTTCTGACATCCCAGCAGATTCCACTAAAACAGACGTGGATCTATCTGCTCAAGTTTGCTTCACGCAAACATCCAAACAAAATAGAGTTTGCTTACCAGGCACAAACCTTCAGAAAACTTTTGCTGCTCCAGCCGCCATTATTGATGCCGAAATGCTAGCTTAGGGCTTTTCGGCCAGTTTAGAGCATGAAAAAATGATTTCGAAGTGAAAGACCACGATATTGCCCTAAATCGAAATTTCTTTTCTTGTTTTCAAGTAAGCATTACCACACACAAGCATTCACCATACCTGCAAGTCTGGAGGTATCCACCTGTGATCCTTTTTTTGATTTAAAACTTTCAAAGAAAATGGACCTCTTATCCGCAGGCTGGGATCTTTATAAATCCACCATCGTGTGAACCAAAACTGCGAAATAACCACTAGACAACTTCATAAGCCAATCTGTCATATGGATTGTCGGCATCAACAAATCCATAGTTCAACAACAATCTTGAATTTGGCTGTGAACCACACCTGTGTAAATTTTAAATTATAAGCAGACAAAATAGCAACTTATGTAACTAGCAAACGTTTCATTTAGAAGTATGCATGCCCAATATATACAGCATTGATGCAGCCAATGGTACAACATTGATACAACATTGACTGCACATTCTTCATTACACAGTCTGAAGATCATGAACAAATACTCACCACACAAGAATTGGATCCCCAGCTTCATATGGACGATGTACTTGCAAGCGGACTTCATCCCCCCGGCCTTCAACATTGCTTTGCGGCTACTTTTATATGCCCGCGAATGGTGGTCCCAAAGGCACCAACGCAAAGCCTTGGTAGACCGGCGCCTAATGTATTAAAATGGCAAAACTACAATGCACCTCTACTAATACTTTGAGGCGTGCCAACAAATAAAAAGGCGGGAAAAACTATGTCACTTGTATGCCCAAAATATGAATCGTCGAGCTTAGCGACTTCCAGGTTTTAAATCAATCTGCGAAAAAAAATGAAAGACATAAATGGCGGTTGGAAAATAAGCATGAAAGACACCCAAAGGAGAAATATTCTCTAACCTTAACAAATGCAACTTGAAACATTTGATCATCACTCCTGGGTAACACCGCACGATGCACCTACAAACAAAGAAACATAGACAAATAAAACCCTTGCGATCTTTCTCAAACAGAAAATTTACAAAGTACCCTCTCTCATGAAAACAAGAAACAAAAACCGACTTTGCACCTGAACTTACCACGGTTGTAGCAAGAAAAGCAAGACCAGCTATGCAATTGCACTGGCCAAAAAGAGACTTCTTTGGCCCCGCATGGGAGTTAAGTAACAATCTATGCCATAAATCTAGAACTTATTTTACCTCAATATCATGATAATTTTCAAGCTTTTTCGATGAGTTGTGCGGTTTCAAACTGCAAAAAGAAAAAAGAATGATTTAGGAAAAAAAATTGAACAGGGCTAAAGGAAAGCATGGATCTCTTGCTATAATTTTCCTTGAGAAAATTCTATGAACAAACCTACCTAGCATCGTAGCCTTTCCATAGCTCCCTTAAAGAATGCTTATAAAAAAGCAATGCCTCTTGCTTTGCATTTTACCCAGTAAAAGTGATTCCTTGCTTGATCAATGCAAATGGGCAAGCAAACAAGATCTTGAGGGATGTCTTCACATGTTTGTTCAAAGCAAATGGCCTGCAGCTCCCAAACCAGCCCAAATCCCCACTTCTTGAATGGAAAGAAAACAAACTAAACTAATAGGAAAACGGCGACTAAGGCAACATCTTGATGCGCAACATCTTAAATCGTTGTTGCTACTAAAGGACTGGGAGCAAAACCACGAGTTATTTACTTGAAAGAAATTTAGAGCCCGAAGGAGCTCAAAAGCCAAACTGCTTGAATTAAAGCTCGATGAATCGGAAGACCACCGCATGATTCTTATGTTAAACAACCAATTGCTTCATGAGCATATATGTATCACCGAGATTTCATGAATTGAAACTCGACAATTTTAAGATAATCATACTTGGTAACTCACATTCCAACGAAATTGTGACAATATTTGCAAACGATGTTGGTAAGAATAAAAATTTGATCACATTGCGAGAAAACCGAAAAGAAGAAGAGTAATCGATTTTGCTTTCAAAACCACGGGCAAAGGACATGGATAAGTTGTTTGCAATTTACCTTGCAAATCCCCTGATGCAATCTTGACATCCCAAATATTCCACTAAAGCGGCGTGGATCTATCTGCTCAAGTTTGCTTCCACGAAACATCCAAACAAAATAGAGTTTGCTTACCGGGCACAAACCTTCGAAAAAACTTTTGCTGCTCCAGCCGCCATTATTGATGCCGAAATGCTAGCTTAGGGCTTTTCGGCCGGTTTAAAGCATGAAAAAAATGATTTGAAGTGAAAGACCACGATATTGCCCTAAATCGAAATTTCTTTTCTTGTTTTCAAGTAAGCGTGTCTCGGACGAGAAAATCACAAGAAAATCAAAGCCGACAATGCTGGGATAAGCCGGATAAAATCGTGTATGGGCTAAATCGAGAGAGGAGGGGTTTGCCTTGCAAGCGAAAATGAAGAAGGCTCGGCTCGGTGTGAAAAAACCCAAATCCGCAGTCAATGCGCGAAATAAAGGATCAATGGCTGGCAATACCACTGCTAGTCAAGATCTTCGATGCTGTTGCTCGATCTCCACAACATCAGGTTCGATCAGGAACAGAAAATAAAATCGCCAAATTTCTTGAAGTCCCGGAACATTAAAATCGATCTCAAACCTTCGAAAATTGCACCGAGGCTCTGCCACTGCCAAAATCACAACCTTAATCGACGGTCCAAATGAAATGCCCCAATTTCAAGGGCTAAGATTAGAAGCTCCAATTTAAGTGGGGTGCTTGGGAGGATGACGTGGCTTCCTCTCGGCCGTCGGATCTCACAATCTGGACCGTCCAGACGGCGACACCTCGGGTTACAAACAAGGGGGCAGCTTATATAATTGTATATATATGATTGATATATAATAGGCTGTGGCTGGCACAGATAAATATATACAAGGGGGCAGCTTATATAATTGTATATATATGATTGATATATAATAGGCTGTGGCTGGCACAGATAAATATATATAATAGCACTGTGGAGCTCCTATGACACTGATAGCCAGGGGGGTATTTTAAAAGCTATGACACCTGCATTCCTGTAGTTGACAATGGTTCTAACTCTTGTTTTACTATGGACGGTTGCAGGTAACAGCTTTCCCCACTTAGGAGTACATGTTCTATATTAGAAGATCATAATATGGTCGGTAAATTTGTATTCTTATATGCTCATTATGACTCAAGTAACATATGAGTCTAAAATGCGTAGGAGTATAATTCAATGTTGCTATCTGTTTCTTTCACTTTAGTTATTGGATCCCAGTCAATGGAAGGTTGCTTGAGATAAGCAAAATTCATATATATACATACATATATATATATATATATATATATATATATATATATATATATATATATATATATATATATATATATATATATATATATATATATATATATATACAAGTGGTTCTACTATGAGGGACTGCACAAATTCGACCGGAAGCCAATGCAGAGTCATTCAATGAAGATTCTATAAGCATTTCCCTAGGCTCTTTATGAATCCTATGTTAACAAAGATTCTTTTTAGAATCTCCTAGATTTCCAAAGATTATGCCAAGATTCTCCAAGATTCTATAGAGATTCCCCTAGATTCTATGAAGATTTCCCTAGATTTCCCAAGATTCTATCAAGATTCTTAAAGATTTTATGAACATTCCCTTAATTCCCCTAGGTTCCCAAAGATTCTCTTGATATTAAATCTAGATTCCCAAAGATTATCCCAAGACTCCTCTAGATTCCCCAAAATTCTATGTAGTTCTATTGAATTCTCCAAGATTTGATGAAGATTCTCCTAGATTCCTTTAGATTATAGGAAAATTCTCCATGATTCTCCAAGATTCCATCATGATTTCACTAGATTCTCAAAGCTTTTAGAAAGATTCCTTTAGATTCCCAAAGATTCTCTTAAGATTCCTCTATTCTCTAAGATCCTATGAAGATTCCCTTAGACTTGACATGATTCCATCAAGATTCCTCTAGATTCTTAAAGATTCTATAAAGATTCCCTTAGATTCCCTTAAATTCTCAAAGATTCTCTCGTGATTCCTATAGATTCCGTTGATTTTCCAAAGATTCTCTTGAGATTCCCTTCGATTTCAAGATTCTCTTGAGATTCCCATAGATTTCCAAAGATTCTCTTGAGATTCCCATAGATTCCCTTAGATTCTCTTGAGATTCCTTTAGATTCTCTAAGATTCTATGAAGATTCACCTAGATTCTCCAAGATTACATCAGGATTCCTCTAGATTCTCCAAGTATTTATGAAGATTCCTTTAGATTCTCGAGATTCCTATGATTCCATCATGATTTCACTAGATTCTCAAAGCTTTTAGAAAGATTCCTTTAGATTCCCAAAGATTCTCTTAAGATTCCTCTATTCTCTAAGTTCCTATGAAGATTCCCTTAGACTTGACATGATTCCATCAAGATTCCTCTAGATTCTTAAAGATTATATAAAGATTCACTTAGATTCACTTAAATTCTCAAAGATTCTCTCTGATTCCTATAGATTCCCGTTGATTTGCCAAAGATTCTCTTGAGATTCCCTTCGATTTCCAAGATTCTCTTGAGATTCCCATAGATTTCCAAAGATTCTCTTGAGATTCCCATAGATTCCCTAAGATTCTCTTGAGATTCCTTTTATATTCTCTAAGATTCTATGAAGATTCACCTAGATTCTCCAAGATTGCATCAGGATTCCTCTAGATTCTCCAAGTATTTATGAAGATTCATTTAGATTCTCTGAGATTCCTATGGATTCCCTTAGAGTTCGATCACATTGGCTCCAACTACAACGGAACTGTGCCAAACCACCACTCATTGGAAAGCTCTCGATGAGAGGAGTCCAATGGCGTGGGTCCCACCTTCATCCGACCCCTCTACTGCAAGCTATGTACCTTTGAATGCGATTAAAACGTAAGGAAGCTTCATAGAAAGTCCACTCATAAATGCTTTGCCACCTCATTACCTTTTTTATTAATGAAGGTGACACCTCACCTCCTTTAAAAAAAAAATCAATTTAATATTAAAAAGTCAATGGCTAAGATTTATGCTCACCTTTTGATCTAACGGTTAAGATCTGCTACACCAAAGTCACTTTAAAGGACCTTCCTTGCACCTTCCTCATAAAAAACCAAGGGCTAGGATTTATCCTCCCCTTTTGATCCAACGGTCCGGGGATGTGGTGCATGCCTCCATGCATGCCCATAAGGAATGGATGGCTCTGATGCTGCCACCTCACTGGACCCACTTTAAACGGACGACATCCGGGCATGTAAGAATCAAACACATTATATAGAAAAGTTTATGATATACCTTTATATATACTGATATATATATACAAGTTTTTGTACTATCAATGGGTTCATAAGCTATGGTTTATGAAGACGTGGAAATAAAATCTAGGTCCAAAACACACCAATGTAGATTCTCCTAGATTCTCCAACATTTTATTAAGATTCCTCTCGATTCTCAAATATTTCCCTAGATTTTCTAAGATTCTCTTGAGATTTCCCTAGGTTTTCAAAAATTATCCCAAGATTCCTCTAGATTTTCTAAGATTCCATGTAGATTCTCTTAGGTTTCTCAAGATTCTATAAAGATTCTCTTAGAATCTCCAAAATTCTCTTGAGATTCCTCTACATTCTCTAAGATCCTAGGAAGATTCCCCTAGATTCCTCTAGGGTTCTTAAAGATTTTATCAAGATTCACTCAGATTCCCTTACATTCTCAAAGATTCTCTGTTGGACAATGTACATTCTCTTAGATTTCCCAAGATTCTATAAAGATTCCCCTAGAATACCTAAGATTATCTTGAGATTCCTCTAGATTCCCTAAGATCCTATGAAGATTTCCCTAGATTTTCCAAAATTGCACCAAGTTTCCTCTGGATACCCTTAGATTTCCTCTTAGATTCCTTAATTTTCTACAAAGATCCTCCTAGATTCTTATTGAAGGAGTCAAGTTAAAGTCGAAGATGTTCAAATCAATTCTGGAGAATACGGTCGAATTATACGGCCAAGATAAATTTGAACCAAACTGAAACAGTCAAGCTAAAGACGATGATGGCAAAGTCAAAGTCAAAGCAAACCTACTTGAATGGAAGTACCCTTTGCATCATAAATCAATAACATCCCTTGTGTGTAAGCAAGTCATAATTACAATAAATCAACTACTACTATTTGCACGCATTCGGAATTAATTCAAGTGTGGAGCATTTAGTTGTTTGTCAACTGCTCCATTGCTATTAACACTCTAATGTACACTATCAAGAAATAGAAGCCACGGTGTTTTGAACATATTGAATAGTCACATATTGCTTCAAACATAAGCTTCATGCTTTTGACAAACCGTAAAGAATGACCTTACGCAAAATCTATTTTTTCTAATTTAACAACTAAGGTGCTCCCTTCCTTCAATTAAAAAAAAAGGGAAGAAAAGGGGTAGGTTTGATAATCAATTATTTTCACACAGAGCTTTGACATTTCATGCAGATGATGAGCGCTCCTTCATAGTCAAATTCGCAACCTTCTGTTCCAACTTAAATTAAAACCAAAAGGCAATAGTAGTTGCAACTTTGTGTTGCCACTAAAATCAAGACCCAAGGAGTCATAGCTTGACACATATTTCCTAAAGCAACATTGTAACAAAAGTTCTACAAAAGCACGATACTATTTAAAATAAGCAACCCTATAGAGTTATTGTTGATCACCCTCTGGGCACCGATCTGACATATTATTTAAGGTGACAAATAATCACCAAAGTCTATTACATTGATTCAGAAGAATAAATTATAAAGGAAACAATGCAACCCATAAAGACAAATAAACTTGGGCCAATTAAGTGAATGGGAAATATCAACCATGCAACTAAACCCAAATTTTCACTCCAATTGTATAGTTCTAATGCTGGAATACCAATAAGGATGGGTAAGATGACATTGGATCTCAAATACAACATTCCCTAAAAAGGACTGCATTGTAGGTTTTCCACCTCTTGCTGAGTTGGGGACAATATCCATTTCTTCCATCCTGCCAAAGTCGTTTGTATCTGAATATTGGGCATATTTTTCTTTGTTAATCCAGGTAATTAATAACAATGTGCACATAGGATAAAAATTCAAAATCGCATCAGCTGTCCAACCTCAAACACACACGACAGAACTGGCAGCAAAACACATTATTACGAAAAATCAATCATGCACATTTGGACTTGGCATGCCTATATCATCAATCTTCACTATCTTTCTTGTCTCAATAACTTTTAATATGATAACTAAAACAAGAATGCATAAAATGAGAACTAAAGCAAGCATGAGAAAGTGAAAGCTATAATTTGATGTGATGTGAACTCAATGCAGAAACAGAGAGAAATATGCTGAGCAGATAAAATGCTACTGTTAAAAATTTTAAACAAGCAATGCAAGGAAGAAATGCAGACCCCTGAAAACACACTACATATCTGAATTCAAAAATATGCGAAATATCCGTTGCACCTTGCGTCATATAAACACGCCAGATCATTATGCATTATTTTCAACATCTTGCTCAATTTCCAGAGCTCGTTTCCATGCATTTTGATAATAGCATGCATGCTGAGAAGAGATGATGATTCTCTAAAAAATGAATCAAACTAACGTTATTGAGTAATAAAAAGAACATCTGCATATCACCCCTTCCATAGTCATTTTTATATATTTGTCTCATCCTTGGGGCACAAAGAATCATTTCAGAAATTTGGCATAATTACAATGTCAATTTGAACTGGTCTAGCCAGTAAGTTTTAAATTTAGTTTGGTCCTCCATGCTTCACGGATTATTTTCTTGGGAGAAGGATCATCTACTCCCTTGTCTCTTTGCCCAGCAGTGAAGTACAACCAACCACCCCACAGTCCCACCAAACTGGTCTTCACTCTAAAGGGCAGCTGCCCAAGGGTCCTCCATTTGTGGATGAGGTGATTTCCAATAAGCGGAGATCAAATCAATTTTCACTGCAGGAAAATGTACTTTGAAGGACATACCAGAGATTGTGAGTTGAACTCAAAGACATCTCCTATGAGGACCATTCGTTTCGTAATAGGATTCTTTTCTGTAGTGCCACCCACTGTAATTGTTGATTTGTTCACAATCACCCACGCAAACTCAACGTGTGAGTCTGGCTTGGGCATTGATGGCAGAACTTTCCACTCCTTTGCATTCCCTTCAAGCATGTACACATCACTATATACAACCTGTTTTCCAAACAACCAAGTTATGCATGTGAGACATGATCGTTTATCGTTTGTGGAAAACAAATAACAATGTTTTCCTCCTTTTGCCGTGAGCACTTAAAAATAGGTGAACCAGGTTTTGCTTTGAAGTCTCCCTCTTGTCCACCAAAGATATACAATCGATCATCTAACACAACACATGCTCTGTATTGACAGGAACAATAAGTTGTCAGTATATAATTAATAAAGTCTAGGGACAGAAGTATGCTGCCAACTTGCCTGTGAGGGCCACCTCTTGGTATTGGTATCCCAGGCCGCCATTCTGTATCTAATGCTACACCGTCCTTGACAGCAAGGCTCCAATGCTCTAGAGCTGGCTCCCAGCGATCCTCTTTGCTTCCACCCATTACATGCAATCGTCCCCCCATAATTGTGTAGCAGGAGCATATCTACACAGAAAAAGAAACTCTGAAATGACCATATTATTTCAAACTTATCCAATTATAAACTGCAAGAAACAAGTATTTGCCATTGGAGGGACAAAGAACTAAATTCCTAATCATGCTTCTAGATATTATATAGGATTGAAGAATGGACTCTATTGCCTTCAATATGAACTATAAGATCGTGTATTCTTTAATTAACAAGGCACAGAGCAGGAAGCTGTGTTATTGTGTATGCAAAATAGCAAGATGACTACGGATACCTTTTCAAAAAAAGGCTAACCTGGGTAAAGGAAGATCTGGAAGCCTAGTCCACTTCCGAGTTTTTGTATCCAGAACAAAGTTCAGATTGTTTGGACCTCGACATTGTGGCCCATATTGTCCTGTGACTATGTACACATAATGCCCATCAGTGACCATCCCCAAATGTGAATGAGGCATTTCTTTCGGCGTATCAAAGCGATCTACCCAAGACCCATTACTTAAGTCCAGGACATCTACCCGTGAATGTACCTGTCAAATACCAAACTGTTAATCTAAAACTGCATCCAATGCATACAGTCTTTCAATTCCTATTAATGAAAGGTGTATTTGTCTATTGACATAAAAAGCTTACCTCCCAGGCATAAGGACGCCACTGACATCCTTCAAAATTGTGAGCTTGGTCCTCTTTGTTGTGGATATGCCTATTGCATTTAACAGATCCTGCATGTGGCATTTTGTCAAGATAAACACAGCTATTTAAAATGACAAACTGCCGTGATGCTTTTAGTTAAGAAAAAGTTTACCTAAGCTTGAAAGGGACTTCAAATTTTACAGCCAATCTCTTGCAGATTCATCAACTCCTGCAATAAGCGACTTCGTAATACTCAAAACGGGCCCTTTCGAATTGCAGAGGCAGGAAGCCCATTGGCCACAACAAGCAACCTCTGTTTTCCACGCCAGCACTCTTTTCTGCTGCTCGATCCTTCTACACCTTTTCCCAAAACCCTTTCGCTCGACAATCACTATCATTTTCATAAATAATGCGAAGTTTTAACAGATAAATATCTGGTTAAGCCTGATAGGAGAGCTCCGTTATTATCCCTTTGCATTTCGTTTCCATTCTAGATTCTTATTTTCGAAGATCTTTTGATGTACTTTCCAGCATCAAACAGAATACTCATTTCATAAGATAAGCTGCAAATCCGCAGACAGTCATTGTTTGAGCAAGAAACCAGCAACCGGACCTTGCAAATGCCATTTATGGAATGGGCATCATAGACTTCTGCATCTCGACGAGCTCCAAAGCCGGAATGCCAGTTCACAAGATTGAACGCATCTGTGGTTCCGAATAGAATAGCTCCGGCGGACCTCGGGGCGGCACAGATCTAGTGAAAAAATCAATGGTCATTCTTTTATTTTGTTTTTATTTTTTCGCTCCACGACACATCGCAAAAAGCCATTAATTTTGCTGCCCCTCATATAGCCTAGCATTTAATATTTAGCCCATTTGTCATCTCACTTTCAATAGCATTTAATTTCCTATCTATTTCAATTACTTTTTACCAACGGCTACATAAGTTTCGGTGCCACCTCTGGGCATTTAATTTTAATGATCTTTTTCATCAACGGGCAAGATTGAATACCTAAATCCAACGGCCCAAATCAAAAGCCCCAAATAAAGTTGGCTCTATCTGGGCCGTCGATCTTGCACATTCAACGGCTGACATCAATCTCTACATAACAAAGGGGGCTTAGGTAATGACGAGGTGGCTGCATTAAGACCATTGATTTCACATTCAACGGTTGTGATCAATCTCTACACAGAAAGGGGGGTGCTCAAGTAATTGTATATATATAACAGATATTTTTGCTTTTTCAAGGGTGGTGAATGTATGATGGGGGTGTGATGCATGTATGGTGTGTTTTGACTAGAAAAAAGATTGTTTGCCAACTTGAGCTAGGGAAAATGATGGTGAGGCATGTAAATAGGAGTTATGAAGCATGTGCGGCGTTCATGGATGGGATTGAGGTGTTAAGGTCATGTAAGAAGCCTTGAGAAATAGAATTCGTGCCAAAATGATTTGGAACTAGCCACATACCAAAGAATCTTGAGGGGTCTTCCAAACTTCAATCTTGAGGGGTCTTCCAAACTTCAAACTCAACCACACTTGCTTGAATCTTATCCTCCTTGATACGCTTGCATGATATCCAATATGTTCTCCCCTTGGTTCTTCAACAAAGGTGTCAACTTGTGATCTTCAAATATGTGAGTCTTCAAACTTCTAGTTCTTGCACACATGTATTAGTCAAAAGTTAGACCAAGATGTGAAAATTGTGTGCATTGCTCTTCTATGCTGCCTAAATGTGGCCGCGTCATGCCAAACAAAGACGGATAGGCTGGTCCCCTAGCTCTGGTTATGCACATGAGTCCCTAAAGTTCTAGTATGGTTGCCAAGCAATGTGGTAGGCAAGCCAAATGATGTGCAAATGATTATGGAAGCATGAATCTGACTTGCATAACAAGTGAATGTGTTGTTAGTAAGATGGAGTTGCCATATGGAGTGTGTGATGGCATCTTGATGGATGTGGTTGGGAATGATAAGATAGAAGAGGTTTACATGGATCAAGGACAACTCTTGAGCAAATTAACATGTAATGGAGGTATGAGAGGGTGATCCTGCATATGACAAAGTGTTTGTTTGTATGAAGGGCTGCTGTTATGGTAGTGATGGCAGCAGCGTCATATGAAGAAATATGTGGAAGAAAGCAAGGTGTGCAAATGAGAATGAGTTGTATGAATGAGCTTTTCAGATGCTCCTGCATGGAAATCAATCACTTTAGTAATGAAAACTCAAAAGATGCCTTGTATGAGCTGAACCCTATTCTTTGCATCAGACACAGTAGTAGATTGCCAAAGCATGTAAAACAACCCAAACTTTACAAAAATCTTGCCTAATTGTTGCAAACACCTGACACTAATACTTAAACTACTTTCTAGTATGCTTAAGCTTATTCTTTG
Organism: Isoetes taiwanensis; assembly: GCA_021234155.1. Lineage (NCBI taxonomy): Eukaryota > Viridiplantae > Streptophyta > Lycopodiopsida > Isoetales > Isoetaceae > Isoetes > Isoetes taiwanensis. The sequence goes on from JAJEKV010000091.1 coordinate 3,280,564, forward strand.
TCTCCCCCTTTTTTTATAGGTTTTTTAAGTATGATCAACAGCTCAAAAGCAACCTAAGCTATTCTATCTACAAAACACAACCTGATTTTACTCAAACGGACTTAAGGAAACATGATGTTGCCAATACCTCCTCAAATGCAAGATGTTAATGGGATTTTGTAACTCTCTTTCATCAACAACAGATCTCAGCCAGTAGGAGTCTTTTTCTGCTACTCGAATCACTTCAAAAGGGCCTTCCCATAAGTCTCAAACTTGGCTGCTACATCCTCCCTTGCTTTGTTCCACTTGAGCACCAATTTTCCAGATTTGAGAGCACCTTGAAGCTTGTGAGCAGCCTTGAAGGCTGCTATGTCTTTGACTTTCTTGATAAGCATTGCATTCTCAGCCTCAAACCTATGCTCTTCTAGTTGCATTAATCTCACACACCTTTTTTTTAGTGCATCCTCCATTTCCAAATTAATTTGATATGCAAATCTAAGAGAGGGCAACTCAAGCTCAATAGGGACAATAAACTCAATACCATATACAAGGCTAAAAGGTGTGTAAGGTTTTCCTGGCAAAACCTTCAACCTCAATGGCTTAGAACCTTCAGGTTGCTTAAGGAAACCACTCTATGTGAGAAAATTCCAAGAACAAAGCCTGGACATAGACTGTTATAGTGAGAAAACAACAAGCAATTCTTTGCAAAGTGATTTTTGCTGGTCCTTTCTGAGCTCTCAAGATATTCTACCACTCCTAGTGGTCTGCAAACAAGGGAGAACTGCTCATCTGGTCCAAATTGCAGCAGGAATCTTCAGAGTGGAATTTTCTTGCTTGAGAATTGCAATGATATGCAACAGAGACAAGAACAGGCAAATTCAAATTGCTCTTTTTATGTGTTTTCAAACTTTTTATGCTTTTTTTCTTTTTTGATGAATGATTTTCTATTCTCTATTCATGCATTGATCTATTTGCAGTCACAAAACCTCTTAAATGTCTACATTGATTGGTTTAGAATGCAACTTAATCTAGACATGTTTTGGGATTAGATCAACAGAATAAGATAGGATGTAAATATGATCTACAGTGTGCTCATGATAAACAAATTACCTTCAAAGATGTTTTCACCTTTTTGTTTTACCTTGTTTGGAAAGTTGAGTGCAAATTAAACTCAGATGTTAAAGGGTCGGTTTTCATTCACATCAATGTCACACAGTCATTAAACAGATTCCCAAGCTCTGTAGTCTTGGGCACAGGATCAAAATCGTCTTCAAAATAACAAATAATCTGGTTGCATCAGGTAATCCATGGATTCTAAAGCAAGAAAGGCAAATTCAAGCAACAGTCATTCAAGACCGTCAGAGTGAGAGAAACCTTGCACAAATATTTTCATGGAGAAATCTTGCAGTAGTGAATTGACGTTGAGCTGATGAAGAAGGGTATGGGACCTATAAAATCAAGTCCCCATACTTGAAATGGGCCTGGAGAAGTTATGGCAGTGAGGGGAGCCACTCTTTTGCCAAAGATTTGGCATTTATGACAACACTTTATAATATTATAGCAATCTTTAAAGAGAGTAGGCCAGAAATACCCTGATCTTAATATCTTCTTGGCTGTCGTATCAGCAGCAAAATGGCCTCCACAAACACCTTCATGGCATGCTTCAATGATCATTTTGGCCTCCTCAAGATCCACACCCTCCTTGTCAATCTTGCACAAAACTTCTCCTATCAGCTTGAATTTCTTGCACTTTTCTTTGAATCTTCTTTCTTGGCTGTTGGTCATATCCTTGGGTACCTCATTGTTCTTCAAATAATTCCTAATGTCATATTGCCAATCCACTTCCTTCTCATGCAAAGCAACAAGGTTACTAGACAAAGCACAATCATTCTCATCCAAACCTTCTTGATCTTCATATTCAAACAAAGCATCGGGAAGGTAGGAGCTTGGATTGTTAACTAAATTGACTACTTTCACACTAATATTATAGGTCTGAACCTTGCAAGCCCATCTACATAGTTTAGCTTTTGGCTGATTTTTGGCAAAGAGAAGATACATGGGATTTTGCGTAATGAAGACTTGAGTGTGACTGTTTTGCAAGAGATGTCCTTGTCTAGCTATCATGAACATTAGGGCTGCTGCACTCTTCTCTAGCCTGGGGTATCTAAGCTCAGTTTCATACCACATTTTGCTTGCAAAAGAGACAATTTTGTCATCTTCAGAATCTATGGCTTTCTTTGTGACACTAATGTAGGCTTGGAAAGGCTTCTCAAAGTCTGGAGGTTTCAGCACGGTAGATAGGCATATGGCATCTATAATTTTATCAAAGGATTCTTGATAAGTTTCATTCCAATCCACTAACATGTGTTTGCTCTCATTTTTTGTAAACTTCTGCACCTTTGTGAGGTTTGAAATAGGACTTATAATATGTGAGAAGTGAGGAACATATATCCTTAGAAAACTGGTCATAACTAAGAAACTCTTAACTTGCTTGAGTGTTCTTGGAGGAGTAAGTTTCTTCAAGGCCTCTATCTTGTTAGCAGCAACTTGGATGCCTTTGGTGGAGACTTCATGTTATAACATATCCCCTTTTGAGCACACTTCTTTGAATTTAGGCTCACACCTCCGTTTCTACACATAGCAAACAACTTAGTGAGATAAGCAAAATGATCTTTGCTAGAAGTACTCAAACACAAGTCATCTAAAAAAACTCGAAATGATGTGGGAGGCATATGATTGAAAAGAGTGTCCATTGCTCTTTGAAATGTTGATGATGCATTCATAAGTCCAAAGGGCATCCTTCTCATTGCAAAAGTTCCCCATGGTGTGATAAGTCTTGGGCTGATCCTCCGCTTTAATGCTGATCTGATTGAATCTTGAGAAGCCATCTAAGAAAGAATACATCTCTTTACCTGCAACAACATGCAAAACTTCCTCCAAGAAGGGTAAGGGATAACAATCCTTAATAGTTGCCTTGTTTAGATCCCTAGAATCAATGCATATTCGAATTGTTTTGTTCTTTTTTTCCACAGGTACTATGTAAGACGACCATTCTGGATTTACTATCTCTGATATTACACCAGCATCCTACAATTCTTCTTTGATTAGGCCAAGCAAAGATGCCTTTATCCTCCTTAGTTCCTGCATGACAGGCCTCATACCTTCTTCAATCTTGGTTTCAAATTCACACACACCTTTGTCAACGTCAATCAGCTCATTATAGTCCCAAGCAAATACATATTTCCATTCATCAAAGAATTTAGCAATAAAAGACTCATCTTCTTTAAACAAATCAGCAACATATAGTATTCTATCTTCCAAATTTTGTCTTCCAATCTTCTCAACCCAGAATCTCATAAAGCATCCTTTGACTACCTTTGACCTCAAATGGAGTACCTTCCATGGGAGTTGACCTTGAATATTTGTGTTGACCTTTGAAGATTGATGTTGTTTGACCTCCACATCAATGTTGACTACCAAGCTCTTCTTTGATTTAATTCTTCCAAAATGACTTGACCTAACTTCAATACATGAACCAACAGTTAGTATGTTGCCCTTTGGGGGCAACACGCGAGAAGGCATGATTCGAGCCGGATTTCCAGTTCTAGGGTTCTTCAGCTGTATTTTTGCATTATTTTTGCGATACAGTTTCGTATTTTTGCAGGAATATGCCCTGTATATGCCGTATTCGATCATTTTTAAAAACTTGGCCAATGGTTTAAAGGCTTTTGTTCATAGGATATTTAAAAGAAGTTATAACCTCTTGACCATAAGGAAGATTGCCCACACGTGTAAAGGAATATGGAATCTTTGGGGCATCTTTTGACAAGGTTTGGAATATACCAATGAGGGCATAATGGAATAGGAATAAGGCAAAAGAAATCACAAAAGGCTAGTAGGGAGACAAAGGTGGAAATGCAAAAGAGGGGAATAATAACTTTGCAATAGGGGCTTGAATGTCTTTTTGAATAGCCAATGTAGTGATATTTGGAGGAAATGGCAAGGACTTGGGCAAAATGACAAGGTGGGCATGGCAAAGGGATGAGCAATGGTCATGAAAACAGCATTGGGCCAAAGGTGCAAAAATGGAGGTAGTGGGGTGAAACAAAGGCCAAAATTAGAAACTATACACCATGGGGTCTTCCAAACTCTTAACTTCCAATCTTCAAAAGATGTCTTCCAAACTTCATAACCCAGATTCTTCTAAAGCATATTCTTAACTAAGCATTTGATCCCAAATATTGTGAACTTTTGGCTTGAGCATTTGTTGACCTAGAAGGTAAGCATCTTTTGACCTTCACACCAATGTTGACTACCAAGCTCTTCTAATCTTTGACCTAGTCTTCAGAAATGACTTAACCTGACTTGAATGCATAGACCAAAAATTGACTCAACTTTGAGCTTGAATATCTCACAGATTTGAGTTCAGGCTTGGTCAAGTTTTTTTCCATTGCATGCCTATAACTTTTATACACCAGTCACAATCATTTGACCTCAGAAATCAACTCACTTATGCCAGCTACATCGATTTGAGTAGAGACCCCTTATTTCTGAATTAGGAAAGGTATGAACATTTGATATTTGAGCTTTTTCTCTAAAAACATTCTTGCATAGATTGATCACCTTAAGTGATCTGGAGGTTCTAACCCCAACTTGAACATAATTTCAAGTTGGCTTCTTGTGTTTGACTCTCTAGCCAGGTTGAGGGTCAACATCTTGGAGGTTCTACCGAGATCTTCCTGGATCTCAGAACTCATGGCTCCAAAACAAAAATTTTCAGCAGAGCAAGAACCATTAGAAGACATTAATGCACCAGATCATTGCAGAGAAAGGCCATTGCCCTCAAGCTTTTCAACTAGTTTGCTTCAGAATCTGCCATATCAATTTGAATTGAATGTCCCTGTTCCCTAACATACTTTTGATTCCAGTATGAGTGTTAATAACTTTTTGAGAATATTTGAAGATTATTACAGGGATTATGGTTTTAAGAAAGGGTGCAAGCTTTCAGAATTTGAAAAATGCTTCAAAGAAGAGAGTGAGGCTGGTGCTTGGTTAACTTATGAAAAGTTAATGGGGACCACCTCATGGGATGAGCTTGTCAAGAAGTTCTTGGATAGGTTTGGTAAGTTGGCTGCTCTAAAAGATTTGGTTAATGAGTTGCAAAGCTTTTCTATACATGCAGGGGAAAGTGTGAATCAGTACAAAGAAAGATTTAGTACATACATGAGTAGGTGCCAAAGAGCTCAAGTCACAATTCCAACCCTTTTTCTAGTCACTCCTTTCATCAATGGTTTGGAAAGGAGACCAGATATCCAAAGAAAGCTGCTCAAGATCCAAGCTGCTGAAGGTCTCGACTCTATATACAAAGTTTTTGCCAAAACCACTGACCTTACTCAGATGCTTTCTACCTTGCCTGACAAAAATCATGCGTCCTACCATAACTATGATCCTTTCTATCCTGATGCCACTGATGCACAGGATGACCATCACCCTTCCATTCCAGTTTATGCCATACAGAAGGAAAAGAAGAAATCTAAAGAGGAGAAAGCTAATTCTCAAGTTGCAGAGGTCAAGGCAGATCTATCTAAAGTCACTGAGGCTTTAGCAGAATTAACCAAACAACTGGTTGAGGTCAAGGCTACAAGAACATGTAAAATTTACCCTGCAATAGGAACTCCCATCCATCCGAAATTTAATATTGGCAAGTGTGTCCCAAATGCAATAGAAAAGGTCACTTTGGAAAGGAATGTCCTATTTGTTCTTTTTGTAAAGAAATTGGCCATACTGATATCAAGTGTGCTGTTAAGGAATATTTTGCTAAGCAGGAAAAGGAAAAGAGACCAGAACCCAAACCTCCTGTGAGATTTGCTGAACCAAGTACTTCTATAAGGTTTATTCAGGCTACAGAAGTTCTCAAAGCTGAAGAGGTTATGGCAGTGCAAACTAGAAGCATGAATGAAGCCAATGTACATGCTGAATCAAGTACACATCCTACTGCCAGGCCTTCATTTTCTCCACCACCTGTAGTGGAATCACCTACTCAAATGATAGCTCCACCCCCACAGCAAAAATATGGTAAGAAAGACCAAGACCTCGATGAAGTTGATGTTTTGCTCTTCACCTTGCTAAGGTAAGTGTAGACCTCTTCACCTTGCTAAAAATTGCACCTAGCTATAGAAAAAGAGTACTCCAGCAAACTGGTGGTGAGAAATTAAATGCTTGTGTAAGTTTTGCTGATGCCACTAACCTTGTTTTAGCACAGAATGAAGAAGATCCTGAGGCATTCACGTGTTCAGCTGCTTTAGGAGGATATACCTTCTCAAATGTGTTCCCCCCTAAACATCATGCCATATCACATTATGAAGAAGTGTGGTTTTGAGGTGGACAAGAAAGCTTCTATATTACTAAGATCCTTTTATAATGCCAAGATTACTTCTGTTGGTGTGGTGACTAAAGTGCCTTTTAACACAGAGGGCATAACTGTAGCTGCTAACTTTATTGTAGTGGCTTTTGAAGATATAGGGGATGAATCTGACATCTATGATTTACTTTTAGGCAGGAGATGGCTGGCCACTGTAGATGCTAGGCCAGTCTGGTCTCAAGGGAGATGCACCATCACCAATGGCTCTCAAACTGCTACAATCTACAATCAAGATGGCTCCTATGGCTCCAAAGAGGAGGTAAACTTTATTAAGGAAATGTTAATTGAAGAACCCTTGGGATCTTACAGAATAAAAAACACAAGACCAAAGAATTATGAAATGGTTCCTCTTATTATGGAATGTGCACTCCCCAGCAAACAAGGACCATCAGGATTCTTATGGTTTGATGGAGGTATCTCTAAAAAATTAAATGTTGCATTATCTGCTGCTATTTTGAAAGATTCTTCTCACAAACTCTTAGCCAAAGTACGGAGAATCTTTTCCCAAGTCACTTCTAATGTAGCAGAATATAAGGCTTTGATTGCAGGTCTTCAAGAGGCCAAAGCTATGGATATTGCTAACATCCACATCTATGGTGACTCACAGCTAATTTGTAGACAAGTTTCAGGAGATTACCAAACAAAAAATGCAGATATGGAGCTCTTAAAAAATCAGGCAATGGGAGTACTCTCGAGTTTTGCCTCATGGAAGATCACTCACATACCAAGAGAAAAAAATTTGGAAGCTGATGCTTTATGTAGAGAGACTCTCATGTCACATTTAACTGAGGGAGCTATTCCAGAAGATGATCTTGATGCTAGTGAGGTAAAAGCACTTTGTCCTATTTTAACCATTAATGCATCAGAGGAAAGAGACATTGAAGAGATTGCAATCACAAAAAATGGTAAGACTAACCCTGTTTGTTGGAGATTTGATTGAATATCAAAATAGGGAGAACATACAAATGTAAGGATGTATTTGCCTGGGATTATTCTGAGCTCACTGGTATTAAAACTGAGGTATGCCAATTTGAAATTAAGATCAAAGAAGGTTGTAAACCTGTTTTTCAAAAACTGAGAAGAATTAATGCTTCATTGATGGGACTAATCAAAGATGAGTTGGATAAAATGCTAGATGCAGGTGTTATCATTGAAATCATTAATCCAGAATGGGTATCTTGCATTGTGCCTGTAGAGAAAAAAAGTGGTGCCTTAAGAATTTGCATTGATTATCGAGATCTCAACAAAGCCACCATCAAGGACTGTTACCCTTTGCCTTTTTTAGAAGAAATCTTATATGATGTAGCTCCCTTTTTATGCTCTAGAACTTAAATAAGTTAGAATTAGAGGTAAGATTAGATAAGTTAGATTTCGCTTTGCCTTGGTTTCTAGATTAATGTTTTCATTGAGTTCATGTTTGCAGCTAGCCAGAGTAAAGGATATACTATCAAACAATTCCAAGACAAGGATTTCTACTAATGATTTATCAAGTGTCATCTGCAGGAGCACCCTTCTTCCATCCACATTCATCTGCCTTACTGTGGTCCTACCTTCCATCTAGCCATCTATTCTTCATTCCGTTTCCCTAAACATGCACTCTGCAAATTCAGCTTCACCATCATAGCAGAGTTGCAAGGATTAAGATTAACTTGTTTATGTGTTTCCATGACAGGTTGTTGCCCCCAAAGGGCAACATACTAACTGATGGTTCATGTATTGAAGTTAGGTCAAGTCATTTTGGAAGATTAAGTCAAAGAAGAGCTTGGTAGTCAACATTGATGTGGAGGTCAAACAATATCAATCTTCAAAGGTCAACACAAATATTCAAGGTCAACTTCCATGGAAGATATTCCATTTGAGGTCAAAGTTAGTCAAAGGATGCTTTATAAGGTTCTGGGTTAAGAAGATTGGAAGATGCTTTTGGAAGATTGGAAGACAAAGTTTGGAAGAGATTGGAAGACAAAGTTTGGAAGACCCCAGGGTACTTGATTCCACCCCTTAGTCATTTTTTACCCATCTTCATACCCTATTCTTACCCCTTGTGAAAATTTTCCTATATTCTCCCTTGCTCACCTTTGCAAATCACATCATGCCTTGCCTAATACTTTTTCCTCTAATGCATTTTATTCCCTCAAGGGATGTCCTTCCCATTGCTCTTCATATCTTTCACCTCATTTTCATTTTCTATGTCACACCCTTGCAAGCCTAACTCTTGTTTGCAATTTCTTATACCCTTATGCTTCACTTACCATTGTGCCCTAAGTACCCATGTCACACATGTACCCCATGGAATATTCCAATCATGGTATCTAAACTTAGCATATTCCCAAAATATTAGGGTTACCATGGCCCCAAATGATCAAAACTTTCCAACTATTTTATGGGGAACCTCTTAAACCATAGCCTAGCTTTTTAAAATTGCAAAATACGGCATATTCCTAGATTATACCCCAAAAAATACGACCACCGTATCGCGAGATTTTTGGAAATATACTGTTGATCAACCCTAAATCTGGAAACCTGCTCGAATCACGCCGGAACAGGAGTAATCTTGGCATTATAAAAGGATCTTAGTAATATGGAGGCTTTCTTGTCAACCTCGAAACCACACTTCTTCATAATATGATATGGCATGATGTTTAGGGGGGATCCCCCATCAAGTAATACATTTGAGAAGGTATATCCTCCTAAAGCAGCTGAACATGTAATTGCCCCAGGATCTTCTTCATTCTATTCTAAAACAAGGTTAGTGGCATCAACAAAACTTACACAAGCATTTAATTGCTCACTACCAGTTTGCTGGAGTACTCTTCTTCTATAACTAGGTGCAATCTTTAACAAGGTGAAAAGGTCTACACTTACCTTGGAGTTTTTGAGCAAAACATCAACTTCATCGAGAACTTGGTCTTTCTTACCATATTTTTGCTGTGGGGGTGGAGCTATTACTTGAGTAGGTGACTCTACTACAGGTGGTGGAGGAAATGAAGGCCTGGCAGTGGGAGGTCTACTCGATTCAGCATGCACATTGGCTTCATTCATGCTTCTAGTTTGCACTGCCATAACCTCTTCAGCTTTGAGAACCTCTGTGGCCTGAATAAACCTTATAGAAGTACTTGGTTCAACAAACCTCACAGAAGGTTTGGGTTCTGGTCTCTTTTCCTTTTCCTGCTCAGCAAAGTATTCCTTAACAGCACATTTGATATCAGTATGGCCAATTTCTTTACAAAAAGAACAAATAGGACATTCCTTTCCAAAGTGACCCTTTCTATTGCATTTGGGACACACTTGCCAATAGCAAATTTCTGCTGGATGTGTGTTCCTATTGCAATGAATACAATCAGGATAAGTTTTACCTGTTCTTGTAGCCTTGAGCTCAACCAGTTGTTTGGTTAATTCTGCTAAAGCCTCAGTGACTTTAGATAGATCTGCCTTAACTTCTGCAACTTGAGATTCAGCTTCCTCCTCTTTAGATTTCTTCTTTTCTTTTTGTATGGTGTTGCCCCCAAAGGGCAACATGCTAATTATGGTCTATGCATTTAAACTAGGTCAAATTACTTTGGAAGACTAGGTCAAAGATTGGAAGGCTTGGTAGTCAATGTTGATATGGAGGTCCAAGAGATGCTTACTTTTCAAGTCAACAAGTACTCAAGTTAAAAAGTTCACAAGAGGTATTTTATTTGAGATCAAATGCTTAGTCAAGAATATTCCCTAGAAGAATCTGGATGATGAAGTTTGGAAGACATTTCTTTGAAGTTTGGAAGATATAGAGTTTGGAAGACCCCTGCATACATGGCTTAAAATCTTGCCTTCTCCCCTCACTCATTTCCACACTTAAACCTTATTTCCATTTACCCCTTTACTTAATCATTGGAGCCTACATTATCATGGCCATAAAATATCATCATGGACTTCATCATTTTTCCCCCTTCTTGCCAAAATCCTTAACCCCACCCTTTTTCTCCTCACCATTGCTCCATAGTTCTTCCAATTTCCCATGAGCTCTTATGCCTACATTTGCCATTTCCTATGAGCTCTAATGCCTACACTTGCTCCTATGGTATATTCCTACCCCAAGGCCTAAAAGATGCTCTAAGAATATCTTATGATTCTCTCCTAAGGGTGTAAAATTCCTATGGCCTTAAAATGCTTCAAAGATCCTTTGATTATTTTTAGAGAGGATTTCAAAACCATGCTCGAGGAATTCCAGATTATCAAAATACGGCATATTCCAGGAATATACATGCCAAAATACGGAATCGTATCGCGCCATTTTCAGAAAAAATACGGCCGAGAACCCTAAAATTCTGTTTCTAGCTCGAATCATGCCGGATTTGGCTCCATAACTCTTGAAACCTACCTATTCTCACCTTCCCGCCCTCTAAGAATCTAATGAACCCATAAATCAAGGCTAAGATCAAGAAATCATTTGAAAACTAAGCTATATACAGGGGATTTGACAAAAGTACTTTTTCTGAAGGCCCAGAAGGGCTCAAACCTTATAGTGATCATTGCTAAGCAGGACTTGAAGGTTTTGTGAAGACTCTGAGTACTCCCCGATCAGATCCAAAGAGATTTGATTGAACTTATCTTTTAAAATTATTTGATGACCTGAAGTTGATATTTTCTTGCATTTGAAGTACTAAAGTACCATTATTCACTATTATTATGATTGATTTACCTCCATATCAATGAAAATTTGATGCCAAGTTGAAGAAATTCTCTCTGATATGATTCTTGATAATTCTGTCTTTCAAAAAATCCTACAAAAAATTCCCCTATGCTCTTAATTGCTTTTGGTCTAGTTGCACTCAATCCCTGAGACATCTGAGACCCATATGCTTTGAAAAAACCAAAAAATTCCATTTACAACTCGAGTTAGAAAAATTTGCATTCTGTTTTGACTGTTCTTGACTGTATTTTGCAAAATCCTAATGCAAAAATACCTATGAGCATCCAAATGAAGATCTAACCTCATGCCCAGGATACCCTTGTGATATATTGGCTTTGAAAAATCCCAAAACAAAAGTCAAAAACTCTAGTTCCATTTTCCTGATCACTGTTTTACAGTTTGACTGCCATTGACCAATTTTTTACTCCACTTTAAGCTTGAATATCTCTCAGGATAATGGTCTGACTTGGTCAGGGATTTCACCATTAGCTTCCTGCAACTTTTTTGTGCCAATCTAAATCATCTGACCCAAAGATTCAATTCATTATCAACTGCTACACCAATTTGAGTCAAGGTTCCATTTTCTAGAAATGGGAAAGGTATGAAAACTTTGAGTTTTTGGCTCTTTTGATATATTTATCTTCCATAGACTGATCACCTTAAGTGATCTGGAGGTCCTAACCCCAATTTGGGTTTATACTCAAGTTGGCTTATTGTGGTTGACCTTTGAAGCCAGGTTGAGGGTCAACATTTTGGAGGTCCTACCGAGATCCTACCTGGATCTTGAGAACTCATGGCTCCAAAACAGAAATTTCCAGTAGAGCAAGAACCAATGGAAGACCATGAAGCTTCAGAACCCTGCAGAGATAGATCTCTTCCCCCAAGTTTTTCAACTGGATTATTTCAGAGTATGCCTTACCAGTTTGAATTGAATGTGCCTACTCCATTGCCTACTTTTGATTCCAGCATGAGTGCTAATACCAGGATTTTTGAAGATTACTACAGAGATTATGGCTTTAAAAAGGGATGCAAGTTCTCACAATTTGAAAAGTGTTTTAAAGAGGAGAGTGAAGCTGGTGCTTGGCTGACTTATGAGAAACTTATGGGAACCACTTCCTGGGATGATCTTGTCACTAAGTTTTTAGACAGGTTTGGAAAACTTGCTGCTCCCAAGGATCTTGTTAATGAATTGCAAAATTTCTCTATTTATGCAGGTGAAAGTGTTAGTCAATACAAGGAAAGGTTCAGCACCTTCATGAATAGATGTCAGAAAGGCCAAATTACCATCCCCACGCTCTTTTTGGTGTCCTCCTTTATCAAAGGCCTATCTTCTGGACCAGAAATTCAAAGAAAACTTATCAAGATTCAAGCTGCAGAGGGTTTTGATTCCATTTACAAGGTCTTTGCCAAGACAACTGAATTGACCAAAATGCTTTCTATCCTACCAGAAAAACACAATAGTTTTCATCATGATCCTTTTTATCCTGATGCCATTGATGGTCCTTATGAACCTCACCATTCTGTTCCTATCTATGATGTGCATAAAGAAAAGAAAAAAACCAAAGATGAAGAAGCTGACTCTCAAATTTCAGAGGTTAAAGCAGACTTGACAAAGGTAAGTGAAGCTTTAGCAGAAGTGACCAAACAACTTGTGGAGCTCAAAGCAAGCAGGGCAGGTAAAACTTATCCTGAATGTATTCATTGCAATAGAACTTCACATCCAGCTGACATTTGCTATTAGCAAATATGCCCTAAATGCAAAAAGAAGGGTCATTTTGGTAGAGAGTGTCCAGTTAGTGCCTTTTGCAAGGAGATTGGTCATACTGATCTTAGGTGTTCTGTCAAAGAGTATTTTGCCAAGCAAGAGAGAGAAAAAAAATCTGAGGCAACTCCCCATGTAAGGTTTGCTGAATCTACTAGTTCTATAAGGTTTGTGCAGGCTATAGAGATGCCAAAGACTGAGGAAGTAATGGTGGTACAAACCAGAAGCATGGGAGAGGTCCATAGACCTGCTGAGCCTAATAAACTTGTTCCATAGCATTCAAGGAAGGCAACATTGCCACCACCCTCTGTTATAGAAGTTCCTCCCCAAGAAATAGCTCCACCCCCCCAACAAAAGTATGGTAAAAGAGATCAAGATCTTGATGAGTTAGATGTTTTATTGAAAAATTCCAAAGTAAGTGTGGATTTATTTACCTTGTTAAAGATTGCACCTGGTTATAGGAAAAAGTAATTGCAACAAACTACTTTTAGTGAGGCAGTAGCTTGTGTAGGTGTTGCAAATGCTACTAATCTTATTTTGGCTCAAAATGAGGAAGATCCAGGTGCATTTATGTGTTCAGCTACTCTAGGAAGTTATTCCCTTTCTAATGTGTTACTGGATAGTGGCTCACCTCTAAATATCATGCCTTATCATGTTATGAAAAAATGTGGGCTCGAGATAGATAAAAGATCATCTGTTTTGTTAAAATCCTTTTCTAATGCTAAAATAGCACCAGTTGGAATTGTGACCAAAGTTCCTGTTAACACTGAAGGCATTGTTGTAGCTGCCAACTTTGTTGTTGTTGCTTTTGAGGATTTGGGAGAAGATGCAGATATATATGATCTCTTGCTAGGGAGAAGGTGGATGGCCACAGTTGATGCTATGCCAATCTGGTCTGAAGGGAGATGCACCATTTCAAATGGCACTCAAGTGGCCACAATCTACAACCAGGATGGTTCTTATGGCTTCAAGGAAGAGGTACACTTTATTAAAGAAATGCTTATAGAAGAGCCTCTAGGATCTTATAGTCTAGCAACCCCTAGCACAAAGAAAATTGATTTGATCCCCTTGATTAGGGAGTGTGCACTACCTTCTGAGAATGGTAAAGAAGGGTGTTTATGGTTTGATGGAGGGATTTCAAAGAAATTAAATGTAGCTTCATCTGCAGCTATACTAAAGGATGCTTCCAGTAAACTCTTGGCTAAAGTAGGAAGGATTTTTCCTCAAATAACTTCCAATGTAGCAGAGTATAAAGCTTTGATTGCAGGTCTCCAAGAAGCTAAGGCTATGGACATTTCAGTCATCCACATTTATGGAGATTCTCAATTGGTTTGCAGATAGGTTAGTGGTGAATATCAGGCCAAGAATGCTGACATGGAGTGTCTGAGAAACCAGGTAATGGGAATGCTTGCTCACTTTACTTCTTGGAAAATTACTCATATCCCAAGGGAGCAGAATTGGGAAGCTGATGCTTTGTGCAGAGATACCTTAATGACATATCTAACTGAAGGAGCTATACCAGAGGAAGGTCTTGATGAAGACGAGGCTAAGGAATTTTGTCCCATATTAGTCATAAATGCATCACAAGAGGAAGCAACCAATGAAGTCTCATTATCAATAAACATGTCCAGCAAAGAACTCTGTTTGTGGGAGATCTCTTTGATACACAAAACAAGGAAGAGATTACCAAATTCTTTGAAGAAAGAAGTGATGTGTTTGCTTGGGATTATTCTGAACTCATTGGTATCAAGGAAGAGGTATGTCAATTTGAGATCAAAATTAAGGAAGGTTGTAAACCTGTTTTCCAGAAGTTAAGAAGGATCAATGCTTCACTTTGGATGCAGGTGTTATTGTGGAGATTATTAATCTTGAATGGGTGTCTTGCATTGTTCCAGTGGAAAAAAGGAATGGTGCTTTGAGAATCTGTATAGATTATCGAGACCTGAACAAAGCCACCATAAAAGATTGTTATCCTTTGCCTTTTCTAGAGGAAATTCTATATGTTGTTGCAGGGAAAGACATGTACTCATTTTTTGATGGTTTTTCAGGGTTTAATCAGATCAGTATCAAAGAGGAGGATCAGCCAAAGACTTCATTTATCACTCCCTGGGGTACATATGCTATGAAAAGAATGCCATTTGGCTTGATGAATGCCCCAGCTACTTTCCAAAGGGCAATGGATGTTATTTTCAAAACCATGTCTGCTGAAGAGTTTAGGGTGTATCTAGATGACCTTTGTCTGGTTCTCACTCTACTAATCATATGGAATTACTTGCAAAAATTTGCTCTCTATGCAGGAGTTCAGGAGTTAATCTAAATCCAAAAAAGTGCATCTTTTTTGCATCAAAAGGACAGCTTTTAGGACATGAAGTATCCAACCACGGTATTCAAGTTGCTCAAGATAAGATTGAAGCCCTCAAAAAGCTA
This sequence comes from Isoetes taiwanensis, assembly GCA_021234155.1. Taxonomy (NCBI): domain Eukaryota; kingdom Viridiplantae; phylum Streptophyta; class Lycopodiopsida; order Isoetales; family Isoetaceae; genus Isoetes; species Isoetes taiwanensis. The sequence goes on from JAJEKV010000091.1 coordinate 3,295,822, forward strand.
GCACCCCCCAAGAATTTAAAGCAGGTTAAGAGCTTTATTGGTATGACAAGTTTCTTAGAATGTATATTCCAAATTTTGCTCATATCTTGAGTCCTATTTCTAAGTTGACCAGGGTAGGTAAATTTTCTAAGTCTGAAAGCAAGCACATACCTATCACATGGACTTCAGAATGCCAAGAGGCTTTTGACTTTCTCATTTCATCCATATGTGAAGCTACTCTTTTGAAAAAACCAGATCTGAGCATGCCATTTGAAGTTTATATCACTGTTACTAAAAAGGCCATAGGTTTAGCCATTTTGCAGGATAAGCATACCATAGTCTTTGCAAGCAAACAATGGTCTGCTCTTGAAGAAAGATACACCAGAATAGAAAAAAGTGCTGCTGCTCTCATGTTTCTTATTAATAGACAAGGACATTTGCTTCTGAAAAGCCAAGTCCAAGTCTACATGAAGCAAAACCCAATAGGTTTGCTATTTGGTAAGGCAACTAATAAACCAAAGATCCAGAGATGGGCTTGTAAGTTGCAAAGTTATGATATTTCTGTAAAAGAGTTGCATTTGGCACGAAATCCTAGCCTCTACTTGCCTTACATATTTTTTGACCATGAAGATAAATTGGATACTACTGACACTTCACTTGCAGTGGCACATTTAGAGGTAACTCAAGGAGATCAAGCCAAAGGAGGATGGCAGCAACCTATTAGAGATCTTTTACAATATGGGGTTATCTCTCCAAGCCTCACCCCAAGTCAGAAAAGGAGACTCGAGGACAAGTGCAGACAATTCAAGCTGATAGACAATGTCTTGTGCAAAGTTAACCGAGATGGAATCTTGTTGAGATGTGTAAATGAAGATGAGTCTGCCTTGATTATCAGGGAGATGCTAGGGTATATGTGGAGGACATTTTGCTGGGGATACCACTGCAAAAAAAGATTCTCAGGTCTGGATATTATTGGCCTACTGTTTTTAGAGATTGCTATGAGATCATAAAAACTTGCCATCAATGTCAGATTTTTAGCAAAAGAATTTTATTGCCAGCTGCCTTGAATCCTATCATATCTCCAGGACCTTTTCAATGGGGGCTAGATTATATTGGCCCCATTAATCCTTCTTCTACAGGTCAACATCAACATATTATTGTGGCTACAGATTATTTTACTAAATGGGCAGAAGCCATACCTTTGAGGCAGGCCAATGCCTTCACAACTGCAAGGTTTTTACATGAATATGTTTGTTCTAGGTTTCGTATTCCTTTCCAGTTACATTCTGATAGAGGTACCCCTTTTGTTAATGAAGTCATTGCTAACTTGTTGAGCATTTTGAAGGTCAAGCATACCAAAAGCTCTTCATACTATCCTCAGGGTAATGGACAAGCTGAAGCTACTAACAAAGTGTTGAAAAATATTCTACAGAAGACAGTTGAGGTTAACAAGAGGGATTGGCATGTCAAAATAGTGGATGCACTTTGGGCTTATAGAGTCACTATCAAAACAGCTACAAATCACACACCTTTCAATTTGGTCTATGGCATAGAGGCAGTTTTACCAGTAGAACTTGAGTTACCTTCCTTGAGATTAGCTCATAAATTGTGCTTACCTTTTGAACATGCCTTGCAGGAAAGATTGGATGCCTTGTTACATCTAGATGAGTATAGAATGGAGGCTGAGAACACTAATTTGCTGAAAAAGGCTAAAGATCTGGCTAAAGAGTCAAGTCCAAGTCTACATGAATCAAAATCCAATGGGTTTACTGTTTGGTAAGGCAACCAATAAGCCAAAGGTCCAGAGATGGGCTTGTAAGTTGCAAAGTTATGATATTTCTGTAAAATAGTTGCATTTGGTACGAAGTCCTAGCCTCTACTTGCCTTATATATTTTTTGACCATGAAGATGAGTTGGATACTACTGACACTTCACTTGCAGTAGCTCATATAGAGGTAACTCCAGGAGATCAAGCTAAGGGAGGATGGCAACAACCTATTAGAGACGTTTTACAATATGCGATCATCTCCCCAAGCCTCGCTTCAAGCCAAAAAAGGAGACTCAAGGACAAATGCAGACAATTCAAGATGATAGACAATGTCTTGTGCAAAGTCAACCGAGATGGAGTCTTGTTGAGGTGTGTAGATGAAGGTGAGGTTGCTCTAATTATCAGGGAAATGCATAAAGGTATTTGTGGAGGACATTTTGCTGGTGATACTACAGCAAAAAGGATTCTCAGGTCTGGATGCTACTGGCCTACCATTTTTAAAGATTGTTATGAGATTATAAAGACTTGCCATCAATGCCAAATCTTTAGCAAAAGAATTTTACTGCCAGCTGCCCTTAATCCTATCATATCTCCAGGGCCTTTTTAGATTTGGGGACTAGACTATATTGGCCCTATTAATCCTTCTTCTGCAGGTCAACATCAACATATTATTGTAGCCACAGACTATTTTACCAAGTGGGCAGAAGCCATACCTTTGAGGCAGGCTAATGCCTTCACAACTGCAAGGTTTTTACATGAATATGTTTGTTCCAGGTTTGGTATTCCTTTCCAGTTGCATTCTGATAGGGGTACACCTTTTGTTAATGAAGTTATTGCTAACCTGTTGGACATTTTGAAGGTCAAGCATACCAAAAGTTCCTCATATTATCCTCAGGGTAATGGACAAGCTGAATCCACTAACAAGGTCCTGAAAAATATTTTGCAAAAGACAGTTGAGGTCAACAAAAGGGATTGGCATGTCAAAATAGTGGATGCACTTTGGGCTTATAGAGTCACCATCAAACAGCTACAAATCACACACCTTTCAATTTGGTTTATGGCATAGGGGCAGTTTTACCAGTGGAACTCGAGTTGCCTTCTCTAAGATTGGCTCATAAATTATGCTTACCTTTTGAACATGCCTTGCAAGAGAGATTGGATGCCCTGCTGCACCTAGATGAGTATAGAATGGAAGCTGAGAATACTAGTTCGTTGAAAAGGGCTAAAGATCTGGCTGCATTCAAAGCTGCACATAGAATACAGGGTACTTTTAGGAAGGGGGAGCTTGTCCTTAAGTGGAATAAGTCAAAAGAAGACTCAGCTGGCAAGTTTGATAATATTTGGGAAGGACCCTTTGTGGTGCTGGAATCCGCAGGTACCAATTCATATTGGCTACAAGAAGTTGCCTCAGGAATGTTATTACCAAATCCTATCAATATCCTGCATTTGAAAAGGTATTGGGACCAGCATGCTTGCTTGTCCCTCTTTTTGCACTAGAAAGTTCAAAGATCTATGGTAGGATTAGAATAGTTAGATCTATTTGATTTTTGAGCATATTACTTTGATAAGTTAATTTTATGTTTGTAGGTTGAGCTGACCTGAGGACAGTATAAGTGATCTCAAGAAGAAGAGTGATTACTAATGCTTTACCAAGTGCCATATGCAGGAGCATCCTTTTTTCCATCTTTATTCACCTGCCATAAGTGGTCATGCTACCCATCTAGACTTCTTACTCCTGTTTTCATTCCCATAAAAGCACTCTGCAATTCAGCTTCACCACCATAGCAGAGTTGCAAGGATTTGAGACTAACTAGTTTATGTGTTTCCATGACAGGTGCATCCTTTCTCCATTTTTATTCATCTGCAATAAGTAGTACTGCTATCCATTTAAGCTCCTTATTCTTGTTTTTCATTCCCAAAAGAAAGCACTCTGCAATTTAGCTTCACCATCATAGCAGAGTTGCTTTTTAAAGGATCAGGGAGGCATACATTCTTTTGTTTTGGCGAGGTCTCAACACTTGCAGATTCACCTCACCCTCATACACTACATCCCCATCATCACCCTATCATATTCACACTCATCCTTTTTTCACTCATCATATTCCACTCACATCCTCCCACCACTATATTCACTTTTATTCCATCAACACTAGCACATTACACCCTCTCTCTACCATGATTCTCACTTAGGCACCTTGGTACAAAGTTGAAGACCCTCTATGGCTGAGGGGACCAGCCATTCTTTTGTTTTGGCGAGATGTTGCCCCCAAAGGGCAACATGCTAATTGTGTTCTATGCATTCAAGTTAGGTTAAGTCATTTATGAAGACTAGGTCAAAGATTGGAAGAGCTTGGTAGTCAACATTGGTGTGAAGGTCAAAAGATGCTTACCTTTGTTGACCCCCAACCTGGCTAGAGAGTCAAACACAGAAAGCCAACTTGAGTTTTCACTCAAGTTGGGGTTAGAACCTTCAGATCACTTAAGGTGATCAATCTACACAAGAATTTCTCAAAGAAAAAGCTCAGTTACAGAGTTCTCATACCTTTCCCAATTCTGGAATATGGACCTCTTGCTCAAATCGATGCAGATCTCATAGACAGATTGATTTTCAAGGTCAGATGACTGTGACTTGTTCAGAAAAGTTGTAGGCAAGCAAGGGTGAAAATCTTGACCAAGTCTGAGTTTTAATTTGTAAGATATTCGGTCTCAAAGTTGGGTCAAATTTTGGTCAATATCAGTCAAAACTACAAACAGAGCCCAGAGTTTTATAACTTGAGTTGTAGGTTAAGTTTTGAAGAAATTCCAAAACTAAGATGCAATATAGATCTCAAAGGTAAGGGGCATGCTGTCAAATCATGATTTGAATCACTAAAACTATTTTTTTTGGCACTGTTTTGTGAATATCAGTCTAAACTTGTCAGACAGAATGCAAAAAATGGTAACTTGAGTTTGGAATGGGATTATTTCGAAATTTTTGTGCACGCAGGTGCAAATAAGATGGGAGAGGAAGTGCAGATGGTCATATGCAGGAAAAAATGAAGGAATTCTTCACTGTAGAAATGTTTGTGATGCAAAAATACTAAAGGATCATGACAGTCAACTTTTTGAATATTTGGCAGTCAATTTTCATTGATATGAGGGTAATACAAGTTAAATAAGAGTCTTAGGAACGTAGATCAATCATCAAAATAGCTTAGAAGGTCAATAAATAATATCAAATCAAGAATATCAGTCCAATTTTCTCAGATCAGACTGTGGAACACTCAGATACTTCATGAACGTCTTCAGATCATGCTCAGCATGTATCAATGTCGAGGTTTGATGCGTCTGGGCCTTCAAAAAACTCTGTCATTGTTTTCCCCGGTATATAGATTTAGATTTAATGATTCCGGCATCTTAGGGCTTGATTATAGGCTTAATGGGATGCTGATGAGCGGGAATCCAAGAATAGGTAATTTTTGTAGTTTAAGATCCCAGTTCCGGCGTGATTCGAGCAAGTTTCTAAGTTTAGGGTTCTTCACTGTATTTTTCCAGAGTTTGCGCGATACGGTGGCCGTATTTCTGGAAGTATAAACCAAGAATATGCTGTATTCAGCCATTTAGAAAAGCTAGGCCATGGTTTCAAAAGGTGCCTTATAAAATAGTTAGATAATTTGATCATTTGAGGAGATGGCAACCCTAATTTTTTGGGGAATATGCTAGGTCTAGATACCATGCATTGGGATATTCCATGGGTAACATGAATATTTAAGGCACAACGGTGGGCAAAGCAAAATGGTCATAAAATTCCAAACAAGAAATGGACTAGGGGTATTTATAAAGGTGTGATAAGAATGGGAAAAGGGGTATGAAATGGAAAGGCAAAAGGCATTAGAGAAAAGGAATTAGGCAAACAAGGTGTGATTTGGCAAAAAGGTGAGCAAGGGAGAATATAAGCATAAGGGGAATATGACTAGGAAAATGGGGGTAAGAATATGGATAAAAATGACTAGGGGGTGGAATCTAATACCATGGGGTCTTCCAAACTTTGTCTTCCAAACTTCAAAAAGCATCTTCCAATCTTCACAACCCAGAATAGTATAGAGCATCCTTTGAAAACCTTTGACTTCTGATAGAGCATTTTCCATGGGAGTTGACCTTTGAAGATTGATATTGTTCGACCTTCATATCAATGTTGACTACCAAGCTCCTTTTGATTTAATTCTTCCACAATAACTTGACCTACTTCAACACATGAGCTAACAGTTAGTATGTTGCCCTTTGGGGGCAACAACCTTCTAGGTCAACAAATGCTCAAGTCAAAAGTTCACAAGAGGTATTTTATTTGGGATCAAATGCTTAGTTAAGAATATGCTCTAGAAGAATCTGGGTTATGAAGTTTGGAAGACATCTTTTCAAGATTGGAAGTTAAGAGTTTGGAAGACCCCATGGTGTATAGTTTCCTAATTTTGGCCTTTGCTTCACCCCACTACCTCCTTTTTGCACCTTTGGCTCAACATTGTTTTCATGCCCATTGCTCATCCCTTTGCCATACCCACCTTGTCATTTTGCCCAAGTCCTTGCCATTTCCTCCAAATACCACTACATTGATTATTCAAAAAGACATTCAAACCCTTATTGCAAAGTTATTCCCCTCTTTTGCATTTCCACCTTTGCCTCCCTACTAGCCCTTCATGATTTCTTTTGCCTTCATTCCTATTCCATTATGCCCTCATTAGTATATTCCAAACCTTGTCAAAAGATGCCCCAAAGATTCCATATTCCTTTACACGTGTGGGCAATCTTCCTTATGGTCAAGAGGTTATAACTTCTTTTAAATATTCTATGAACAAAAGCCTTTAAACCTTTGGCCAAGTTTTTAAAATGATCGAATACGGCATATACAGGGCATATTCTTGCAAAAATACGAAACCGTATCGCTAAAATTATGCGAAAATACAGCTGAAGAACCCTAGAACTGGAAATCCAGATCGAATCATGCCTTCCCACGCGCCATTCTCTCTGGGACCACTCTATTTTTGGATTCCGGAACCTAAGCAACAGATTAAGCCTAATTTTATTACCTAAAATCACTGGAATCGAAATTCAAAAACTATATACAGGGGAAACACAATCACAACATTTTCGAAGGCCCAGACGCACTCAAATCCGACATTGATCAATGCTGAGCATGACCTGAAAGATTCTTGAAGTCCCTAAGCATTCCTCGACTGGATTTGCAAAGATCTAGTTGATATTACTTTCAAAAATTATCTTATGACTTATGATGATTATTTTCCAGTATCTGAAACTTTGAAGCATCATTATCTGTTGTTATTATGATGTATTTACCTTCATATCAATATAAATTGACTGCCAAGTTGTCAAATCCATCTCTGATACACTTGACAAAACCAATCTAACAAGTCTGATTACATGGTAGCTGATAGTGGAGCTGAACGATCAGTAGTTCAATCTACTAATCTTCTGAAGAATCTCACAAGTGCAAATTCAAGAAATATACAAGTTGGAAATGGAGCTCTTCAAAAAATTCAGAGTAGGGGGTTGCTGCAGCTTGAGGATTTGAATGGAGACATTGTAGATATTCAGAATGTGCTTTGTGTGCCTACAATAGTTAAAAACTTGATTTCAGTTAGTCAATTGGTTGACCTGGGCTATAAGGTCACATTTGACTCAATGCAATGTAATATTTTCCTCAAAAATGAATTGAAATTTCGAGCTACCCGAATTGGAAATCTGTTTGCTATGAATAATGTTGTGAGTATTAATGCAATCAAAGAAGAAGAATTAGAATTATGGCACAATCGTTTAGCACATAACAACAACAAAAATCTGAAATATTTGATCAAACAAGGCTGGATATCTTGCAATGAAAACTCAGACCACTATATATGTGAAGGATGTGCTTTGGGAACGCTAAACAGATTGCCTTTCATTAAAAGAAAAACCAGAGCAACTCAAGTGCTTGAACTGGTGCACACAGACCTTTGTGGTCCCCTGAACATTAAAAGCAGGACTAACAAAAGGTATTTCATTACCTTTACTGATGATTACAGCAGGAGATGCAAAACATATGCATTAGCAACCAAGTCACAAGCTTTACAAGCATTTAAGCAGTATGTAGTTGAATCTGAAAGAGAAACAGTGAATAAACTGAAATGTATTAGATCAGATAGAGGTGGAGAATACCTATCTGATAAATTCAGATTATATTGCTTAAAGCATGGCATTAAAAGGCAATTAACATGCAGACATAGTCCACAGCAGAATGGGATGTCAGAGAGGAAGAACAAAACTATATTGGATGTCATAAGGTCTATGCTGAAACAAACAATACTATCCTGGAGTATGGGCACGAAGTCAAATTCTCATTTGAATGCTCGTAAGTATTTTTTGCATCAAGATTTTGCAAAATACAGTCAAGAACAGTCAAAACAGAATGCAATTTTTTCTAACTCGAGTTGTGGATGGAATTTTTTGGTCTTTTCAAAGCTTAGGGTCTCAGATGTCTCAGGAATTGATGGCAACTGGACCAAAAACAATTAAGAACATAAAGGAATTTTCTGTAGTATTTTTTGAAGGGAAAATTGTCAAGAATCATATCAGAGAGAATTTCTTCTACTTGGCATCAAATTTTCATTGATATGGAGGTAAATCAATCACAATAATAGTGAATAATAGTACTTCAGTACTTCAAATGCAAAAAAATGTCAACTTCAGGTCATCAAATAATTTTAAGAGATAAATTCAACCAAATCTCCTTAGATCTGATTGGAGAGTACTCAGAGTCTATGCAAATCCTTCAAGTCCTGCTTAGCAATGATCACTGGGAGTTTTGAGCGCTTCTGGGCCTCATAGGGTTCCAACACCTCATAGGGGCCCTCCCAAAGATTTTCAAACTTACTAGCCGAGTCTTCCCTTGATTTATTCCATTTTAGAACTAACTCTCCAGTCTTGAAAGTCCCTTGTATTTTATGAGCAGCTTTGAAAGCAGCCAAATCCTTGGCTTTTTGAAGTAAATTAGCATTCTCAGCTTCCATTCTATATTCTTCTAAATGTAGAAGGGTATCCAGTCTTTCCTGCAAAGCATACTCAAAAGGCAAACACAACTTATGGGCTAACCTCAGAGATGGAAGCTCAAGTTCTACTGGAAGCACAGCTTCAATGCCATATACTAAGTTAAAGGGTGTGTGAGTGGTTGCTGCTTTAATGGTGACTCTATAAGCCCATAGAGCATCCACCAGTTTGACATGCCAATCCTTTTGATTATCATCCACTGTTTTCTGCAAAATGCTTTTCAAAACTTTATTAGTAGCTTCTGCTTGACCATTACCTTGGGGATAGTAGGAGGAGCTCTTGGTATGTTTGACCTTAAGAATGGTCAATAAATTAGCAATAACTTCATTCACAAAAGGAGTACCTCTATCAGAATGCAATTGTAGAGGAATACCATACCGTGCACAAATATACTCATGTAAGAACTTTGCTGTTGTAATGGCATTAGCCTGTCTTAAAGGAATCGCCTCTGCCCACTTGGTAAAATAATCTGTAGCTACAATAATGTGCTGATGTTGTCCTGCAGAAGGGGGGTTAATAGGGCCAATATAATCTAATCCCCATATTTGGAAAGGTCCTGGAGAAATGATGGGGTTTAGTGCAGCTGGGAGGAGGATCCTTTTGCCAAATATTTGACACTTGTGGCAAGATTTTATAGCAGTATAACAATCTTTAAATATTGTAGGCCAATAATAATCTGACCTGAGAATTTTCTTGGCAGTAGTATCTCCAGCAAAATGGCCTCCACATACTCCTTCATGCATTTCTCTAATGATCAAAGTAGATTCCTCTTCATTGACACACCTCAGTAATAGTCCATCCCTGTTGACTTTACATAAAACATCATTAATCATTTTAAATTGCCTACACTTTTCTTTAAATCTCCTTTGCTGGCTCGAGGTCAGCCCTGAGGGCATTTCCTTGAATTGTAGAAAATTCTTTATAGGTAGCTGCCAATCCTGTTGGTTCTGCTCCTCATCATCTGCCTGCAAATAAGATAAGGCATCTAATGATTTCAATAATAACATCTGCATCTAACATTTTATCCAACTCATCTTTAATCAATCCCATCAATGAAGCATTAATTCTTCTTAGTTTTTGAAAAACAGGTTTACATCCTTCTTTAATCTTGATTTCAAATTGGCATACTTCAGCTTTAATACCAGTAAGCTCAGAATAATCCCAGGCAAACACATCCTTCCTTTCTTCAAAGAACAGTTGTATATTTTCCCTATTTTGGTATTCAATTAGATCTCCAACAAACAGGGTTCTAGTCTTACCATTTTTTGTGATGGTAATCTCTTCAGTATCCTTTTCCTCTGATGCATTAATGGTTAGAATAGGACAAAGGGCTTTTACCTCACTAGCATCAAAGTCTTCCTTTGGAATAGCTCCCTCAGTTAGGTGTGACATGAGAGTTTCTCTGCATAGGGCATCAGCTTCCACATTTTTCTCTCTTGGTATGTGAGTAATCTCCCATGAAGCAAAACTCGAAAGTACTCCCATTACTTGGTTTTTTAAGAGCTCCATATTTGCATTTTTTGTTTGATAATCTCCTGAAACTTGTCTACAAATTAATTGTGAGTCACCATAAATGTGAATGTTGGCAATATCCATAGCTTTAGCTTCCTGAAGACCTGCAATCAAAGCCTTATATTCTGCTACATTAGATGTAATTTGGGGGAAGATTCTCCCTACTTTAGCTAAAAGTTCTTTCAGAATAGCAGCAGATGATGCAATATTTAGTTTTTTAGAAATACCTCCATCAAACCATAAGAATCCTGATGGCCCTTGTTTGCTGGGGAGTGCACATTCCATAATGAGAGGAACCATCTCATATTTCCTTGGTCTTGTATTTTTTATTCTGTAAGATCCCAAAGGTTCTTCAATTAGCATTTCCTTAATAAAGTTTACCTCTTCATTGGAGCCATAGGAGCCATCTTGATTATAGATTGTAGCAGTTTGAGAACCATTGGAGATGGTACATCTCCCTTGAGACCAGACTGGTCTAGCATCCACAGTGGCTAACCACCTTCTTCCTAAAAGCAAATCATAGATATCAGACTCATCCCCTATGTCTTCAAAAGCTACCACAATAAAGTTAGCAGCTACCGTTATGCCCTCTGTATTAACAGGCACTTTAGTTACCACACCAATAGGGGTGATCTTAGCATTATGAAAAGATCTTAATAGTATAGAAGCTTTCTTATCCACCTCGAAACCACATTTTTTCATAATGTGATATGGCATGATATTTAGGGGGGATCCCCCATCAAGTAACACATTTGAGAAGATATACCCTCCTAAAGTAGCTGAACATGTGAATGCACCAGGGTCTTCTTCATTCTGTGCTAGAACAAGGTTAGTGGCATCAGTAAAATTCACACAAGCATTTAATACCTCACCACTACTTTGCTGCAGTACTCTTTTTCTATAACTAGGTGCAATCTTTAACAATGTGAAAAGGTCCACACTCACTTTGGATTTTTTAAGCAAAACATCAACCTCATCAAAGTCTTGATCTTTCTTACCATATTTTTGCTGAGGGGGTGGGGCTATGATTTGAGCAGGTGCTTCCACTACAGGTGGTGAAGATCTGGAAGTAGAATGCCTACTTGGTTCAGCATGTACATGAGCTTCATTCATGCTTCTAGTTTGCACCACCATAACTTCTTCAGATTTGGGAGCTTCTGTAGCTTGAATAAATCTTATGGAGGTGCTTGGTTCAGCAAATCTCACAGGGGGTTTAGGCTCTGGTCTTTTTTCTTTTTCCTGTTTAGCAAAATATTCCTTAACAGCACACCTAGCATCAGTATGGCCAACTTCTTTACAAAAAGAACAAACATGACATTCCTTTCCAAAGTGGCCTTTTCTATTACATTTGGGACACACTTGCCAATAGCAAATTTCTGATGGATGAGAATTCTTATTGCAATGAATACATTCAGGGTAAGTTTTACCTGTTCTTGCAGCCTTGAGTTCAACCAATTGTTTGGTTATTTCTGCTAAAGCTTCAGTAACCTTAGATAGGTCTGACTTGACCTCTGCAACTTGAGAATTTGCTTCCTCCTCTTTAGATTTCTTTTTTTCTTTCTGTATGGCATAAACTGGAATAGAAGGGTGATGATCATAATGTGCATCAGTAGCATAAGGGTAAAACGGGTCATGGCTATGGTGAGGAACATGGTGCTTGTCAGGCAAAGTAGAGAGCATCTGAGTTAAGTCAGTAGTTTTGGCAAAAACTTTGTATATAGAATCAAATCCTTCAGCAGCTTGGATCTTGAGCAACTTCCTTTGGATATCTGGTCTTCTTTCTAGACCATTAATGAAAGCAGTAACTAAAAACAGAGTTGGGATGGTGACTTGTGCTCTTTGACACCTGCTCATAATTGTACTAAACCTCTCCTTGTACTGATTCACACTTTCTCCTGCATGTATAGAGAAACCTTGCAACTCATTAACCAAATCTATTGGAGCAGCTAACTTACCAAATCTATCCAGGAACTTCTTGACAAGTTCATCCCATGAAGTGGTACCCATTAACTTTTCATAAGTTAACCAAGCACCGGCTTCACTTTCTTCTTTGAAACATTTTTCAAATTTTGAGAGCTTGCAGCCCTTCTTGAAGCCATAATCCCTGTAATAATCCTCAAATATTCTCAAAAAGTTGTTAGCACTCATACTGGAATCAAAAGTAGGCAAAGGAACAGGAACATTCAACTCAAATTGGTATGGCATGTTTTGAAGCAGGCTAGTTGAGAAACTTGAATTCAACGGCCTTTCTCTGCAATGATCTGATGCATCAATATCTTCTAATGGTTCTTGTTCTGCTGGAAATTTTTGCTTTGGAGCCATGAGTTCTGAAATCCATAAAGGAAGATCTCGGTAGGACCTCCAAGATGTTGACCCTCAACCTGGCTAGAGAGTCAAACACAAGAATCCAACTTGAGTTTTCACTCAAGTTGGGGTTAGAACCTCCAGATCACTTAAGGTGATCAGTCTACGCAAGAATTTCTCAAAGAAAAAGCTCAATTATCAAGTATTCATACCTTTCCCAATTCAAGAATATGGAGCCCTTACTCAAATCGATGTAGCTCTCATAGGCGGATTGATTTCCAAGGTCAAATGATTATGACTTGTACAGAAAAGTTATAGGCAAGCAAGGGTGAAAACCTTGACCAAGTCTGAGTTTTAATCTGCAAGATATTCGATCTCAAAGTTGGGTCAAATTTTGGTCAATATCAGTCAAAACTACAAACAGATCTCAGAGTTTTGTAACTTGAGTTGCAGAGAGAATTTTAAAGAGATTCCAAAACTAAGATGTAGTATAAGTCCCAAAGGTGAGGGGCATGCAATCAAATCATAATTTGGATCACTAAAACTATTTTTTTGGCACTGTTTTGTGAATATCAGTCTAAAATTGTATCAGACAGAATGCAAAAAATGGTAACTTGAGTTTGGAATGGATTTCTTTCCAAATTTTTGTGCACACAGGTGCAAATATGATGGGGAAGGAAGAGCAAATGGTCATATGCAAGAAAAAAAGATGGGATACTTTACTGTAAAAAGTTTGTGATGCAAAAATACTAAAGGATCATGACAGTCAACTTTTTAAATACTTGGCAGGCAATTTTCATTGATATGAAGGTAATACAAGGTGAATAAGAGTTTTAGAATCATAGATCAATCGTCAAGATAGGTCATAAATAATATCAAATCAAGAATATCAGTCCAATTTTCTCAAATCGAACTGTGGAACACTCAGATACTTCATGAACGTCTTCAGATCATGCTCAGCATGTATCAATATTGAGGTTTGATGCGTCTGGGCCTTCAAAAATCTTCTGTCATTGTTTTCCCAGTATATATGTTTAGGTTTAACGGTTCCAGCATCTTAATGCTTAAATTTAGGCTTGATAGGATGCTTAAGGGCGGGAATACAGAAATAGATAATTTTCAGAGGTTAATGATTCCATTCCGGTGTGATTCGAGCAGGTTTCCAGAATTAGGGTTCTTCGAGGGTATTTTTCCAGGAATTTTGCGATACGATGGCCGTATTTTTTGGGGTTAAACTGAGAATATGCTGTATTTATCAATTTTGAGAAGCTAGGCCATGGTTCCAAAGGTACCCAAAAATAATTATGAAGCTTCTACTCATTTGAGTCTATGGTAACCCTAATTTCTTGGGGAATATTCTAGGTAGATACCATAACTGGAATATTCCATGGGGAATATTTGGGTGGTATGGGTACTTAGGGCACAATGGTAAATGAAGCAAGGAGGTATAAGAGATTGCAAAAAAGAATTAGGCTAAGGGCATTTGCAAAGGTGTGATATGGGGAATGAGAATAGGGCAAAGAGACATGAAATGGGTAGGACATCCCATGGGGGAAATAAAATGTATTAAGAAAGGACTTAGGCAAGGCAAAATATGATTTGCAAAAGGTGAGCAAGGAAGAATATGAGTGTAAGGGAAAATGGCTAGGGGAAATTCAAAAAGGAAGGTGAGAATATGGTATGGGGGTAGGCAAAAAATGGTTTAAGGGATGGAACCCAATACCATGGGATCTTCCAAACTCTAACTTCCAATCTTCAAAAAGCATCTTCCAATCTTCTTTAACCAAGCACCTCTTTGACTAGCTTTGACCTCAAATAAAGTATTCCTTATGGGAGTTGACCTTGAAGATAAATATCATTTGACCTTCATATCAATGTTGACTACCAAGTCCTCCTTTGACTTAGCCTTCCTAACTTTAACAAATGAACCAATCAATTAGTATGTTGCCCTTTGGGGGCAACACAAGCCGATTGACACTGTTTTTAAAGCTTCTTCTAGGACAATACATGCATTGAAAAACATGAATAAAACCTGCATCAAACGTCCTCAGTTTATTTACAATGTTACAAAATTAAATATCATATTACCCCTTCATTAATGTGAAGAGTTTGAGGGATTCATCAATATGACCATGTTATGTGCAACATTCTTATCACTCCACTCTAGATTATAACCACAAGTTTAGACATTCTATCAAACAATGAGCATGGATCGGTGCAACGGGATGTGCTTATCTATTCAAAGATTACCACACGGATTGCATGCCATGGTATGTACGCATAAGCCACTTCTCGTGATAAACATGTGCATCTGTTTTTCTTCACCTCATGCAGCTTGGTTAGCAGAAGCATCTAGCAAATATAGATCCACCTTATCCAACAGCATACCTGTTGCCCCCAAAAGGGCAACATGCTAATTGTGGTCTATACATTCACACTAGGTCAACTTATCTTAAAAGACTAGGTCAAAGTTTGGAAGAATCTTGGTATTCAACATTGATGTGGAGGTCAAAAGGAATTCATTCTTCAAGTTAACAAGTGCTCAAGGTTCAAGACTCACATGAGGTACTTTATTTGAGGTCAAAATGCTTGAATATGCTCTAGAAGATCCTGGGTTATGAAGTTTGGAAGATATTGCTCGAAGTTTGGAAGTTAAAGTTTGGAAGATTCCCTTATATGGTTCCATCCTTGTCACTTTGCTTTTTGCCTAGCCATTTTTCCCTTCTTACATCCCTAACCTATTTTGTTATCATTATTTGCTAATTTTTCCATGACACCTCTCTTATATGTCCACTTTTACACCATTACCTTCCAAATTTGCTTCTTCTTTGCCATAAACATTTACCCCATACTTTGCTTAACCATAGACCTTGTTTTTATATCCATATCTTATTATTTTCCATTTCCACCATCCACATGGACCCTTGTTGCCCCCCTTGGCAAACATTTTTGCCTAGTACCTTATGGTCACACCCTTACTGGTTCCCTATTCTTTCAAATCATTTTCATGGCCCTAGAGCTTAAAATTTGAATACAATTGCTTGATAGCATGGCCTAGGCTTGCAAAGACCTTAAGAAAATATGAGCCTTGAGTATTAAACCATGGAGGAACTTCGAAAAAACCCAAAATACAGGAATATTCCCAGCATATACAAAGGAAATACGTGAACCGTATCGCGGGAGTTTCACGAATTATACGGTTATGAACCCTAAATCCCAGGAATTGCTGAAATCATGCCGGAATTGATTCTACCGCCCTCCTAACCCTGCTATTTCTGGATTCCCGCTGCTCCTAAACTTAATGAACCACAAATCAAGCCCTAAGATGCCGGAACCACTAAATTTGAAAATATATATGGGAAATTAGATCCGAGAAAATTTTGAAGGCCCAGAAGCGTACAAACCTTACTGTGATCTTTGCTGAGCATGACTAGAAGGATTTTGGAAGACTCTGAGTACTCCCCGATCAAGTCACAAGAGATTTGGTTGGAAAATTATCTATTGAAATTTTCTATTGACCTGAAGTTGATTTTGAAGTACTGAAGTATTATTACCCCATTCCTATCAATGAAATTCGATGCCTACTTGAAGAAATTATCTCTGTTATGATTCTTTGCAATTTTTCTCTGTTCAAAATTCTACAGAAAATTCCCAAGCACTTTTGATTTCTTTTGGCCCATTTGCCATCAATCCTTGAGGCACCTGGGACCTATATGTCTTGAAAAATCAAAAAAATCCCACTCACAACTCGAGTTAGAAATTTCTGCACTCTGTTTTGACTATTCTTGACTGTATTTTGCCAAATCCAGCCACAAAAATTACTTTTGCTTATCCAAATGACAATCTGACCAATTGCCCATATTCCTTATCATCATTACAGTACATTTGCTTTGGAAATTCTCAAAAACTCGTCTGGCAACTCCAAAATCCCAATCTCTGATCACTGTTTTCAGATTTGACTACTATTGACCAAATTTTGACCGCACTTTGAGCTCGAATAACTCACAAACTATATTTCTGACTTGGTCAGAAGCTTTACCATTGGTTACCTACAACTTTTTTGACCAAGTCTACAGTGATTGACTCAAAAAATCGATCTGCATATCAATACCACAAATGTTTTGGCAAAGGTGCCAATTTCTGGAAATGGGAAAGGTATAAAACTTCAAGTTTTTGAACTTGTCTTTGAAATTAGCTTGCATAGATTGATCACCTTAAGTGATCTGGAGGTTGTAACCCCAATTTGAGTGAAAACTCAAGTTGGTTCCTTGTGTTTGATCCTTAAGCCAGGTTTAGGGTCAACATTTTGGAGGTTCTACCGAGATCTCTACCTGGATTTTCGAACTCATGGCTCCAAAACAAAAGTTTCCAGCAGAGCAAGAACCAATGGAAGATCAGGAGACTTCAGAGCCTTTCAGAGATAGATCTCTTCCCCCTAATTTTGCAAGTGGATTACTTCAAAGCCTACCTTATCAGTTCGAGTTGAATATGCCTACTCCATTGCCTACTTTTGATTCCAGCATGAGTGCTAATACTTTTCTAAGAGTCTTTGAAGATTATTACAGGGATTTTGGCTTCAAAAAAGGATGCAAGCTATCACAATTTGAAAAGTGCTTTAAAGAGGAAAGTGAAGCTGGTGCTTGGCTGACTTATGAGAAGCTTATGGGAACCACTTCTTGGGATGACCTTGTCACCAAGTTTTTGGACAGGTTTGGAAAACGTGCTGCTCCTAAAGATCTTGTTAATGAGTTGCAAAATTTCTCCATTTATGCAGGTGAAAGTGTGAGCCAGTATAAGGAGAGATTCAGCACCTTCATGAACAGATGCCAAAAAGTTCAAGTCACTGTTCCCACACTCTTTTTGGTGTCCTCCTTTATTAAAGGCTTATCTTCTAGACCAGAAATTCACAGGAAGCTTATCAAGATTCAAGCTGCAGAAGGTTTTGATTCCATCTACAAAGTTTTTGCCAAGACCACTGAATTGACCAAAATGTTTTCTATCCTACCAGAAAAACACCATAGCTTTCATCATGATCCTTTTTACCCTGATGCCACTGATGGTCCTTATGAATCTCATCATTCTGTCCCTATTTATGCTGTGCATAAAGAAAAGAAAAAAGAAGAAGCTGATTCTCAGATTTTAGAAGTCAAGGCAGACCTGACAAAGGTGACTGAAGCTTTAGCAGAAGTGACCAAACAACTTGTGGAGCTCAAGGCAAGCAGGGCAGGTAGAACTTACCCTGAATGTATTCATTGCAATAGAACTTCACATCCAGCTGACATTTGTTATTGGCAAATATGTCCTAAATGTAAAAAGAAAGGTCACTTTGGTAGAGAATGTCCAGTCTGTGCTTTTTGCAATGAAATTGGCCATACTGACCTCAGATGCACTGTTAAAGAATATTTTGCCAAGCAAGAGAGGGAAAAGAAGTCTGAGGCAACTCCTCATGTAAGATTTGCAGAGCCTACTAGCTCTATAAGGTTTGTACAAGCTACAGAGATGCCAAAGACTGAAGAAGTGATGGTGGTACAAACCAGAAGTATGGGAGATTCCCATAAACTTGCTGAGCCTACCAAGTTTGTTCCAGAGCATTTTAGGAGATCAGCACTGCCACCACCACCTGTTATTGTAGCTCCTCCTCAAGAAATAGCTCCACCTCCCCAACAAAAATATGGTAAGAAAGATCATGACTTTGATGAGTTGGATGTTTTACTAAAAAATTCCAAAGTAAGTGTGGACTTATTTACATTGTTAAAGATTGCACCTGGTTATAGGAAAAAGTTACTACAACAAACTACTTTTAGTGAAGCAGTAGCTTGTGTAGGTGTTGCAAATGCCACTAATCTTATTCTGGCCCAAAATGAGGAGGATCCAGGTGCCTTTATGTGCTCAGCAACTCTAGGAGGTTATTCTTTTTCCAATGTGTTGTTAGATGGAGGCTCACCTTTAAATATCATGCCATATCATGTTATGAAAAAATGTGGGCTCGAGATAGATAAAAGGTCATCTGTTTTGTTAAAATCTTTTTCTAATGCTAAGATAGCACCAGTTGGAATTGTGACCAAGGTCCCTGTTAACACTGAAGGCATTGTTGTAGCTGCCTATTTTGTTGTTGTTGCTTTTGAAGATCTAGGAGAAGATGCAGACATATATGATCTCTTGCTGGGAAGGAGGTGGATGACTACAGTTGATGCTAGGCCAATCTGGTCTGAAGGGAGATGCACCATTTCAAATGGCACTCAAGTGGCCACAATCTACAATCAAGATGGCTCTTATGGCTTTAATGACGAGGTACATTTTATCAAAGAAATGCTTATAGAAGAACCACTAGGATCCTACAGTCTAGCAACTCCTAACACAAAGAAACTTGAGTTGATTCCTTTAATTAGAGAGTGTGCACTACCTTCTGAAGATGGCAGAAGAGGTTGTTTATGGTTTGATGGAGGAATATCAAAGAAATTGAATGTAGCTTCATCTGCAGCTATATTAAAAGATACTGCCAATAAACTTTTGGCTAAGGTAGGAAGGATTTTTTCCCAAATAACCTCTAATGTAGCAGAATACAAGGCTTTGATTGCAGGTCTCCAGGAAGCTAGAGCTATGGATATTTCAATTATACATATCTATGGGGATTCACAGTTAGTCTGCAGACAGGTAAATGGTGAATATCAAGCCAAGAATGTTGATATGGAGCTCCAGAGAAACCAGGTAATGGGAATGCTTGCTCATTTTACCTCTTGGGAAATTACTCATATCCCAGGGAGCAGAATTGGGAAGCTGATGCTTTGTGCAGAGACACTTTGATGACTTATTTATCTGAGGGAGCTATACCAGAGGAAGATTTCGATGAGGATGAGGCTAAGGAGCTCTGTCCCATACTAGTTATAAATGCATCCCAGGAAAAGGCAATCAATGAAGTTATAATCAACAAGCATGGCCAGGAAAGAACTCTGTTTGTGGGAGATCTTTTTGACACACAAAATAAGGAAGAGATCAATAAATTCTTTGAAGAGAGAAGTGATGTGTTTGCTTGGGATTATTCTGAGCTTATTGGTATCAAAGAGGAGGTATGTCAATTTGAAATTAAAATTAAGGAAGGGTGTAAGCCTGTCTTCCAGAAGTTAAGAAGAATAAATGCTTCACTTTTAGATCTAATCAAAGATGAATTGCATAAGATGTTGGATGCAGGTGTCATTGTAGAGATCATCAGCCCTGAATGGGTATCCTGCATTGTTCCAGTGGAAAAAAAGAATGGAACTTTGAGAATTTGCATAGATTATCGAGATTTGAACAAAGCCACTATAAAAGATTGTTATCCCTTGCCTTTTTTGGAAGAAATTCTATATGTTGTTGCAGGGAAAGACATGTACTCATTTTTGGATGGCTTTTCAGGGTTCAACCAGATTAGTATCAAAGAGGAAGACCAGCCAAAGACCTCATTTATCACTCCATGGGGTACTTATGCTATGAAAAGAATGCCATTT
Organism: Isoetes taiwanensis; assembly: GCA_021234155.1. Lineage (NCBI taxonomy): Eukaryota > Viridiplantae > Streptophyta > Lycopodiopsida > Isoetales > Isoetaceae > Isoetes > Isoetes taiwanensis. The sequence continues at coordinate 3,315,946 of JAJEKV010000091.1, forward strand.
GGCCTAATGAATGCCCCAGCTACCTTCCAAAGAGCAATGGATGTCATTTTCAAAACTATGGCTGCTGAAGAATTTAGAGTGTATCTGGATGACCTTTGCTTGGGTTCTCATGCTAATAACCATGTGGAATTGCTTGCAAAAATCTGTTCTTTATGCAGGACTTCAGGAGTCAATCTAAATCCAAAAAAATGCATCTTTTTTGCATCCAAAGAACAACTCTTGGGACATGAGGTATCCAGCCAAGGTATTCAAGTTGCTCAAGATAAAGTTGAAGCTCTCAAGAAACTGGTACCTCCCAAGAATTTGAAGCAGGTTAAGAGTTTCATTGGTATGACAAGTTTCCTTAGGATGTATATTCCAAATTTTGCTCATATCTTAAGTCCTATCTCTAGGTTGACCAGGATAGGGAAGTTTTCTAAATCTGAAAGCAAGCACATACCTATCACATGGACTCCAGAGTGCCAAGAAGCTTTTGATTTTCTTATTTTATCCATATGTGAAGCTACTCTTTTAAAAAAACCAGATTTGAGCCTGCCATTTGAGGTTTATATCACTGTTACTAAAAAGGCTATAGGTTTAGCCATTTTGCAGGATAAGCACACCATAGTTTTTGCAAGCAAGCAATGGTCTGCTCTTGATGTTCCTCATCAATAGGCAGGGGCACCTACTTCTAAAAAGCCAAGTTCAAGTTCATATGAAGCAAAATCCAATGGGATTGCTATTTGGTAAAGCAACTAATAAACCAAAGATCCAAAGGTGGGCTTGTAAGTTGCAAAGTTATGATATTTCTGTAAAAGAGTTGCACTTGACACGAAATCCTAGCCTCTACTTGCCTTATATATTTTTTGATCATGAGGATGAATTGAATACTACTGACACTTCATTTGCAGTAGCACATTTAGAAGCAACTCAGGGAGATCAAGCCCAAGGAGGATGGCAGCAACCTATTAGGGATTTTTTGCAACATGGATTCACTTCTCCAAACCTCACTCCAAATCAGAAAAGAAGACTTAAGGACAAATGCAGACAATTCAAGCTGATAGAGAATATCCTATGCAAAGTTAACAGGGATGGAATCTTGCTGAGGTGTGTAAGTGAAGAAGAATCTGCCTTGACCATTAAAGAGATGCATAAAGGTATCTGTGGGGGACATTTTGCTGGGGATACCACTGCAAAAAAGATTCTCAGGTCTGGATATTATTGGCCTACTGTTTTTAGGGATTGCTATGAAGTTATAAAGACTTGCCATCAATGTCAAATTTTTAGTAAAAGAATTTTATTGCCAGCTGCCTTAAATCCTATCATATCTCCAGGACCTTTTCAAATCTGGGGGCTAGATTATATTGGCCCTATTAATCCTTCCTCTACAGGTCAGCATCAACATATTATTGTGGCTACAGATTATTTCACTAAGTGGGCAGAGGCTATACCTTTGAGACAAGCTAATGCCCTTACAACTGCAAGGTTCTTACATGAATTTATTTGCTCCAGATTTGGTATTCCTTTCCAGATACATTCTGATAGGGGTACCCCCTTTGTTAATGAAGTCATTGCTAACTTGTTGAGCATTTTGAAGGTCAAGCACACCAAAAGTTCTTCTTATTATCCTCAGGGTAATGGACAAGCTGAAGCTACTAACAAAGTGTTGAAAAATATCTTGCAGAAAACAGTGGAGATTAACAAAAAGGATTGGCATATCAAAATAGTGGATGCCCTTTGGGCTTATAGAGTTGTTGCCCCCAAAGGGCAACATACTAATTGATTGGTTTGTTTGCTAAAGATAGGGAGACTTGGTAGTCAACATTGTTGTGAAGGCCAAAGGATCTTTATCCTCAAGGTCAACTCTCATAAGAAATGCTCCATTTGAGGTCAAAGGATGCTCATAAGGTTTTGGGTAAGAAGTTTGGAAGATACCTTTTTGAAGATTGGAAGCTAGAGTTTGGAAGACCCCATGGTAAACTAGAATCTTTTGCTCCTAAATTATTCCTCTTTACATTTCTCCATGCCCCCTCTCATTTTTTGCCTTGATGCCTCAACCACACTCTCATTCTATCACAAATTCCTTTCTATTTCATATGCCACTCCACTTTTTGCCCTTTCCTTTGAAAAATAAATTCTATGTCAAAACCCTAGGTGAATAACCTAGGTATCACTCTAGATGCCATAAGGATGCCATATGCCACGTGGCAAGGCCAGATATGCTCCCAAACTTTTGGGGGGCATCCTCAAAGATTCCTAGGAGATCCCAAAAAACCAAAGGGTCATTTTCCCACTTACACCATTGAAAATTTAATTTTTAAAAGGCCGGAATCTCCAAAAATACTCGAAAGATGCTCGCGAGATTCCCTCCACGAACCCTAAAATTAGAAAACTCCTTCGAATCGGCCAGGAGCCTCTGTTTCTGCCTTAAATTCCTCCCGAATCTTCTCTTCCCGCCTCTTAGCTACCAAACTGTTGCCCCCAAAGGGCAACATACTAATTGAATGGTTTATTTGTTGAAGTTAGGAAGGCTAAGTCAAAAGAGGACTTGGTAGTCAACAATGATATGAAGGTCAAAGGATGTTCATTTTACAAGACAACAATGTGCTCAAGGTTCAAAACTCACATGAGGTACTTTATTTAAGGTCAAAGTGCTTGGTCAAGAATATGCTCTAGAAGATTCTGGGTTATGAAGTTTGGAAGACAATTTTTGAAGATTGGAAGTTAAAAGTTTGGAAGATCCCATGGCATTAGATTCCACCTCCTAGTCATTTTTATCCATATTCTTACCCCCATTTCCCTAGTCATATTCCCCTTATGCTTATATTTTCCCTTGTTCATTTTTTTGCCAAATCACACCTTGATTGCTTAATTCTTTTTGCCTCCTTATTTCATATCCCTTTTCCCACTCTTATCACACCTTCATAAATACCCCTAGCCCATTTCTAGCTTGGAATTTTATGACCACTTTGCTTTGTCCACCATTGTGCCTTAAATATTCATGCTACCCATGGAATATCCCAATGCATGGTATCTAAGCCTAGCATATTCCTCAAAAATTAGGGTTGCCATCTCCTCAATTGATCTATCTATCTAATTATTTTATAAGGCACCCTTTGAAACCATGGCCTAACATTTCTAAATGGCTAAATACAAATATTCCTGGTTTATACTCCCAAAAATACGGCCACCGTGATCGCAAGAAATTCTGGAAAAAAATACGTTGAAGAACCCTAAAATTGAAAACTCGCTTTCGAATCACGCCGAATGGAAGCCTTGGACTCAAAAACTACCTACTTCCGTATTCCCCCTAAGCATCCAATCAAGCCTAAATTTAAGCTCTAAGATGCCTGAACCGTTAAAATCTAAATCTATATACATGGGAAACGAAGACAGAAAAAATTTGAAGGCCCATAAGTATTCAGATCCTACATTGATCATTGCTGAGCAAGATCCGACGATCCTTGAAGTTCTTGAGCTCTCCTCAATTGGATCCACAAGATCTGATTGACATTACCTTCAAAAATTATTCATTGACTTGAGAAGATTATTTTCCTGTGATTTAAAGCTATGAAGCATCCTTATATTCTGTTATCATGATATATTTACTTCCATATCAATTCAAATCGATTGCCAAGTTGTCAAATCCATCTCTGATATATTATTCTACAATTCTTGCTACAAAATAGTCTACAGAAAATTCTAGTGTGTTTTTCTATTCCTTTGGACCACTTGCCATCTATCCTTAGGACCTGTGCAGTCCAAAGGAGTTGGAATCATTCAAAAATACCAAGTATAGCTCAAATTCAAAAAAATTGCTCTCGGGTTTGGACAGTTTTGACTGTATTTTGCCAAATCTAGCCACAAAAAATACTTTTACATATCCAAATGAAGATTTGATTGATTGCCCCTCTTCCCTAGCATCATTGCAACCTATCTACTTGGGAATTTCTCAAAAAGATGATTGGCAACTCCAAATCTCAATTTCTGATCACTGTTTTCTACATTTGACCTCTATTGACCAAAATTTGACCCCATTTTGAGCTCGAATAACTCACAGATTAAGTCTCTGACTTGGTCAGAGGTTTTACTGTTGGTTAACTACCACTTTTTTGACCAAGTCTATTGCATCTGACTTAAAAAATCGATCTGCATCTCGACACCACATTTGTTTTGGCAAAGGTACTATTTTTTGGAAATGGGAAAGGTATAGAACTCGAACGTTTTGAACTTGTTTTTGGGATTTCCTTGCATAGACCCATCACCTCAAGTGATCCGAGGTTCTAACCCCAATTTGAGTGAAAACTTGAATTGGTTCCTTGTGGTTGACCTTTAAGCCAGGTTTAGGGTCAACATCTTGGAGGTTCTACCGAGATCTTCCTGGATCTCAAAACTCATGGCTCCAAAGCAAAAATTTCCAGCAGAAACAGAACCATTAGAAGATGTTGATGTATCAGATCATTGCAGAGAAAGGCCATTGCCTTCAAGTTTCTCAACTAGCTTACTTCAAAACATGCCATACCAGTTTGAGTTGAATGTCCCTGTTCCCTTGCCTACCTTTGATTCCAGCATGAGTGCTAACCACTTTTTGAGAATATTTGAAGACTATTACAGGGATTATGGTTTCAAGAAAGGATGCAAGCTTTCAGAATTTGAAAAATGTTTCAAAGATGAGAGTGAAGCTGGAGCTTGGTTAACTTATGAGAAGTTAATGGGTACCACTTCATGGGATGAACTTGTCAAGAAGTTTCTGGATAGATTTGGTAAGTTAGCTGCTCCACAAGATTTGGTTAATGAACTGCAAGGTTTTTCTATACATGCAGGAGAAAGTGTGAATCAGTACAAGGAGAGGTTTAGTACATTCATGAGCAGGTGTCAAAAAGCACAAGTTACCATCCCAACTCTATTTTTAGTTATCGCTTTTTATCAATGGTCCGCAAAGAAGACCAGATATCCAAAGAAAGTTGCTCAAAATCCAAGTCGGCTGAAGGGTTTGATTCCATTTACAAAGTCTTTGCCAAAACCACTCGATCTGACCCAGATGCTCTCTACTTTGCCTGATAAACATTATGCTTCTCATCATACTCCTGACCCGTTTTACCCTGATGCTACTGATGCACATTATGATCATCATCCTTCTATTCCAGTTTATGCCATACAAAAAGAAAAAAAGAAATCCAAAGAGGAGGAAGCCAATTCCCAAGTTGCAGAGGTCAAGTCGACTTATCCAAGGTTCTCAAGCCTTAGCGTAAAATAACTAAACAATTAGTTGAACTCAAGGCTGCAAGAGCAGGTAAAACTTATCCCCGAATGTATTCATTGCAATAGGAATTCTCACCCATCAGAAATATGCTATTGGCAAGTGTGCTCCAAATGTAATAGAAAAGGCCATTTTGGAAAGGAATGTCCTGTTTGTTCTTTTTGTAAAGAGGTTGGCCATACTGATGCTAGGTGTGCTGTTAAGGAATATTTTGCTAAACAGGAAAAAGAGAAAAGACCAGAGTCTAAACCCCCTGTGAGATTTGCTGAACCAAGCACCTCTATAAGGTTTATTCAAGCTACAGAAGTTCCTAAATCTGAAGAAGTTATGGTGGTGCAAACTAGAAGCATGAATGAAGCTCAAGTACATGCTGAACCAAGTAAGCATTCTACTGTCAGGCCTGTGCCACCTGTAATGGAATCACCTGTTCAGATCATAGCTCCACCCCCTCAAAGAAAAATATGGTAAGAAAGATCAAGACTTTGATGAGGTTGATGTTTTGCTTAAAAATTCCAAGGTGAGTGTGGATCTCTTTACTTTATTAAAGATTGCACCTAGTTACAGGAAAAGGGTACTTCAACAAACTAATAATGAGGTATTAAATGCTTGTGTGAATTTTACTGATGCCACTGACCTTATTCTAGCACAGCATGAAGAAGACCCTGGAGCATTCACATGTTCAGCTGCTTTAGGAGGGTATACCTTTTCTAATGTGTTACTTGATGGGGGTTCTCCCCTAAATATCATGCCATATCATATTATGAAGAAGTGTGGTTTTGAAGTGGATAAGAAGGCTTCTATGTTATTAAAATCTTTTATAATGCTAAGATTTCTCCTATTGGTGTGGTGACTAAAGTGCCTCAATTATCTGAAGGCATAACTCAGAAATGCTAACTTTATTGTGGTGGCTTTTGAAGATATAGGAGATGAATCTGATATTTATGACTTACTTTTGGGGAGGAGATGGTTAGCCACTGTGGATGCCAGGCCAGTCTGGTCTCAAGGGAGATGTACCATCTCCAATGGCTCTCAGACTGCTACAATTTATAACCAAGAGGGCTCCTATGACTCCAAGGAAGAGGTACATTTTATTAAAGAAATGCTAATTGAAGAACCTTTGGGATCTTACAGGATAAAAAATACAAAACCAAGAAAATATAAAATGGTTCCTCTTATTATGGAAAGTGCATCTCCCAGCATACAAGGACCAACAGGGTTCTTATGGTTTGATGGAGGTATCTCTAAAAAATTAAATGTTGCATCATCTGCTGCTATTTTGAAAGACTCTTCTCACAAACTTTTAGCTAAAATAGGAAGGATCTTTCCTCAAGTCACTTCTAATGTGGCAGAATATAAAGCCTTGATTGCAGGTCTCCAGGAAGCTAAATCTATGAATATTGCCAATATTCACATTTATGGTGATTCACAATTAATCTGCAGACAAGTTTCAGGAGACTATCAAACAAAAAATGCAGATATGGAGCTCTTGAAGAATCAAGCAATGGGAGTGCTCTCGAGCTTTGCTTCATGGGAAATCACTCATATCCCCAGAGAACAGAATTTTGAAGCTGATGCCTTGTGTAGGGAGACTCTCATGTCACACTTAACTGAGGGAGCTATCCCTGAAGATGATCTTGATGACAATGAGGTAAAAGCACTCTGTCCTATTTTGACCATTGATGCATCAGAAAAAAAGGAGACTGAAGAGATTGTAATCACTAAGAATGGTAAGACTCGAACCTTGTTTGTTGGGGATTTGATTGAATATCAAAACAAAGAGAACATACAAGTGTTTTTTGAAGAAAGGAAAGATGTATTTGCTTGGGATTATTCAGAGCTATCAGGTATCAAACCTGATGTATGTCAATTTGAAATTAAGATTACAAAAGGTTGTAAACCTGTTTTTTAAAAATTAAGAAGGATTAATGCTTCACTAATGGGACTAATTAAAGATGAATTGGATAAGATGTTGGATGCAGGTGTTATTATTGAAATTATTAATCCAGAATGGGTATCTTGTATTGTTCCTGTGGAGAAGAAAAGTGGTGCTTTAAGAATTTGCATTGACTATCGAGATCTCAACAAAGCTACCATCAAAGATTGTTACCCTTTGCCCTTTTTAGAAGAAATCTTATATGCTGTAGCAGGTAAAGAGGTGTATTCATTTTTAGATGGCTTCTCAGGATTCAATCAGATTAGTATTAAAGAAGAAGACCAACCCAAGACCTCTTTTATTACCCCTTGGGGAACTTATGCAATGAAAAGAATGCCTTTTGGACTAATGAATGCACCTGCTACTTTCCAGAGAGTCATGGATGTTATTTTTAGGCCTATGTCTCCTCAAGAATTCAGAGTTTATTTGGATGACCTTTGTTTAGGATCTCACCCTACTAATCATTTGGAATTGCTGGCAAAAATATGTTCTTTGTGTAGGGAATCTGGAGTCAACCTTAATCCAAAGAAATGTATTTTTTTTTGCATCCAAAGGACAACTTTTTTGGACACGAGGTATCCAACAATGGTATACAGTGGCACAAGAAAAGGTTGAAGCTCTAAAAAACTGGTGCCCCCCCAAAACCCGAAGCAGTCAAAAGTTTTATTGGCATGACTAGTTTTCTTAGGATGTATATTCCTAATTTTGCTCACATTATAAGTCCTATTTCTAAGTTGACAAGAATAGGCAGGATTTCCAAATCGAGAGTAAGTATGTTCCCGCCACATGGTCATCGATTGCCAAGAGTCTTTTGAGTTGCTTATAAAGACCATTTGCTTATAAAGCAACTCTCCTAAAAAACCAGATTTGGCCAAGCCATTTGAGGTCTACATTACTATTACTAAAAAGCCATAGGCTTAGCTATTCTCAACAGACAAGCACACCATAGCTTTTGCCAAAGAAACAATGGAGTTCAACCGAGGAAAAATACACCGAATGGAGAAGAGTGTGTTTCTCTCATGTTTCTCATTGACGCATAAGGTCATTTATTATTGAAAAGTTCAGTTCAAGTTTATATGAAGCAAAATCCAACAGGTTTGTTATTTGGTAAGGCTACCTCTAAACCAAAAATTCAAAGGTGGGCTTGCAAGTTACAAACCTTTGATATTTCTATAAAAGAGTTACATCAAGTAAAGAGTCCCAAATCTCTATTTACCTTATATTTTCTTTGACCATGAGGATGTAATGGAAGTTGTTGATTTTGTGGATGCCTTAGCTTATTTTACAAAGATGATGATGATGAGCAGGGCCAACAGATTGGCAGCTACCTATAAAGAATTTTCTACAATTCAAGGAGATGCCCTCGTGGATTGACCTCGAGCCAAAGAAAGGAGGTTTAAAGAAAAGTGTAGGCAGTTCAAAATGATTAATGATGTTTTATGTAAAGTCAACAGGATGGACTATTATTGAGGTGTGTCAATGAAGAAGAATCTGCCTTGATCATTAAAGAAATGCATGAAGGAATATGTGGAGGCCATTTTGTTTGAGATACTACGCCAAGAAAATTCTCGTGTCGATACTATTGGCCTACAATATTTAAAGATTGTTATACTGCTATAAAATCTTGCCACAAGTGCCAAATATTTGGCAAGAGGATCCTTATCCCAAATGCACTAAACCCCATAATTTCTCCGTGATTCTTCCAAATTTGGGGATTAGATTATATTGGTCCTATTAACCCCTCTTCTGCAGGGGCAACATCAGCACATTATTGTAGCTACAGATTATTTTACCAAATGGGCAGAGGCAATTCCTTTGAGACAAAGCTAATGCCCTTACAACAGCAAAGTTCTTACATGAGTACATTTGTGCACGGTTTGGTATTCCTCTACAATTACATTCTGATAGAGGTACTCCTTTTGTGAATGAAGTTATTGCTAATTTATTGACCATTCTTAAAGTCAAACATACCAAGAGTTCCTCTTACTATCCCCAAGGTAATGGTCAAGCAGAAGCTACTAACAAAGTTTTGAAGGGTATTTTGCGTAAAAAAAAAGGATGATAATCAAAAGGATTGGCATGCTAAATTAGTGGATGCCCTATGGGCTTATAGAGTCACCATCAAAGCAGCAACCACTCATACCCCTTTTAACTTGGTTTATGGCATTGAAGTTGTGCTTCCAAGAGAGCTTGAGCTTCCATCTCTGAGGTTAGCTCATAAGTTGTGTTTGCCTTTTGAGTATGCCTTGCAGGAAAGACTGGATGCCCTTTTGCATTTAGAAGAATATAGGATGGAAGCTGAGAATGCTAATTTGCTTAAAAAAGCCAAGGATTTGGCTGCTTTCAAAGCTGCTCATAAAATACAAGGGATTTTTAAGACTGGAGAATTAGTTCTGAAATGGAATAAATCAAGGGAGGATTCAGCCAGTAAGTTTGAGAATCTTTGGGAGGGTCCCTATGAAGTGTTGGAACCTGTAGGCACCAATTCATATTGGCTAAAGGAATTAACTTCAGGTTTGTCACTCCCAAATCCCATCAACACTATTCATCTGAAGAGGTACTGGGATCAGCACATTTGCTTGTCCCTTTTTATGCTCTAGAATTTAAACAAGTTAGAATTAAATTTAGATGTTAGATAGATTGGATTTCACTTTGTCTTAAATTTAGAACTAATGTCTTCATTAAGTTTATGTTTGCAGATTAGCCAGCATGAAGGATCAAACAGTCTCAGGACAAGGATTTTTATTAACTGCCAAGTGTCATTTGCAGGAGCACCCTTTATCCATCTTTATTCATCTGTCTCAGTGTGGTCTTGCCCTCCATTCAGCCATGCTCTTTTATTTTTATCTCCCCAAATGTGCACTCTGCAAATTCAGCTTCACCATCATAGCAGAGTGCAAGAATCAAGTTTAACTTGTTTGTATGTTTCCATGACAGGTGCACCCTTTCTCCATCTTTATTCATCTGCCATAAGTGGTCCTGCTATCCATTTAAACTCCTTACTCTTGTTCTCATTCCCAAAAGAAGGCACTCTGCAATTCAGCTTTACCATCATAGCAGAGTTGCATTTTTAAGGATCAAGAAGCCACACATTTTCTTGTTTTGGCGAGATTCAAACATTTACATATCCATATCACCTCATACATTCCATTCCCATCACTACTTTACCATGTTTACATTCATTCTCACCTCCTTCTCACTCACTCACTTTTTCACACCACCATATTCACCCCCATTCCATCAAGACTTGCACTCATCAAGACTTCTCAAAGACTTCTCAAAGACTTGCACTCATCAAGACTTGCACTCATCAGCATTCCATCAACACTTGCACTTTACATTCTCTTTTTTTACCATAATTCTCACTTAGATACCTTGGTACCAAGTCAAGACCCTTGTGGTCGAGGGGACCAGCCATTTTCTTGTTTTATGAGATGTTGCCCCCAAAGGGCAACATACTAATTGAATGGTTTATTTGTTGAAGTTAGGAAGGCTAAGTCAAAAGAGGACTTGGTAGTCAACATTGATATGAAGGTCAAAGGATGTTCATTTTACAAGACAACAATGTGCTCAAGGTTCAAAACTCACATGAGGTACTTTATTTAAGGTCAAAGTGCTTGGTCAAGAATATGCTCTAGAAGATTCTGGGTTATGAAGTTTGGAAGACAATTTTTGAAGATTGGAAGTTAAAAGTTTGGAAGATCCCATGGCATTAGATTCCACCTCCTAGTCATTTTTATCCATATTCTTACCCCCATTTCCCTAGTCATATTCCCCTTATGGTTATATTTTCCCTTGTTCATTTTTTTGCCAAATCACACCTTGATTGCTTAATTCTTTTTTGCCTCCTTATTTCATATCCCTTTTCCCACTCTTATCACACCTTCATAAATACCCCTAGCCCATTTCTAGCTTGGAATTTTATGACCACTTTGCTTTGTCCACCATTGTGCCTTAAATATTCATGCTACCCATGGAATATCCCAATGCATGGTATCTAAGCCTAGCATATTCCTCAAAAATTAGGGTTGCCATCTCCTCAATTGATCTATCTATCTAATTATTTTATAAGGCACCCTTTGAAACCATGGCCTAACATTTCTAAATGGCTAAATACAGCATATTCCTGGTTTATACTCCCAAAAATAAGGCCACCGTATCGCGCAAAATTCGAAAAATACAAAGAAGAACCCTAAAATTGGAAAACTGCTCGAATCACGCCCGGAATGGAAGCCTTGGACTCGAAAACTACCTACTTCCCAGTATTCCGCCCCTAAGCATCCAATCAAGCCTAAATTTAAGCTCTAAGATGCCTGAACCGTTAAAATCTAAATCTATATACATGGGAAACGAAGATAGAGAAAAAAATTTGAAGGCCCGTATATTCAGATCCTACATTGATCATTGCTGAGCAAGATCTGGACGATCCTTGAAGTTCTTGAGCTCTCCTCAATTGGATCCACAAGATCTGATTGACATTACCTTCAAAAATTATTCATTGACTTGAGAAGCTTATTTTCCTGTGATTTAAAGCTATGAAGCATCCTTATATTCTGTTATCATGATATATTTACTTCCATATCAATTCAAATCGATTGCCAAGTTGTCAAATCCATCTCTGATATATTATTCTACAATTCTTGCTACAAAATAGTCTCAGAAAAATTCTAGTGTGTTTTTCTATTCCTTTGGACCACTTGCCATCTATCCTTAGGACCTGTGCAGTCCAAAGGAGTTGGAATCATTCAAAAATACCAAGTATAGCTCAAATTCAAAAAAATTGCTCTCGGGTTTGGACAGTTTTGACTGTATTTTGCCAAATCTAGCCACAAAAAATACTTTTACATATCCAAATGAAGATTTGATTGATTGCCCCTCTTCCCTAGCATCATTGCAACCTATCTACTTGGGAATTTCTCAAAAAGATGATTGGCAACTCCAAATCTCAATTTCTGATCACTGTTTTCTACATTTGACCTCTATTGACCAAAATTTGACCCCACTTTGAGCTCGAATAACTCACAGATTAAGTCTCTGACTTGGTCAGAGGTTTTACTGTTGGTTAACTACCACTTTTTTGACCAAGTCTATTGCATCTGACTTAAAAAATCGATCTGCATCTCGACACCACATTTGTTTTGGCAAAGGTACTATTTTTTGGAAATGGGAAAGGTATAGAACTCGAACTTTTTGAACTTGTTTTTGGGATTTCCTTGCATAGACTGATCACCTCAAGTGATCTGGAGGTTCTAACCCCAATTTGAGTGAAAACTTGAATTGGTTCCTTGTGGTTGACCTTTAAGCCAGGTTTAGGGTCAACACAAACAAATCCATAATCATGGCCTAAGATTCTGGATCCATAAAAATTTGAAAATATAACTGGGGTGATCGACACAGAGAATCTTTGAAGGCCCAGACGCATCAAACCTCGACATTGATACATGCTGAGCATGATCTGAAGACGTTCTTGAAGTTTCTGAGTGTTCCACAGTTTAATCTGAGAAGATTGGACCGATACTACTGATTTGATATTATTATTGACCTCCCAAGCTACATTATTGACTGATATATGTTTCTAAGATCCTTATTCACCTTGTATTACCTTCATATCAATGAAAATTGATTGCCAAGTATTCAAAAAGTCTACTGTCATGATCCTTTAGCATTCTTGCATCACAAACATTTTTACAGAAAAGAATTCCTCTATTTTTTCTTGCATTAAAACATTTGCACTTCATATCCCATCTTATTTGCACCTGTGTGCACAAAAATTTCAAAAAAAATCCATCTCAAACTCGAGTTACCATTTTTTGCATTCTGTCTGATACAAATCCAGACTGATATCCATAAAACAGCGCCAAAAAAATAGTTTTAGAGACTCAAATTTTGATTTGGCAGCATGCACCTTACCTTTGAAGTCTATAGAGCATCCTAGTCTTGAAATTTCCTTAAAACTCCATTTACAACTCAAGTTACAAAACTCTGAACTCTGTTTGCTACATTGACTGGTATTGACCAAAAATTGACCCAATTTTGAGATCGAATATCTCACAGATCAAGACTCAGACTTGGTCAAGATCTTTACCTTTGCTTGCCTATAACTTTTCTGAGTAAGTCACAGTCATCTGACCTTAGAAATCAATCTGCATACGAGATCTGTGATGATTTGAGCAAGGAGTCCAAAATCCAGAATTGGGAAAGGTATGAAAACTCTATGATTCAGCTTTTTCTTTGGAAAATTCTTGTGTAGATTGATCACCTTAAGTGATCTGGAGGTTTTAACCCTAACTTGAGTGAACATTCAAGTTGGCTTCTTGTGTTTGACTCTCTAGGCCAGGTTGAGGGTCAACATCTTGGAGGTTCTACCGAGATCTTCCTGGATCTCAGAACTCATGGCTCCAAAGCAAAAATTTCCAGCAGAATCAGAACCATTGGAAGATATTGATGTATCAGATCATTGCAGAGAGAGGCCATTGCCTTCAAGCTTCTCAGCTAGCTTACTTCAGAACATGCCATACCAGTTTGAGTTGAATGTTCCTGTTCCCTTGCCTACCTTTGATTCCAGTATGAGTGCTAATCACTTTTTGAGAATATTTGAAGACTATTACAGGGATTATGGTTTCAAGAAAGGATGCAAGCTTTCAGAATTTGAAAAATGTTTCAAAGATGAGAGTGAAGCTGGTGCTTGGTTAACCTATGAGAAGTTGATGGGTACCACCTCATGGGACGAACTTGTCAAGAAGTTTCTGGATAGATTTGGTAAGTTAGCTGCTCCACAAGATTTGGTTAATGAATTGCAAGGTTTTTCTATGCATGCAGGAGAAAGTGTGAACCAGTACAAGGAAAGGTTTAGTACATTCATGAGCAGATGTCAAAAAGCACAAATCGCCATCCCAACTCTGTTTTTAGTTACTGCTTTTATTAATGGTCTATAAAGAAGACCAGATATACAAAGAAAATTGCTCAAAATCCAAGCTGCTGAAGGGTTTGATTCCATATACAAGGTCTTTGCCAAAACCACTGATCTAACCCAGATGCTTTCTACTTTGCCTGATAAGCACCATGTTCCTCCTCATAATCATGACCCGTTTTATCCTGATGTTACTGATGAACATTATGATCATCCTCCTTCTATTCCAGTCTATGCCATACAAAAAGAGAAAAAGAAATCTAAAGAGGAGGAAGCCAATTCTCAAGTTGCAGAGGTCAAGTCAGACCTATCCAAGGTTACTGAAGCCTTAGCAGAAATAACCAAACAATTGGTTGAACTCAAGGCTGCAAGAGCAGGTAAAACTTACCCTGAATGTATTCATTGCAATAGGAATTCTCACCCATCAGAAATATGCTATTGGCAAGTATGCCCCAAATGTAATAGAAAAGGTCACTTTGGAAAGGAATGTCCTGTTTGTTCTTTTTGTAAAGAAGTTGGTCATACTGATGCTAGGTGTGCTGTTAAGGAATATTTTGCTAAACAGGAAAAGGAGAAGAGACCAGAGTCTAAACCTCCTGTGAGATTTGCTGAACCAAGCACCTCTATAAGATTTATCCAAGCTACAGAAGTTCCTAAATCTGAAGAAGTCATGGTGGTGCAAACTAGAAGCATGAATGAAGCTCAAGTACATGCTGAACCAAGTAGGCATTCTACTGCCAGGCTTGTGCCACCTGTGATGGAGTCACATGCTCAGATCATAGCTCCACTCCCTCAGCAAAAATATGGTAAGAAAGATCAAGACTTCGATGAGGTTGATGTTTTGCTTAAAAATTCCAAGGTGAGTGTGGATCTCTTTACTTTATTAAAGATTGCACCTAGTTACAGGAAAAGGGTACTTCAACAAACCAATGGTGAGGTATTAAATGCTTGTGTGAATTTTACTGATGCCACTGACCTTATTCTAGCACAGCATGAAGAAGACCCTGGAGCATTTACATGCTCAGCTGCTCTAGGAGGGTATACCTTTTCCAATGTGTTACTTGATGGGGGTTCTCCCCTAAATATCATGCCATACCATATTATGAAGAAGTGTGGTTTTGAGGTGGATAAGAAAGCCTCTATGCTATTAAAATCTTTTTATAATGCTAAGATTTCTCCTATTGGTGTGGTGACTAAAGTGCCCATTATCTGTAAGGCATAACTCAGAGTCGCTAACTTTATTGTGGTGGCTTTTTTGAAGATATAGGAGATGAATCTGATATCTATGACTTATTGCTAGGAAGGAGATGGTTAGCCACTTTGGATGCCGTGCCACCTGTCTCAAGGGAGATGTACCATCTCAAATGGCTCTCGACGCTACAATTTATAACCAAGAGGGCTCCTATGACTCCAAGGAAGAGGTACATTTTATTAAAGAAATGTTAATTGAAGAACCCTTGGGATCTTACAGATAAAAAAAGGCAAGATCGTGAGTTATGAAATGGTTCCCCTCATTATGGAATGTGCACTCCCAAAACAGACAAGGACCATCAGACTCTTATGGTTTGATGGAGGTATTTCTAAGAAACTAAATATTGCATCATCTGCAGCTATTCTTAAAGATTCCTCTCATAAACTTTTAGCTAAAGTGGGAAGAATCTTCCCCCAAATCACATCTAATGCAGCAGAATATAAAGCTTTGATTGCAGGTCTTCAGGAAGCCAAAGCTATGGATATTACCAACATCCACATTTTTGGTGACTCACAATTAATTTGCGTGCAAGTCTCGTGGAGATTACCAAACAAAAAATGCAGATATGGAGCTCCTAAAAAAACAAGTAATGGGAGTACTTTCGAGTTTTGTCTCATGGGAGATTACTCACATACCAAGAGAAGAAAATGTGGAAGCTGATGCTTTATGTAGAGAAACTCTCATGTCACACCTGACTGAGGGAGCTATTCCAGAGGAAGACCTTGATGCTAATGAGGTGAAGGCTCTTTGTCCTATCTTAACCATCAATGCATCAGAGGAAAAAGATACTGAAGAGATTACTATCACAAAGAATGGTAAGACTAGAACCCTATTTGTTGGAGATCTGATTGAATATCAAGATAGGGAGGATATACAAATGTTCTTTGAAGAAAGGAAAGATGTATTTGCCTGGGATTATTCAGAGCTATCAGGTATCAAAACTGAGGTATGTCAATTTGAAATTAAGATTAAAGAAGGTTGTAAACCTGTTTTTCAAAAATTAAGAAGGATTAATGCCTCACTCATGGGATTAATTAAAGATGAATTGGATAAGATGTTGGATGCAGGTGTTATTTTTGAGATTATTAATCCAGAATGGGTATCTTGTATTGTTCCTGTGGAGAAAAAAAGTGGTGCCTTAAGGATTTGCATTGACTATCGAGATCTTAACAAGGCTACCATCAAAGATTGTTACCCTTTGCCCTTTTTAGAAGAGATCTTATATGCTGTGGCAGGTAAAGAGGTGTACTCATTTTTAGATGGATTTTCAGGATTCAATCAGATTAGTATTACAGAAAGAGACCAACCCAAGACCTCTTTTATTACTCCTTGGGGAACTTATGCAATGAAAAGAATGCCTTTTGGACTAATGAATGCACCTGCTACTTTCCAGAGAGCCATGGATGTTATTTTTAGGCCTATGTCTCCTCAAGAATTCAGAGTTTATTTGGATGACCTTTGTTTAGGGTCTCACCCTACTAATCATTTGGAATTGTTGGCAAAAATATGTTCTTTGTGTAGGGAATCTGGAGTCAACCTTAATCCAAAGAAGTGTATCTTTTTTGCATCCAAAGGGCAACTTTTGGGACACGAGGTATCCAACAATGGTATACAGGTGGCACAAGAAAAAGTTGAAGCTCTCAAAAAACTGGTGCCCCCCAAAAACTTGAAGCAGGTCAAAAGTTTTATTGGCATGACTAGTTTTCTTAGGATGTATATTCCTAATTTTGCTCACATTATAAGCCCTATTTCTAAGCTGACAAGAATAGGCGGGGATTTCCAAATCTGAGCAAGCATGTCCCTGTCACATGGTCATCAGATTGCCAAGAGTCTTTTGAATTGCTTATAAAGTCCATTTGTGAAGCAACTCTCCTGAAAAAACCAGATTTGGACAAGCCATTTGAGGTTTACATTACTATTACTAAAAAGGCCATAGGCTTAGCTATTTTGCAGGACAAGCACACCATAGCTTTTGCCAGTAAACAGTGGAGTTCAACTGAAGAAAGATACACCAGAATGGAGAAGAGTGCTGCTGCTCTCATGTTTCTAATTGACAGACAAGGTCATTTATTATTGAAGAGCTCAGTTCAAGTTTATATGAAACAAAATCCAACAGGTTTGTTATTTGGTAAGGCTACTTCTAAGCCAAAAATTCAAAGGTGGGCTTGCAAGTTACAAACCTTTGACATTTCTATAAAAGAGTTACATCAAGTGAAAAGCCCCAGTCTATATTTACCTTATATCTTCTTTGACCATGAAGATGTAGTAGAAGTTGTTGACTTTGTGGATGCCTTAGCTTATTTACAGGCAGATGATGATGAGCAGGGCCAACAAGATTGGCAGCTACCTATAAAGAATTTCCTACAATTTAAGGAGATGCCCTCAGGATTGACCTCGAGCCATCAAAGGAGATTTAAAGAGAAGTGCAGGCAGTTCAAAATGATTAATGATGTTTTATGTAAAGTCAACAGGGATGGATTATTATTAAGGTGTGTCAATGAAGAAGAATCTGCCTTGATCATTAGGGAAATGCATGAAGGAATATGTGGAGGCCATTTTGCTGGGGACACTACTGCTAAGAAAATTCTCAGGTCAGGATATTATTGGCCTACAATATTTAAAGATTGCTATACTGCTATAAAATCTTGCCACAAGTGCCAAATATTTGGCAAAAGGATCCTCCTCCCAGCTGCACTAAACCCCATAATTTCTCCAGGACCTTTCCAAATTTGGGGATTAGATTATATTGGTCCTATTAACCCCCCTTCTGCAGGACAACATCAGCACATTATTGTAGCTACAGATTATTTTACCAAGTGGGCAGAGGCAATTCCTTTGAGACAGGCTAATGCCATCACAACAGCTAGGTTCTTACATGAGTATATTTGTGCACGGTTTGGCATTCCTTTACAATTACATTCTGATAGGGGCACCCCTTTTGTGAATGAAGTCATTGCTAATCTATTGACCATTCTTAGAGTCAAACATACCAAGAGTTCCTCCTACTATCCCCAAGGTAATGGTCAAGCAGAAGCTACTAATAAAGTTTTGAAGGGTATTTTGCAGAAAACAGTGGATGATAATCAAAAGGATTGGCATGTCAAATTGGTGGATGCCCTATGGGCTTATAGAGTTACCATTAAAGCAGCGACCACTCATACTCCTTTTAACTTAGTCTATGGAATTGAAGCTGTGCTTCCAGTAGAGCTTGAGCTCCCATCTCTGAGGTTAGCTCATAAGCTGTGTTTGCCTTTTGAGCATGCTTTGCAGGAAAGATTGGATGACCTACTGCATTTAGAGGAATATAGAATGGAAGCTGAGAATGCTAACTTGCTTAAAAAAGCCAAGGATTTGGCAGCTTTCAAAGCTGCTCATAAAATACAAGGGATCTTCAAGACTGGAGAATTGGTTCTGAAATGGAATAAATCAAGAGAGGACTCGGCCAGTAAGTTTGAGGATCTTTGGGAGGGACCCTATGAAGTGTTGGAACCTGCAGGCACTAATTCATATTGGTTAAAGGAATTAACTTCAGGTTTGTCACTCCCAAATCCTATCAACACTATTCACTTGAAGAGGTACTGGGATCAGCACATTTGCTTGTCCCTTTTTATGCTCTAGAATTTAAACAAGTTAGAATTAAAGTTAGACACTAGATAGGTTGGATTCCAACTTTTCTTAAATTTAGAACTAATGTCTTCATTAAGTTTATGTTTGCAGATTAGCCAGTATGAAGGTTGAGCCATCAAATAGCTCCAAAACAGGGATTCTTATTAATTGCCAAGTGTCATTTGCAGGAACACCCTTTGTCCATTTTCATTCACCTTTCTCATTGTGGTCCTACCTTCCATTCAGCCATGCTCTTTCATTTTTTTCTCCCCAAATGTGCACTCTGCAAATTCAGCTTCACCATCATAGCAGAGTTGCAAGAATCAAGTTTAATTTGTTTGTATGTTTCCATGACAGGTGCACCCTTTCTCCATTTTTATTCATCTGCCATAAGTGGTCCTGCCATCCATTCAGACTCTTTATTCTTGTTCTCATTCCCAAAAAAGAAGCACTCTGCAGTTCAGCTTTACCACCATAGCAGAGTTGCATTTTTCAAGGATCAGGAATGCATACTTTTTTTGTTTTGGCGAGATCTCTCTTTCACCTCACTTGTACACTCTACTTCCATCACTATTCTACCATATCCATACTCATTCTTCACACATTTTCTTGTTTTGGCGAAATTCAAACATTTACACATTCATCTCACTTTATACACTTCACTCCCCCCACCATTTCACCATGTTTACACTCATTCTTACCTCTCTTTCACTCACTCATTTCTTCACACCACCATATTCACCTCCATTCCATCAACACTTGCAGTTTACATTCTCTTTCCATCATAATCCTCATTCATACACTTTTGAGCACATATGAAGACCCTTTATGGCTGAGGGGACCAGCCATTTTCTTGTTTTGGCGAGATGTTGCCCCCAAAGGGCAACATACTAATTGATTGGTTTGTTTGCTAAAGATAGGGAGACTTGGTAGTCAACATTGTTGTGAAGGCCAAAGGATCTTTATCCTCAAGGTCAACTCTCATAAGAAATGCTCCATTTGAGGTCAAAGGATGCTCATAAGGTTTTGGGTAAGAAGTTTGGAAGATACCTTTTTGAAGATTGGAAGCTAGAGTTTGGAAGACCCCATGGTAAACTAGAATCTTTTGCTCCTAAATTATTCCTCTTTACATTTCTCCATCCCCCCTCTCATTTTTTGCCTTGATGCCTCAACCACACTCTCATTCTATCACAAATTCCTTTCTATTTCATATGCCACTCCACTTTTTGCCCTTTCCTTTGAAAAATAAATTCTATGTCAAAACCCTAGGTGAATAACCTAGGTATCACTCTAGATGCCATAAGGATGCCATATGCCACGTGGCAAGGCCAGATATGCTCCCAAACTTTTGGGGGGCATCCTCAAAGATTCCTAGGAGATCCCAAAAAACCAAAGGGTCATTTTCCCACTTACACCATTGAAAATTTAATTTTTAAAAGGCCGGAATCTCCAAAAATACTCGAAAGATGCTCGCGAGATTCCCTCCACGAACCCTAAAATTAGAAAACTCCTTCGAATCGGCCAGAAGCCTCTGTTTCTGCCTTAAATTCCTCCCGAATCTTCTCTTCCCGCCTCTTAGCTACCAAACAAATCCATAATCAAAGCCTAAGATTCTGGATCCATAAAAATTTGAAAATATAACTGGGGTGATCGACCACGAGAGAATCTTTGAAGGCCCGTGACGCATCAAACCTCGACATTGATACATCTTTGAGCATGATCCAAGACATTCTTGAAGTTTCTGAGTGTTCCACAGTTTAATCTGAGAAGATTGGACTGATACTACTGATTTGATATTATTATTGACCTCCCAAGCTACATTATTGACTGATATATGTTTCTAAGATCCTTATTCACCTTGTATTACCTTCATATCAATGAAAATTGATTGCCAAGTATTCAAAAAGTCTACTATCATGATCCTTTAGCATTCTTGCATCACAAACATTTTTACAGAAAAGAATTCCTCTATTTTTTCTTGCATTAAACCATTTGCACTTCATATCCCATCTTATTTGCACCTGTGTGCACAAAAATTTCAAAAAAAAATCCATCTCAAACTCGAGTTACCATTTTTTGCATTCTGTCTGATACAAATCCAGACTGATATCCATAAAACAGCGCCAAAAAAATAGTTTTAGAGACTCAAATTTTGATTTGGCAGCATCCACCTTACCTTTGAAGTCTATAGAGCATCCTAGTCTTGAAATTTCCTTAAAACTCCATTTACAACTCAAGTTACAAAACTCAACTCGCTTTTGCTACATTGACTGGTATTGACCAAAAATTGACCCAATTTTGAGATCGAATATCTCACAGATCAAGACTCAGACTTGGTCAAGATCTTTACCTTTGCTTGCCTATAACTTTTCTGAGTAAGTCACAGTCATCTGACCTTAGAAATCAATCAGATAATGAGATGCGTGATGATTTGAGCAAGGAGTCCAAAATCCGAGTGGGAAAGGTATGAAAACTCTATGATTCAGCTTTTTCTTTGGAAAATTCTTGTGTAGATTGATCACCTTAAGTGATCTGGAGGTTCTAACCCCAACTTGAGTGAACATTCAAGTTGGCTTCTTGTGTTTGACTCTCTAGGCCAGGTTGAGGGTCAACAAGAGTCACTATCAAAGACGACTACAAATCATACACCTTTCAATTTGGTTTATGGCATAGAGAGGCAGTTCTACCAAGGGAACTCGAATTACCTTCCTTGAGATTAGCTCACAAATTGTGCTTACCTTTTGAACATGCTTTACAGGAAAGACTGGATGCCCTGTTACATTTGGATGAGTACAGAATGGAAGCTGAGAACACAAACTTGTTGAAAAAGGCTAAAGATCTGGCTGCATTCAAGGCTGCACACAAAATACAAGGCATCTTTAAAAAAGGGGAGCTTGTTCTCAAATGGAACAAGTCAAAGGAGGATTCAGCTGGCAAATTTGATAACATTTGGGAAGGGCCCTTTGTAGTGTTGGGTCCTGCAGGTACTAATTCTTATTGGTTACAGGAAGTTGCTTCAGGGATGCCACTGCCAAATCCTATCAACATCTTGCACCTGAAAAGGTATTGGGACCAGCATGCTTGCTTGTCCCTCTTCTTTCATTAAAAGGTTTAGAGATTTATAGTAGGCTTAAAGTAGTTAAATCAGTTTGATTTTTAAGCACATTACTTTATGGAGATAGAAACGGTTTGACTTTGAGCACATTATTGTTGAAGGTGTTCTGGCAAAACCTTCAACCTCGGTGGTTTAGAACCTCCAGGTTGCCAAGGCAACCACTCCGAGTCACAAAGATTCCAGAAAAAAAATGCACAAAAGTTCACTAGGTGTGTGTTTCCCCTGAAGGCAAAAAAAAAAAGTCCGCTTCACAAAATAACTTGCGTGAATGTGATCTATGAAGCTATGGGTGTGGGTATCTCTCTCAAGATGCTCAACACTTGACACTAACAGCTACCACAAAAACTCAGCGAGGTCAGAGTAGGCTAAACGGGGCCAAGATCAGATCACCGACCCAAATAATTTTTGGTCAATATCCCTAGCAGAAAGCTGAAATTTGGAACTCGTTATTGGCAATGAATTTTCTCGGAGTTACCAAACGCTATTCTTCTCAGATTTGTTCCACACCAGGGGCCAACTTTTTCTTCTTGACCAAAAAGGACCTAATTTTTGCTTTTGATAATTTTAGCCTAAGACTATAAGAAGAGAATGGTCTTGAAAGAAAATATTTCCTAAAGGTGAACTGCACGCGTATCTGGTATTGCCTAGTTTCACACGTTTAGTTTGGCAGGATTGATACTCAAGCAATTGCTCTCCTATACTCCATGCTTGTTGTGCAATACCTCATGATCTGGAAATGTTGGCTTGTATTGGTATTGCAATTTTGTTTTGACAGAATTTGGTTTTGCACTCTCTAAAGATTGGCTACATAGGCAGACAACGCACAGCTGGTAGTTTGTACAGGTACTAGACACCTAGCCTCTAACAATTATTTGCTTTTGGGAAAGAGACACAGTGCAACTCAAACAAATTGCTACAAAGGTCGGATTTTCAATTTAATCAGTCACTCAAAAGATACAATGTAATATCCCAAGCTTTCGGGGTCTTGGGCACAGGGATCAAATAGGTACACATAAAAATCCAGAATTGAGTCAATAATCAATCAAAGGTAAACATAGGAGGTCGGGAATCAAGCTCAAGATTGTCCCGGTCCTTCTTCAAAGCCAAAAGTCCTTCTTTGCCTCAAAGCCCTCAAGAATCTTACGTAGAGAAAGCCCTTTTGTAGAATGCTCTGCCCGCTGAGATCTTCATTATTCCCTCCAATCTTCCGTCTTCTAGCTCACACTAAGCATTTATGGCATTAAACATGATGATTACGGCCCGGTTTAGGTGGTGATTTAATGGTTTCGTTTGGCGGATTGAATCGTGACCTTGGCGTTTTTCAGATTTAGGTTTTTGGTAGTTCAAGCTCAATATCCCACTGTGCCCCATCGTTTGGGAGACAAGGTATACTGTTCCGATCACTTAAGGTGATCAGTCTACGCAAGAATTCTCAAAGAAAAAGCTCACCATCAAGTATTCATACCTTTCCCAATTCAAGAATATGGTTCTTACTCAAATCGATGTAGCTCTCATAGGGCGGATTGATTTCCAAGGTCAAATGATTATGACTTGTACAGAAAGTTATATGCTAAGGGTGAAAACCTGACCAACTGAGTTTTAATCAGAAGATATTCGACTTCAAAAGTTAGTCAAATTTTGGTCATTGACGGGCCAAACCACAAACGTGCATCCTCGTAGTTTTGTAACTTGAGCGCTGCGAGAGAATTTTAAAGAGATTCCAAAATCCAGATGTAGTATAAGTCCCAAAGGTGAGGCATGCAATCAACAAATCATATAATTTGGATCACTAAAACTATTTTCGGTTAATCGAATATCGCCTAAAATTGTAATTTAATGTAATGCAAAAATGGTAACTTGAGTTTGGAATGATTTCTTCCGAATTTTGCACAAAATATGATGGGAAGGAAGAGCAAAATGGTCATATGCAAGAAAAAAAGATGGGATACTTCACCGTAAAAAGTTTGTGATGCAAAGTACCAAAGGATCATGACAAATAACTTTAAATACTTGGCGTACTTTTCATTGATATGAAGGTAATACAAGGTGAATAAGAGTTTTAGAATCATATAGATCACCGCCAAGATAGGTCAAGTAAATAATATCAAATCGAAGAATATCAGTCCAATTTTCTCAAATCGAACCGGAACACTCGATAATTTCATGAACGCTCTCTCGATCACATGCCTCAAGATGTATCAATATTGATATTTGATGCTACCGGGCCTTCAAAAATCTCATTGTTTTCCCGCAGATGTTTAGGGTTTAACGGTTCCATCTTAATGCTTAAATTTAGGCTTGATAGATGCTTAAGGGCTGAATACAAATAGATAATTTATAGTTAATGATTCCATTCTGCAGATTCCTCGAAAGGTGCTCGTAATTAGGTTCTTCAGGGTATTTTTCCGTGAATTTATGCATAACACACGTGATTTTTGGGTTAAACCGGTAATCATGTCGCATTTATCAATTCTTGAGAAGGCCATGGTTCCAAAGCACCCAAAAATAATTATATGGTGTTTCTACCACTTGAGTCTATGGTAACCCTAATTTCGGGAATATTCTAGGTAGATACTATGTAATCGAATATTCCATGGGGAATATTTGGGTGGTATGGGTACTTAGGCACAATGGTACGAAGCAAGATTGCAAAAGAATTAGAAGGAAGGGCATTTTGGTAAAGGTGTACAAGTGGGGAATGAGAATAGTGGGCAAAAGACATGAAAATGGTAGGACATCCCATGGGGAAATAAAATTAAGAAAAGGACTTAGGCAAGGCAAAAATATGATTTTGCAAAAGGTGAGCAAGGAAGAATATGAGTGTAAGGGAAAATGGAAGGTGAGAATATGGTATGGGGGTGCAAAAAAAAATGGTTTTAAGGATGGAAACCCAATACCACGATCTCTTCAAACTCTAACTCAATCTTCAAAAAGCATCTTCCAATCTTCTTTAACCAAGCACCTCTTTGACTAGCTTTGACCTCAAATAAAGTATTCCTTATGGGGTTACCTCTGAAGATAAATATCATTTGACCTTCATATTCCGTTGACTACCAAGTCCTCCTTTGACTTCTCCTCTAACTTTAACAAATGAACCAATCAATTAGTATGTTGCCCTTTGGGGCAACACAAAAGTCGATCGGACACCTGTTTTAAAAGCTTCTTCTAGGACAATATATGCATTGAAAAATATGAATAAACCTCACATCAAACGTCCTCGGTTTATTTACAATGTTACAAAAAAAATATCATATTACCCCTTCATTAATGTGAAGAGTTTGAGATTCATCAATATGACCATGTTATGTGCAACATTCTTATCCTCCATAGATTATAACCACAAGTTTAGACATTCTATCAAACAATGAGCATGGGATCGCGCAACGAGATGTGCTTATCTATTCAAAGATTACCACACGGATTGCATGCCATGGTATATACGCGCAAGCCACTTCTGCGTATAAACATGTGCATCCATTTTCTTCACCATATGCGGCATAGTTGGCATTCCATCGTAAATATAGATCCACCTTTGGTCCAACAAGATACCCGTTGCCCCAAAAAGGGCAACATGCTAGTCTGTGGTCTATACATTCACACATCTAGGTCAACTTATCTTAAAAGACTAGGTCAAAGTTTGGAAGAATCTTGGTATTCAACATTGATGTAGGTCAAAGAATTCATTCTTCAAGTTAACAAGTGCTCAAGGTTCAAGACTCACATGGTACTTTATTTGAGGATCAAAATGCTTGAATATGCTCCTAGAAGATCTGAGTTATGAAGTTTGGAAGATATTGCTCCAGTTTGAAGCTTAAAGTTTGGAAGATTCCCTATATGGTTCCATCCTTGTCACTTTGCTTTTTTGCCTAGCTATTTTCCTTCTACATCCCCCTAACCTATTTTGTTATCATTATTTGCTAATTTTTCCATGACACCCCTTCTATGTCCACTTTTACACCATTACCTTCCAAATTTGCTTCTTCTTTGCCATAAACATTTACCCCCATACTTTGTTTAACCATAGACCTTGTTTTTATATCCATATCTTATTATTTTCCATTTCCACCATCCACATGGACCCCTTGTTGCCCCCTTGGCAACATTTTTGCTAGTACCTTATGGTCACACCCTTATCGGGTTCCCTATTCTTTCCATTTTTCATGGCCCTAGAGCTTTAAAATTTGAATACAATTGCTTGATAGCATGGCCTAGTTTGTGCAAAGACCTTTAAGAAAATATGAGCCTTGAGTATTAAACCATGGAGGAACCGAAAAAACCCAAAATAATATGAATATTCCCAAGATATACAAAGGAAATACGTGAACCGTATCGTTTCTTCACTATTATACGGTTATGAACCCTAAATCCCGTAATTCTTGTCAATCATGCCGGAATTGATTCTCATGCGCCTCCCAACCTCCTGCTATTTATTTCCACGCTGCTCCAAAACTTAATGAACCACAAATCAAGCCTAAGATGCCTAGGTGAACCACTAAATTTGAAAATATATATATGGGGAAATTAGGGATCCACAGAAAATTTGAAGGCCCGCGCATAAAACTATCATGGATCTTTGCACAGGCATGACTAGAAGGATTTTGGAAGACTCGAAAGTACTCCCGATCAAGTCTACAAGAGATTTGGTTGGAAAATTATCTATTGAAATTTTCTATTGACCTAAAGTTGATTTTGAAGTACTGAAGTATATACTTCCTATCAATGAAATTCGATGCCTACTTGAAGAAATTATCTCTGTTATGATTCTTTGCAATTTTCTGTTCAAAATTCCGCCGAAAATTCCCAAAGCACTTTTGATTTCTTGGCCCATTTGCCATCAATCCTTGAGGCACCTCAGGACCTATATGTCTTGAAAAAATCAAAAAATCCCTCACAACTTTCGAGTTAGAAATTTACGCATTCTGTTTTGACTATTCTTAAGCTTTGTATTTTACCAAATCCAGCCACAAAATTACTTTTGCTTATCCAAATGACAATCGACCAATTACCCATATTCCCCTTATCATCATTCATGATTACATTTGCTTTGAAATTCTCAAAAACTAAATGCAACTCCTCCAAAATCCCAATCCTGATCCACCGTTTTCATTTGACTACTATTGACCAATTTGACCGCATTGGAAGCCAGATAACTCCACAAACTATATTTCTGACTTGAGTGGAAGCTTTACCATTGGTTACCTACAACTTTTTGACCAAGTCTCTGATGATTGACTCAAAATCGACCGTGATATCAATACCACAAATGTTTTTGGCAAAGGTGCCAATTTCGAAATGGGAAAGGTATAAAACTTCAAGTTTTGAACTTTTGTCTTTGAAATTAGCTTAGACAGATTAGTCACCTTAAGTGATACTGAGGTTGTAACCCCAATTTGAGTGAAAACTCAAGTTGGTTCCTTATGTTTGATCCTGCCGTGTTTAGGGTCAACATTTGGAGTTCTACCGAGATCTCTACGGATTTTTCAACTCATGGCTCCAAAAACAAAGTTTCCAGCAGAGCAAAGAACCAATGGAAGATCGAGACTTGTGAGCCTTTGAGGAGGATCTCTTCCCCAATTTTGCAAGTGGATTACTTCAAAGCCTACCCTATTTCGAGTTGAATATGCCTACTCCATTCGCCTACTTTTGATTCCAAAGATGAGTGCTAATACTTTTCTAAGAGTCTTTGAAGATTATTCACGAGGATTTTGGCTTCAAGGGATGCAAGCTATCACAATTTGAAAAGTGCTTTTGAAGAGGAAAGTGAAGTCGGTGCTTGGGCGACTTATGAGAAGCTTATAGGAACCACTTCTTTGGATGACCTTGTCACCAAGTTTTTTACACGAGTTTGGAAAACGTCTTGCTCCTAAAGATCTTGTTAATGAGCTGCAAAATTTCCATTTATGCGGTGAAAGTGTGGAGCCGATAAAGGAGAGATTCAAGATCTTGATGAACGATGCCAAAAAGTTCAAGTCAATGTTCCCACACTCTTTTTGGTGTCCTCCTTTATTAAAGGAAGCTTATCTTCTGACCCGGAATTTCCACGGGAAGCTTATCAAGATTCAAGCTCATGGAAGGTTTTGATTCCATCTACAAAGTTTTGCCAAGACCATCAATTGACCAAAATGTTTTCTATCCTACCGAAAAACACCATAGCTTTCATCATGATCCTTTTTACCACGATGCCACCGATGGTCCTTATGAATCTCATCATCGCCGTCCCTATTTATGTCAGGCATAAAAGAAAAGAAAAAAAAGAAGCTGGATTCTCGGATTTTAGAAGTCAAAGCGGGACGACAAAGGTGACCTAAGCTTTGGGCCAGGCGACCAAACAACTCAGGAGTCAAAGCGACGTATGGAGTAGAACTTACCACTGAATGTATTCATTGCAATAGAACTTCACATCCGGTGACATTTGTTATTGGCAAATGTCCTAAATGTAAAAGAAAGGTCACTTTGGTAGAGAATGTCCGCCTCAGGCTTTTGTAAATGAAATTAGCCATACCGGACCTCAGATGCCTTTGTTAAAGAATATTTTGCCAAGCAAGAGGGCGAAGTTCCAGGCAACTCCTCATGTAAGATTTGCAGAGCCTACTAGCTCTATAAGGTTTGGCACAAACTACAGATGCCAAAGGCGGAAAGAGTGGGATGGTGGTACAAACCCGGTAAGAGATTCCCATAAACTTGGAGCCTACCAAGTTTGTTCGAAACCTTTTAGGGAGATCAAGATCACACCACCACCTTGTTATTGTAGTTCTCCTCAAAGAAATAGCTCCACCCCTCCCCCAACAAAATATAGTAAAAGATCATGACTTTGATGAGTTGGATGTTTTACTAAAAAATTCCAAAGTAAGTGTGGACTTATTTACATTGTTAAAGATTGCACCCCGGTTATAGGAAAAAGTTACTACAAAAACTACTTTAGTGAAGCAAAAGAGTTTGTAGGTGTTGCAAATGCCACTAATCTTGGTTCGGCCCAAAATGAGGAGGATCCGAGGTGCCTTTATGTACTCAAAGAACTCTAGGGAGGTTATTCTTTTCCAATGTGTTGTTAGATGGGCTCACCTTTAAATATCATGCCATATCATGTTATGAAAAAATGTGGGCTCGAGATAGATAAAAGGTCATCAAGTTTGTTAAAATCTTTTTCTAATGCTAAAGATAAGACCGGGCTGAATTGGACCAAGGTCCCCGTTAACACCTACATTGTTGTATCGCGCCATTTTGTTGTTGTTGCTTTTGAAGATCTAGGAGAAGATTTACATATATGATCTCTTCTCGGGAAGGAGGTGGATGACTCACTTTTGATGCTAGGCCAATCTACCGAGGGAGATGCACCATTTCAAATGGCACTCAAGTGGCCCACCAATCTACAATCAAGATGGCTCTTATGGCTTTAATGATCTGGTGTACATTTATCAAAAGTTATAGAAGAACCACTAGATCCTACGATTAGCAACCCAACACAAAAGAAACTTGAGTTGATTCCTTAATTAGAGAGGCAGGCACTACCTTTCCGATAGCGAGAAGAGGTTGTTTATGGTTTGATGGAGGAATATCAAAAAATCAATGTAGCTTCATGCAGCTATATTTAAAAAAGATAACGCCAATAAACTTTTTGGCTAAGGTAGGGAAGGATTTTTTCCCAAATAACCTCTAATGTATCACAAGGCTTTGATTGGTGGCTCCCCAGAAGTTAGAGCTATGGATATTTTCAATTATACATATCTATGGGGATTCACAAAGAAGTGCAAGCGATGTAAAATGGTGAATATCAAGCCAAGAATGTTGATATGGAGTCTCGAGGAAACCGTGTAATGGGAATGTTACCATTTTACCTCTTGGGAAATTACCATATCCCAGGGAGCAGAATTGGAAAGCGATGCTTTGTGCAGAGACACCTTGATGACTTTATTTATCTCGAGGGAGCTATACGGGAGGGAAGATTTCGATGGGATGAGGCTAAGGAGCTCTGTCATACTAGTTATAAATGCATCCCAGAAAAGGCAATCACGAAGTTATAATCCAACAACATGTAATAAAAGAACTACTCTGTTTGTGGGATCTCTTTTGACACACAAAATAAGGAAGAGATCAATAAATTCTTTGAAGAGAAGATGTGTTTGCTTGGATTATTCTGTGAGCTTAATGGTATCAAAGAGGAGGTATGTCAATTTGAAATTAAAAATTAAGAAGGGTGTAGTTCTGCTTCGAGAAGTTAAGAAGAATAAATGCTTCCTTTTTAGATCTAATCAAAGATGAATTGCATAAGATGTTGGATGCGAGGTGTCATTGTAGAGATCATCAGCCCTGAATGGGTATCCCTGCATTGTTCCAAAGGAAAAAGAATGGAACTTTGAGAATTTGCATAGATTATCGAGATTGAACAAAGCCACTATAAAAAGATTGTTATCCCTTGCCTTTTTGGAAGAAATTCTATATGTTGTTGCAAGGGAAAAGACATGTATACTCATTTTGGATGGTTTTCGGGGTTCAACTGATTAGTATCAAGAGGAAGACCAATGAAAGACCTCATTTATCACTCCATGGGGTACTTATGCTATGAAAAGAATGCCATTTGGCCTAATGAATGCCCCACTACCTTCAAAGAGCAATGGATGTCATTTTCAAAACTATGGCTTCTTGAAAAATTTAAATTGTATCCGATGACCTTTACTTGGTTCTCATGCCTAATCAACCATGTGGAATTGCTTGCAAAAATCTGTTCTTTATCACGGGACTTCAGAGTCAATCTAAATCCAAAAAATGCATCTTTTTTGCATCCAAAGAACAACTCTTGGGACATGAGGTATCCAAACCAAGGTATTCAAGTTGCTCAAGATAAAGTTAGGGCTCAAGAAACTGGTACCTCCCAAGAATTTGAAGCGGAGTTAAGAGTTTCATTGGAAAGGACAAGTTTTGTTAGGATGTATATTCCAAATTTTGCTCATATCTTAAGTCCCATCTCTAGGTTGACCGTAGATAGGGAAGTTTTCTAAATGCAAAGCAAGCACATACCTATCACATGGACTCCAGTGCCAAGAAGCTTTGATTTTCTTATTTTATCCATATGTGAAGCTACTCCTTTAAAAAAACCCGATTGAGCCCCATTTGAGGTTTATATCACTTTGTTACTAAAAGGCTATATGTTTAGCTATTTTAGTGGATAAGCACCATATAGTTTTTGCAAGCAAGCAATGGTCTCCTCTTGAAGAAAGATATACGAGAATAGAAAAAAGTGTCACGGCCAGCTTCGTTCCTCATCAATGGCGGGGGCACCTACTTCTAAAAGCCAAGTTCAGTCTTCATATGAAGCAAAATCCAATGGGATTGCTATTTGGTGACAACCAATAAAACCAAAGATCCAAGGTGGGCTTGTAAGTTGCAAAGTTATGATATTTGTAAAAGAGTTGCACTTTGACACGAAATCCTAGCCTCTACTTGCCTATTTTTTTCAATCATGAGGATGAATTGAATACTGACACTTCATTTCAGTTAGCACATTTAGAAGCAACTCGGGGATCAAGCCCAAGGAGGATGGCAAAGAACCTATTAAGATTTTTCAAACATGGGATTCATTTCTCCAAACCTCACTCCAAATCGGAAAAAGAAGACTTAAGGACAAATGCGCCGAGACAATTCAAGGCGAGAGAATATCCCATGCAAAGTTACTGTGGATGGCATCTTCTTGAGGTGTGTAAGGAAGAAGAATCTGCCTTGATCATTAAAGATGCATAAAGGTATACATGGGGACATTTTCTTTGGGGATACCACTCCAAAAAAGATTCTCGTACAGATATTATTGGCTCATCGCTTTTTGATTGCTATGAAGTTATAAAAGACTTGCCATCAATGTCAAATTTTTAGTAAAAGATTTTAGTTTGCTGCCTTTAAATCCCTATTATATCTCGAGGACCTTTTCAAATCAGGGGCTGATTATATTGGCCCTATTAATCCCTTCTCTACGTGTCAGCATCAACATATTATGTGGCTACGATATTTCACTAAGTGGGCGTAGGCTATACCTTTGAGACAAGCTAATGCCCTTGCAAACCCAAGGTTCTTACATGAATTTATTTGCTCCGCATTTGGTATTCCTTTCCGTGATACGATACGATGAGGGTACCCCTTTGTTAATGAAGTCATTGCTAACTCTACATTTTGAAGGTCAAGCACACCAAAGTTCTTCTTATTATCCTCGTGGTAATGGACAAGGGCTACTAACAAAGTGTTGAAAAATATCTTGCGTAAAATGCTGGAGATTAACAAAAAGTTGGCCTCATATCAAAATAGTGGATGCCCTTTGGCTTATAGAGTTGTTGCCCCAAAGGGCAACATACCAATTGATTGGTTTGTTTGCTAAAGATAGGAGAGACTTGGTCAACATTATTGTTGTGAAGGCCAAAGGATCTTTATCATAAGGTCAAATAAAGCTCCATTTGAGGTCAAAGGATGCTCATAAGTTTTGGGTAAGAAGTTTGGAAGATACCTTTTGAAGATTGGAAGCTAGAGTTTGGAAGACCCCATGGTAAACTAGAATCTTTTGCTCCTAAATTATTCCCTTTACATTTCTCCATGCCCCTCTCATTTTTGCCTTGATGCCTCAACCACACTCTCATTCTATCACAAATTCCTTTTATTTCATATGCCACTCCACTTTTTGCCCTTTCCTTTTTTAAAAAAAATAAATTCTGTCAAAACCTAGGTAATAACCTAGGTATCCTCCTAGATGCCATAAGGATGCCATATGCCACGTGCAAGGCGCCGATATGCCCCAAACTTTTGGGGGCATCCCCAAAAGATTCTAGGGAGATCCCAAAACCAAAGGGTCATTTCCACTTACACCATTGAAAATTTAATTTTAAAAGGCCTAATCTCCAAAAATACTCGAAGATGTCACGCGAAATTCCCACTAACCCTAAAATTAGAAAACCTTCGGGATCGCTAGAGCCTACTGTTTGCTTTAAAATTCCTCGCCTCTTCTCTTCCGCCTCTTTTACCAAAAACCTGCATGTTCCCAAGGGCAACATACTAATTGAATGGTTTATTTGTTGAAGCTAGGAAGGCTAAGTCAAAAGAGGACTTGGTAGTCAACAATGATATGAAGGTCAAAGGATGTTCATTTTACAAGACAACAATGTGCTCAAGGTTCAAAACTCACATGAGGTACTTTATTTAAGGTCAAAGTGCTTGGTCAAGAATATGCTCTAGAAGATTCTCAAGCGAAGTTTTTAAGACAATTTTTGAAGATTGGAAGTTAAAAGTTTGAAGATCCCATGGTATTAGATTCCACCTCCTAGTCATTTTTATCCATATTCTTACCCCTATTTCCTAGTCATATTCCCCTTATGCTTATATTTTCCCTTGTTCATTTTTTTTTTGCCAAATCACACCTTTGATTGCTTAATTCTTTTGCCTCCTTATTTCATATCCCTTTTTCCCACTCTTATCACACCTTTCATAAATACCCCTAGCCCATTTCTAGCTTGGAATTTTATGACCACTTTGCTTGTCCACCATTGTGCCTTTTAAATATTCATGCCACCCATGGAATATCCCAATGCATGGTATCTAAGCCTAGCATATTCACACTCAAAATTAGGGTTGCCATCTCCTCAATTGATCTATCTATCTAATTATTTTATAAGGCACCCTTTGAAACCATGGCTCAACATTTCTAAATGGCTAAATACAAAGATATTCCCGGTTTATACTCCCAAAAATACGGGCCACCGGATCGGCAAATTCTGGAAAAATAACGTTGAAGAACCCTAAAATTGAAAAACCGTCAATCAATGTTGGAATGGGAAGCCTTGGACTCGAAAACTACCTACTTCGTATTCCATTCCCGCATCCAATCAAGCCTAAATTTAAGCTCTAAGATGCCTGGAACCTTAGTTAAAATCTAAATCTATATACATGGGAAACGAAGACGAGAAAAATTTGAGGCCCGTATATTCGATCCTTACATTGATCATTGTCGAGCAAGATCTGGACCATCCTTGAAGTTCTTGAGCTCTCCCTCAATTGGATCCACAAGATCTGATTGACATTACCTTCAAAAATTATTCATTGACTTGAGAAGATTATTTTCCCCAGATTTAAAGCTATGAAGCATCCTTATATTCTCGCTATCATGATATATTTACTTCCATATCAATTCAAATCATTGCCAAGTTGTCAAATCCATCTCTCGACATATTATTCTACAATTCTTGCTACAAAAATAGTCTACGTAAAATTCTAGTGTGTTTTCTATTCCTTTGGACCACTTGCCATCTATCCTAGGACCCGCGTACAAAGGAGTTGGAATTCATTCAAAAAATACCAAGTATAGCTCAAATTCAAAAAAAAAATTGCTCTCGGTTTGGATTAGTTTTGACTGTTTTGCCAAATCTAGCCACAAAAAAATACTTTTTACATATCCAAATGAAGATTTGATTGATTGCCCTCTTCCCTAGCATCATTGCAACCTATCTACTTGGGAATTTCTCAAAAGATGATTGGCAACTCAAATCTCAACTTCCGATCCTTTACGCTCTACATTTGACCCTATTGACCAAAAATTTGACCCCCTTATTTTGAGCTCGAATAACCACGATAAGTCTACGACTTGGTCGGAGGTTTTTCTTTGTATTAACTACCACACTTTTGACCAAGTCTGTTGCATTCCTAATTTAAAAAATCGATCTGCATCTCGACACCACATTTTGTTTTGGCAAAGGTACTATTTTTTGGAAATGGAAAGGTATAGAACTCGAACGTTTTGAACTTGTTTTGGGTTCCTTTCAGACCGGATCACCTCAAGTGATCCGGAGGTTCTAAATTTGAGTGAAAACTGAATTGTTCCTTGTGGGTTGACCTTTTAAGCCGCTTTAGGGTCAACATCTTGAGGTTCTACCGAGATTTTCTCGATCTCAAAACTCATGGCTCCAAAGCAAAAATTTCCAGCAGAAATGTAACCCATTAGAAGATGCTGATG
This sequence comes from Isoetes taiwanensis, assembly GCA_021234155.1. Taxonomy (NCBI): domain Eukaryota; kingdom Viridiplantae; phylum Streptophyta; class Lycopodiopsida; order Isoetales; family Isoetaceae; genus Isoetes; species Isoetes taiwanensis. Next base: position 3,350,980 of record JAJEKV010000091.1, read on the forward strand.
TATCGTATCATTGCAGAAAGGCCATTGCCTTCAAGTTTCGCTAAACTTTAGTTTACTCCAAAACATGCCATACCGCTTTGAGTTGAATGTCCCCTCGTTCCCTTGCCTACCTTTGATTCCAAAGATGAGTGCTAACCACTTTTTGAGAATATTTGAAGACTATTGGCTGGGATTATGGTTTCAAGAAAGGATGCAAGCTTTCAGAATTTGAAAAATGTTTCAAAGATGAGAGTGAAGTCGGAGCTTGGTTAACTTATGAGAAGTTAATGGGTACCACTTCATGGGATGAACTTTGTCAAGAAGTTTACGGATAGATTTGGTAAGTTAAGTTGCTCCACAAGATTTGGTTAATGAACTGCAAGGTTTTTCTATACATGCGGGGAGAAAGTGTGAATCAGTACAAGGAGAGGGTTTAGTACATTCGAGCAGGTGTCAAAAGCAACAAGTTACCATCCCAACTCTATTTTTAGTTAACGCCTTTATCAATGGTCCAAGCAAAGAAGACATATCCAAAAGAAAGTGCTCAAAATCCAACCAGTCGAAGGGTTTGATTCCATTTACAAAGTCTTTGCCAAAACCAATCGACGACCGGATGCTCTCTACTTTGCCCGATAAACATTATGCTTCTCATCATACTCGACCTGCTTTTACCCCGATGCTCTTGATGCACATTATGATCATCATCCTTCTATTCCGCGCGCTTATGCCATACAAAAGAAAAAAAAGAAATCCAAAGAGGAGGAAGCCAATTCCCAAGTTGCGAGGGTCAAGTCGGGACTTATCCAAGGTTACCAAGCCTTAGCGAAATAACTAAACAATTAGTTGAACTCAAGGTCGCAAAAGAGCGGTGTAAAACCTCTATCCCGAATGTATTCATTGCAATAGAATTCTCACCCATCCATCGCTATTGGCAAGTGTGCTCCAAATGTAATGAAAAGGCCATTTTGGAAAGGAATGTCTGTTTGTTCTTTTTGTAAAGAGGTTACTATACCGATGCTAGGTGTGTCAGCATGAATATTTTGCTAACAAGAAAAGAGAAAAGACCAGTCTAAACCCCCCTGAGATTTGTCGGCCAAAGCACCTCTTATAAGGTTTATTCAAGCTCTGTGGTTCCTAAATCAAGAAGGTTATGGTGGTGCAAACTAGAAGCATGAATGAAGCTCAAGTACATCTTTGAACCAGGTAAGCACTTCTACCGTCGCCCCGTACACCTGTAATGGAATCACCGCTCGGATCATAGCTCCACCCCGGCAAAAATATGGTAAGAAAGATCAAGACTTGATGAGGTTGATGTTTTGCTTTAAAAATTCCAAGGTGAGTGTGGATCTCTTTACTTTTATTAAAGATTGCACCTAGTTACAGTGAAAAGGGTACTTCAACAAACTAATAATGAGGTATTAAATGCTTGTGTGAATTTTACTGATGCCACCGACCTTATTCTAGCACAAAGATGAAGAAGACCCCCGGAGCATTCACATGTTCACCGCTTTTAGGAGGGTATACCTTTTCTAATGTGTTACTTGATGGGGTTCTCCCCAAATATCATGCCATATCATATTATGAAGAAGTGTGGTTTTGAAGTGGATAGAGAAGGCTTCTATGTTATTAAAATCTTTTTTATAATGCTAAGATTTCTCCTATTGGTGTGGTGACTAAAGTGCCTCTATCACGACCATAACTCGTGCCTGCTAACTTTATTGGGGTGGCTTTTGAAGATATAGGAGATGAATCGATATTTATGACTTACTTTTGGGAGGAGATGGTTAGCCATCGTGGATGCCGGCAGTCAAAGTAGTCTCAAGGGAGATGTACCATCTCCAATGGCTCTGTTATCGCTACAATTTATAACCAAGAGGGCTCCTATGACTCCAAGGAAGAGGTACATTTTATTAAAGAAAATGCTAATTGAAGAACCTTTGGGATCTTACGTGGATAAAAAATACAAAACCAAGAAAATATAAAATGGTTCCTCTTATTATGGAAAGTGCATCTCCCAAAGATACAAGGACCAACAAAGGGGGTTCTTATGGTTTGATGGAGGTATCTCTAAAAATTAAATGTTGCATCATCTCTGCTATTTTGAAAGACTCTTTCTCACAAACTTTTTAGCTAAAATAGGAAGGATCTTTCCTCAAGTCACTTCTAATGTGGCAGAATATAAAGCCTTGATTGCGGTCTCGAAGCTAAATCTATGAATATTGCCAATATTCACATTTATGGTGATTCACAATTAATCAGCAGACAAGTTTCAGAGACTATCAAACAAAAAATGCAGATATGGAGCTCTTGAAGAATCAAGCAATGGGAGTGCTCGAAGCTTTGCTTCATGGGAAATCACTCATATCCCCGGAGAACAATTTTGAAGTCGATGCCTTGTGTAGGGAGACTCTCATGTCACACTTAACCCAGGGAGCTATCCCCGAAGATGATCTTGATGACAATGAGGTAAAAAGCACTCTGTCCTATTTGACCATTGATGCATCAAAAAAAAAAGGACCCAAGAGATTGTAATCACTAAGAATGGTAAGACTCCGAACCTTGTTTGTTGGGGGATTTGATTGAATATCAAAACAAGAGAACATACAAGTGTTTTTGAAGAAAGGAAAGATGTATTTGCTTGGGATTATTCTCGTAGCTACTCGTATCAAACCTGATGTATGTCAATTTGAAATTAAGATTACAAAAGGTTGTAAACCCTGTTTTTAAAAAATTAAGAAGGATTAATGCTTCACCAATGGGACTAATTAAAGATGAATTGGATAAGATGTTGGATGCAGTGTTATTATTGAAATTATTAATCCGAATGGGTATCTTGTATTGTTCCCGTGGAGAAGAAAAGTGGTGCTTTTAAGAATTTGCATTGACTATCGAGATCTCAACAAAGCTACCATCAAAGATTGTTACCCTTTGCCCTTTTAGAAGAAATCTTATATGCTGTAGCAGGTAAAGAGGTGTATTCATTTTTTTGATGGCTTCTCGTGATTCAATCGTATTAGTATTAAAAGAAGAAGACCAACCCAAGACCTCTTTTTTATTACCCTTGGGGAACTTATGCAATGAAAAGAATGCCTTTGGACTAATGAATGCACTACTACTTTCCCGAGAGTCATGGATGTTATTTTAGGCCTATGTCTCCTCAAGAATTCCAGTTTATTTGGATGACCTTTGTTTAGGATCTCAATTACTAATCATTTGGAATTGTGGCAAAAATATGTTCTTGTGTAGGGAATCTGAGTCAACCTTAATCCAAAAGAAATGTATTTTTTTGCATCCAAAGGACAACTTTTGGGACACGCAGGTATCCAACAATGGTAAGGCTGGTATGACAAAAAGGTTGAAGCTCTAAAAAACCGGTGCCCCCCAAAACCCAAGGTCAAAAAGTTTTATTAGGCATGACTAGTTTTCTTAGGATGTATATTCCTAATTTTGCTCACATTATAAGTCCTATTTCTAAGTTGACAAGAATAGGCGTGATTCCAAATCGAGAGTAAGTATGTTCCCCGTCACATGGTCATCAGATTACCAAGAGTCTTTGAGTTGTTTATAAAGACCATTTGCTTATAAAGCAACTCTCCTAAAAACAGATTTGGCCAAGCCATTTGAGGTCTACATACTATTACTAAAAAGCCATAGGCTTAGCTATTCACAGGACAAGCACACCACAGCTTTTTGCCAAAGAAACAATGGAGTTCAACCCAGAAAAAATACACCAATGGAGAAGAGTGTCGCTGCTCATGTTTCTCATTGACAGAACAAGGTCATTTATTATTGAAAAGTTCAGTTCAAGTTTATATGAAGGTAAATCCAACAAGTTTGTTATTTGGTAGGCTACCTCCTAAACCAAAAAATTCAAAGGTGGGCTTGCAAGTTACAAACCTTTGATATTTCTATAAAAGAGTTACATCAAGTAAAGAGTCCTTCCTCTATTTACCTTATATTTTCTTTGACCATGAGGATGTAATGGAAGTTGTTGATTTTGTGGATGCCTTAGCTATTTTACATGTGGATGATGATGAGCGGGGGCCAACGTGATTGGTACCTATAAAGAATTTTCTACAATTCAAGGAGAGATGCCCTCGATTGACCTCGAGCCAAAGGAGGTTTAAAGAAAAAAAGTGTAGGCGTTCAAAATGATTAATGATGTTTTATGTAAAGTCAACAGGGATGGACTATTATTGAGGTGTCAATGATGAAGAATCGCCTTGATCATTAAAAGAAATGCATGAAGGAATATGTGGAGGCCATTTTGTCGGAGATAATACCGCCAAGAAAATTCTCGGGTCGATACTATTGGGTACAATATTTAAAGATTGTTATACTGCGCTATAAAAATCTTGCCACAAGCCAAATATTTGGCAAGAGGATCCTTATCCCAATAAGACTAAACCCCATAATTTCTCCGTGATTCTTCCAAATTTGGGGATTAGATTATATTGGTCCTATTAACCCTCTTCTGTAGGCAACATCAGTACATTATTGTAGCATTTATTTTACCAAATGGGCGAGGTAGGTCCTTTGAGACGCTAATGCTCTATAACAAAGAAAGTTCTTACATGAGTACATTTGTGCACGGTTTGGTATTCCTCTACAATTACATTCCGATAGAGTATACCCCTTTGTGAATGAAGTTATTGCTAATTTATTGACCATTCTTAAAGTCAAACATACCAAGAGTTCCTCTTACTATCCCTGCTGTAATGGTCAAGGTATACTAACAAAGTTTTGAAGGGTATTTTGCAGAAAAACAAGGATGATAATCAAAAGGATTGGTATGCTAAATTAGTGGATGCCCCATGGGCTTATAGAGTCACCATCAAAGCAGCAACCACCATACCCCTTTAACTTGTTTATGGCATTGAAGTCAGGTTTCCAAGAGAGCTTGAGCTTCCATCTCCAGGTTAGCTCATAAGTTGTGTTGCCTGCCTTTGAGTATGCCTTTGCAGGGAAAGACTGGATGCCCTTTGCATTTAGAAGAATATAGGATGGAAGTCGAATGCTAATTTGCTTAAAAAAGCCAAGGATTTGGTCACGCTTCAAAGCCGCTCATAAAATACAAGGGATTTTTAAGACTGGAGAATTAGTTCAAATGGAATAAATCAAGGGAGGATTCAGCCAAGAAGTTTTTGAGAATCTTTGGGAGGGTCCCCATGAAGTGTTGGAACCTGTAGGCACCAATTCATATTGGCTAAAGGAATTAACTTCAGGTTTGTCACTCCCAAATCCCATCAACACTATTCATCCTGAGAGAGGTACCGGGATCGGCACATTTGTTTGTCCCTTTTATGCTCTAGAATTTAAACAAGTTAGAATTAAATTTAGATGTTAGATAGATTGATTTCACTTTGTCTTAAATTTAGAACTACGTCTTCATTAAGTTTATGTTTGTGACAAAGATGAAGGATCAAACAAAGTCTCGACAAGGATTTTTATTAACCGCCACAAGTGTCATTTGCAGAGCACCTTTATCCATCTTTATTCATCCGTCTCGGCCCGGTCTTGCCCTCCATTCAGCCATGCTCTTTTTTATTTTATCTCCCCAAATGTGCACTCTTCCAATTTTCACCATCATAGCGAGTGCAAGAATCAGAAAATTAACTTGTTTGTATGTTTCCATGACAAAAAACCCTTTCTCCATCTTTATTCATACGCCATAAGTGGTCCGCTATCCATTTAAACTCCTTACTCTTGTTCTCATTCCCAAAAAAGAAGGCACTCAAGCAATTCAGCTTTACCATCATAGCAGAAGTTGCATTTTTTTAAGGATCAAGAAGCCACACATTTTCTTGTTTTGGCGAGATTCAAACATTTACATATCCATATCACCCCTCATACATTCCATTCCCATCACTACTTTTACCATGTTTACATTCATTCTCACCTCCTTCTCACTTTCACTCACTTTTTCACACCCACCATATTCACCCCCATTCCATCAGCACTTGCACTCCTCAAAGACTTCTCAGCACTTCAAAGCACTTGCACTCATCAGCACTTGCACCTTCCACATTCCATCAGCACTTGCACTTTACATTTTTTACCATAATTCTCCTGTAGATACCTTGGTACCAAGCTGAAGACCCTTGTGGTACGAGGGACCAGCCATTTTCTTGTTTTATGAGATGTTGCCCCCCAAAAGGGCAACATACTAATTGAATGGTTTATTTGTTGAAGTTAGGAAGGCTAAGTCAAAAGAGGACTTGGTAGTCAACATTGATATGAAGGGTCAAAGGATGTTCATTTTACAAGACAACAATGTGCTCAAGGTTCAAAACTCACATGAGGTACTTTATTTAAGGTCAAAGTGCTTGGTCAAGAATATGCTCTAGAAGATTCGGGTTATGAAGTTTGGAAGACAATTTTGAAGATTGGAAGTTAAAAGTTTGAAGATCCCATGGCATTAGATTCCACCTCCTAGTCATTTTATCCATATTCTTACCCCCATTCCCCCAGTCATATTCCCCTTATGGTTATATTTTCCCTTGTTCATTTTTTTTTGCCAAATCACACCTTGATTGCTTAATTTTTTGCCTCCTTATTTCATATCCCTTTTCCCACTCTTATCACACCTTCATAAATACCCCTAGCCCATTTCTAGCTTGGAATTTTATGACCACTTTGCTTTTGTCCACCATTGTGCCTTAAATATTCATACCCATGGAATATCCCAATGCATGGTATCTAAGCCTAGCATATTCCTCAAAAATTAGGGTTGCCATCTCCTCAATTGATCTATCTATCTAATTATTTTATAAGGCACCCTTTGAAACCATGGCCTAACATTTCTAAATGGCTAAATACAAAGATATTCCCTGGTTTATACTCCCAAAAATAAGGCCACCGTGATCGCCAAAAATTCGAAAAAATACGCTGAAGAACCCTAAAATTGAAAAATCGCCGAATCAATTTTAATGGAAGCCTTGGACTCGAAAACTACCTACTTCGTATTCCCGCTCTAAGCATCCAATCAAGCCTAAATTTAAGCTCTAAGATGCCTGAACCTAAAATCTAAATCTATATACATGGGAAACGAAGATAGAGAAAATTTGAAGGCCCGCTCGGCATCAGATCCTACATTGATCATTGGGTTTTAGCAAGATCTGGACGATCCTTGAAGTTCTTGAGCTCTCCCTCAATTGGATCCACAAGATCCGATTGACATTACCTTCAAAAATTATTCATTGACTTGAGAAGCTTATTTTCCTGTGATTTAAAAGCTATGAAGCATCCTTATATCTCTTGTTATCATGATATATTTACTTCCATATCAATTCAAATCGATTGCCAAGTTGTCAACCATCTCTGATATATTATTCTACAATTTTGCTACAAAATAGTCTACGAAAATTCTAGTGTTTTTCTATTCCTTTGGACCATTCTTGCCATCTATCCTTAGGGACCTGCGGCAAAATCAAAGGAGTTGGAATCATTCAAAAAATACCAAGTATAGCTCAAATTCAAAAAAATTGCTCGGTTTGGACGCTTTTGACATTTTTGCCAAATCTAGCCACAAAAATACTTTTACATATCCAAATGAAGATTTGATTGATTGCCCCTCTTTCCCTAGCATCATTGCAACCCTATCTACTTGGGAATTTCTCAAAAGATGATTTGGCAACTCCAAATCTCAATTTCTCGACACCGCTTTCTACATTTGACCTCTATTGACCAAAATTTGACCCCACTTTGAGCTCGAATAACTCATTAGATTTTCTCCGACTTGGTCAGAGGTTTTACTATTGGTTAACTACCACTTTTTTGACCAAGTCTATTGCATCGACTTAAAAATCGATCTGCATCTCGACACCACATTTGTTTTGGCAAAGGTACTATTTTTTTGGAAATGGGAAAGGTATAGAACTCGAACTTTTTGAACTTGTTTTGGGATTTCCTTGCATAGACTGATCACCTCAAGTGATCTGGAGGTTCTAACCCCAATTTGAGTGAAAACTTGAATTGGTTCCTTGTGGTTGACCTTTAAGCCAGGTTTAGGGTCAACACAAACAAATCCATAATCATGGCCTAAGATTACGGATCCATAAAAATTTAAAATATAACTGGGGTGATCGACCTGGAAGAGAATCTTTGAAGGCCCGGCACGCATCAAACCTCGACATTGATACATCTTTGAGCATGATCCAAGACGTTCTTGAAGTTTCGAGTGTTCCACGGTTTAATCGAGAAGATTGGACCCGATACTACTGATTTGATATTATTATTGACCTCCCAAGCTACATTATTGACTGATATATGTTTCTAAGATCCTTATTCACCTTGTATTACCTTCATATCAATGAAAATTGATTGCCAAGTATTCAAAAAGTCTACTGTCATGATCCTTTAGCATTCTTGCATCACAAACATTTTTACAGAAAAGAATTCCTCTATTTTTTCTTGCATTAAAACATTTGCACTTCATATCCCATCTTATTTGCACCTGTGTGCACAAAAATTTCAAAAAAAATCCATCTCAAACTCGAGTTACCATTTTTGCATTCATGCGATACAAATCCGGTGATATCCATAAAACAGCGCCAAAAAAATAGTTTTAGAGACTCAAATTTTGATTTGGCAGCATGCACCTTACCTTTGAAGTCTATAGAGCATCCTAGTCTTGAAATTTCCTTAAAACTCCATTTACAACTCAAGTTACAAAACTCTGAACTCTGTTTGCTACATTGACTGGTATTGACCAAAAATTGACCCAATTTTGAGATCGAATATCTCACAGATCAAGACTCAGACTTGGTCAAGATCTTTACCTTTGCTTGCCTATAACTTTTGAGTAAGTCCGTCATCATCGACCTTAGAAATCAATTTGCATCGAGATCCGTGGATGATTTGAGCAAGGAGTCCAAAATCGAGGTGGGAAAGGTATGAAAACTCTATGATTCAGGCTTTTTCTTTGGAAAATTCTTGTGTAGATTGATCACCTTAAGTGATCTGGAGGTTTTAACCCCAACTTGAGTGAACATTCAAGTTGGCTTCTTGTGTTTGACTCTCTAGGCCAGGTTGAGGGTCAACATCTTGGAGGTTCTACCGAGATCTTCTTGGATCTCGAACTCATGGCTCCAAAGCAAAAATTTCCAGCAGAATCGAGAACCATTGGAAGATATTGATGTATCGGATCATTGCGAGAGAGGGCCATTGCCTTCAAGCTTCTCGGCTAGCTTACTTGAACATGCCATACCGGTTTGAGTTGAATGTTCTGTTCCCTTGCCTACCTTTGATTCCAGTATGAGTCCTAATCACTTTTGAGAATATTTGAAGACTATTACGGGGATTATGGTTTCAAGAAAGGATGCAAGCTTTCGAATTTGAAAAATGTTTCAAAGATGAGAGTGAAGGCTGGTGCTTGGTTAACCTATGAGAAGTTGATGGGTACCACCTCATGGGACCTAACTTGTCAAGAAGTTTACGGATAGATTTGGTAAGTTAGCTGCTCCACAAGATTTGGTTAATGAATTGCAAGGTTTTTCTATACATGCAGGAGAAAGTGTGAACCAGTACAAGGAAAGGTTTAGTACATTCATGAGCAGATGTCAAAAAGCACAAATCGCCATCCCAACTCTGTTTTTAGTTCTTTGCTTTTATTAATGGTCTATAAAGAAGACCAGATATACAAAGAAAATTGCTCAAAATCCAAGTGCTGAAGGGTTTGATTCCATATACAAGGTCTTTGCCAAAACCACCGATCTAACCCGGATGCTTTCTACTTTGCTGATAAGCACCATGTTCCTCCTCATAATCATGACCCATTTTATCCCGATGTTCTTGATGCACATTATGATCATCCTCCTTCTATTCCAGTCTATGCCATACAAAAAAGAAAAAAGAAATCTAAAGAGGAGGAAGCCAATTCTCAAGTTGCAGAGGTCAAGTCGGACCTATCCAAGGTTCTTGAAGCCTTAGCGAAATAACCAAACAATTGGTTGAACTCAAAGGCTGCAAGGCGGGTAAAACTTACCCCAATGTATTCATTGCAATAGGAATTCTCACCCATCAGAAATATGCTATTGGCAAGTATGCCCCAAATGTAATAGAAAAGGTCACTTTGGAAAGGAATGTCCTGTTTGTTCTTTTTGTAAAGAAGTTGGTCATACTGATGCTAGGTGTCTTTGTTAAGGAATATTTTGCTAAACGGGGAAAGGAGAAGAGACCGAGTCTAAACCTCCTCGTGAGATTTTGCTGAACCAAGCACCTCTATAAGATTTATCCAAGCTACGAAGTTCCTAAATCTGAAGAAGTCATGGTGGTGCAAACTAGAAGCATGAATGAAGCTCAAGTACATGTTGAACCAAGTAGGCATTCTACTGCCAGGCTTGTGCCACCTGTGATGGAGTCACATGCTCAGATCATAGCTCCACTCCCTCAGCAAAAATATGGTAAGAAAGATCAAGACTTCGATGAGGTTGATGTTTTGCTTAAAAATTCCAAGGTGAGTGTGGATCTCTTTACTTTATTAAAGATTGCACCTAGTTACAGGAAAAGGGTACTTCAACAAACCAATGGTGAGGTATTAAATGCTTGTGTGAATTTTACTGATGCCACTGACCTTATTCTAGCACAGCATGAAGAAGACCCTGGAGCATTTACATGCTCAGCTGCTCTAGGAGGGTATACCTTTTCCAATGTGTTACTTGATGGGGGTTCTCCCCTAAATATCATGCCATACCATATTATGAAGAAGTGTGGTTTTGAGGTGGATAAGAAAGCCTCTATGCTATTAAAATCTTTTTATAATGCTAAGATTTCTCCTATTGGTGTGGTGACTAAAGTGCCTGTTAATACAGAAGGCATAACTGTAGCTGCTAACTTTATTGTGGTGGCTTTTGAAGATATAGGAGATGAATCTGATATCTATGACTTATTGCTAGGAAGGAGATGGTTAGCCACTGTGGATGCCAGGCCAGTCTGGTCTCAAGGGAGATGTACCATCTCAAATGGCTCTCAGACTGCTACAATTTATAACCAAGAGGGCTCCTATGACTCCAAGGAAGAGGTACATTTTATTAAAGAAATGTTAATTGAAGAACCCTTGGGATCTTACAGGATAAAAAGGCAAGATCGGTGAGTTATGAAATGGTTCCCCTCATTATGGAATGTGCACTCCCCGCGAGACAAGGACCATCAGGACTCTTATGGTTTGATGGAGGTATTTCTAAGAAACTAAATATTGCATCATCTGCAGCTATTCTTAAAGATTCCTCTCATAAACTTTTAGCTAAAGTGGGAAGAATCTTCCCCCAAATCACATCTAATGCAGCAGAATATAAAGCTTTGATTGCAGGTCTTCAGGAAGCCAAAGCTATGGATATTACCAACATCCACATTTTTGGTGACTCACAATTAATTTGCAGGCAAGTCTCAGGAGATTACCAAACAAAAAATGCAGATATGGAGCTCCTAAAAAAACAAGTAATGGGAGTACTTTCGAGTTTTGTCTCATGGGAGATTACTCACATACCAAGAGAAGAAAATGTGGAAGCTGATGCTTTATGTAGAGAAACTCTCATGTCACACCTGACTGAGGGAGCTATTCCAGAGGAAGACCTTGATGCTAATGAGGTGAAGGCTCTTTGTCCTATCTTAACCATCAATGCATCAGAGGAAAAAGATACTGAAGAGATTACTATCACAAAGAATGGTAAGACTAGAACCCTATTTGTTGGAGATCTGATTGAATATCAAGATAGGGAGGATATACAAATGTTCTTTGAAGAAAGGAAAGATGTATTTGCACAGGATTATTGAGCTATCGCATCAAAACTGAGGTATGTCAATTTGAAATTAAGATTAAAGAAGGTTGTAAACCTGTTTTCAAAAAATTAAGAAGGATTAATGCCTCACTCATGGGATTAATTAAAGATGAATTGGATAAGATGTTGGATGCAGGTGTTATTTTTTGAGATTATTAATCCGAGAATGGGTATCTTGTATTGTTCCCGTGGAGAAAAAAAGTGGTGCCTTAAGGATTTGCATTGACTATCGAGATCTTAACAAGGCTACCATCAAAGATTGTTACCCTTTGCCCTTTTAGAAGAGATCTTATATGTTTGTGGCGGTAAAGAGGTGTACTCATTTTTAGATGGATTTTCGTGATTCAATCAGATTAGTATTACGAAAAGAGACCAACCCAAGACCTCTTTTTATTACTCCTTGGGAACTTATGCAATGAAAAGAATGCCTTTTGGACTAATGAATGCACCTGCTACTTTCCGAGAGCCATGGATGTTATTTTTAGGCCTATGTCTCCTCAAAATTTCAGTTTATTTGGATGACCTTTGTTTAGGGTCTCACCCTACTAATCATTTGGAATTGTTGGCAAAAATATGTTCTTTGTGTAGTAGGGAATCTGAGTCAACCTTAATCCAAAGAAGTGTATCTTTTTGCATCCAAAGGGCAACTTTTGGGACACGAGGTATCCAACAATGGTATACAGTGGCACAAGAAAAAGTGAAGCTCTCAAAAAACTGGTGCCCCCAAAAACTTGAAGCGGGGTCAAAAGTTTTATTGGCATGACTAGTTTTCTTAGGATGTATATTCCTAATTTTGCTCACATTATAAGCCCTATTTCTAAGCTGACAAGAATAGGCGAGGATTTCCAAATCTGAGAGCAAGCATGTCCCCTCACATGGTCATCAGATTGCCAAGAGTCTTTGAATTGCTTATAAAGTCCATTTGTGAAGCAACTCTCCTCCTGAAAAACCAGATTTGGACAAGCCATTTGAGGTTTTACATTACTATTACTAAAAAGGCCATAGGCTTAGCTATTTTGCAGGACAAGCACACCATAGCTTTTGCCAAGAAACAAAGGAGTTCAACCGAAGAAAGATACACCGGGATGGAGAAGAGTCTTTGCTGCTCTCATGTTTCTAATTGACAGACAAGGTCATTTATTATTGAAGAGCTCAGTTCAAGTTTATATGAAACAAAATCCAACAGGTTTGTTATTTGGTAAGGCTACTTCTAAGCCAAAAATTCAAAGGTGGGCTTGCAAGTTACAAACCTTTGACATTTCTATAAAAGAGTTACATCAAGGGAAAAGCCCCAGTCTATATTTACCTTATATCTTCTTTGACCATGAAGATGTAGTAGAAGTTGTTGACTTTGTGGATGCCTTAGCTTATTTACAGGCAGATGATGATGAGCAGGGCCAACAAGATTGGCAGCTACCTATAAAGAATTTCCTACAATTTAAGGAGATGCCCTCAGGATTGACCTCGAGCCATCAAAGGAGATTTAAAGAGAAGTGCAGGCAGTTCAAAATGATTAATGATGTTTTATGTAAAGTCAACAGGGATGGATTATTATTAAGGTGTGTCAATGAAGAAGAATCTTCCTTGATCATTAGGGAAATGCATGAAGGAATATGTGGAGGCCATTTTGCTGGGGACACTACTGCTAAGAAAATTCTCAGGTCAGGATTGGCCTACAATATTTAAAGATTGCTATCTTTGCTATAAAATCTTGCCACAAGTGCCAAATATTTGGCAAAAGGATCCTCCTCCCAGTACTAAACCCCATAATTTCTCGGGGACCTTTCCAAATTTGGGGATTAGATTATATTGGTCCTATTAACCCCCTTTCTGCAGGACAACATCAGCACATTATTGTAGCTACAGATTATTTTACCAAGTGGGCGAGGGCAATTCCTTTGAGACAGGCTAATGCCATCACAACAGCTAGGTTCTTACATGAGTATATTTGTGCACGGTTTGGCATTCCTTTACAATTACATTCTGATAGGGGCACCCCTTTGTGAATGAAGTCATTGCTAATCTATTGACCATTCTTAGAGTCAAACATACCAAGAGTTCCTCCTACTATCCCCAAGGTAATGGTCAAGCAGAAGCTACTAATAAAGTTTTGAAGGGTATTTTGCAGAAAACAGTGGATGATAATCAAAAGGATTGGCATGTCAAATTGGTGGATGCCCTATGGGCTTATAGAGTTACCATTAAAGCAGCGACCACTCATACTCCTTTTTAACTTAGTCTATGGAATTGAAGCCGTGCTTCGGTGAGCTTGAGCTCCCATCTCGAGGTTAGCTCATAAGTCGTGTTTGCCTTTTGAGCATGCTTTGCAGGGAAAGATTGGATGACCTACTGCATTTTAGAGGAATATAGAATGGAAGCCGAGAATGCTAACTTGCTTAAAAAAGCCAAGGATTTGGCAGCTTTCAAAGTCTGCTCATAAAATACAAGGGATCTTCAAGACCGAGAATTGGTTCTGAAATGGAATAAATCAAGAGAGGACTCGGCCAGTAAGTTTGAGGATCTTTGGGAGGGACCCTATGAAGTGTTGGAACCTGCAGGCACTAATTCATATTGGTTAAAGGAATTAACTTCAGGTTTGTCACTCCCAAATCCTATCAACACTATTCACTTGAAGAGGTACTGGGATCAGCACATTTGCTTGTCCCTTTTTATGCTCTAGAATTTAAACAAGTTAGAATTAAAGTTAGACACTAGATAGGTTGGATTCCAACTTTTCTTAAATTTAGAACTAATGTCTTCATTAAGTTTATGTTTGCAGATTAGCCAGTATGAAGGTTGAGCCATCAAATAGCTCCAAAACAGGGATTCTTATTAATTGCCAAGTGTCATTTGCAGGAACACCCTTTGTCCATTTTCATTCACCTTTCTCATTGTGGTCCTACCTTCCATTCAGCCATGCTCTTTCATTTTTTTCTCCCCAAATGTTCACTCTGCAAATTCAGCTTCACCATCATAGCAGAGTTGCAAGAATCAAGTTTAATTTGTTTGTATGTTTCCATGACAGTGCACCCTTTCTCCATTTTTATTCATCTCGCCATAAGTGGTCCCGCCATCCATTCGGACTCTTTATTCTTGTTCTCATTCCCAAAAAGAAGCACTCTGCAGTTCAGCTTTACCACCATAGCGAGTTGCATTTTTCAAGGATCGAAATGCATACTTTTTTGTTTGGCGAGATCTCTTTCACCTCACTTGTACACTCTACTTCCATCACTATTCTACCATATCCATACTCATTCTTCACACATTTTCTTGTTTTGGCGAAATTCAAACATTTACACATTCATCTCACTTTATACACTTCACTCCCCCCACCATTTCACCATGTTTACACTCATTCTTACCTCTCTTTCACTCACTCATTTCTTCACACCACCATATTCACCTCCATTCCATCAACACTTGCAGTTTACATTCTCTTTCCATCATAATCCTCATTCATACACTTTTGAGCACATATGAAGACCCTTTATGGCTGAGGGAACCAGCCATTTTCTTGTTTTGGCGAGATGTTGCCCCCAAAGGGCAACATACTAATTGATTGGTTTGTTTGCTAAAGATAGGGAGACTTGGTAGTCAACATTGTTGTGAAGGCCAAAGGATCTTTATCCTCAAGGTCAACTCTCATAAGAAATGCTCCATTTGAGGTCAAAGGATGCTCATAAGGTTTTGGGTAAGAAGTTTGGAAGATACCTTTTTGAAGATTGGAAGCTAGAGTTTGGAAGACCCCATGGTAAACTAGAATCTTTTGCTCCTAAATTATTCCTCTTTACATTTCTCCATGCCCCCTCTCATTTTTTGCCTTGATGCCTCAACCACACTCTCATTCTATCACAAATTCCTTTCTATTTCATATGCCACTCCACTTTTTGCCCTTTCCTTTGAAAAATAAATTCTATGTCAAAACCCTAGGTGAATAACCTAGGTATCACTCTAGATGCCATAAGGATGCCATATGCCACGTGGCAAGGCCAGATATGCTCCCAAACTTTTGGGGGGCATCCTCAAAGATTCCTAGGAGATCCCAAAAAACCAAAGGGTCATTTTCCCACTTACACCATTGAAAATTTAATTTTTAAAAGGCCGGAATCTCCAAAAATACTCGAAGATGCTCATGAGATTCCCTCCACGAACCCTAAAATTAGAAAACTCCTTCGAATCGGCCAGAAGCCTCTGTTTCTGCCTTAAATTCCTCCCGAATCTTCTCTTCCCGCCTCTTAGCTACCAAACAAATCCATAATCAAAGCCTAAGATTCTGGATCCATAAAAATTTGAAAATATAACTGGGGTGATCGACACAGAGAATCTTTGAAGGCCCAGACGCATCAAACCTCGACATTGATACATGCTGAGCATGATCTGAAGACATTCTTGAAGTTTCTGAGTGTTCCACAGTTTAATCAGAGAAGATTGGACTGATACTACTGATTTGATATTATTATTGACCTCCCAAGCTACATTATTGACTGATATATGTTTCTAAGATCCTTATTCACCTTGTATTACCTTCATATCAATGAAAATTGATTGCCAAGTATTCAAAAAGTCTACTATCATGATCCTTTAGCATTCTTGCATCACAAACATTTTTACAGAAAAGAATTCCTCTATTTTTTCTTGCATTAAACCATTTGCACTTCATATCCCATCTTATTTGCACCTGTATGCACAAAAATTTAAAAAAAAATCCATCTCAAACTCGAGTTACCATTTTTTGCATTCTGTCTGATACAAATCCAGACTGATATCCATAAAACAGCGCCAAAAAAATAGTTTTAGAGACTTAAATTTTGATTTGGCAGCATGCACCTTACCTTTGAAGTCTATAGAGAATCCTAGTCTTGAAATTTCCTTAAAACTCCATTTACAACTCAAGTTACAAAACTCTGAACTCTGTTTGCTACATTGACTGGTATTGACCAAAAATTGACCCAATTTTGAGATCAAATATCTCACAGATCAAGACTCAGACTTGGTCAAGATCTTTACCTTTGCTTGCCTATAACTTTTCTGAGTAAGTCACAGTCATCTGACCTTAGAAATCAATCTGTATACGAGATCTGTGATGATTTGAGCAAGGAGTCCAAAATCCAGAATTGGGAAAGGTATGAAAACTCTATGATTCAGCTTTTTCTTTGGAAAATTCTTGTGTAGATTGATCACCTTAAGTGATCTGGAGGTTCTAACCCCAACTTGAGTGAACATTCAAGTTGGCTTCTTGTGTTTGACTCTCTAGGCCAGGTTGAGGGTCAACAAGAGTCACTATCAAGACAGCTACAAATCATACACCTTTCAATTTGGTTTATGGCATAGAGGCAGTTCTACCAGTAGAACTCGAATTACCTTCCTTGAGATTAGCTCACAAATTGTGCTTACCTTTTGAACATGCTTTACAGGAAAGACTGGATGCCCTGTTACATTTGGATGAGTACAGAATGGAAGCTGAGAACACAAACTTGTTGAAAAAGGCTAAAGATCTGGCTGCATTCAAGGCTGCACACAAAATACAAGGCATCTTTAAAAAAGGGGAGCTTGTTCTCAAATGGAACACGTCAAAGGAGGATTCAGCTGGCAAATTTGATAACATTTGGGAAGGGCCCTTTGTAGTGTTGGGTCCTGCAGGTACTAATTCTTATTGGTTACAGGAAGTTGCTTCAGGGATGCCACTGCCAAATCCTATCAACATCTTGCACCTGAAAAGGTATTGGGACCAGCATGCTTGCTTGTCCCTCTTCTTTCATTAAAAGGTTTAGAGATTTATAGTAGGCTTAAAGTAGTTAAATCAGTTTGATTTTTAAGCACATTACTTCAGTAGATAGAACAGTTTGACTTTGAGCACATTACTGTTGAAGGTGTTCCTGGCAAAACCTTCAACCTCAGTGGTTTAGAACCTCTAGGTTGCTTAAGGCAACCACTCTGAGTGCAAAGATTCCAGAAAAAATGCACAAAAGTTCACTAGGTGTGTGTTTCCCTGAAGGCAAAAAAGTCTGCTTCACAAAATAACTTGCAGAATGTGATCTATGAAGCTATGGGTGTGGGTATCTCTCCTCAAGATGCTCAACACTTGACACTAACAGACTGCAAAAACTCAGCGAGGTCAGAGTAGGCTAGACAGGCCAAGATCAGATCACTGACCCAGTCAATTTTTGGTCAATATCCCTAGCAGAAAGCTGAAATTTGGAACTCGTTATTGGCAATGAATTTTCTGGAGTTACCAGCGCTATTCTTCTCAGATTTGTCTGCACACCAGGGGCCAACTTTTCTTCTTGACCAAAAAGGACCTAATTTTTGCTTTTGATAATTTTTAGCCTAAGACTATAAGAAGAGAATGGTCTTGAAAGAAAATATTTCCTAAAGGTGAACTGCACGCGTATCTGGTATTGCCTAGTTTCACACGTTTAGTTTGGCAGGATTGATACTCAAGCAATTGCTCTCCTATACTCCATGCTTGTTGTGCAATACCTCATGATCTGGAAATGTTGGCTTGTATTGGTATTGCAATTTTTGTTTTGACAGGAATTTGGTTTTTGCACTCTCTAAAGATTGGCTACATAGGCAGACAACGCACAGCTGATAGTTTGTACAGGTACTAGACACCTAGTCTCTAACAATTATTTGCTTTTGGGAAAGAGACACAGTGCAACTCAAACAAATTGCTACAAAGGTCGGATTTTCAATTTAATCAGTCACTCAAAAGATACAATGTAATATCCCAAGCTCGGGGTCTTGGGCACAGGATCAAATAGGTACACATAAAAATCCAGAGAATTGAGTCAATAATCTGAATCAAAGGTAAACATAGGAGGTCAGAATCAAGCTCAAGATTGTCAAGCCGGTCCTTCTTCAAAGCCAAAAAGTCCTTCTTTGCCTCAAAGCCCTCAAGAATCTTCTGTGGAGAAAAGCCCCTTTTGTAGAATGCTCTGTTCCGTTGAGATCTTCATTATTCCCTCCAATCTTCTGTCTTCTAGCTCACACTAAGCATTTATGGCATTAAACATGATGATTCGGCCAGTTTAGGTGGTGATTTAATGGTTCGTTTGGCCGGATTGAACAGATCTTGGCGTTTTCCAGATTTAGGTTTTTTGGTAGTTCGAAGCTCAATATCCCACAGGCCTGATCGAATTTGGGAGACAAGGTATATAAGGGTTAAAAAATCCATTCTTTCTGATTATTGCGTGCAATGTCCACGTGGGATCCGGTACCTCAACCGCCCCACACGCCCGGATGTTCCACACGGCAGGGGGAGATTGGCTGGAAAGAGAAATTAGGCTTGGGGGGGTAGATAGGAAAATTTTTGCACCCCCTAAGCTCTATGGCACGATTCCCTAGGAAACATCTATAATGCCTAAAATAAGGCCTTTTCTCAAAATTTTTTTTTCTAGGGGAATCTTTTTTTGTACCCTGTAATATTCTGGGATCTCTTTTCACAATAGAGCTCTTTGGAATTTAGACAAAAAATGAGCTTAAGGAATGGATGAAGTGGCATTTGAAAGTGATGACAAGGCTAGGTGGTGTGACGTGGCCAATGGGAATGATGACGTGTTAGCCCACTTGAATTTGAAAATTCTCTCTAGTCAAAATTTTGAATGATGTGGAGATGATGTGTGTGAGTGATGGGGTGTCAAAGGTGATGTGGCAACAATGATGCTAGTTCAATGCTTTGATATGAATTTTGATTTGAATGAGAGAGTTTGACATGAAATGGCTAGAATGGTGATGGGTATGATGACTTGGCGTGTGAAGTGAGGTGTAGAATGACTTGGCACATCAATTGCTCATATAGGAGCCAAAAATTTTATGGGGCAACTTTAAGGCCTCTCCTTGGGCACATTTGAATTTTGAGCATTTCCCTTAGGAATCTTTGCAACCTTCTTTTCACTTTGCTCAAGTTGAATGAGATGTTGACTTCATGAGCAAAATTATGACCAAGTCAAGTCGCTTTTGAACTAGTGGATGATGAAGCAAGTGGGTGTTTTATGAAGGTGTATTTTGACTAGAGAGAACTTTCAAGGTCAAGTTTGACTTTGGGAGGTATATGAGCAAGGAGTCAAGGTTCAATGGTATTCAGGATGGTGAAATAAATGGGGAAGGGAATCAAAATGCCAAAGATGCCAAGATCACAAATAGTTACATACCATGGAATGCTCTTCTAGGGGTCTTCTTTCTCCTCTTCTCTTCACTTCCTTTGCTTGTTTGACCTCTTGTGTCTCTTGAGTGACTTGAGTCAATTGTCCTTCCTTTGCTCTTCAAACTTTGATGTATGCTAGTGAAGCATTTCCTTAATGTCTTGCAAACTGAATCAAACTGAGAGGATTAGTGTAAATATGTGCTTGGCTCTTCCATGCTGCCATGGCATGGCAGCATTATGCCAAACTAAAAGAGAAGGCTGATCTACCAGCCCTTTTGACTAGCTGTTTGGTAATTCTTGACATAGCTCCAGCCAGTTGCCAATGTGAGAATATGGTTGGCAACTCAATGACCTGCATATGGATTTGAAAGTGATAGATTTGGCATTATGAACGTATATATGAATGATGTTTCTTTCAGATGAACCTGCATGGAAAATAAATCTCTTTAGTTATGAGGAGCTGCAGGATGGTAGTATGACAGCAGCTTGGGAAATTTATGAAGATGTAAGGGGTTTTCAGATGTAATGAGGTCAACTCTTGATCAGATGACAAATGGATGTAGATATGAGGATGCACCTGCATGTGAAGATAAAGCTTGTTAGCTTAAATGAGTTGCTGGTGTGGAGGTGATGGCAGCAACTCCAGACGATGAGGAATAATGTAATGTAGTGGAAGAGATGTGTGAATGACATGTTCAGATGCACCTGCATGGAACTATGATCAGTATTAATTCACTCCCTCAGTTGGTCACAACCTGCACAGCCTTTTAGTACTTGCAACACTTAGAAACTCATAAGTACACGGATAATAACTTCAAAGCAGAACTAGACTTACTAAGACAGGCTTAATTGATTTTTGCTTTTACCCTACTGAAGCTTCTTTTCTTATATTTTGCTTTTTTCTGTTTTTTTTTTTTCTTATTTTTCTTTCAGCAATGCATTAACTAAACCTAGCTACATCTTACCATAAAGATTTCAGTTGAACAAAGCAAGGGCAACATGTTGTTGCCAATACCTTTTTAGGTGCACAATGTTGATGGGATTCATCAATTCTCTGCCATCAGTAATATCTTTCAGCCAATATGAATCTTTGCCAGCTGTCCCTATCACTTCAAATGGTCCCTCCCAAAGATTCTCAAATTTGGATGCTGTGTCTTCCCTTGCCTTGTTCCACTTCAACACTAACTCTCCTGTTTTCAAGACTCCCTGCAATTTGTGTGCTGCTTTGAAGGCTGCAATATCTTTAGCCTTTTTTCTCATCACTGCATTCTCAGCCTCATATCTATGCTCCTCAAGCTGCATCAATCTCACAAATCTGTCTTTTAGAGCCTCATCCATTTCCAAATTAATCTGATAAGCCAGTCTGAGTGATGGAAGCTCTAATTCTATAGGCAGTACTGACTCTATCCCATATACCAAACTGAAAGGAGTGTGCTTTGTAGCCACTTTGATGGTAGTTCTGTATGCCCAAAGTGCATCATGGAGTTTTAGGTGCCAATCCTTTTTTGAAACACTGATGGTCTTTTTGAGGATGGATTTGAGAGTCTTGTTAGTTGATTCTGCTTGGCCATTTCCCTGAGGGTAATAGGATGAACTTTTGGTATGTTTGACTTTCAAGGTGGCTAGTAGTAATGCAATTGTATGGTTGATGAACTGGCTGCCTCTATCAGAAACTATTTTAAAAGGAATGCCAAATCTGGCACAAATATTTTCATGCAGAAATCTTGCAGTGGCTTGAGCATTGGCTTCTCTCAAAGGAATTGCCTCTGCCCATTTGGTAAAGTAATCAGTGGCAACTAATATAAACTGGTGTTGAGCTGAAGAAGGTGGATCTATGGGGCCCATAAAATCCAGCCCCCACATTTGGAAAGGTCCAGGGGAAGTTATGGCAGTCAAGGCAGCTGGCTGCAAAGTCTTTTTACCAAAGATCTGACATTTATGGCAGCATTTTATAGTCTCATAACAATCCTTAAAAAGAGTGGGCCAAAAGTAACCTGACCTTAGGATCTTTTTTGCAGTTGTATCTGCTGCAAAGTGTCCTCCACAAACTCCCTCGTGACATGCTTCAATTATCATTCTGGCCTCTTCTTCATCCACACATCTCAACAGGGACTCCTTCCTTGTCAACTTTGCATAGGATCCCTTCAATTAGCCTTTGAACTTTTTTTGCACTTGTCCTTGAATCTTCTTTCTTGACTGCCACTCAAATTCTTGGGCAACTCATTGCTCTTAAGATAGTTTCTGATGTCAAATTGCCAGTCAATATTTTCTGCATCAAAAGAAATCAAGTTTGTTAGATTGTCATCACTACATAAATCATCTTGATCTTCATGCTCAAACAACACATGTGGAAGATAGGAGCTGGGATTCTCGATCAATTTTACCACCTTTACAGTAATATCATAAGCTTGGATTTTACAGGCCCACCTGCACAATTTGGCCTTTGGTTGCTTTTTTGCAAAGAGGAGTGAGAAAGGATTTTGTCTCATGAATACTTGCACCTGATTGTTCTGGAGAAGATGTCCTTGTCTCTCTATCAAGAACATCAAGGCTGCTGCACTTTTCTCCAACCTGGGATATCTCAATTCAGTATCAGACCACATCTTGCTTGCAAAAGCAATCACATGGTCCTCTTGCAAAGAATGCCAAACCAATTGCCTTTTTTGTAACACTGATATAAGCTTTGAAGGGCTTCTCTAGATCAGGAGGTTTAAGTAGGATAGACTTGCAAATGGCATCAATGATCTTGTCAAAAGAGTCTTGGCATTGCTCATCCCAATCTACTAGGATATGTTTGCTTTCACTTCTGGAGAATTTCCCAACCTTTGTGAGGTTAGAAATTGGGCTCATAGTGTGGGAAAAATGAGGGACATACATTCTCAAGAAGCTGGTCATCCCCATGAAGCTTTTAACCTGCTTGAGAGTTTTTGGAGGTGCTAATTTCCTTAGAGCTTCAACCTTACTTTCAGATATTTGAATTCATGCTGTAGACACTACATGCCCAAGTAATTCTCCCTTAGAGGATAAAAAAATACACTTTTTGGGGTTCAAACTTACTCCTCATTTTCTACACAAATCAAACAGCAAGGTTAGCATATCAAAATATTTTTCCAGAGAAGTTCCCAAACAAAGGTCATCTAAAAATACACGAAAAGTATTTGCAGGCATTTCTCTAAAGATTGTATCCATGGCTCTTTGGAATGTTGCAGATGCATTCATCAATCCAAATGGCATTCTTTTCATGGCAAATGTTCCCCAAGGTGTGATAAATGAAGTTTTTGGCTGATCACTCTCCTTGATGCTTATTTGATTAAAACCTGAAAAGCCATCTAAGAATGAGTAAATTTCTTTCCCTGCCACAGCATGCAGCACTTCTTCTAAAAATGGCAATGGATAGCAATCTTTGATAGTGGCTTTGTTTAGATCTCTATAATCTATGCAAATTCTGATAGTCTTATTTTTCTTTTCAACAGGAACAATGCAAGATAGCCACTCAGGATTCACAATTTCTGCAATCACACCTGCATCTTTCATTTTGTATAACTCTTCCTTGATTAAACCTAGTAAAGAAGCATTAATTCTTCTTAGCTTTTGTATAACAGGTTTCATACCTTCCTTGATCTTGATTTCAAACTCACAAATCTTTTTGTCAACACCAACCAACTCATCATAATCCCAAGCAAAGATATCCTTCCAATCATCAAAGAATTTAGTAACAAAGGCATTGTCTTCTTCTTTAAACAAATCACCAACATACAATACCCTATCTAGACCCTTTTTGTTTACCTTGATTTCCTTTACCCGTTTGTCTTCACTTGCATTGATTACCAGGATAGGGTACAGCTGTTGCAGATCCTTCTTCTCAAGCTCATCTTCTTGAATTGCTAATGCTGCCATGCCATGGCAGCATGGAAGAGCCAAGCACATATTTACACTAATCCTCTCAGTTTGATTCAGTTTGCAAGACATTAAGGACATGCTTCACTAGCATACATCAAAGTTTGAAGAGCAAAGGAAGGACAATTGACTCAAGTCACTCAAGAGACACAAGAGGTCAAACAAGCAAAGGAAGTGAAGAGAAGAGGAGAAAGAAGACCCCTAGAAGAGCATTCCATGGTATGTAACTATTTGTGATCTTGGCATCTTTGGCATTTTGATTCCCTTCCCCATTTATTTCACCATCCTGAATACCATTGAACCTTGACTCCTTGCTCATATACCTCCCAAAGTCAAACTTGACCTTGAAAGTTCTCTCTAGTCAAAATACACCTTCATAAAACACCCACTTGCTTCATCATCCACTAGTTCAAAAGCGACTTGACTTGGTCATAATTTTGCTCATGAAGTCAACATCTCATTCAACTTGAGCAAAGTGAAAAGAAGGTTGCAAAGATTCCTAAGGGAAATGCTCAAAATTCAAATGTGCCCAAGGAGAGGCCTTAAAGTTGCCCCATAAAATTTTTGGCTCCTATATGAGCAATTGATGTGCCAAGTCATTCTACACCTCACTTCACACGCCAAGTCATCATACCCATCACCATTCTAGCCATTTCATGTCAAACTCTCTCATTCAAATCAAAATTCATATCAAAGCATTGAACTAGCATCATTGTTGCCACATCACCTTTGACACCCCATCACTCACACACATCATCTCCACATCATTCAAAATTTTGACTAGAGAGAATTTTCAAATTCAAGTGGGCTAACACGTCATCATTCCCATTGGCCACGTCACACCACCTAGCCTTGTCATCACTTTCAAATGCCACTTCATCCATTCCTTAAGCTCATTTTTGTCTAAATTCCAAAGAGCTCTATTGTGAAAAGAGATCCCGCATATTACAGGTACAAAAAAAGATTCCCTAGAAAAAAATTTTTTTGAGAAAAGGCCTTATTTTAGGCATTATAGATGTTTCCTAGGGAATCGTGCCATAGAGCTTAGGGGTGCAAAATTTTCCTATCTACCCCCTTAGCCTAATTTCTCTTTCCAGCCAATCTCCCCTGCCATGGGAACATCCGGGCGTGGGGCGGTTGAGGTACCGGATCCCACGTGGACATTGCACGCAAATAATCAGAAAAGAATGGATTTTTAACCCTTATATACCTTGTCTCCCAAATTCGATCGGGCCCATTGGGATATTGAGCTTGAACTACCAAAAACCTAAATCTGAAAAACGCCAAGATCTGTTCAATCCGGCCAAACGAACCATTAAATCACCACCTAAACTGGCCGAATCATCATGTTTAATGCCATAAATGCTTAGTGTGAGCTAGAAGACAGAAGATTGGAGGGAATAATGAAGATCTCAACGGAACAGAGCATTCTACAAAAGGGGCTTTTCTCCACAGAAGATTCTTGAGGGCTTTGAGGCAAAGAAGGACTTTTGGCTTTGAAGAAGGGCCCGGCTTGACAATCTTGAGCTTGATTCTGACCTCCTATGTTTACCTTTGATTCAGATTATTGACTCAATTCTCTGGATTTTTATGTGTACCTATTTGATCCTGTGCCCAAGACCCCGAGCTTGGGATATTACATTGTATCTTTTGAGTGACCCCATTAATTGAAAATCCGACCTTTGTAGCAATTTGTTTGAGTTGCACTGTGTCTCTTTCCCAAAAGCAAATAATTGTTAGAGACTAGGTGTCTAGTACCTGTACAAACTATCAGCTGTGCGTTGTCTGCCTATGTAGCCAATCTTTAGAGAGTGCAAAAACCAAATTCCTGTCAAAACAAAAATTGCAATACCAATACAAGCCAACATTTCCAGATCATGAGGTATTGCACAACAAGCATGGAGTATAGGAGAGCAATTGCTTGAGTATCAATCCTGCCAAACTAAACGTGTGAAACTAGGCAATACCAGATACGCGTGCAGTTCACCTTTAGGAAATATTTTCTTTCAAGACCATTCTCTTCTTATAGTCTTAGGCTAAAAATTATCAAAAGCAAAAATTAGGTCCTTTTTGGTCAAGAAGAAAAGTTGGCCCCTGGTGTGCAGACAAATCTGAGAAGAATAGCGCTGGTAACTCCAGAAAATTCATTGCCAATAACGAGTTCCAAATTTCAGCTTTCTGCTAGGGATATTGACCAAAAATTGACTGGGTCAGTGATCTGATCTTGGCCTGTCTAGCCTACTCTGACCTCGCTGAGTTTTTGCAGTCTGTTAGTGTCAAGTGTTGAGCATCTTGAGGAGAGATACCCACACCCATAGCTTCATAGATCACATTCTGCAAGTTATTTTGTGAAGCAGACTTTTTTGCCTTCAGGGAAACACACTCCTAGTGAACTTTTGTGCATTTTTTCTGGAATCTTTGCACTCAGAGTGGTTGCCTTAAGCAACCTGGAGGTTCTAAACCACTGAGGTTGAAGGTTTTGCCAGGAACACCTTCAACATTTTGGAGGTTCTACCGAGATCCTAATTTTCCCCGGGATCAAGTTTTGGTGCTGCTGTAATTTTCTCCATCATTCATTCTTGCCATATCTTAAACTTTCCTTCTCTCTTTCCCTGCCATCTTTTTCATACCCAGCTTTCATACCCAGCTTCGTACTTTGCTGTACCATTCCTAATGCTTGCTGTGAAAAATGACAGTATGCCAAAAGAGACAAGCTTGAAGGTCTTTTTCTACACAGGTTGCTGATTCTAAAAGTATTGGTTTTGTCACAGTACCAGGGCATCTCGAGAGAGAAAGAATGACAAATCAAGAAGGATTGATGCTGCTTATGATTATTTCGGGAGAGCCAGCAAAACGCCAGCCCTCCAATGCTATAAAATCATGCCTTGTGCCCTGCTTTTGCCCTGTGCTATTTTGCCTTGTTTCTCTGTTGATTCTCTGCCTGCAAGGAAAGCCATAGCCAAGCATGCCAAGAAGAAAAAGATCCTCTGCTCTCTACTCCGTGCTCTGTGGAAGGCGCTGCTTGCCCTAAGCTTGCTGCCGAACCTGCAAGAGAATGAGGAGAGAAGAGGAGGTAAGATCAAGAAGCCGCCATTCCGCCTGCCATAGCTAGGCTTCCGAATCTGCAGAAAAGAGCAAAAAGCTATGCTGCCGAATCTGCAGAAAAGAGCAAAAAGAGAACAAGAAGTGAAGAAAGATCTGCCATAGCCATCGCCTTCGCTGCCATTGTTGCCTCCAGATTTCGCCTCCTTGCTTGTGCTCCAGCGCCACCTACAGAAAAGATGAGAAGGGAAGGATTCAGAAGAAATGAAACAGAAGGAAGCTCTGCCGCCATGTCTTTCTGCTATCCACGTCCCAGAAAAGTAAAAGTTTTTTCCCTTTTTTTCCACGTTCTATTTTTGCTTGCTTTTTGCCACTCATTTCATTTTCCCATTCTTGCTCCCACTCTTGCCATATTTGCTAATTTTTTTCCCACGCTTATCTTAATTGGCCTCATGATATTATGATATTTTTTGAACAACTTTTTTTTCTCTTGCCACTTACCACGTTTTGAAAAAGTTCATCTTTACCTTATCTCATCTTTTTACCACTTCTTGTTATGCCTTGGCCATACCTTGCACACATTAGTGCCTTTATTGCACCTTCACATATCTTATCTTGCCACTTCTTTATTGTGAAAAAACATTATCATTTGCCTTCTTGCACACCTTCTTGGACACTTTGGCTAGCAACGCGACATCTTTTTGTTTGTGCGACTCTATCTCACCATCCCCAATATCTTGATGACATAGCCCATTTGCATTTTAAGCCCTACCCCAAGGCCACATGCTACCATAAGTTTTTCAAAATCCTTCCTATGGCACATAAGTCACAATTTGGTGTTGGATACACCTAAAAAACTCCAAAATATTATCTTTTTTAATAGGTTTGGAGGGTCCGTTAAAACCCCCATTTTCTTTAATAGGTTTGGTGGGACCCGTAAAACCCCCAGTTAGCTCTTCTTTGTGCCAAAGAAGACTAACTTATTGTACTTAAATGTGAAAAAGTGTTGAAGTTGGTGGCCGAGGGGACCGGCCACATCTTTTTGTTTGTGCGTGATGTTGACCCGATTTTTGGCAAAATCGGGGTCAACATAGAAGAACACTATCAAGGTCTAAAAGGGGGGTGAAGATCAAGGGTCCAGATTCATTTGTGCTTGTTGTTAGAATCCAAGGGCCTATATTAAGTTGTGTTAGTTGTTAAACAAAAAGACAAATTTGGTTATGGAGAAGAAGAAGACAAAAAACAAAGGATTGATGAGGTGTAAAAAAGGAGTGCCAAGATCATGCCAAGTGGATGGCCAAGATTTATCAAAAAAATTATAAATATCTTGAGGGGACTTGTTCTCCTCCTCTTGGGCTCTAGAATCTCACATGGAGCAAGGGTAGTGGCAGCCCTGGGAAGATGGTGTCAGAGACCTCTTCCCCCATGCAAGATATCTTGAAGCATTGTTTTGTATTACCTTCTTGAATAAAGTGGTGCACCCTCTTTTTATCTTCCACATCTTTTCCATTTTTCCATATTTCTACATTTTCTTCCACATTTCCTTTATCAAATTTTCATTACCAAATTTTCGTCCTTTTTTTCCTTCAAAATTTTTTTCTTGGTTCTTGGTTCTTTTGCCTTGCAGCAGCACTATTTGATCCCATGTTTGCCTTTGAAGGTCGATGATGAGGATGTGGGGAAATCCGTCATCAATTACTCTAATAGAATCTGTTTCATGTTCCTAGGTTGATCTGATCAGGTAATAATGCAAATGATCTCAAGAATAGGGTTGATACTAATGATTACCAAGTGTCATATGCAGGAGCATCCTTCTTCCATTGTTATTCACCTGTCCCTAAGCATTCCTACCATCCATCCAGCCTCTTATTCTTGTTTTTCCATACCTTAACAGCACTCTGCAAAATCACCTTCACCATCATGGCAGAGTTGCAAGGGTTTGAGACTAATTGGTTTATGTGTTTCCATGGCAGGTGCATTCTTCTTCCATATTTTTCATTTGTCTTAAGTAGCCCTACCTCCCATTTGAACTCCTTATTCTTATTCTCATTCCCTAAAGAAGAAAAGCACTCTGCAATTCATCTTTACCATCACAGCAGAGTTGCACTTGTTGAAGACTAGGAGGAAGACATACATTTTCTTGTTTTGGCGAAGTTTCAAGCACTTGCACACATACTTTACCCCCATTTCATCATCACTTTGTCATATTCACACTCACTTTCATCTCATCTCACTCATTATATTCCATTCACCATCATTTCATCACCATCTTGTCATTTTCGTATTTATTACTTTTTTTTTTCTCTTACCATACTCCATTCACATTATTCCATCATCACATTCCTACTCATTTCATCAACATATACATTTCACACTCTTATAGACACCTTGGTACAAGTTGAAGACCCCTCTAGTTGTTCATCTTTGATATTATATGGCTGAGGGGACTAGCCTTTTTCTTGTTTTGGCGAGATGTTGCCCCCAAAAGGGCAACATGCTAATTGTGGTCTATACATTCACACTAGGTCAACTTATCTTAAAAGACTAGGTCAAAGTTTGGAAGAATCTTGGTATTCAACATTGATGTGGAGGTCAAAAGGAATTCATTCTTCAAGTTAACAAGTGCTCAAGGTTCAAGACTCACATGAGGTACTTTATTTGAGGTCAAAATGCTTAGCCAAAGAATATGCTCTAGAAGATCCTGGGTTATGAAGTTTGGAAGATATTGCTCGAAGTTTGGAAGTTAAAGTTTGGAAGATTCCCTTATATGGTTCCATCCTTGTCACTTTGCTTTTTGCCCAGCCATTTTTCCCTTCTTACATCCCTAACCTATTTTGTTATCATTATTTGCTAATTTTTCCATGACACCTCTCTTATATGTCCACTTTTACACCATTACCTTCCAAATTTGCTTCTTCTTTGCCATAAACATTTACCCCATACTTTGCTTAACCATAGACCTTGTTTTTATATCCATATCTTATTATTTTCCATTTCCACCATCCACATGGACCCTTGTTGCCCCCCTTGGCAAACATTTTTGCCTAGTACCTTATGGTCACACCCTATTCTTTCAAATCATTTTCATGGCCCTAGAGCTTAAAATTTGAATACAATTGCTTGATAGCATGGCCTAGGCTTGCAAAGACCTTAAGAAAATATGAGCCTTGAGTATTAAACCATGGAGGAACTTCGAAAAAACCCAAAATACAGGAATATTCCCAGCATATACAAAGGAAATACGTGAACCATATCGCGGGAGTTTCACGAATTATACGGTTATGAACCCTAAATCCCAGGAATTGCTGAAATCATGCCGGAATTGATTCTACCGCCCTCCTAACTCTGCTATTTCTGGATTCCCGCTGCTCCTAAACTTAATGAACCACGAATCAAGCCCTAAGATGCCGGAACCACTAAATTTGAAAATATATATGGGAAATTAGATTCGAGAAAATTTTGAAGGCCCAGAAGCGTACAAACCTTACTGTGATCTTTCTTTGAGCATGACTAGAAGGATTTTGGAAGACTCTCGAACTCCCCGATCAAGTCACAAGAGATTTGGTTGGAAAATTATCTATTGAAATTTTCTATTGACCTGAAGTTGATTTTGAAGTACTGAAGTATTATTACCCCATTCCTATCAATGAAATTCGATGCCTACTTGAAGAAATTATCTCTGTTATGATTCTTTGCAATTTTTCTCTGTTCAAAATTCTACAGAAAATTCCCAAGCACTTTTGATTTCTTTTGGCCCATTTGTCATCAATCCTTGAGGCACCTGGGACCTATATGTCTTGAAAAATAAAAAAAATCCCACTCACAACTCGAGTTAGAAATTTACACTTTCTATTCTTGATTGTATTTTGCCAAATCCAATACAAAAATTACTTTTGCTTATCCAAATGACAATCTGACCAATTGCCCATATTCCTTATCATCATTACAGTACATTTGCTTTGGAAATTCTCAAAAACTCGTCTGGCAACTCCAAAATCCCAATCTCTGATCACTGTTTCAGATTTGACTACTATTGACCAAATTTTGACCGCACTTTGAGCTCGAATAACTCACAAACTATATTTCTGACTTGGTCAGAAGCTTTACCATTGGTTACCTACAACTTTTTTGACCAAGTCTACAGTGATTGACTCAAAAAATCGATCTGCATATCAATACCACAAATGTTTTGGCAAAGGTGCCAATTTCTGGAAATGGGAAAGGTATAAAACTTCAAGTTTTTGAACTTGTCTTTGAAATTAGCTTGCATAGATTGATCACCTTAAGTGATCTGGAGGTTCTAACCCCAATTTTAGTGAAAACTCAAGTTGGTTCCTTGTGGTTGATCCTTAAGCCAGGTTTAGGGTCAACAATACCTTTCAACACATCTCCTAAAATAAGTGGAAGACCTGATTGAGTTGTCCAACTCTGGCATAAACTGAAATTAAGACTTAAATACAACTTTCTCATACATTGCAGGCACAGAGAAAAGGTGTCTTTTTAAGATGATTGATATGGATTCAAGCAAATATATTCTGATATAGTAGTGCGAGCAAAAAGATTGAGCATGCAATTATTATGGTCTACTGTTGATTCAATATCATATTCTATTTTCATCATTTCAAAATACTTTTGGCCCTTAGAAGCTAAATTTACATGGTTGTATGCAGAGGAAAGACAATATCATCTAGTTGTATATCTTGCTCTTGAAGCAATGTTGCATAGCCATGCTTCCATTCTCATTCATTCCATGTTATGTAATTGTTGTCCCCGAGGCACCAATGTATCATCTAGAACAAGAGCAACCTCAATAGATATGTCTTCTAGCCAAGCTCTTCAAAATATATTTTGCTACATTTGGAGTACGCAGTTAAGCTCTATATTTTTTAATAATTCTGATGCATGTGCTCAACTACTTTTTCAGCATATTTCACAACGAGACTAGAACTTAAACTTAGAGCTTGTCAAAGGCATCTTATACTAACTAAGCCTCATTTGGCATATAAAGTTTTCTGACAGTGAGACATTTCCCATTATCGTAATGTACCTTCGACAAATTTTTTGACAACATCTAGATGGATATGCACACTTCTAAGTCAAATCCATATTCCACAAATCCTGAAATTACCGAGGTCAAGGACTAGAAGTTTGTAAAAAACTACTCATGCCTTTGAGAATAAGACATGTTTGGATCAAAGAATTGTCTATAAGGACACTTATCTCACATCCATTCTGCATAATAGTAGCATATAGATAGGAATATATTTCTCATCCAAATTCGTTTCTAGATTTCAGAAGCTTGAAGCTAAGGTGACGAATGTCTCTGGCTAGAAGAAGGGAAGAATAAATATAGAGATTTTCAAAGTTCTTTTCTTTGCTCCACCATTACTAGATCCAATGGCATTTGGTTAGAATCATCTCATGTGGTATGTCACATGGATATACTAGAATTCTAAGAATTTTGTAACTCAACTCAGGCAAGCCTGGGCTTAATGTAACTTGCATTTTTTTTACAGGCATTAGCAAGAACCTATTTATCACAACTATTTTACATATATGGCTAACAAGTACATCCTGCAATTCTTGAACTTCAAGTGGCCTCTATAGAAATGCATTCATAAGTGTCTGATTTATAGGAGGAACTAACCTTCAAATCTTTCTCCTTAATCTGGATGAACCCTTTGTCTGTATGTCGCTTGTCAATCCTCCTTTTATGATTTTGAACCGTTTAGAAGCAACATAAGATATATTGAGCAACGTAATGCTTCAAACATAATTTCTAGCTATATAAATAAAACTCCAGTACCGAAAGGAATCAGAAAGATCACGTACATGAGCATAAGAGTGAGAGAACAGAAGGCATGCTGTGAAAACAAAACATCCTTAGGCATTCAACAATAGTAAAGCAAACTTCAATGGTCTTTACATGCAGAAAGATCCTAGATCTTAATAGTGTTGCCATGTTGTCATGTGAGCCAAATGAGGCATAACTTACTGAACATCCACGAAATTAATACTAGAATTATCAGAATGTATAGTTGCTTGAATAATCAAGCAGCACGCAGTTTTTTCAAGCTTGACAAACAAATATCTGTGCTTTTGTGCATTGTTCAGACCAATAGCCTCTATTACAACAGCGTCATGCAGAGCATCAAAGATTCCTGCTCAAGAGTTGTTATCTTGATATATTTACCTTCATATCAATCCAAATTGAATGTCAAGTTGTTGAATTCGTCTCTGATATTTTCCTTAGCAATTATTGCCACAAAAAATTCTACAGAAAAATCCCTGAGTGCTTTTAGCACTTTTGGCCTATCTGCCACCTATCCTTGGGTGTTATGAGAGCCAAAGGAGTTGGAATCATTCGAAAATACCAAGTATAGCTCAAATTCAAAAAAATTGCTCTCGGGTTTGAACAGTTTTGACTGTATTTTGCCAAATCTAGTCACAAAAAATACCTCTACACATCCAAATGAGGATTTGACTGCTTGCCTCTCTTCCCTAGCACCATTGCAACCTATCTGCTTTGGAAATTCTCAAAAAGATGATTGGCAACTCCAAATCTCAATCTCTGATCACTGTTTTCTACATTTGACCTTTATTGACCAAAATTTGACCTCACTTTGAGCTCGAATAACTCACAGATTAAGTTTCTGACCTGGTCAGAGGCTTTACTGTTGGTTACCTACAACTTTTTTGACCAAGTCTCTGTTCCACCGACTTAAAAAAATTGATTTGTATCTCAACACCACAATTGTTTTGGCAAAGGTGCCATTTTCTGGAAATGGGAAAGGTATAGAACTCAAACTTTCTGAACTTATCTTTGGAATTTTCTTGCATAGACTGATCACCTTAAGTGATCTGGAGGTCCTAACCCCAATTTGAGTGAAAACTTGAATTGGTTTCTTGTGGTTGACCTTTAAGCCAGGTTTAGGGTCAACATTTTGGAGGTCCTACCGAGATCTTCCTGGATCTCAAAACTCATGGCTCCAAAGCAAAAATTTCCAAAGCAGAGAATTAGAACCATTGGAAGATGTTGATGTATCGATCATTGCAGAAAAGGCCATTGCCTTCAAGTTTCTCAGCTAGCTTACTTCAAAACATGCCATACCAGTTTGAGTTGAATGTCCCTGTTCCTTTGCCTACCTTTGATTCCAGCATGAGTGCTAACAACTTTTTGAGAATATTTGAAGACTATTACAGGGATTATGGTTTCAAGAAAGGATGCAAGCTTTCAGAATTTGAAAAATGTTTCAAAGATGAGAGTGAAGCTGGTGCTTGGTTAACTTATGAGAAGTTAATGGGTACCACCTCATGGGATGAACTCATCAAGAAATCCCTGGACAGGTTTGGTAAGTTAGCTACTCCCAAAGATTTGGTTAATGAATTGCAAAGTTTTTCTATACATGCAGGAGAGAGTGTGAATCAGTACAAAGAAAGATTTAGCACATTGATGAGCAGGTGTCAAAGAGCACAGGTCACAATTCCCACACTTTTTTTAGTAACTGCTTTCATCAATGGTCTGGAAAGGAGACCAGATATCCAAAGGAAATTGCTTAAGATCCAAGCTGCTGAAGGATTCGATTCCATATACTGCCAAAACTACTGATCTGACTCAAATGCTCTCTACCTTGCCTGATAAGCACCATATCTCCCACCATGGCCATGATCCTTTTAACCCTGATGCTACTGATGCACATTATGATCATCACCCTTCCATTCCAGTTTATGCCATACAGAAAGAGAAGAAGAAATCTAAGGAGGAGGAAGCTACTTCTCAAGTTGCAGAGGTTAAATCAGACCTATCTAAGGTTACTGAAGCTTTAGCAGAATTAACCAAGCAATTAGTTGAGCTCAAAACTGCAAGAGCAGGTAAAACTTACCCTGAATGTATCCATTGCAATAGGAATACTCATCCATCAGAAATTTGCTATTGGCAAGTGTGTTCCAAATGCAATAGGAAAGGCCACTTTGGAAAAGAATGTCCTGTTTGTTCTTTCTGTAAAGAAGTTGGTCATACTGATGTTAGATGTGCTGTTAAAGAATACTTTGCCAAGCAGGAACAAGAAAAGAGGTCAGAACCTAAACCCTCTGTGAGATTTACTGAACCAAGTACTTCAATAAGGTTTATTCAGGCTACAGAAGCTCCCAAGACTGAAGAAGTTATGGCAGTGCAAACTAGAAGAATGAATGAAGTCAATACACATGCTGAATCGAGTAGACATCCCACAGCTAGGTCTCCCTCACCTACAATGGAAACACCTGCTCAAGTGATAGCTCCACCTCCACAGCAAAAATTTGGTAAGAAAGACCAGGACCTTGATGAAGTGGATATCTTGCTCAAAAATTCTAAGGTGAGTGTGGATCTTTTCACATTGTTAAAGATTCAGCTACAGAAAAAGGGTGCTCCAGCAAACTAGTGGTGAACAATTAAATGCTTGTATAAACTTTACTGATGCCACTGATCTTATTCTAGCACAGAATGAAGAAGATCCTGGAGCATTTACATGTTCAGCTGCCCTAGGAGGTTTTACCTTTTCCAATGTATTACTTGATGGGGGATTTCCTCTAAACATCATGCCATATCACATTATGAAGAAGTGTGGTTTCGAGGTGGACAAGAGAGCTTCTATATTACTAAGATCTTTTTATAATGATAAAATTACTCCTATTGGTGTGGTGACTAAAGTGCCTGTTAATACAGAAGGCATAACTGTAGCTGCTAACTTTATTGTGGTGGCTTTTGAAGATATAGGAGATGAATCTGATATCTATGACCTACTTTTAGGGAGGAGGTGGTTAGCTACTGTGGATGCTAGGCCAGTTTGGTCTCAAAGGAGATGTACCATCTCCAATGGCTCTCAAACTGCTACTATTTACAACCAAGAAGGCTCCTATGACTCCAAAGAAGAGGTAAACTTTATTAAAGAAATGCTAATTGAGGAGCCTTTGGGATCTTACAGGTTAAAAAACACAAGACCAAGAAAATATGAAATGGTTCCCCTTATTATGGAGTGTGCACTTCCCAGCAAACAAGGACCAACAGGTTTTTTATGGTTTGATGGAGGTATCTCTAAAAAACTAAATGTGCTGCTATTTTGAAAGATTCTTCTCACAAACTCTTAGCTAAGGTAGGAAGAATTTTTCCTCAAGTCACTTCATAAAGCTTTGATTGCAGGTCTTCAAGAAGCCAAAGCTATGGATATTGCCAATATCCATATTTATGGTGATTCACAATTAATTTGCAGACAAGTTTCAGGAGATTATCAATCAAAAATACGATATGGAGCTTTTGAAGAATCGGGGCAATGGGAGTGCTCTCAAGTTTTGCTTCATGGAGAATCACTCATATCCCAAGTGAAAAAATTTTTGAGGCTGATGCCCCCGTAGGGAAACTCTCATGTCACATTTGACTGAGGGAGCTATTCCTGAAGATGACCTTGATGACAATGAAGTAAAAGCACTCTGTCCTATTTTGACCATTGATGCATCAGAAAAAAAAAGATACTGAAGAGATTGTGATCACAAAAAATGGTACACCTAGAACTCTGTTTGTTGGAGATCTGATTGAATATCAAAACAGGGAGAGCATACAAATGTTTTTTGAAGAAAGAAAAGATGTATTTGCTTGGGACTATTCAGAACTATCAGGTATCAAAACTGAGGTATGCCAATTTGAAATTAAAATCAAGGAAGGTTGTAAACCTATTTTTCAAAAATTAAGGAGGATTAATGCTTCACTTATGGGATTAATAAAGGATGAATTGAATAAGATGTTAGATGCAGGTGTGATTATTGAAATCATTAATCCAGAATGGGTATCTTGCATTGTTCCTGTAGAGAAGAAAAGTGGTGCCTTAAGAATTTGCATTGATTACCGAGATCTCAACAAAGCCACTATCAAGGATTGTTACCCTTTGCCTTTTTTAGAAGAGATCCTATATGCTGTAGCAGGTAAGGAAGTGTATTCATTTTTGGATGGATTCTCAGGATTCAATCAGATCAGCATCAAAGAAGAAGACCAGCCAAACACTTCTTTTATCACTCCCTGGGGTACATATGCTATGAAAAGAATGCCTTTTGGTTTGATGAATGCTCCAGCTACCTTCCAAAGGGCAATGGATGTTATTTTCAAATCCATGTCTGCTGAAGAGTTCAGGGTGTACTTAGATGACCTTTGCTTAGGCTCTCATCCATCTAATCATGTGGAGCTACTTGCAAAAATTTGTTCTTTGTGCAGGAGTTCAGGAGTCAATCTAAATCCAAAGAAATGCATCTTTTTTGCATCAAAAGGACAACTCTTAGGGCATGAAGTATCCAGCCAAGGCATTCAAGTTGCTCAAGACAAGATTGAAGCTCTCAAAAAATTAGCACCTCCCAAGAATCTAAAACAGGTCAAAAGTTTTGTTGGTATGACAAGTTTTCTCAGAATGTATATTCCTAATTTTGCTCATATTTTGAGTCCCATTTCTAGGTTGACAAGGGTAGGTAAGTTTTCCAAGTCTGAAAGTAAGCATATACCTATCACATGGACTTCAGAATGCCAAGAGGCTTTTGACTTCCTCATCCTATCCATATGTGAAGCCACACTTTTGAGAAAACCAGATTTGGATATGCCATTTGAAGTTTATATTACTGTTACTAAAAAAGCTATAGGGCTAATAGCCATTTTGCAGGATAAGCATACCATAGTGTTCGCAAGTAAACAATGGTCTGCTCTAGAGGAGAGATATACTAGAATAGAAAAAAGTGCTGCTGCCCTCATGTTTCTTATCAATAGGCAAGGACACTTGCTTCCGAAGAGTCAAGTCCAAGTCTACATGAAGCAAAATCCAATGGGACTACTGTTTGGTAAGGCAACCAGTAAGCCAAAAATCCAAAGATGGGCTTGTAAGTTGCAAAGCTATGATATTACTGTAAAAGAATTACATTTGGTACGAAGTCCTAGCCTTTATTTGCCTTATATATTTTTTGACCATGAAGATGAGTTGGATACTGTTGACATTTCACTTGCAGTAGCTCATGTAGAGGTAACTCTAGAAGATCAAGCTGATGGTGGGTGTCAACAACCTATTAGAAACTTTTTACAACATGGAATCATCTCTTCAAGCCTCACTTCAAACCAAAAAAGGAGACTCAAGGATAAATGCAGACAATTCAAGATGATAGACAATGTCTTGTGCAAAATCAACCGAGATGGAGTCTTATTGAGGTGTGTAGATGAAAATGAGTCTGCTTTAATCATCAGGGAAATGCACAAAGGTATTTGTGGAGGGCATTTTGCTGGTGATACTACAGCAAAAAGATTCTCAGGTCTGGATACTATTGGCCTACTGTTTTTAAAGATTGTTATGAGATTATAAAAACTCGCCATCAATGCCAAATCTTTGGCAAAAGAATTTTACTTCCAGCTGCCCTTAATCCCATCATATCTCCAGGGCCCTTCCAGATTTGGGGATTAGATTATATTGGTCCCATTAATCCTTCTTCTGCAGGTCAACATCAACATATTATTGTGGCCACATATTATTTTACTAAATGGGCAGAAGCTATACCTTTGAGGCAGGCTAATGCTGCCACAACTGCAAGATTTTTACATGAGTATGTTTGTTCCAGGTTTGGTATTCCTTTTCAGTTGCATTCTGATAGGGGCACGCCTTTTGTTAATGAAGTTATTGCTAACTTGTTGGACATCTTGAAGGTCAAGCATACCAAAAGTTCCTCATACTACCCCCAAGGTAATGGACAAGCTGAAGCCAATAACAAAGTGTTGAAAAATATCTTGCAGAAGACAATTGAGGTCAACAAGAGGAATTGGCATGTCAAAATAGTGGATGCACTTTGGGCTTATAGAGTCACTATCAAAACAGCTACAAATCATACACCCTTCAATTTGGTCTATGGCATAGAGGCAGTCATACCAGTGGAACTTGAGTTGCCTTCCCTGAGGTTAGCTTATAAATTATGCTTACCTTTTGAACATGCCTTGCAGAAAAGATTGGATGCCTTGCTGCACCTAGATGAATATAGGATGGAGGCTGAGAATACTAATTTGCTAAAAAAGGCCAAAGATCTGGCTGCATTCAAAGCTGCACATAGAATACAGGGCACTTTTAGAGAAGGAGAACTCGTCCTCAAGTGGAACAAGTCAAAAGAAGACTCACCGGCAAATTTGATAATATTTGGGAGGGACCTTTTGTGGTCAAAAAATCTGCGGTACCAATTCATATTGGTTACAAGAAGTTGCCTCGTGAATGTTGTTACCAAATCCTATTAATGTCCTCATGATTCCGAAGAGGTATTGGGACCAAAGATGCTTGCTTGTCCCTCTTTTGCATTAGAGAATTTTAAAAAATCTATGGTAGAATTAGTATAGTTAGATTTATTTAATTCTTTTGAGCATGTTATTTTAATGAGTTAACTTTATGATTGTAGGTTGGGCTGACTTGAGGACAGTATGAATGATCTCAAGAGAAAGAGTGATTACTAATGCTTTACCAAGTGCCATATGCAGGAGCATCCTTTTTTCCATCTTCAACCACTTGCCATAAGTGGTCCTGCTATTCATCTAGACTTCTTACTCCTATTTTCATTTCCATAAAGGCACTCTACAAATCAGCTTCACCACCATAGCAGAGTTGCAAGGTATTAAGACTAACTAGTTTGTGTGTTTCCATGACAGGTGCACCCTTTTCCCATTTTTATTCATCTGCCATAAGTAGCCCTGCCATCCATTTAAACCTCTTATTCTTGTTTTTCATTTCCCCAGGAAGAAAGCACTCTCTGCAATTCAAATTCACCATCCTAGCAGAGTTGCTCTTAGAGATATTAAGGAGACACACATTCTTTTGTTTTGGCGAGACCTCAACATTTTCACATTTTACTTCCCCTCATACACTCCATTTTCATCACTATCCTATCACATTCATACTCATTCTCATTCTTTTTCACTTATCATATTCCACTCACATCCTCCCTCCACCACATTCACATCTATTCCATTAACACTTGCACATTACACTCCATGATTCTCACTCAAGCACCTTGGCACAAGGTTGAAGACTCCTTATGGCCGAGGGGACCAGCCATTCTTTTGTTTTATGAGATGTTGCCCCCAAAGGGCAACATGCTAATGGAGATCTATTTATTCAAACTAGGTCAACTCATTTTAGAAGACTAGGTCAAAGCTTGGAAGATTCTTGTCATTCAACATTGTTATGGAGGTCAAAAGATGTTCATGCTTCAAGTCAAAAGGTGCTCAAGGTTCAAACTTCACAAGAGGTACTTTATTTGAAGTTAAATGTCGAAATGAATATGCTCTAGAAGATTCTGGGTTATGAAGTTTGGAAGATATTATTTGAAGTTTGGAAGTTGAAAGTTTGGAAGACTCCTTTGTATATGGTTCCATCCTTGTCATCCACCTTGCCTAGCCTTTTTTTCATATCCACAACTTATTTGCCAACTACCCCATGACATTTCCCCCCTGCTTTACTCTTCTTGACCACTTTACACCATTGCCTTCAAAAATTGCTTTTTCTTGTCATAAACATTTACCCCACTACCCCCCATTTTTGCACCCTTGGCTCAATATTGTTTTCCTACCCATTGTTCACTCTTTTGCCATGCTTGTTTTGCTATAAATTCCAAAAATGCCATTCCCTATTATTTCCCTTGCCCCTCCTCGAATGTTCCTTCATGATTTCTTTTGCTTCCATTCTTGTGTCATCACATTCATAGTGGCATATTCATGACCTTGTCCAAAGATGCCCCAAAGATTCCCTATTCTTCTACATGTGTAGACATTCTTCTCTATGGTCAATGAGCTATGATCTCTTCTAATATTCTATGGGTAAAAACCTCCAAACCATTGGCCAAGCTTTTAAAATGGGCCAAATACTCTGATATTCCCGCATATTCCTTTAAAAAATACGAACCAGTATCGCTGAAATCTCGTGAATACAAATTAAGAACCCTAAAATAGAAGAATGGCTCGAATCACGCCTTCCCGCGCTCCATCCTTGCTGAAATCACTCTATCTTTGAATTCCGGAATCTAAGCAACAAATTAAGCCTAAATTTATTACCTAAAATCACTGGAACCGCAATTCGAAACTATATACAGAGGAACCACAATCACGACATTTTTCGAAGGCCCAGAAGTATTCAGATCATACATTGATCATTGCTGAGCAAGATCTGGACGATCCTTGAAGTTCTTGAGCTCTCCTCAACTGGATCTACAAGATTTAGTTGACATTACTTTCAGAAATTACCTTATGACTTTTGATGATTTCTTGTACTTGAGACC
This sequence comes from Isoetes taiwanensis, assembly GCA_021234155.1. Taxonomy (NCBI): domain Eukaryota; kingdom Viridiplantae; phylum Streptophyta; class Lycopodiopsida; order Isoetales; family Isoetaceae; genus Isoetes; species Isoetes taiwanensis. Next base: position 3,392,128 of record JAJEKV010000091.1, read on the forward strand.
ATGAAGCATCCTTATCTGTTGTTATCTTGATATATTTACCTTCATATCAATCCAAATTGACCATTGGTTGTTGAATTCGTCTCTCGATATTTTCCTTAGCAATTATTGCCACAAAAATTCTACAGAAAATCCCCCGAGTGCTTTTAGCACTTTTTGGCCTATCTCGCCACCTATCCTTGGGTGTTATGAGAGCCAAAGGAGTTGGAATCATTCGAAAATACCAAGTATAGCTCAAATTCAAAAAATTGCTCTCGGTTTGAAATCAGCTTTTGATCAGATTTTGCCAAATCTAGTCACAAAAAATACCTCTACACATCCAAATGAGGATTTGACTGCTTGCCTCTCTTCCCTAGCACCATTGCAACCTATCTGCTTTGGAAATTCTCAAAAAGATGATTGGCAACTCCAAATCTCAATCTCTGATCACTGTTTTCTACATTTGACCTTTATTGACCAAAATTTGACCTCACTTTGAGCTCGAATAACTCACAGATTAAGTTTCTGACCTGGTCAGAGGCTTTACTGTTGGTTACCTACAACTTTTTTGACCAAGTCTACAGCGTCTGACTTAAAAAATTGATTTGTATCTCAACACCACAATTGTTTTGGCAAAGGTGCCATTTTCTGGAAATGGGAAAGGTATAGAACTCAAACTTTCTGAACTTATCTTTGGAATTTTCTTGCATAGACCTCGATCACCTTAAGTGATCCGAGGTCCTAACCCCAATTTGAGTGAAAACTTGAATTGGTTTCTTGTGGTTGACCTTTAAGCCAGGTTTAGGGTCAACATTTTGGAGGTCCTACCGAGATCTTCCTGGATCTCAGAACTCATGGCTCCAAAGCAAAAATTTCCAGCAGAATTAGAACCATTGGAAGATGTTGATGTATCGATCATTGCAGAAAGGCCATTGCCTTCAAGTTTCTCAAATTAGCTTACTTCAAAACATGCCATACCAGTTTGAGTTGAATGTCCCCGTTCCTTTGCCTACCTTTTGATTCCAAAGATGAGTGCTAACAACTTTTTGAGAATATTTGAAGACTATTACAGGGATTATGGTTTCAAGAAAGGATGCAAGCTTTCAGAATTTGAAAAATGTTTCAAAGATGAGAGTGAAGTCGGTGCTTGGTTAACTTATGAGAAGTTAATGGGTACCACCTCATGGGATGAACTCATCAAGAAATCCCCGGACAGTTTGGTAAGTTAGCTACTCCCAAAGATTTGGTTAATGAATTGCAAAGTTTTTCTATACATGCAGGAGAGAGTGTGAATCAAGACAAAGAAAGATTTAGCACATTGATGAGCAGTCAAAGAGCACAGTCACAATTCCTACACTTTTTTAGTAACTCGCTTTCATCAATGGTCCGAAAGGAGACCAGATATCCAAAGGAAATTGCTTAAGATCCAAGTCAAGGATTCGATTCCATATAATTGCCAAAACTACCGATCCGACTCAAATGCTCTCTACCTTGCCTGATAAGCACCATATCTCCCACCATGGCCATGATCCTTTTAACCCTGATGCTACTGATGCACATTATGATCATCACCCTTCCATTCCAGTTTATGCCATACAGAAAGAGAAGAAGAAATCTAAGGAGGAGGAAGCTACTTCTCAAGTTGCAGAGGTTAAATCAGACCTATCTAAGGTTACTGAAGCTTTAGCAGAATTAACCAAGCAATTAGTTGAGCTCAAAATCGCAAGAGCGTGTAAAACTTACCCCTGAATGTATCCATTGCAATAGGAATACTCATCCATCAGAAATTTGCGATTGGCAAGTGTGTTCCAAATGCAATAGGAAAGGCCACTTTGGAAAAGAATGTCCTGTTTGTTCTTTCTGTAAAGAAGTTGGTCATACTGATGTTAGATGTGCTGTTAAAGAATACTTTGCCAAGCAGGAACAAGAAAAGAGGTCAGAACCTAAACCCTCTGTGAGATTTACTGAACCAAGTACTTCAATAAGGTTTATTCAGGCTACAGAAGCTCCCTAGACTGAAGAAGTTATGGCAGTGCAAACTAGAAGAATGAATGAAGTCAATACACATGCTGAATCGAGTAGACATCCCACAGCTAGGTCTCCCTCACCTACAATGGAAACACCTGCTCAAGTGATAGCTCCACCTCCACAGCAAAAATTTGGTAAGAAAGACCAGGACCTTGATGAAGTGGATATCTTGCTCAAAAATTCTAAGGTGAGTGTGGATCTTTTCACATTGTTAAAGATTCAGCTACAGAAAAAGGGTGCTCCAGCAAACTAGTGGTGAACAATTAAATGCTTGTATAAACTTTACTGATGCCACTGATCTTATTCTAGCACAGAATGAAGAAGATCCTGGAGCATTTACATGTTCAGCTGCCCTAGGAGGTTTTACCTTTTCCAATGTATTACTTGATGGGGGATTTCCTCTAAACATCATGCCATATCACATTATGAAGAAGTGTGGTTTCGAGGTGGACAAGAGAGCTTCTATATTACTAAGATCTTTTTATAATGATAAAATTACTCCTATTGGTGTGGTGACTAAAGTGCCTGTTAATACAGAAGGCATAACCAGAGAATGCTAACTTTATTGTGGTGGCTTTTGAAGATATAGGAGATGAATCTGATATCTATGACCTACTTTTAGGAGGAGGTGGTTAGCTATCGGATGCTAGGCCAGTTTGGTCTCAAAGGAGATGTACCATCTCCAATGGCTCTCAAACTGCTACTATTTACAACCAAGAAGGCTCCTATGACTCCAAAGAAGAGGTAAACTTTATTAAAGAAATGCTAATTGAGGAGCCTTTGGGATCTTACAGGTTAAAAAACACAAGACCAAGAAAATATGAAATGGTTCCCCTTATTATGGAGTGTGCACTTCCCAGCAAACAAGGACCAACAGGTTTTTTATGGTTTGATGGAGGTATCTCTAAAAAACTAAATGTGCTGCTATTTTGAAAGATTCTTCTCACAAACTCTTAGCTAAGGTAGGAAGAATTTTTCCTCAAGTCACTTCATAAAGCTTTGATTGCAGGTCTTCAAGAAGCCAAAGCTATGGATATTGCCAATATCCATATTTATGGTGATTCACAATTAATTTGCAGACAAGTTTCAGGAGATTATCAATCAAAAAATACAGATATGGAGCTTTTGAAGAATCAGGCAATGGGAGTGCTCTCAAGTTTTGCTTCATGGAGAATCACTCATATCCCAAGTGAAAAAATTTTTGAGGCTGATGCCCTGTGTAGGGAAACTCTCATGTCACATTTGACTGAGGGAGCTATTCCTGAAGATGACCTTGATGATAATGAAGTAAAAGCACTCTGTCCTATTTTGACCATTGATGCATCAGAAAAAAAAAGATACTGAAGAGATTGTGATCACAAAAAATGGTACACCTAGAACTCTGTTTGTTGGAGATCTGATTGAATATCAAAACAGGGAGAGCATACAAATGTTTTTTGAAGAAAGAAAAGATGTATTTGCTTGGGACTATTCAGAACTATCAGGTATCAAAACTGAGGTATGCCAATTTGAAATTAAAATCAAGGAAGGTTGTAAACCTATTTTTCAAAAATTAAGGAGGATTAATGCTTCACTTATGGGATTAATAAAGGATGAATTGAATAAGATGTTAGATGCAGGTGTGATTATTGAAATCATTAATCCAGAATGGGTATCTTGCATTGTTCCCCAGAGAAAGAAAAGTGGTGCCTTAAGAATTTGCATTGATTACCGAGATCTCAACAAAGCCACCATCAAGGATTGTTACCCTTTGCCTTTTTTAGAAGAGATCCTATATGCTGTAGCAGGTAAGGAAGTGTATTCATTTTTGGATGGATTCTCAGGATTCAATCAGATCAGCATCAAAGAAGAAGACCAGCCAAAAACTTCTTTTATCACTCCCTGGGGTACATATGCTATGAAAAGAATGCCTTTTGGTTTGATGAATGCTCCAGCTACCTTCCAAAGGGCAATGGATGTTATTTTCAAATCCATGTCTGCTGAAGAGTTCAGGTGTACTTAGATGACCTTTTGCTTAGGCTCTCATCCATCTAATCATGTGGAGCTACTTGCAAAAATTTGTTCTTTGTGCAGGAGTTCAGGAGTCAATCTAAATCCAAAGAAATGCATCTTTTTTGCATCAAAAGGACAACTCTTAGGGCATGAAGTATCCAGCCAAGGCATTCAAGTTGCTCAAGACAAGATTGAAGCTCTCAAAAAATTAGCACCTCCCAAGAATCTGAAACAGGTCAAAAGTTTTGTTGGTATGACAAGTTTTCTCGTAATGTATATTCCTAATTTTGCTCATATTTTGAGTCCCATTTCTAGGTTGACAAGGGTAGGTAAGTTTTCCAAGTCTCTAAAGTAAGCATATACCTATCACATGGACTTCAGAATGCCAAGAGGCTTTTGACTTCCTCATCCTATCCATATGTGAAGCCACACTTTTGAGAAAACCAGATTTGGATATGCCATTTGAAGTTTATATTACTGTTACTAAAAAAGCTATAGGGCTAATAGCCATTTTAGGGATAAGCATACCATAGTGTTCGCAAGTAAACAATGGTCTGCTCTAGAGGAGAGATATACTAGAATAGAAAAAAGTGCTGCTGCCCTCATGTTTCTTATCAATAGGCAAGGACACTTGCTTCTGAAGAGTCAAGTCCAAGTCTACATGAAGCAAAATCCAATGGGACTACTGTTTGGTAAGGCAACCAGTAAGCCAAAAATCCAAAGATGGGCTTGTAAGTTGCAAAGCTATGATATTACTGTAAAAGAATTACATTTGGTACGAAGTCCTAGCCTTTATTTGCCTTATATATTTTTTGACCATGAAGATGAGTTGGATACTGCTGACATTTCACTTGCAGTAGCTCATGTAGAGGTAACTCTAGAAGATCAAGCTGATGGTGGGTGGCAACAACCTATTAGAAACTTTTTACAACATGGAATCATCTCTTCAAGCCTCACTTCAAACCAAAAAAGGAGACTCAAGGATAAATGCAGACAATTCAAGATGATAGACAATGTCTTGTGCAAAATCAACCGAGATGGAGTCTTATTGAGGTGTGTAGATGAAAATGAGTCTGCTCTAATCATCAGGGAAATGCACAAAGGTATTTGTGGAGGGTATTTTGCTGGTGATACTACAAAGAAAAAAAGATTCTCGTGTCCGATACTATTGGCCTACTTGCTTTTAAAGATTGTTATGAGATTATAAAAACTCGCCATCAATGCCAAATCTTTGGCAAAAGAATTTTACTTCCAAATTTTCTTAATCCCATCATATCTCCGTGGCCCTTCCAGATTTGGGGATTAGATTATATTGGTCCCATTAATCCTTCTTTCCGCAGTCAACATCAACATATTATTGTGGCCACATATTATTTTACTAAATGGGCGTATTATACCTTTGAGGCAAAGCTAATGCTGCCAACAACCGCAAGATTTTTACATGAGTATGTTTGTTCCAGGTTTGGTATTCCTTTTCAGTTGCATTCGATAGGGGCACGCCTTTGTTAATGAAGTTATTGCTAACTTGTTGGACATCTTGAAGGTCAAGCATACCAAAAGTTCCTCATACTACCCCCAAGGTAATGGACAAGCCGGGCCAATAACAAAGTGTTGAAAAATATCTTGCGTAGAAGACAATTGAGGTCAACAAGAGGAATTGGCATGTCAAAATAGTGGATGCACTTTGGGCTTATAGAGTCACTATCAAAACAGCTACAAAATCATACACCCTTCAATTTGGTCTATGGCATAGAGGCAGCCATACCAAAGGAACTTGAGTTGCCTTCCCCCCGAGGTTAGCTTATAAATTATGCTTACCTTTTGAACATGCCTTGCAGAAAAGATTGATGCCTTGCTGCACCTAGATGAATATAGGATGGAGGCCGAGAATACTAATTTGCTAAAAAGGCCAAAGATCCGGCTGCATTCAAAGCCGCACATAGAATACATGGGCACTTTTAGAGAAGGAGAACTCGCCCTCAAGTGGAACAAGTCAAAAGAAGACTCACCGGCAAATTTGATAATATTTGGGAGGGACCTTTGTGGTGCAGAAATCAGCGGTACCAATTCATATTGGTTACAAGAAGTTGCCTCGTGAATGTTGTTACCAAATCCTATTAATGTCCCGTGATCCGAAGAGGTATTGGGACCAGCATGCTTGCTTGTCCCTCTTTTTGCATTAGAGAATTTTAAAAATCTATGGTAGAATTAGTATAGTTAGATTTATTTAATTCTTTGAGCATGTTATTTTAATGAGTTAACTTTATGATTGTAGGTTGGGCTGACTTGAGGACAGTATGAATGATCTCAAGAGAAAGAGTGATTACTAATGCTTTACCAAGTGCCATATGCAGGAGCATCCTTTTTTCCATCTTCAACCACTTGCCATAAGTGGTCCTGCTATTCATCTAGACTTCTTACTCCTATTTTCATTTCCATAAAGGCACTCTACAAATCAGCTTCACCACCATAGCAGAGTTGCAAGGTATTAAGACTAACTAGTTTGTGTGTTTCCATGACAGGTGCACCCTTTTCCCATTTTTATTCATCTGCCATAAGTAGCCCTGCCATCCATTTAAACCTCTTATTCTTGTTTTTCATTTCCCCAGGAAGAAAGCACTCTGCAATTCAGCTTCACCATCCTAGCAGAGTTGCTCTTAGAGATATTAAGGAGACACACATTCTTTTGTTTTGGCGAGACCTCAACATTTTCACATTTTACTTCCCCCTCATACACTCCATTTTCATCACTATCCTATCACATTCATACTCATTCTCATTCTTTTTCACTTATCATATTCCACTCACATCCTCCCTCCACCACATTCACATCTATTCCATTAACACTTGCACATTACACTCCATGATTCTCACTCAAGCACCTTGGCACAAGGTTGAAGACTCCTTATGGCTGAGGGGACCAGCCATTCTTTTGTTTTGGCGAGATGTTGCCCCCAAAGGGCAACATGCTAATGGAGATCTATTTATTCAAACTAGGTCAACTCATTTTAGAAGACTAGGTCAAAGCTTGGAAGATTCTTGTCATTCAACATTGTTATGGAGGTCAAAAGATGTTCATGCTTCAAGTCAAAAGGTGCTCAAGGTTCAAACTTCACAAGAGGTACTTTATTTGAAGTTAAATGCCGAAATCGAATATGCTCTAGAAGATTCTGGGTTATGAAGTTTGGAAGATATTATTTGAAGTTTGGAAGTTGAAAGTTTGGAAGACTCCTTTGTATATGGTTCCATCCTTGTCATCCACCTTGCCTAGCCTTTTTTTTCATATCCACAACTTATTTGCCAACTACCCCATGACATTTCCCCCATTTACTCTTCTTGACCACCTTTACACCATTGCCTTCAAAAATTGCTTTTCTTGTCATAAACATTTACCCCACTACCCCCCATTTTTGCACCCTTGGCTCAATATTGTTTTCCTACCCATTGTTCACTCTTTTGCCATGCTTGTTTTGCTATAAATTCCAAAAATGCCATTCCCTATTATTTCCCTTGCCCCTCCTCGAATGTTCCTTCATGATTTCTTTTGCTTCCATTCTTGTGTCATCACATTCATAGTGGCATATTCATGACCTTGTCCAAAGATGCCCCAAAGATTCCCTATTCTTCTACATGTGTAGACATTCTTCTCTATGGTCAATGAGCTATGATCTCTTCTAATATTCTATGGGTAAAAACCTCCAAACCATTGGCCAAGCTTTTAAAAATGGCCAAATACGGCATATTCCAGGCATATTCCTTTAAAAATACGGAACCGTATCGCTAAAAATCCTCGTAAATACAAATGAAGAACCCTAAAAATAGAAGAATGGCTCGAATCACGCCTTCCCAAGCCCATCCTTGCTGAAATCACTCTATCTTTGAATTCGAATCTAAGCAACAAATTAAGCCTAAATTTATTACCTAAAATCACCGGAACCGCAATTCAAACTATATACAGAGGAACCACAATCACTTTACATTTTTCAAGGCCCGTATATTCAGATCATACATTGATCATTGCTGAGCAAGATCCGACGATCCTTGAAGTTCTTGAGCTCTCCTCAACCGATCTACAAGATTTAGTTGACATTACTTTTCTAAAATTACCTTATGACTTTTGATGATTTCTTGTACTTGAGACCATGAAGCATCCTTATCCGTTGTTATCTTGATATATTTACCTTCATATCAATCCAAATTGACTGCCAAGTTGTTGAATTCGTCTCTGATATTTTCCTTAGCAATTATTGCCACAAAAAAATTCTACAGAAAATCCCCGAAAGTTTTTTTAGCACTTTTGGCCTATCTCGCCACCTATCCTTGGGTGTTATGAGAGCCAAAGGAGTTGGAATCATTCAAAAAATACCAAGTATAGCTCAAATTCAAAAAAATTGCTCTCGGTTTGAAAGCTTTGATCAGATTTTGACAAATCTAGTCACAAAAATACCTCTACACATCCAAATGAGGATTTGACCGCTTTGCCTCTCTTCCCTAGCACCATTGCAACCTATCTGCTTTGGAAATTCTCAAAAGATGATTGGCAACTCCAAATCTCAATCTCTCGACAATCGCTTTTTCTACATTTGACCTCTATTGACCAAAATTTGACCTCACTTTGAGCTCGAATAACTCACAGATTAAGTTTCCGACTTGGTCGAGGCTTTTACCGTTGGTTACCTACAACGCTTTTGACCAAGTCTACAAATCGACTTAAAAAAAAAAATCGATTTGCATCTCAACACCACAATTGTTTTGGCAAAGGTGCCATTTTCCGAAATGGGAAAGGTATAGAACTCAAACTTTCTCGAACTTATCTTTGAATTTTCTTGTATAGACTGATCACCTTAAGTGATCTCGAGGTCCTAACCCCAATTTGAGTGAAAACTCGAATTGGTTTCTTGGGTTGACCTTTAAGCCGTGTTTAGGGTCACCATACCCAGCTTGCCATCAATCCTTGAGACATCTGAGACCCATCTGCTTTGAAAAGACCAAAAAATCCCATCTACAACTCGAGTTAGAAAAATTTGCATTCTGTTTTGACTGTTCTTGACTGTATTTTGCAAAATCCTAATGCAAAAAATACTTACGAGCATTCAAATGAAAATTTGACCTCATGCCCACACTCCAGGACAGTCTTATGATACATTGGCTTTGGAAATTCCTAAAAAAGTGATCATAAACTCTAGTTCCATTTTCCCCGACACCGCTTTTACGCTTTGACTCGCCATTGACCAATTTTTGACCCCACTTTAAGCTCAAATATCTCTCAGGATAATGATCTGACTTGGTCAGAAACTTCACCTTTATCCTTCTACAACTTTTTTGTGCCAGTCTAAACCATCTGACCCAAAGATTCAACTCATTTTCGGCTGCTACATCAATTTGAGTCAAGGTTCCATTTTCTAGAAATGAGAAAGGTATGAAAACTTTGAGTTTTTGGTTCTTTCAATATATTTATCTTCCATAGACTGATCACCTTAAGTGATCTGGAGGTCCTAACTCCAATTTGGGTTTATACTCAAGTTGGCTTATTGTGGTTGACCTTTGAAGCCAGGTTGAGGGTCAACATTTTGGAGGTCCTACCGAGATCCTACCTGGATCTTGAGAACTCATGGCTCCAAAACAGAAATTTCTAGCAGAGCAAGAACCAATGGAAGACCAGGAGACTTCAGAACCCTGCAGAGATAGATCTCTCCCCCCAAGTTTTTCAACTGGATTACTTCAAAGTTTGCCTTTACCGCTTGAATTGAATGTGCCTACTCCATTGCCTACCTTTGATTCCAAAGATGAGTGCTAATACTTTTCTCGAGAATTTTGAAGATTACTACGAGAGATTATGGCTTTAAGAAAGGATGCAAGTTCTCACAATTTGAAAAGTGTTTTAAAGAGGAGAGTGAAGTCGGTGCTTGGTCGACTTATGAGAAGCTTATGGGAACCACTTCTTTGGGATGACCTTGTCACCAAGTTTTTAGACAGTGTTTAGAAAACTTGCTCGCTCCTAAGGACCTTGTTAATGAATTGCAAAATTTCTCCATTTATGCAGTGAAAGTGTTAGTCAAGACAAGGAAAGGTTCAAGCACCTTCATGAATAGATGTCGAAAGGTCAAGTTACCATCCCTACGCTTTTTTGGTGTCCTCCTTCATTAAAGGCCTATCTTCTAGACCAGAAATTCATAGAAAACTTATCAAGATTCAAGCTCGCAAGGTTTTGATTCCATCTACAAGGTTTTTGCCAAGACAACCGAATTGACCAAAATGCTTTCTATCCTACCAAAAACACAATAGCTTTCATCATGATCCCTTCTACCCTCGATGCCATTGATGGTCCTTATGAACCTCGCCATTCTGTTTCCTATCTATGCCGTGCATAAAGAAAAGAAAAACCAAAGATGAAGAGGTCGATTCTCAAATTTCAGAGGTTAAAGCAGACTTGACAAAGATAACCGGCTTTAGCGTATGACCAAGCAACTTGTGGAGCTTAAAAGCAAGCAGAGACAGTAGAACTTGTCCCAATGTATTCATTGCAATAGAACTTCACATCCAAATTGATATTTGCTATTGGCAAATATGTCCTAAATGTAAAAAGAAGGGTCATTTTGGTAGAGAATGTCCAGTTTGTGCTTTTTGCAAGGAGATTGGTCATATGACCTTAGGTGCTCTGTCAAAGAATATTTTGCCAAGCAAGAGAGAGAGAAAAAACCTGAGGCAACTCCCCATGTAAGGTTTGTAGAATCTACTAGTTCTATAAGGTTTGTGCAGGCTACAGAAATGCCAAAGACTGAGGAAGTAATGGTGGTACAAACCAAAAGCATGGGAGAGGTCCATAGACCTGCTGAACCTAATAAATTTGTTCCAGAGCATTCAAGGAGGTCAACATTGCCACCACCCTCAAGATAGAAGTCCCTCCCCGTGAAATAGCTCCACCTCCCAACAAAAAATATGGTAAGAGAGATCAAGATCTCGATGAGTTGGATGTTTTACTAAAAATTCCAAAAATAGGTGTGGATTTATTTACCTTGTTAAAGATTGCACCTCGCTATAGGAAAAAGTTATTGCAACAAACTACTTTTAGTGAGACAAAGGGTTTGTGTAGGTGTTGCAAATGCCACAAATCTTATTTTGGCTCAAAATGAGGAAGATCCAGTGTGCATTTATGTGTTCAGCTACTCTAGGAGGTTATTCTTTTCCAATGTATTGTCGGATGGTGGCTCACCTCTAAATATCATGCCTTATCATGTTATGAAAAAATGTGGGCTCGAGATAGATAAAAGATAATCTGCTTTGTTAAAAATCCTTTCTAATGCTAAAATAGCACCAGTTGAATTGTGACCAAAGTTCATGTTAACACCAAGGCATTGTTGTAGCCACCACTTTTGTTGTTGTTGTTGCTTTTGAGGATTTAGGAGAAGATGCATATATATGATCTCTTGCTAGGAGAAGGTGGATGGCTACAGCTGATGCTAGGCCAATCTGGTCTGAAGGGAGATGTACCATTTCAAATGGCACTCAAGTGGCCACAATCTACAACCAGGATGGTTCTTATGGCTTCAAGGAAGAGGTACACTTTATTAAAGAAATGCTTATAGAAGAGCCCCTAGGATCTTATAGTTTAGCAACCCCTAGCACAAAGAAAATTGATTTGATTCCCTTGATTAGAGAGTGTGCACTACCTTCTGAGAATGGTAAAGAAGGGTGTCTATGGTTTGATGGAGGAATTTCAAAGAAATTAAATGTAGCTTCATCTGCAGCTATATTGAAGGATACCTCCAATAAACTCTTGGCTAATAGGAAGGATTTTTCCCCAAATAACCTCTAATGTAGCAGAGTACAAGGCTTTGATTGCAGGTCTCCAAGAAACTAAGGCTATGGACATTTCAATCATATACATTTATGGAGATTCTCAGTTAGTTTGCAGACAGGTTAGTAGTGAATATCAGGCTAAGAATGCTGACATGGAGTCTCTGAGAAACCAGGTAATGGGAATGCTTGCTTACTTTACTTCCTGGGAAATTACTAGGGAGCAAAATTGGGAAGCTGATGCTTTGTGCAGGGATACCTTAATGACTTATTTATCTGAAGGAGCTATACCAGAGAAGGATCTTGATGAGGACGAGGCTAAGGAATTTTGCCCCATATTAGTTATAAATGCATCACAAGAAGAAGCAACCAATATTATTAATAAACATGGCCGGCAAAGAACTCTATTTGTGGGAGATCTCTTTGACACACAAAACAAGGAAGAGATTACCAAATTCTCTGAAGAGAGAAGTGATGTGTTTGCTTGGGATTATTCTGAGCTCATTGGTATCAAGGAAGAGGTATATCAATTTGAAATTAAAATTAAGAAGGGGTGTAAACCTGTTTTCCAGAAGTTAAGGAGGATCAATGCTTCACTTTTAGATCTAATCAAGGATGAAATGCATAAGATGTTGGATGCAGGTGTTATTGTGGAAATTATTAATCCTGAATGGGTGTCATGCATTGTTCCAGTGGAAAAAAAGAATGGTGCTTTGAGAATTTGTATAGATTATCGAGACCTGAACAAAGCCACTATAAAAGATTGTTATCCTTTGCCTTTTCTAGAGGAAATTCTATATGCTGTTGCAGGGAAAGACATGTACTCATTTTTGAATGGTTTTTCAAGGTTTAATCAGATCAGTATCAAAGAGAAGGATCGGCCAAAGACTTCATTTATCACTCCTTGGGGTACATATGCTATGAAAAGGATGCCATTTGGCCTAATGAATGCCCCAGCTACTTTCCAAAGAGCAATGGATGTTATTTTCAAAACCATGTCTGCTGAAGAGTTTAGGGTGTATCTAGATGACCTTTGTTTGGGTTCTCACTCTACTAACCATGTGGAATTACTTGCAAAAATTTGCTCTTTATGCAGGACTTCAGGAGTCAATCTAAATCCAAAAAAATGCATCTTTTTTGCATCAAAAGGACAGCTCTTAGGACATGAAGTATCCAGCCAAGGTATTCAAGTTGCTCAAGATAAGATTGAAGCCCTCAAAAAGCTAGCACCTCCCAAGAATTTAAAGCAAGTTAAGAGCTTTATTGGTATGACGAGTTTCCTTAGAATGTATATCCCAAATTTTGCTCACATCTTGAGTCCCATTTCTAAGTTGACCAGGGTAGGTAAATTTTCTAAATCTGAAAGCAAGCACATACCTATCACATGGACTTCTCTGATGCCAAGAGGCTTTTGACTTTCTCATTTCATCTATATGTGAAGCTACTCTTTGAAAAACCAGATCCGAAAGCATGCCATTTGAAGTTTATATCATCATGTTACTAAAAAGGCCATAGTTTAGCCATTTTGCGTGATAAGCATACTATAGTTTTTGTAAGCAAACAATGGTCTTCTTTGAAGAAAGATACACCGTATAATAGAAAAAGTGTCACGCTTCACGCTTCTTATTAATAGACAAGGACATTTGCTTCCAAAAGCCAAGTTCGTTCACATGAAGCAAAACCCAATGGGCTTGCTATTTGGTAAAGCAACTAATAAACCAAAGATCCAGAGATGGGCTTGTAAGTTGCAAAGTTATGATATTTCTGTAAAAGAGTTGCACTTGACACGAAATCCTAGCCTCTACTTGCCTTACATATTTTTTGACCATGAAGATGAATTGAATACTATTGACACTTCACTTGCAGTAGCACATTTAGAGGTAACTCAAGGAGATCAAGCCAAAGGTGGATGGCAGCAATCTATTAGAGATTTTCTACAACATGGGATCATCTCTCCAAGCCTCACTCCAAGTCAGAAAAGGAGACTCAAGGACAAGTGCAGACAATTCAAGCTGATAGACAATGTCTTGTGCAAAGTTAAGAGGGATGGAATCTTTGTTAAGGTGTGTAAATGAAGATGAGTCTGCCTTGATTATTAGGGAGATGCATAAAGGTATCTGTGGAGGACATTTTGCTGGGGATACCACTGCAAAAAAGATTCTCAGGTCTGGATATTATTGGCCTACTGTTTTTAGAAATTGCTATGAGGTCATAAAAACTTGCCATCAATGTCAGATTTTTAGTAAAAGAATTTTATTGCCAGCTGCCTTGAATCCTATCATATCTCCAGGACCTTTTCAAATTTGGGGGCTAGATTATATTGGTCCCATTAATCCATCTTTTACAGGTCAACATCAGCATATTATTGTGGCTACAGATTATTTTACTAAGTGGGCAGAGGCCATACCTTTGAGGCAAGCCAATGCCTTCACAACTGCAAGGTTTTTACATGAATATGTTTGTTCTAGATTTGGTATTCCTTTCCGCTACATTCCTCGATAGAGGTACCCCTTTTGTTAATGAAGTTATTGCTAATTTGTTGAGCATTTTGAAGGTCAAGCATACCAAAAGCTCTTCATATTATCCTCAGGGTAATGGACAAGCTGAAGCTACTAACAAAGTGTTAAAAAATATTTTGCAGAAGACAGTTGAGGTTAACAAAAAGGATTGGCATATCAAAATAGTGGATGCACTTTGGGCTTATAGAGTCACTATCAAAACAGCTACAAATCACACACCTTTCAATTTGATTTATGGCATAGAGGCAGTTTTACCAGTAGAACTTGAGTTACCTTCCTTTGAGATTAGCTCATAAATTGTGCTTACCTTTTGAACATGCCTTTACAGAAAGATTGGACGCTTTGTTACATCTAGATGAGTATAGAATGGAGGCTGAGAATACTAATTTGCTGAAAAAGGCTAAGGATCCGGGTCGCATTCAAAGCCGCACACAAAATACAGTGGTACTTTTAGGAAAGGAGAGCTTGTTCTCAAATGGAATAAGTCAAAGGAAGATTCAGTCAAAATTTGATAATATTTGGGAAGGACCCTTTGTAGTGCTAGAATCTGCAGTACTAATTTTATTGGTTACAAAAGGTTGCTCCAGAATGCCATTGCCAAACCCTATCAATATCCCTCGCATCTCAAAAGGTATTGGGAGCAAAGATGCTTGCTTGTCCCTCTTTTACATTAAAAAGCTTAGAGATTTTACAAGAGGTTTAAGGTAGTTAGATCAGTTTGACTTTTGAGCACATTACTCTAGTATTTAGATCAGTTTGACTTTTGAGCATATTACTCTAATAAGTTGGTTTCATGTTTATAGGGTGATCTGACCAGATAACAGTACAAATGATCTCAAGAACAGGATTGATACTAATGATTACCAAGTGCCATATGCAGGAGCATCCTTCTTCCATTTTTATTCATCTGTCTCAAAGCATTCCTACCATCCATTCAGCCTTCTATTCTCTTTTTCCATACCTTAACAGCACTCTGCAAAATCACCTTCACCATCATAGCAGAGTTGCAAGGATTTGAGACTAATTGGTTTGTGTGTTTCCATGACGGGTGCACTCTTCCTCCATTCTTTTCATATGTCATAAGTAGCCCTATCTTCCATTTAAACTTCTTATTCTTGTTTTCATTCCCAAAAAGAAGAAAAGCACTCTGCAATTCATCTTCGCCACCATAGCAGAGTTGCAATTTTTTGAAGGTCAAGAAGGAGACATGCATTTTCTTGTTTTGGCGAAATCTCAAATACTTGCACACTTACTTCATCTCCATTCCATCACCACCCTGCCATATTCACACTCACTTTTGCCTTTTCTCACTCACCATATTCCATTCACATCATTCCATCACCACCCTGTCATGTTCACACTCACTTCTGCCTTTTCTCACTCACCATACTCCATTCACATCATTCCATCACCACATTCACACTCATTTCATCTTTTGCACTTCACACTCTCATTCTATCATGTTCCCACTTAGACACCTTGGTACAAAGTTGAAGACCCCTCTAGTTATTTATTTTTGACATCACATGGCTGAGGGGACCAACCTTTTTCTTGTTTTGGCGAGATGTTGTCCCCAAAGGGCAACATGCTAATTGTCTATGCATTCAAACTAGGTCAACTCATCTTGAAAGACTAGGTCAAAGTTTGGAAGATCTTGGTATTTAACATTGATATGGAGGTCAAAGGATGTTCCTTCTTCAGGTCAACAAGGGCTCAAGTTGAAAGTTCACAAGAGATATTTTATTTGGGGTCAAATGCTTAGTCAAGAATATACTCTAGAAGAATCTGGGTTATGAAGTTTGGAAGATATCTTTTGAAGTTTGGAAGATTCCTATACCCATGGCACCAAACCCTAGATTCCCTCTTTTCTTTTCTACCTCTATATTCATACCTCATTTCCCTGCCCTTATTTGACCATTGAGCTTGCCCTTTTTACCATACTTGCCAAATTGTTCATCTCAAATATTTCTCTACCTACATTCTCCTTTTTCTTTCATATCTTCCCATCACCACCCATACACATCCTTTTGAGCTCCCATTATTCTATTTTTTTCCATACTCTTTTACCCTCTTGACTACCATTTGTTTTCTCCCTCTTACCCCATGGTGACCATTGCCTAGGTATTTGTGCCACTCATTATAGCCCCAAAATTAGCCCCAAACTTGAAGGATCATATGGCTATACTCCTCCATGGCCCCAAAGTTGCTAGATTTCCATAATAGAATTTCATTATCCTTAAAAGACTTTGGCCGAAATTCCTAAAAGGCCAAAATACAGGCATATTCGGGCATATACGCCTTAAAATATGCGAACCGCATCGCGAAATTTGACGAAAAATACGGTCTTCAACCCTAAAGTTTGGAAATCAGCTTATATCTCGCCGGAATTAGATCCTTAAGCTCTGTAACTTAACTATTTTTGGATTCCTTCATCTAAGCAACACGTTAAGCCTAAGATCATGGTCTGTAACCCCGGGAATCTCAAAATCAAACCTATATACTGTAACAAACCTACACAGGCAGTTTCCGAAGGCCCAGAAGCGCTCAAACCTTACAGTGATCATTGCTGAGCAGGACTTGAAGGATTTGTGAAGACTCTGAGTACTCCCCGATCAGATCCAAAGAGATTTGGTTGAATTTATCTCTTAAAATTATTTGATGACCCATTTGAAGTACTGAAGTACCATTATTCATTATTATTATGATTGATTTACCTCCATATCAATGAAAAATTGATGCCAAGTTGAGGAAATTCTCTCTGATATGATTCTTGACAATTTTCCTTTTCAAAAAATACTATAGAAAATTTCTTTATGTTCTTAATTGCTTTTGGCCCAGTTGCCATCAATCCTTGAGACATCTGAGACCCATCTGCTTTGAAAAGACCAAAAAATTCCATCTACAACTCGAGTTAGAAAAATTTGCATTCTGTTTTGACTGTTCTTGACTCTATTTTGCAAAATCCTAATGCAAAAAATACTTACGAGCATTCAAATGAAAATTTGACCTCATGCCCACACTCCAGGATAGTCTTGTGATACATTGGCTTTGGAAATTCCTAAAAAAGTGATCATAAACTCTAGTTCCATTTTCCTGATCACTGTTTTACAGTTTGAATGCCATTGACCAAATTTTGACCCCACTTTAAGCTCAAATATCTCTCAGGATAATGATCTGACTTGGTCAGAAACTTCACCTTTATCATGTGCCAGTCTAAACCATCTGACCCAAAGATTCAATTCATTTTCGGCTGCTACATCAATTTGAGTCAAGGTTCCATTTTCTAGAAATGGGAAAGGTATGAAAACTTTGAGTTTTTGGTTCTTTCAATATATTTATCTTCCATAGACTGATCACCTTAAGTGATCTGGAGGTCTTAACCCCAATTTGGGTTTATACTCAAGTTGGCTTATTGTGGTTGACCTTTGAAGCCAGGTTGAGGGTCAACAGGCCATGCTCCAATCTAAGTATAAATATCTACATTGCATTCTCTCAAGGTGCTACAATGTTTAATCACTTCCTCTCTAGGAATGGATTCATTTCTTGCGAGTCTTCTGCAAACAACGCCATCAGATTTCAAGGTAAGGAAATATTTGATCGTTATCTTTCTTTAGAGTTTTATCTTTCTTTAGGATTTTTTCGGCGGGAGCACTAGGCCAGGAGTTTTTCTGATGCCATAGCCATCCTCTGCCTGCCCTGCCTTTTCTTCACATTTGACGTTTGCCCTTTTCCTCCGGCAAGGAATTTCTGTTATGGACCAGAACAGGGATCTTCTTATAAACTGGATTGGATTGCAGAAGAAGGGCACTTATCACTTGCTCAAAAAATTATAGGGGATGTTCAAAAAAATATAGGGGAGAAAAAGGGTGTTCAAACTTCTGATGACCTTCCGTTTAGGGGCACTTGCTTCTTAGCCGGGGGCTAATTCGATCCTCCAGTGCTGTAATTTCAACATGCATGTGCTCCTGAATGAAGTTCTGCTAAATTAATGTTGCCCCCAAAGGGCAACATACTAATTGTTGGCTATATGTATTGAAACTAGGAGGGCTAAGTCAAAGAAGGGCTTGGTAGTCAACATTGATGTGGAGGTCAAACAATACCAATCTTCAAAAGTCAACACAAATATTCAAGGTCAGTTTCTATGAAAGGTATGCCATTTGAGGCTTAAGGTAGTCAAAGGATGCTTTACAAAGTTCTGGGTTAAGAAGATTGGAAGATGCTCTTTGAAGATTGGAAGACAAAGTTTGGAAGACCCCATGGTACTTGATTCCACCCCTTAGCCATTCTTATCCATTTTTTTATTCACACTCTATCCTTATCCTCTTGAAATTTTCTAACCATTTTTCCCCCATACCCATATTCTCTTTTGCTCACCCTTGCATACCCTATCATGCTTTGCCTAATTCCTTCTTTTTTAATGCATCTTTATTCCCTCATAAGTTATTCTCACCATTGCCCTCCATATCTTTTACCCCCTTTTTTCACTTCCTATGCCACATTTTTGCAAATTCCCTTAGCCTAACTCTTCTTGCAACTTCTTACACCCTTATGCCATAAGAAGCCATGTTATATGTATACCCTATGGATTATTCCCAATTGTGATGCCCAAACTTGGCATATCCCCAAAACATTAGGGTTACCATTGCTTAAGTGATCCAATTCTTCAATTATTTCATGAGTGACCCCTTAAACCATGGCCTAGCTTTTCAAAATTATAAAATACGGCATATTCCTGGTTTATACCTCAAGAGATACGGTCAATTCTCAGAAAATACAGCTGCTCCAAACCTAAATCTGGAAACGAGCTCGAATCACGCCGGAATCGAATTCTTAAGCTATAAAAACTATCTAATCCTGATCTATTTTGCTAGTTGGCGCAAAATCAGTAGGAGAAGAAGGCAACATGGTACTTGGAAGAACAAGGATTTAGGGTGTTTGTGGTTGAAAAAGGTGAGTATCGTGGCAACTCAGTGGAATTGCTTGGATGATGAAGCTGTTCGAGCCATCAAAAAAGGATGGAAACTTCAGTGTGCAAAAAAAGTTGTCCTATTTAGATGGCTGGTGTTGAATAGGAGTCTTAAATCCAATACATTCCGAGCCAGATACAATGACCAAGTAGTGGACACATGCCCTCTAGGATGTGGACAGCCAGAAACATCTAATCATATTTTTCTCTGTCCATGGTTGTCTCCCTTTTGAATTGGATTGGCCCCCATATAGGTGCAACCCCTCGCTTTGAGTCCGACCTCTTTGATTTTCTTGCAAATGGCTCTACCTTTCTCGAAAACAATTAGAACTTCTCATATGGTCGATTTGGAAACATAGAAACAATGTAGCTATTAATCAATCTCCTCCGCACATGAACTTTTTGAAAACAACTCCTAAATTAGAGTTAGCGTAAGTCGCTATGGCACACGTAATAATGAAAAAAGGCTCTAACTATAACAGAGGATGGGATACCCCTCGGATCTTTCCAAGGGTTCTATTCGTTTCTTTACCTTATTTTTAACAATTTGTCCGATGTTCATAACATTATCCGGTGAAGAAACATCATGAAGGGGCCATGTCCGGAGAGGTCCCTAAGGTACTCGTCCCAATGACACACAAGGAGTCTCGAGGCCCTTCTCGGGTTAAAACAGACAATAATGATACAAACTCTACAGCGAGTACTCAGTGATGGGGACATATGGCAGTTCAAGAGCGAGCTCAAACCATATTTTGAAGAAAAGCTTGGCATCCGTGGAGGGAGCCCGAGTCCCGGATATTATACATATTGATGCCACAACATGTGGAGCAACTGAATTGGATGAGCTGCTCCATAAACACACGGATCAGGCCTACGCGATTATTACCTTGGATGGGGTGCATGAAGATTGAAATTGCAGACGCAGGCCTCCTTGAAGAACAGATAAAACTTTTTTATATGATGCATACTTAAGTTTATCTACTATTTTTGTCCTAGACTTATAATAGTGTTTGCTTTAAGTTGAAATCTCCTCCTTTTGGAGTGTCGGGGCCACTTTAGTGGTGGCCTTATAGCAGAGTTTCACTCTGCCCTTTTGTATTATCATGTACTACATGTAATATAATACTGCCGTTTCTACAAAAAAAAAAAGAAAAAGAAAAAGGTGAGTATCATACTGGAAAAGACGAGTCTACAATGTGTTGACACGGCATGCTAACTATGGGAAAGCAAAAGAGCAGATTTTCTAGCACGTCATGGACCAATGTTATAAATTCAAGCATGTATCTATTACAAGGTATGTGGGTGAAATGATGGAAATATCTCCCTGAGATGTTGAAAGGTGACAAGCTTTAGCTTTGTTGAATCTGTTTCATCTAATGCCAATTTATAAAGTTCTATATGAAAATCCATGAAAAAAGCAACCATCATTATGAAGAATAGAAATGGCAACTGGGTACTTGGCAATCCTTATTATGCTGGGGAAACATGATTATATATTATTTATTGATGTTGCAGGGTATAGGACTGAAAAAATTTTGGGTTTGTGTATTTGTTATTTTTTATGTTCTTTAAAGTAGAAACATGGCTTCATAATTCTTTGGAACAAGCAGAGAGCAAATAAAGACATTTGCTGAACATGTTAGATATTGCATAATGTCTAGCATGTTTGATGGTTGCATGTCTAGCAAACATATGTAGCAAATGACCCAATGTTTATTACTGAAACTGTCTAACAGAGCATAGCAGTCACATGTTTTGTAGAGCTGTAAAAGAATCAAAAGTAATATTGCTTTCTTACAAACACTAAGTTTGAAGATGCAATAACATGCATTCACATGTTTTTGTTGCAATCTCCCAGCTAAAAGGCGCACAGCTAAAAGACACACGCATGCACATATACAGAGAAGATGTGGCAATGAATCACTTTAATAATTTTGAAGCTTTTTTTTTTACTGTGTCATCAATATATTAAAAGAATGGTAATGTTACAAAGCAAGTGAGGAGGAAGGAGAACTGCCCCAAAGAGACAGCGATACCTCAACACTCCACAACAAACTCACAGAAAAACTGCAACTCTACTCAAAGCATAAACCCACCATCACCATCTACAACACCCAAGAAGTCCCGCCAAATGGCAAACTTCCGCCTACTAATCCCCTGGAACACCGTAAAGCTTTGAAATAGATTGTACCGAAATCGAATCGAGAGGCCGCAGTCTGGAATCCCCCGAAGATCCACAACCGCCGCCCCAATCAGCCACACCAACCAAGCCACGACAGATGTAGGCTTGTTGCCGCAAGAGCCGCCAAGCACCGGATACACATGAAGCAAAGAACCGGCCGGCTAGTCAATCTCACCGGAACAGAGCCCTAACCCAATTCCAGCAAATAAGTAAGAGGGCATAAAGCCGCATAATGCTCCACGCCTCAATGGGGAAGGCCACAACAGCAAGAGGGCTCACGCACCTAAACCGACTCACAAGGGCATTCACCACCCGATACGTGCACCACCTACCACGTATACCTCTAACCTTTGAGCTCCATGCCCACGCCCAAACCAAGCGCCATCGAGAACCCTAAGCCGCAGAGACCACTTGGCTCAAGGGGCAAAGGTGTCATGAATAGCCCGACCCTGCAACAAGACCGCACAAAACAAGAAGACACAACATCCCGATGCACCTTCCAAACTCCGCACCACCACATCACCGAGGGACTATAGGTATGTGTAGCGGAATACTCCCCGCCACTTGTTCCCGTGATAGCCCAACCACGCCTCCTCAGCGAAGCGAGCTCGAAGAACTCCCACGGTTAACCCGACCACCCCAATACCAATCCTCCAAGGTGAGCACAGCAGCTCGCCTCCAATGGGCCTGCGTCCGAGCATGCACGGTGGCAGCCAAAGGCAAGTGCGCAGGGGGTAGAGGAACCCACAAGAAAGGAGAAGAATGGTGATAAACTGAGGCATAATCTAGCTGGAAGAGCACACGCACATGATCCCAAGCCTGCAACACCCCCGTGAGAAAAGGGAATGCATGTGGGAAAGGCACCAATAATGGGTGTATTTTGAAAATACTATATTCATGCATGCATTAAAAGGCTTTAAAAGAAAAGAAAAAAGAAAAAAGAAAAAAGAAAAAAGAAAAAAGAAAAAAGAAAAAAGAAAAAAGAAAAAAGAAAAATAAAAAAAAATTATTCAAGTGATATGGTGCTTATATAGTGTTCGATTAAAATGCTATGTTAAAGGATATTACATAAATGAATTTCCCAATATCGTAGGAATTAGCATTGCACATACTATGTGTTTTGACTTCAATCTTGACTTCCTCGTTGAATAGAAATACTTAAAGACAAGTTCAATTTTGGAAGATACCATTTGACTTGGTAATGGTATTAAAAAACAAATCATGCCTAAAACAAACTCGTGTAGTACAACTTAATGAAATCTCAAATGCATACTTATTTGATGGCTACACAAAACATGCCTTTGAAAATCAAGTACCATGGAGGTACCCACATCAAGTAGCAGTTAAATAAGATCTACTTTTAGGTAATAGCAATTGTGGCAAAGCAAAATTATTCCATTTTACATTTGATCAAACATCAACATAAACTCTATCTTGCTGGCATGGTGATTGGATCTAAGAAAGAAAAAAAATAACATTAGGATAGAAGCTTTGTATAAGTAACTAAGACTCATGAACTAGTAGCTATGGCTATGGCAGACAAGTAGAAGTACATATGGTCTATAAAAATATGGACTTTGCATAAACAACATGCATCACTTACAGAAAGAGCAAGAAACTAGGCCTGTTGCAATGGTAAATCCAAGATGAAAAAAAATGTTTAAGCATTTCAAAAATTTGGCAAAATAGAGAGCTCCAAATAGGTTGAAGAAGATTTGTTCAAATTTTATTTTGAAGAAGATTAAAGCATGGCTCCTCAAAAAGGTTTTGAATCTAAGTACATTTTTTAGAGAACAAGAACTTCAAAATCCTTATAAAAGCAGATGTACAAACATTAGACCTTATTGTGAAATGCATTTTAGAAACTATAAGGTCATATGATGCGGATATTGTTTTATCTTAGGGCAAAACTTAGCTATACTTAACTGTAAAGCATACTTAGCTATAAGGCACATTGATTTCCTTTCATAACTTCAAATGTTTTGGTTTATATCAGCGATTGTCACATGATGTAATGTCAATTCTTGAAGCAAGAAATGAATCCGTTCCTAGGGAATTAGTGATTAAACATTGTAGAACCTTGAGACAATGCAATGTAGCTATTCATCTACTTCTCATCCCATGGATCTTTTCATGCATTTACATTAGACATTGCTGAACTTTTGAGCTTATGGATGGACATTTTGACATTATCCAGACTCATATCATTTGCAAAAATTCCAAACATTAACATCGATCTAGCATTGCCTTGAGTTTATGCCTGGCGAAAAGCCCAGCGTTGCTGGGCACTTTTTCTAGTCTCAAAACTAAAAAGATTTTTGTTTACCTCACTTTTCATAAAATTTCGAACCCTGGTTTGCCCCTCTAGGACAACTCAAAAATAGTTCGAACCCTGATTTGCCCCTCTAGGATAACTCAAAAATAGAAGACTTCACATTTTCAAAAAAGCATTTTGGATTTATCTCTTGTTGGCCCTCAAATTCGCCATTGAAAAATATTCAGCATGGAAAAACAATTCCTAACCAAAATGCACATGCCGCTTTAGGTTTTTGTACATTGCGTCTCGTAATTTATACTTATCAAATTTGGTGTTTTTGTCAATTCATAAAACCGTAGAAATGTAATGGTTTGGAGTTTTTGTCAATTCATAAAACCGTAGAAATGTAATGGAATTTCATTAAACCATCACTATATACAAGCTCCAACCATCTATGCTTTGCAAGGACTGCATTGACGGGATTGGATACAAATCAGAATAGCCATCCGAATGGCCCAACCCCCAACTAATATTTGATTATCTTCATCTGCCAATAATTCATTTAAACTTCAGATCCAGTCTTCCGGTTTGTTGAGCTGTAGTCTCTGTCCTCGTTTGGATGTCTCATTTATGTACTGTGTGTATCAACAGTACCTCGAAATATCTCTATAACCGTATATTACTATATATATTGCAGAATAAACTTGGGCTTTGCACTACTGGACCCTCCGGAAAATGTCTGACCATGTACATTGTTGCTTGCATGCACTTCAAATTGAAGCAAACAAATGAATCCTCAATTTTAGCAGTTGTCATATCTCCCCCTCTCAACTGCTGTCATCAAAGGTTGATGGTCCTCCTCTACATATAGTATATGTGTGGAGAAGAAATATTCTTGACGATTAAGTTTCCCCTGTTCCAACTGGTCGACGAGACACGTCACCAGATGCCCAAGCATAATAATCTTTTCCCAGCTGCAAACAACAAATAACAAAACCAACAGCCACTATGACGAATTGACAACAGACACAATTTAATTTCAGCCTATAAATGGTGTAGCATTAGATTACTATAACTAGCGCAATGTGTACAGTGATAGCACTTAAATATATAATACCTGTGTGAGGAAGCGAGGCAGCATAACCCTCAATACTTGTACAAGGACTTGATTGCCAGCTGTTTCAATGATTCCAATAGGTATTGCTTGGAATGCGGATGGAATACTCAGTGTTACCTAGCAACAATAAAAGCTGTCAAAAAATCCATACTATAGGCTGCAACTCTCTTCAACCCAAGCTAGAGAGACAAGTATTATTTACCTCAATTCTGGTGTCTGACAAAAGTTTTCGGGTCTTTGGGGAATGGTTACTGTCAGTCCACGACACTTTATTTACCATAGATGCTGTGAGAGAAATATCAGAAAATGTAATGACAGGATCTCAATAAGAACTGGTAATAGCAGCAAGGTAAATAAGCTTGTTATGCAACATCTGCTTTGAGGGATTTTTTTTCCCCCCCTTGCAGAACAGCTTGCTTTTCAGCTTTCAAACTAGGGACCTAGCAAAATAGACAAAAATGTTAAATACCTGAAAACTTTTTGTTTTGTGCTTCAACGATGGGAGACCCTTCCAACTGCATACAATAGATAGGTTTCATATATTTAAATAACTAGGAAGTTTGACATGCAGCTACACGGGAAACGTACAGTGCATGCTAGAAGTCTTATACAACAACCATCTGGGTTCTCCTCAACACAGAGAAGTAGCACAGGGCGCACTTCAAAAGAGAAAAACTTAAATCCTTGCACATAGCATCTAAATGTCTTATCGTCCACGCGCTCTATGCGTTCAGCATCCAAAACTGAGTACTGGCTGGCAGGCAAGCTCATATAATCCGCTGTGCACATATGAAATATTTAATGGGCTTGTTAAAACAACAATGCATATAAGATTTTTAGATAGGTATTTCTCCCCTCCATTGTTAGTCTCAAAAATTACATAATGAAATACCTAATGGACGTTGAAGTTCCTCAACCAAATAACTCTCAAAACGTTGAGCTGCAAAAGTTGCCTTAGGTTCACAAATTGAGCCATCGCTGACGGACTTGTTGCCTGGCAGCTTAGAAACATCTGCCCCAGCTATTACTCTACCCCTTTGACTGCACCTTGCATGCTTTATATACTGCAAATGTGTCCATACACGCTTGTTGAAAGAAGGCGCTGCAGCCAAAAGCAGAGATTGGTGCATAAATGAACAACAAGGAGAGCCCAAGGCGTCCATCACTTCCGAAGATAGAACAGAAAGAGCGCGGTCCCGTGATCACCACATTTTGGGCTGGAAATAAAGTTACCCGTCATATGGTGATGTGGCGCAATTCTGACGGTTGATAATTCCATGCCACAAAATCTCTAACGGTCTTTAATGTGGAACGGGAAGGGGGAGGGCATTCTTGTTCCACGATGTCAAGGCAAATCTAACCGGATTCTACAGGTATTTTGGTAGCGATTTGCCATTCTTGATTAGAATGGATGCAGAAACTGCCGGAAGGCAGACCCACTGGCCTTGACGATTTTGTCACGATACCACATTCACTATCTCTATTTCCAGCTTCCAATTTTTGTGTGTAAGATGAGAAAATATGACATGGACGATGAAAACAACAGGCTCGATTATTCAAATGGGTTAAAGGAATCATATAGGGTTGCCCGAAGGGGAAACCTTAGGGATGGTTAGTGTGGAGATGGGATATGCCCGACACCATTTGAAAGGTGGAAATATTGGGAGACTATTGATTTGAAGGTTGAGATTGAATATACAGCAAGGACAATTTGAAGTTGTGTTCACTACTAAACTTCTATTTCCACTAGCAGTTTTCATTGGCAATGAAGTGGGAGTGCGTTCTTATGCATGCCAAAGTCTGAGGCATATGGATGGATGGCTGAGCATCGATGATGGGCTTTTGTACCCTATATACTTAGTTATCTAATGGAGCTTGACACGAAGTAGCCAAAGTAGCTCAGTATGTGCAGGGAATTTTCTTGAAGAGCTAGACCTTGTCTTGATTGATGGAGCATTGAAGGTCAGGATTAATCAAGACATCATTCTTTCTGTTGAACCTTTCACGCAGGTGGACAATGTAAGTTTTTCTCAGTTAATGTTGAAGCTAGTGCTAAGCATAAGACATACACCAAATTGATAAGGTCTTTTACATTGTGAATTTAGGTGGGTTGTTTATCCACCATTATATAACCAAGCATTTAATTTATGTTGAAAAAATGAGAGGCTAGTTAGTGTGAGTATATGTTAGAATCTTGAAGAGTAAGCTACTCCCTTTTGTTCCTCGACAGTGAAGTTTTATCTTTTTTGCTTCATGTCATTCGGCATGTTGAAACCTTAGTTCCAAAGACTTTGATGCATTAATCCAATGAATTTGGTAGCTACTCACTCTTCTTGAATTTACAACGTTTTCTTTTCTTAAACTAAAACTATCTCATCCCAAATCCATCAAGCTTTGGCTTTATCGCGGCAATGTTTATCGCAGGACATCATAAAATGCATTATGGAACAATAGGTACGAAGTGTAGTGGAAGAATGAGAAATGAAAATGGAAATATTCTTTGCTATAGTGTAGGTGTGGATGCGTTGCTAGAATGTGCAAGAGGAGCCCTTTTAATTCTAAAGTATTCAACACTAAATTTTGTAAGGCAAATTGTAGTAGCTTCTATGATAGCATTGAACAAAAATACCTAGTATATTGAGGTTGATTAAAGAACTACTTAGTATGCTAAGAAAGATTCACTACTAGGGCATTTAATCATTTGCCATGTAGTTTGCTATTCATTTTCGTGTTCGTCATTTTGAATGATTTTGCTATATATTCTAAACGAGGTACACCATAGACTACCATGGTCGCCTGATTCGATCCCTACTAATCTGTGATCGTATATTGGGGCCGTGTAGCACCTCTCGCTTCACTTATATAGTCATTTATGATTGAGGCTTTATGATTTTGAAATATGAAATAATGATTCTCAGCTTAAGTTTTGAGGGAATATCGAACCTCTATACGGCTTTGCCTAAGATTTTAGAATATGAAATACGGGGGCCCGAACCTCTACCAAAATAATTCAATGTCCTAATAAGACTACTTTAACAAATATACCCTGTGAGCTAATGTGATTATTTTTTATCTTAAATCTATGTTTTTTTATAACAACCCATTCAATTATTTCAGGGATATATGGTCTATGGTTTCAGGAATTGTTATTTTTTACATCCATATCAAATCCCCTGAACCCCCTGTTATTTTGCTACATATTCTAAACGAGGTGCACCCTGGACTATCACAATCGTCGGATTCATCAATCCTACGACCCAGATCATATGTTGGGGCCTGTTAGCACCTCTCGTTTCACTTATAGTCATTTATGATTGGAGGCGCCTATGATTTTGAAATATGAAATACGATTTCACTTAAGGTTTTGAGGGAAAATCGAACCTCTATACGGCTTTGCCTAAGATTTTAGAATATGAAATACGGAGGCTCGAACCTCTACCAAAATAACTCAATATCCTAATAAAACTCCTTTAACCAATATACCGTGTGAGCTAATGTGATTATTTTTTATCTTAAATCTATGTTTTTTTTTTCGCACGTTTGCACAAACGCAAGTTGAGACTTTGAAGCAATTCTAGAGTGTCCACGTTACTGCCAGATAAGAATTTTGTGCATGTGGATGGGCTTAAAATCGTTGGATTTCATCGATGATCACAAAAAATTAATCGAAATTCCAAAGATGTACAAGCTATGGAAGTTACGCCTGGCCAGTGGGGAAGCTATGGCGAGGCGTAGTTTTTGAAGAAACAAAGCGTGGTATTTTTCTAAACTACATATTTTCTATGTTTTATTGTTGCATTCCTTGCTTTACGCTTTTTTTAGTTGAACAAAAAGGATACATATATGACCGTGATATTTCATGGTGTTGCCCGCTTCTACGATGTAATAATGGAAGCCCTTTGCCCCCGAAAGAAAGAATGCGTTGAAGCAATCTATTTTAAGCCTCCAAAGACTTATCTAGAATTGATTCCGCTAGTTATGCCAAGCATTGACAACCATTGAGTTATATTTGCTCGCGCAACACCTCATGGGGTCAAAACTTAGTTGTTTGACACCATCTTCATTTGCAGGGAATGGCCTAGAGCGCTCATATGAGATATTCCTTATAAAATGCTGCAATCTGGATGGCCCTAAAAAAAGGTGGAACATCCCAAACGATAATAGCATGTATTTGATCTTAGTTTTTTTCCCTGGTATTTTATTTTGGTATGAAATCTATCTATAGATGCAAAGATTTTTACCAGTTCATACAATTGGTTCCACTTTCATAGTGTTGAAGATTAGTTTGTGTTATTGCAATCAGTGCTGCTATGATACCATCTACCTTCGGAATCCTACCTGTTGGTACATTTTCTATTCCCATATCGTATTCACGAAATAGATAAATTTAACATTTTGATGTGAGGAATTGGCAGTTGTTTTGGCATACAAAAGAATCAAATGCTTCATCTACATATATTATGACATTCGTATGATTGTTGCTATGGAGGGAAGCATAATTTGCCTTTCTCTTGCCTATGTGGTAAGAAAAATTGTCTTTAATTTGTATTGGGCTTCCCTGACTTATGTTCAATATATGTGAATTGTCAGGCTGATATGGTTGAACACCACCTTCGTGGACCTTTAATTGGTGTCCTAAAGACTTCATTCTGAGCTGGTTATGTCACTGGCATACTTATTGCCCGAATACTACCAGAAGAGCACATTTTCAAAGTAAGCGTTCCTTGCCGCAGACACTAAATGCTTAACATAATCATCTAAAATCTGCAGGATATGAATATCGCATTGTGTATCTTGGTGTCGTGATCGTGATCTAATTTCTTTTGATTTTAGTAAATTATGTTCGAAGTTTGCAATCATTTTCTTTTGCAGAATCAATTATTCTCTATGGCTTGACAAATTTTTACTTAAAAGACCTTCTTGATTGAAGAGGAGTGTATAAGGTGTTTTCTAAGATGACAAGAGAGAAATGTGCCAGTGGAAGACGATCCTCCCGCCGAGATTGTCGATAGAAACATTGTCCCTTGTCAAGGAAAGGTGTATAAACCGATCCTCGCCAAAGTGGGGTTTAGGTTAGCAATGCTCAATCTATCTCCCAAGTTGAAATCGTATCAACAACATGGCAGCTTGTTACATCTCCGATATATGTTCTTCACCGGAATTGCAGCAAAGTTGTTAATACAGTTTCGACATCTCATCTTTTCAAGCTTGGGAGATGCGTGAATACAAGGCTCTTGGTAAATGCCATCCTATACCGCTTAGTTACCCAATGCACTTTTACGGGTGCATTTTATGTTTATTCCTCGCACGCGGAGAAACATCCACTAACTCCCTTGAACCAGAAGTACTACTTAAAAGCCACCTTGAAAAGATCATTTTGCGTAACCGATGCTTCTTGCAGCATAACTTCGTAATTTCACTGCATTGCAAGTATTTCTTTTGTGGAATATTCAGGAAGAAACTTTGGTTAAGTTTGTATCAATTTTTCCTTTATAGTTAGTTATCATTTCTCATATTCACCAAGCTTCCATAGCTTCTTTGAGTTTGGTACTTATCAAGAGAATGCATGATATGCTCATTAAAATCTTGGGCATATTGATTTGCTCTGAAATAAGAGCATTGCTTCAAAAATCACCAGGAATGCAAGTCAGTAGCCTGAGAATGCAGCTCACGAACTGTCAAAAACTACACAACCACCTACAAATAGCACCTCCATGCATATACAATGTATCTATCATATTAGTTTATTTGTGAATTGTGGTAGCATTAAACGTTTGGCTGTCTACATAAGTGAACAAAAATAGGCAGCCTATGGAACAACATACACAATAGAGATTGCAGTTGGTTTTGAAGAGATATGCTTGTTTTCCTACAGTTCTACATTTAGACTACCAATGTTTCTTACATTTGTGTGATTTGTATTAGTCATGATCTTAGCCATTTTTGTGAAGCATAAATATTTTCATCAGCTCAGTTGGCATGCAGGTTTGTAGTGGAAACTTGCAGATCTAACAATGTAATTTGGTTTCTTCTTCAGGTTGCTTGTCGGAAACATTGAAGAGATAGTGGATTTAAAGGCTAGATCTGAGAAACACTTAACAACCAAAGGGTCAGAGTTAATGGAACAACGGAAATGAGATTCAACAGATCTGGTGAAGTAATTTTCATGTTAAATTCGTCAATCTATTGCATCCGAAAAAGACAACTGAGGTTTTATACAAATGCTTCATCCGCAACATTTCCATGAGTATGTATACTATACGCAAAAATATAGAGTAAGGTGATCTATGGAATTTTATAGGTTAATTTTCTTTAAAGTGTAATGGTTAATATCAAAAGACACTTGAAATGACGTAAGAAAGTTTGTACCTAATCCAACCATTGCATGACATTTTATGTGAACAAAGAGGAAAAAGAATCTCGGCATCTTTGGCAAACACAGATCAAATTGGAGCATTCTAAGAAATAGATCCTCGAAAGCTGATGGGATTGCGTAATCGGATTGAGAATGCTACTTGTAGTTTCAAGATGACCTTTACCTAAATAGTGTGAATAATGAAGTTAAAATATAAATGGGACTTGAAGCGATGCCTAATTAATAGTGTTTTTTTGTTAACTTGTGACTATTAAATACTCTAGTCGCTTATCTCAAAGGGGGCAAACTTTTTAGGTCCCATCTAATTTACCATTACTTTGGTTAGTCGATACCTTGTGTTGAACTTTCCATTGTCTTGAAAGAAACCATAACAAAATGCCGTAAAATTTCCCTCCAATACACTAACAACGAAAAACGCTCAAGTTCAACCTGGTTTGTTTCTAGCGCTTCTTAGACTTTGCCCAACACCGTTTATCCATGTGGTAGCCGAAAGCAAAATGAGGGTTAAGGTGATGGAGCAATGAAATGCGCTTTGTTTCAAAAGGTCTATGGTCTATGGAGCAATGAAAATGCGATTTATTTCAGTGTTCTATGAACATGATTACAAATTTATTTCATTTTTGCAAGTAGCATGTCGCTTTGGGACCAGCCAACTTTGTTGCTTAACAATTTGTGCTCAATTCAAATTTCTAATGGCCATTTTACATGTTCATTGTGCTCATTTCCATCTTTGATGACATTCATGATCTACAAAGTTTTTGCACCGTGTTCTAGCCAAGCAAACATATAATCCAATAATACATGTCAAGAAAAAAAAAACTGAGGGGGGGACAAAAAGCAAAATGTAATAGTGAGCATATGGAGATGGAACATGTCTGCCCTAATAGAGCAGCAACTTTAGCATCCTTATGCATGTTAAATTACACATGAACCATTCATTTGGAGCAACTTCTAATATCAACCCATACACATGACACCAGTATCCGACTTTTCCTCCTTGCCCAAAAATCCAAGTAGTCAACAAATTCACCGGAGAAACACTTGTTGACCATCAACTACTCATTGACGAAATGACCGCCAAATTCTAAGATTTTGTAACGAAAATGGAGCAGGCCATAAATAAAGTTCACAAAGCTTAGAAGCTCGAACCGTATTATATAATCGTATTCAATTTTATATTACAAAACACCACCCACACCATATCCTACAATTTACTATGCAAAGTAATCAAACGTGCTTTTGACTAGTTTTTTTTTTTTTATTATTATTATAAATTATGATGGAATGCATTTATTTACACTGCACTTGCATAACCCTTAACTGGTTTGTAACTTTTGATTTATGAAAGCTAGACGTTAATGTGACTTGTTACATTTATGCACTTGTTAGACCATGAGCTGTATGGGAGTAATTGTGTAAGCAGACATGCCAAAGTTTAACTCCAAAAAATGCATGGTCGTGGCCTTGCCTTAAGGCTTTAAATTGTACTCATAGCAAGAGATGACAAAAAACATTACAGTATGGTAAGTTGGAGCAAGAATTTAAAGTGGCAACAAGAGACATCAACTTCAATATCACCCTCACCGCCTAGGGGAGACTTGAAATTGTTTAAATTACTTAGATGTTCACAAACCACTTATTCCATGTTCAAAAATTGCTTGGGATCAGCTGAAAGATAGTGGACAAGATGACAATATGGGTCGCTAATATGGCACTATGCTATCTTTTAACTTATTGCAGGTAATTAAAGTAGCAAAAATATAAATATGCACACCCACCTTTGAATTGAATTTTTGCATCTTCTTGGCCTAACTACGACATACCCAAGAAGACCATCGAGGACGGATTTCCAACAAGACCACCGCTTGGACGACAAAAGCTTTGAGAATGATAAGTCGGAAATACGTAAAAACTGAAAACCCGTGATCACACTAGCCTAGACAAATTGCCATACTAGCATAATCATCGGTATTGGTCAATCCCTCTACGATATTATCAACCCAATCGTCTAAGTGAGTTCCTTAAATTCTTGGTATTGAACTATCCTGGCTCTAAATCTTTAAACATATAATGTATATGTAGTATAAGACAGTCATTAGAAGGCTGAATTTTGTAAATGGAACAATACCCCTTATTGCAAAAAACAAAAATAGCACATACCTATTGATAATGCACATAGTCTAACCTATTACAATAGGTGCCAAGTAAAGACCATTATGTCAGCCCTTTAAGCAACCTTAAGATATTTGTAATTGGTATATGTAGACAAATTTGTATTTTATAATCAACCGCCCATTATATAATGCAAGAGTCCGCATAACTACAACCTTATCCGTACTTTATGCAAAGGGCTTTCATCAAGCATCTGGTGTTGATTACTAATGCTACATTCAATATTGAAGAATAAACTTTTAAAGAATATTACAGATTTGCCTGATCCGATAAGTAAGGATGAAAAAAAGTTAGCCTTTATATAACAAAAGATAATCATATTCGATTTTAAATGCTTACTAGCTGGTCTGTTTACATGTGAAGACACAAGTTTGTAAATCAGATCATAACTGTAATACTCCTAGTCTTTCAAAAGTATTGCAAGCTTTCTTATATACTGCCGAAAAAACTAGCATTTAGTGGAAAAAAAAACCTTATGTATGTATGTTCATTTCTATGCACTTGTCACTGAAAACTTATGTGTTTATAATACCATAGTAACATTAACACACAAATGATCCAGCCTAACATAAACTAAGAGAGTATAGATTTAGGTCCCTGGATGTAGCACATCTCTCCACATATTTATTCCTGATTCTCCAATCTTCAGCCCGCTATAGCAGTAACATAAAGCAAAAAAGGATCACATTGAGAGGGAAAAACCTGTACCTGCAGCCAAACAACATAGAATTAGCATTATAATGGTAAATCTATGAGGGCCAAAAGGTACATTGGGTTTTTCCGACGTATAGCCCTTCACCCAATGTAACCTTTTTACCCAAATTACTACTAAAGAAGGAATAGAGAAGATGAATATAATCAACAAAGAAATTGCATAGCAATCGACATAGATCTCGCCAAGATACTATTAATGTAGGTATTTCCCCTGGTTAATATAATCAAATTACATAACTCCAAGTGGGTACCAATATAACTGGTCTGATGGTCATTTTTCCTTAGATTTAGTGTATGTAATTTTTTTAAAAGTCAAATCTGAGAGAGTATATTATAGATCACAATACTAACTAATATATTCAAAGATACCTGATAGATATCTGAGTCAGAATGATATTCTTCATCCCAAGATTGTTTCAGAACGAAAAGATCCGGCTATTGTCTCCATGATTGTAGTTAGTTCGTCCATATCCACCACCTCTCTTAGGAAATCTTGGGCCCTGATAGCTATTGTAGCCTCTTTTTGATTCAGGGCCATTTCCTCTTCCAAATTTCTCCATGCTTTCAGCTTCAACACTAAGCTTGCAGAAACGGAGTTCCCTTCCAAAGACTGTGACTATTCAATTTCTTTTCTATGGCACCGAATGACCGCACTGCTACCATGCCTTAAGGTATTAAGGGTTTAGGTGGGAAGTAATGCTTACCCAATTCCTTTCCGTGATAAATTCACGCTATTCATAAATGCTACCAAATGCCTTAAAGCTTATCCTTAACTCGATGCACCTTATATTCATACCTAGGTTTAGAATTTTATTACTTTATTCTATGATTAAATCCAAAGAAAAGGGGAGCCACCATTAATTAAGTTAATGGTAGTAGTTCAATATCTAAATGGAAACCATGCTTTAGTATAGATAACCACATCATAAATACATTATGTACACATGTGCTATAAAGAACCAGCTTTACATTATAGAAAAAAAATCCTACCTCCAACCGTAGTTAAAGGCGCATCCCTTTGTAAAGCTACAAATCAGAATAATAGGAGGGCGTGGACCCTACTTATCACAAGTAAGGGTCACGCCCTAACCTATATTTAATGTATCAAACCCAAAAGAAATTATAAAAATACTAAGAGTTTTGATTGTGCTATTAATTCATTATTAATATTATTAACACAATTATTGTTCAATTATTTTTAAAATCCCCCTTAAACCCCTTTGGTTTGGGTGCATATTCACACGGGTGACCCCGCAACGAGTCGCTGATAGGCATATTCACCCCTTATTCCTTAATCTACACCGCACGAAAGCTCCTCGCTTGTGGGGGTATGCAAGTACAAATTTTGCTATATTGTATAATAAGGTATGCAAAATACTATAAGATTTCAAGCAAAATACTATATGGTGTTGATTTTGTACGCAAAAAATATAATTATAAGGGCTCTCGCCGCCCTACGCCACCCCTCGGTGAATATGCACCCAAACCAAAGGGGGTTTAAGGGGATTTTAATTTAAATGTGTTGGACCCAATGGTTGTGTTAATTAATGTTAATGGTAGTTATGTGTTGGTTGTTATACTAAAATTTTGGGCCCTTCGTGCCCTAAAAAAGCAAACATACCTAAAAACATGTAAAACATGCAAAACTCGTGATGATGTTCTTTTCTATACATCTATGGCAATGTTCCTTTATCCGCATTTACATGATTATGTATCATTATATGCCGCTACTACAACATACCACTCATATTCATAAGGCTATCCAATTCATAAGGCTATCCAAGGTGCCCGAAAGCAAAAGTAAATTTCTGATGAACTAGAAGCACAAATACAAAGCCTACTTCTACAAGGAAAAAGTTGCAAAAGATATGCCTCAATTCCATACATCTATGGTAATATTAGTTTACCACATTTACATTATGATAATATTAGTTTACCACATTTACATGATTATGTATATCATTCTCTCGCATCTAGACAACTAAAGGCTTTGGCGTAAGGAATTCCCGACAACATTGTCAACATTGGTCGCAGAAGGAATTCTCGGCAACATTGGCCGGGGGCGATGTTTATGTGCATGAGCAATGGCAAGTCGCTAGAAGAAGAAACCATCTCAATCACAAATACTATCCATGATATTTTGATATTTGATAGAACGAAATGTAATCCATCATATAAGCTACGTAATAACATCATGTCCAAAAATAAGAAGAGAGAGCCTCTCACGTACTTCTAATAATAACAACCAAAGAATATTTACTCACCGTGGGCCCGATATGCAAATGTATTATTCCATTTTACAACGCTTGCTACAAGCTTCCTGTCAACATTGGCTGTGGGCCGACATTTTATGTGCATGAGAAATAGTAAGCTGCTAGAAGAAGAAACCACCTGCAATTGTTAGAACATGGATTTCGAATAAAACAACCACAATCTTGAATCAAGATTTCAATAAGTCCTTACCATATAAGATTGCCACAACAATTCAACTTCAACCAAAATCGTCAGCAACAAGCTTAAAATGGCAACCAGATTTGTAAATAGCTACTGCCTCAAACTTAGACTTACAGATATAATATTATCGCCTCGGACTCAAACTCACAACCACGCTTTGTGATCACGCGCCTCTTCGCCAAAGCACCCTCGTAAATAACCCAACAACGAGAATAGGAGATTTACTAGTCACTGCCCATTGTGACAAGACAACCATTGCTTTCAATCCATTGTTTTCATATGGCAGGACACACCAACCGCAATCGAGCCTGTAATCCATCATATAAGCCCCTCACAAGTTTTTTACTGGAAACAAGCAACAAGTCTCAAACTGCCTCGAACTCGCTCGACTCGCAAATCGAATCGCAATTGTTTGGACTCGCCCAAAATCCATCCGAATGGGGCGAACGGCAAATGTAAAATGCAAAATTAAATACCTTTGTGGAAGCTAGTTCACCGTGATAACAAGGACGAAATCTCCATTCCGTTTGGATTAGCTTCCACCTTCATAGCCAATGGTTTCCACCTTCGCCTCTGCTTCATCCGCCAAAATCGTTATTCCGCTTGAAAAAAACAGTAATGCAAAACACAGAGGAGAGGAGACGTAACCTTCATTTCCTTATTCCACCTCTTGTGTACCATATCCAAAACGACCGCCGATCCACCCTTTGTTTGCATTCCACAATGCCCTCGAAGGCTCTCTCGCTTCGCGTCCTAATGAACACCGCCTCTAATCCGCCATACCCTAACGGATCTTGCTAGCCCATACTAGGCACGGCTTGGGGCATCAAATCCAACATTTCAGGGGCATTTTCACTATATGCGATCACCTTAAAATCGCCTCTACCTGGCCAAGCATCCCGGGCAAAGATCACTCCAAATCTGCTTACACTCGATCACAAGAACATTAATTTTTGCAAGAATGCCCCGAAATGCTATCCACGAGGCTTGCATGTTCAGCCCCTAAAATAAAAAAAAAGGGCTTTTGTTGTGAGCCCTTGGATGTTGGACCATTGGAAAAAAAACTAAATCAATGACTAAGAAATAGTGCACTCTAGATGTAATGCATTAGTACATCCATTCAATACCATGAAATCTTAGGAAAACCTTTGTGAAAAGCGTACAAAACACAAAAGAAAACCCCCGTTATTATGCTACATATTTAAGTTGTATAACTCTTGCGTAAGAATATTCTTGTCATATTTCAGTCCCGAAATGTGCCATCTCCAATGTATTTGGTAATTCTTTTCATGATACCTCTAAAGTCAAACCCATTGTCAACAAAAACTATTATCGTCATGGATTTCAGTGGCAAAAGATCGGGGTTGGAGTTAACATACATATATGGTAATAGTTGTGAGATGATCACATTTCGCCCCGGTAGTATGGTTCGCACCACCGGGCGCATGAATTTGATGGCCCCAAAAGGTAATTTATCTCTTTTATCATATCTAGATGTGGAAAATATGCCTAGATCTCGGTTGATAATTTCAATCCTCATATTCGTAAAGTTGATCATAGAACCCGCTGACCCTAAACCCGGCTTAAAGGTCAACCACAAGAAACCAATTCGAAGTTTCACTCAAATTGGGGTTAGGACCTCCGATCACTTAAGGTGATCAGTCTATGCAAGAAAATTCCAAAGATAAGTTCTAAAAGTTTGAGTTCTATACCCTTCCCATTTCCGAAAAATGGCACCTTTGCCAAAACAATTGTGGTGTTGAGATGCAAATCGATTTTTTAAGTCGGCGTTGTAGACTTGGTCAAAAAAGTAGGTAACCAACAAGAAAGCCTCCTCCACCAAGTCGAAACTTAATCAGGAGTTATTCGAGCTCAAAGTGAGGTCAAATTTTGGTCAATAGAGGTCAAATGTAGAAAACAATGATCGAGATTGAGATTTGGAGTTGCCAATCATCTTTTGAGAATTTCCAAAGCGAGATAGGTTGCAATGGTGCTAGGGAAGAGAGGCAAGTAGTCAAATCCTCATTTGGATGTGTAGAGGTATTTTTGTGACTAGATTTGGCAAAATACAGTCAAAACTGTTCAAACCCGAGAGCAATTTTTTGAATTTGAGCTATACTTGGTATTTTTGAATGATTCCAACTCCTTTGGCTCTCATAACACCCAAGGATAGGTGGCAGATAGGGCCAAAGGTGCTAAAAGCACTTTCGTGGATTTTTCTCAGAGAATTTTTGTGGCAATAATTGCTAAGGAAAATATCGAGACGAATTCAACAACTTGACAAATAATTTGGATTGATGTGAAGGTAAATATATCAAGATAACAAATGATAAGGATGCTTCATGGTCTCAAGTACAAGAAAATAATCATCAAAAGTCATAAGGTAATTTCTCGAAGTAATGTCAACTAAATCTTGTAGATCCAGTTGAGGAGAGCTCAAGAACTTCAAGGATCGCCCAGATCTTGCTCAGCAAATGATCAATGTATGATCTGAATACTTCGGGCCTTCAAAAATGTCGCGATTGTGGTTCCTCTCAGATATAGTTTCGAATTATGGT
This sequence comes from Isoetes taiwanensis, assembly GCA_021234155.1. Classification (NCBI taxonomy): domain Eukaryota; kingdom Viridiplantae; phylum Streptophyta; class Lycopodiopsida; order Isoetales; family Isoetaceae; genus Isoetes; species Isoetes taiwanensis. The sequence continues at coordinate 3,431,236 of JAJEKV010000091.1, forward strand.
TCCAAAGTGATTTTAGGTAATAAATTTAGGCTTAATTTGTTGCTTAGATTCCTAATTCAAAGATAGAGTGATTTCAGCAAGGATGGAGCGGGAAGGCGGATTCGAGCCATTCTTCTATTTTTTAGGGTTCTTCAAACAGTATTTCGAGGATTTCGCGCATACCTGTTCCCTCAGATTTTTAAAGGAATATGCCCGAATATGCCGTGTTTTGGCCATTTTAAAAAGCTTGGCCAATGGTTTGGAGGTTTTTACCCATAGAATATTAGAAGAGATCATAGCCCATTGACCATAGAGAAGAATGTCTACACATGTAGAAGAATAGGGAATCTTTGGGGCATCTTTGGACAAGGTCGGAATATGCCACTATGAATGTGATGACACAAGAATGTAAGCAAAAGAAATCATGAAGGAACATTCGAGGAGGGGCAAGGGAAATAATAGGGAATGGCATTTTTGGAATTTATAGCAAAACAAGCATGGCAAAAGAGTGAACAATGGGTAGGAAAACAATATTGAGCCAAGGGTGCAAAATGGGGGTAGTGGGGTAAATGTTTATGACAAGAAAAAGCAATTTTTGAAGGCAATGGTGTAAAGTGGTCAAGAAGAGTAAATGGGGGAAATGTTATGGGGTAGTTGGCAAATAAGTTGTGGATATATGAAAAAAAGGCTAGGCAAGGTGGATGACAAGGATGGAACCATATACAAAGGAGTCTTCCAAACTTTCAACTTCCAAACTTCAAATAATATCTTCCAAACTTCATAACCCATAATCTTCTAGAGCATATTCCCGACTTCAAAGATTTAACTTCAAATAAAGTACCTTTTGTGAAGTTTGAACCTTGAGCACCTTTTGACTTGAAGCATGAACATCTTTTGACCTCCATAACAATGTTGAATGACAAGAATCTTCCAAGCTTTGACCTAGTCTTCTAAAATGAGTTGACCTAGTTTGAATAAATAGATCTCCATTAGCATGTTGCCCTTTTGGGGCAACATCTCAAAAACAAAAAGAATGGCTGGTCCCCTCACCATAAGGAGTCTTCAACCTTGTGCCAAGGTGCTTGAGTGAGAATCATGGAGTGTAATGTGCAAGTGTTAATGGAATAGATGTGAATGTGGTGGAGGGAGGATGTGAGTGGAATATGATAAGTGAAAAAAAGAATGAGAATGAGTATGAATGTGATAGGATAGTGATGAAAATGGAGTGTATGAGGGGGGAAGTAAAATGTGAAAAATGTTGAGGTCTCAAAAAAAAAAAGAATGTGTGTCTCCTTAATATCTCCAAGAGCAACTCGCTAGGATGGTGAAGCTGAATTGCAGAGTGCTTTCTTCCCAGGGGAAATGAAAACAAGAATAAGAGGTTTAAATGGATGGCGGGGCTACTTATGGCGGCAGATGAATAAAAATGGGAAAAGGGTGCACCCGTCATGGAAACACACAAACTAGTTAGTCTTAATACCTTGCAACTCTGCTATGGTGGTGAAGCTGATTTGCAGAGTGCCTTTATGGGAATGAAAATAGGAGTAAGAAGTCTAGATGAATAGCAGGACCACTTATGGCAGGTGGTTGAAGATGGAAAAAAGGATGCTCCTGCATATGGCACTTGGTAAAGCATTAGTAATCACTCTTTCTCTTGAGATCATTCATACTGTCCTCAAGTCAGCCCAACCTACAATCATAAAGTTAACTCATTAAAATAACATGCTCAAAGAATTAAATAAATCTAACTATACTAATTCTACCATAGATTTTTAAAATTCTCTAATGCAAAAAGAGGGACAAGCAAGCATGCTGGTCCCAATACCTCTTCAGATTTAGGACATTAATAGGATTTGGTAACAACATTCCTGAGGCAACTTTTTGTAACCAATATGAATTGGTACCTGCAGATTTCTGCACCACAAAAGGTCCCTCCCAAATATTATCAAATTTGCCACCTGAATGTCTTCTTTTTGACTTGTTCCACTTGAGGACGAGTTCTCCTTCTCTAAAAGTGCCCTCATTCTATGTGCGCTTTGAATGCAGCCCAGATCTTTGGCCTTTTTAGCAAATTAGTATTCTCACCTCCATCCTATATTCATCTAGGTGCGCAAGGCATCCAATCTTTCCCCGCAAGGCATGTTCAAAAGGTAAGCACAATTTATAAGCTAACCTCGTGGAAGGCAACTCAAGTTCCACTGGGTATGACTGCCTCTATGCCATAGACCAAATTGAAGGGTGTATGATTTGTAGCTGTTTTGATAGTGACTCTATAAGCCCAAAGTGCATCCACTATTTTGACATGCCAATTCCTCTTGTTGACCTCAATTGTCTTCTGCAAGATATTTTTCAACACTTTGTTAGTGGCTTCAAATTGTCCATTGCCTTGGGATAGTATGAGGAACTTTTGGTATGCTTGACCTTCAAGATGTCCAACAAGTTAGCAATAACTTCATTAACAAAAGGCGTGCCCCTATCGAATGCAACTAAAAAAGGAATACCAAACCCGGAACAAACATACTCATGTAAAAATCTTGCGCTTGTGGCAAAAGATTAGCCCCGCCTCAAAGGTATAACTTCTGCCCATTTAGTAAAATAATCTGTGGCCACAATAATATGTTGATGTTGACCTGCAGAAGAAGGATTAATGGGACCAATATAATCTAATCCCCAAATCTGGAAGGGCCCTGGAGATATGATGGGATTAAGGGCAGTTGGAAGTAAAATTCTTTTGCCAAAGATTTGGCATTGATGGCAAGTTTTTATAATCTCATAACAATCTTTAAAAACAGTAGGCCAATAGTATCCAGACCTGAGAATCTTTTTTGCTGTAGTATCACCAGCAAAATGCCCTCCACAAATACCTTTGTGCATTTCCCTGATGATTAGAGCAGACTCATTTTCATCTACACACATCAATAAGACTCCATCTCGGTTGATTTTGCACAAGACATTGTCTATCATCTTGAATTGTCTGCATTTATCCTTGAGTCTCCTTTTTTGGTTTGAAGTGAGGCTTGAAGAGATGATTCCATGTTGTAAAAAGTTTCTAATAGGTTGTTGCCACCCACCATCAGCTTGATCTTCTAGAGTTACATGAGCTACTGCAAGTGAAATGTTAGCAGTATTGTTGACCCGATTTTTGGCAAAATCGGGGTCAACATAGAAGAACACTATCAAGGTCTAAAAGGGGGGGTGAAGACCAAGGGTCCAGATTCATTTGTGCTTGTTGTTAGAATCCAAGGGCCCATATTAAGTTGTGTTAGTTGTTAAACAAAAAGACAAATTTGGTTATGGAGAAGAAGAAGACAAAAAACAAAGGATTGATGAGGTGTAAAAAAAGAGTGCCAAGATGATGACAAGTGGATGGCCAAGATTTGTTCAAAAAATTATAAATATCTTGAGGGGACTTGTTCTCCTCCTCTTTGGCTCATGGAAGTCCCATGGAGAGAGGGTAGTGGCAGGCCCTGGGAAGAGAGGTGAGAGACCTCTTCCTCCATGGTGATGACCTGGGTAACACTCCTTTGAGGAGTTTCTTGTATTCTCATTTTTGAATAAAAAATGGGTGCCCCATATTTTCATTCTTTTATCTATATACTTCCTCCATCTTCCACATTTCTTCAATTTCCATATTGCCTTCTTTTTTTTTTAATTCTTTATATCTTTATTTTTCAACACCCTTTATGCATCTCGATTTTCTCATTCATTCTTGCTTTCTCATTTTTGTCTTATATCTTTTGCTCTATCATATTTGATTGTCTTGCATCTGTTGCTCTATCAGAGCACAAATCTGCCACATGCCACACTATCTGAATGATGGAGGGAGTTGGGAAATCCCTCATCATTATGGTTCCGCTCTTGGGACCCCGATTTAGTCTCCTCGATCTTCATATCGTGGACCCAAAAAGATCAGGGTGTTCTTTCCCATGACCTGGGAAGAAAAGAAGATTGTTTTGTTCTGATCAAGAAAGATGTGACTATGTTTGAAGATGTTGCAGAAAGAGGAAAACGAAGATGCTACAAAAAAAGAAGACTTCTTGGTTTATTTTTGGAGAGCCAGCAAGTAGGCCCTCCACAAACCGGTTGGTCTCAGGCCCCCCGCCTCCCTCGCGGCTTTTTTTTAGCCTGATCCACCACTCCATCTCTGGCCAGACTTTAAAAGCTTTATGCAAAGGAAAAATTGTTGGAAAAAAGGGAGCCCTGCCGTGTGCCTATTCAAGAAGCAGCCAGATATTCTCTGCAATCGCCAAGCGTTATAAATACAAGAAGAAGGATGTAAGCACAAGCATTCTGCCATCCCCATACCTGCTGCCATTTTCTTTTGCCAGATTCCTTACCAAGCCTCTGCTCTCTGTTCTAAATCGCCCGACCTGCAAAAGAAAGTAGAAAGGAGAAAAAATGAGAAAATATGATCTCGGAAGGCAGCAGGAAATTGTTCTTGGAAATCTGAATGTGATGTAAGAAGAAGAGAAAAGGAGGATGAAGCTGCCGCCATACTCGCTGCCATTCCTCCTGCCATAGCTATGCTGCCGAATCTACAGAGGAATCCATCGCCATAACTCTGCTCCAACTATCTGTAAGCAAGCCAAGAGAGAAATCTGATCAAGAAAGAAGAGGGAGAAGAAGAATCGGATCTTGAGACCGCCATAGCCATTCTCTGCTGCCAAGATTTGCAAAAAGCCGCCATAGCTTCTGGCCTCGAACAACCTACAAGAAAATGAAGAGAGAAGAGGAGAGGCCGCCATTCGTCCCCACCGCTACCATAGACCATAGAAAGAAAATTTTGCCCTTTCTCAATTTTGCCACGTTGCCTTTTTGTCTTTTTTAGCCATTGCTTTTTCGTCTCCCACTTTGTTTTTTTCCCCACCTATATTTATGACTACCTTCCTTCTTTATTATTTTTGTTATCTTGCCCACGTTCCTTTCTTTTTGCCCCATGCCATACCATCATTTTCTTGCCATATTACATCTTATCTTGCTATTTCATTTGCCTCATAAGTACTTACCTATTGTGAAAACATTCATCAATTTTGCCCTTATTGCACACCTTGTTGGACACTTTGGCTAGCAACACATCTTTTTGTTTGTGCCACTCTATCTCACCATCCCCAATATCTTGATGACATAGCCCATTTGCGTTTTAAGCCCTACCCCAAGGCAAAATACTACCATCATTTTTCAAAATCTTTCCTATGGCACAAAGGTGTTGGAGTTACACCTAAATCAAAACTCTGGTGCCTAGGAGGCACCTTAAAAACTCACATTGTGTTAGAATACACGTTAAACCTTCTAGTGCCTTGGAGGCACTTTAAAAACTCACATTACTTTTTTCTTTGTGCCAGTATGATGGCCGAGGGGGCCGGCTCCATCTTTTTGTTTGTGCGTGATGTTGACCCGATTTTTGGCAAAATCGGGGTCAACATAGAAGAACACTATCAAGGTCTAAAAGGGGGGGTGAAGACCAAGGGTCCAGATTCATTTGTGCTTGTTGTTAGAATCCAAGGGCCCATATTAAGTTGTGTTAGTTGTTAAACAAAAAGACAAATTTGGTTATGGAGAAGAAGAAGACAAAAAACAAAGGATTGATGAGGTGTAAAAAAAGAGTGCCAAGATGATGACAAGTGGATGGCCAAGATTTGTTCAAAAAATTATAAATATCTTGAGGGGACTTGTTCTCCTCCTCTTTGGCTCATGGAAGTCCCATGGAGAGAGGGTAGTGGCAGGCCCTGGGAAGAGAGGTGAGAGACCTCTTCCTCCATGGTGATGACCTGGGTAACACTCCTTTGAGGAGTTTCTTGTATTCTCATTTTTGAATAAAAAATGGGTGCCCCATATTTTCATTCTTTTATCTATATACTTCCTCCATCTTCCACATTTCTTCAATTTCCAGATTGCCTTCTTTTTTTTTTAATTCTTTATATCTTTATTTTTCAACACCCTTTATGCATCTCGATTTTCTCATTCATTCTTGCTTTCTCATTTTTGTCTTATATCTTTTGCTCTATCATATTTGATTGTCTTGCATCTGTTGCTCTATCAGAGCACAAATCTGCCACATGCCACACTATCTGAATGATGGAGGGAGTTGGGAAATCCCTCATCAAGTATCCAACTCATCTTCATGGTCAAAAAATATATAAGGCAAATAAAGGCTAGGACTTCGTACCAAATGTAATTCTTTTACAGTAATATCATAGCTTTGCAACTTACAAGCCCATCTTTGGATTTTTGGCTTACTGGTTGCCTTACCAAACAGTAGTCCCATTGGATTTTGCTTCATGTAGACTTGGACTTGACTCTTCAGAAGAAAGTGTCCTTGCCTATTGATAAGAAACATGAGGGCAGCAGCACTTTTTTCTATTCTAGTATATCTCTCCTCTAGAGCGCACCATTGTTTACTTGCTTAACACTATGGTATGCTTATCCCGCAAAATGGCTAACCCTATAGCTTTTTAGTAACAAGAATATAAAACTTCAAATGGCATATCCAAATCTGGTTTTCTCAAAAGTGTGGCTTCACATATGGATAGGATGAGGAAGTCAAAAGCCTCTTGGCATTCTGAAGTCCATGTGATAGGTATATGCTTACTTTCAGACTTGGAAAACTTACCTACCCTTGTCAACCTAGAAATGGGACTCAAAATATGAGCAAAATTAGGAATATACATTCTGAGAAAACTTGTCATACCAACAAAACTTTTGACCTGTTTTAGATTCTTGGGAGGTGCTGCTTCAATTTTGTCTTGAGCAACTTGAATGCCTTGGCTGGATACTTCATGCCCTAAGAGTTGTCCTTTTGATGCAAAAAGATGCATTTCTTTGGATTTAGATTGACTCCTAACTCCCCAAGACAAAGAACAAATTTTTGCAAGTAGCTCCACATGATTAGATGGATGAGAGCCTAAGCAAAGGTCATCTAAGTACACCCCAACTCTTCAAAGAGACATGGATTTGAAAATAACATCCATTGCCCTTTGAAGGTAGCCGAGCATTCATCAAACCAAAAGGCATTCTTTTCATAGCATATGTACCCCTGTGGAGTGATAAAAGAAGTTTTGGCTGGTCTTCTTCTTTGATGCTGATTCGATTGAATCCCGAAATCCATCCAAAAATGAATACACTTCCTTACCTACTACAAAGATATAGGATCTCTTCTAAAAAGGCAAAGGGTAACAATCCTTGATGGTGGCTTTGTTGAGATCTCGTAAATCAATGCAAATTCTTAAGGCACCACTTTTCTTCTCTACAGAACAATGCAAGATACCCATTCGGATTAATGATTTCAATAATCACACCGCATCTAACATCTTATTCAATTCATCCTTTATTAATCCCATAAGTGAAGCATTAATCCTCCTTAATTTTTGAAAACAAGTTTTACAACCTTCCTTGATTTTAATTTCAAATTGGCATACCTCGCTTTTGATACCGATAGTTCTGAATAGTCCCAAGCAAATACATCTTTTCTTTCTTCAAAAACATTTGTATGCTCTCCCCCTGTTTTGATATTCAATCGATCTCCAACAAACAGTTCTAGGTGTACCATTTTTGTGATCACAATCTCTTCAAGATCTTTTTTTCTCGATGCATCAATGGTCAAAATATGACAGAGTGCTTTTACTTCATTGTCATCAAGGTCATCTTCAGAATAGCTCCCTCACCAAATGTGACATGAGAGTTTCCCTACACAGGGCATCAGCCTCAAATTTTTTTCTCTTGGGATATGAGTGATTCTCCATGAAGCAAAACTTGAGAGCACTCCCATTGCCTGATTCTTCAAAAGCTCCATATCTGTATTTTTTGTTTGATAATCTCCTGAAACTTGTCTGCAAATTAATTGTGAATCACCATAAATATGGATATTGGCAATATCCATAGCTTTGGCTTCTTGAAGACCCGCAATCAAAGTTTTATATTCTGCCACATTAGAAGTGACTTGAGGAAAAATTCTTCCTACCTTAGCTAAGAGTTTGTGAGAAGAATCTTTCAAAATAGCAGCAGATGATGCAACATTTAGTTTTTTAGAGATACCTCCATCAAACCATAAAAAACCTGTTGGTCCTTGTTTGCTGGGAAGTGTACACTCCATAATAAGGGGAACCATTTCATATTTTCTTGGTCTTGTGTTTTTTAACCTGTAAGATCCCAAAGGCTCCTCAATTAGCATTTCTTTAATAAAGTTTACCTCTTCTTTGGAGTCATAGGAGCCTTCTTGGTTGTAAATAGTAGCAGTTTGAGAGCCATTGGAGATGGTACATCTCCCTTGAGACCAAACTGGCCTAGCATCCACAGTAGCTAACCACCTCCTCCCTAAAAGTAGGTCATAGATATCAGATTCATCTCCTATATCTTCAAAAGCCACCACAATAAAGTTAGCAGCCTACGCTATGCCTTCCAGAGATTAATGTGCACTTTAGTCACCACACCAATAGGAGTAATTTTAGCATTATAAAAAGATATTAGTAATATAGAAGCTCTCTTGTCCACCTCGAAACCACACTTCTTCATAATGTGATATGGCATGATGTTTAGAGGAGATCCCCCATCAAGTAATACATTGGAAAAGGTAAAACCTCCTAGGGCAGCTGAACATGTAAATGCTCCAGGATCTTCTTCATTCTGTGCTAGAATAAGATCAGTGGCATCAGTAAAGTTTATACAAGCATTTAATTGTTCACCACTAGTTTGCTGGAGCACCCTTTTTCTGTAGCTGGGTGCAATCTTTAACAATGTGAAAAGATCCACACTCACCTTAGAATTTTTGAGCAAGATATCCACTTCATCAAGGTCCTGGTCTTTCTTACCAAATTTTTGCTGTGGAGGTGGAGCTATCACTTGAGCAGGTGTTTCCATTGTAGGTGAGGGAGACCTAGCTGTGGGATGTCTACTCGATTCAGCATGTGTATTGACTTCATTCATTCTTCTAGTTTGCACTGCCATAACTTCTTCAGTCTTGGGAGCTTCTGTAGCCTGAATAAACCTTATTGAAGTACTTGGTTCAGTAAATCTCACAGAGGGTTTAGGTTCTGACCTCTTTTCTTGTTCCTGCTTGGCAAAGTATTCTTTAACAAGACATCTAACATCAAGATGACCAACTTCTTTACGAAAAGAACAAACAGGGCATTCTTTTCCAAAGTGGCCTTCCTATTGCATTTGGAACACACTTGCCAATAGCAAATTTCGATGGATGAGTATTCCTATTGCAATGGATACATTCTGGGGTAAGTTTTACCCGCTCTTGCGCTTTGAGCTCAACTAATTGCTTGGTTAATTCTCGCTAAAGCTTCAAGAACCTTAGATAGGTCTGGATTTAACCTCTCTAAACTTGAGAACTAGCTTCCTCCTCCTTAGATTTCTTCTTCTCTTTCGTATGGCATAAACCGAATGGAAGGGTGATGATCATAATGTGCATCAAGAGCATCGTGGTAAAAAGGATCATGGCCATGGTGGGAGATATGGTGCTTATCGTGCAAGGTAGAGAGCATTTGAGTCGGATCAGTAGTTTTGGCAAAAACTTTGTATATGGAATCGAATCCTTCAAAGAAGCTTGGATCTTAAGCAATTTCCTTTGATATCCGGTCTCCTTTCCGCACCATTGATGAAAGCAAAGCTACTAAAAAAAGTGTGGGAATTGTGACTGTTTTTGACACCGCTCATAAATGTGCTAAATCTTTCTTTTGTACTTGATTCACACTCTCTCCGCATGTATAGAAAAAACTTTGCAATTCATTAACCAAATCTTTGGGAGTAGCTAACTTACCAAACCTGTCCGTGAATTTCTTGATGAGTTCATCCCATGAGGTGGTACCCATTAACTTCTCATAAGTTAACCAAGCACCAGCTTCACTCTCATCTTTGAAACATTTTTCAAATTCTCGAAAGCTTGCATCCTTTCTTGAAACCATAATCCCTGTAATAGTCTTCAAATATTCTCAAAAAGTTGTTAGCACTCATGCTGGAATCAAAGGTAGGCAAAGGAACAGGGACATTCAACTCAAACTGGTATGGCATGTTTTGAAGTAAGCTAGCTGAGAAACTTGAAGGCAATGGCCTTTCTCTGCAATGATCCGATACATCAACATCTTCCAATGGTTCTGATTCTCGCTGAAATTTTTGCTTTGGAGCCATGAGTTCTCGAGATCCGTGAAGATCTCTAGGGACCTCCAAAATGTTGACCCTAAACCCGGCTTAAAGATCAACCACAAGAAACCAATTCAAGTTTTCACTCAAATTGGGGTTAGGACCTCCGATCACTTAAGGTGATCACCTATGCAAGAAAATTCCAAAGATAAGTTCCGAAAGTTTGAGTTCTATACCTTTCCCATTTCCAAAATGGCACCTTTGCCAAAACAATTGTGGTGTTGAGATGCAAATCGATTTTTAAGTCGACGCTGTGAGACTTGGTCAAAAGTTGTAGGTAACCAACAAGAAAGCCTCCTCGACCAAGTCGAAAACTTAATCTGGAGTTATTCGAGCTCAAAGTGAGGTCAAATTTTGGTCAATAGAGGTCAAATGTAGAAAACAAAGGATCGAGATTGAGATTTGGAGTTGCCAATCATCTTTTTGAGAATTTCCAAAGCAGATAGGTTGCAATGGTGCTAGGGAAGAGAGGCAAGCAGTCAAATCCTCATTTGGATGTGTAGAGGTATTTTTTGTGACTAGATTTGGCAAAATACAGTCAAAACTGTTCAAACCCGAGAGCAATTTTTTTGAATTTGAGCTATACTTGGTATTTTTGAATGATTCCAACTCCTTTGGCTCTCATAATGTTGACCGGGTTTTTGGCACCCGGTCAACATGAAAAACGAGAAAAGAAAACCATTGGAAGGGGGGAGGTGTGAAGAAGATTAATTTTATGATCTAAGGCATTGGTGAGATAAATTTTAAATGTAATGGGCTCAATATATAAAGGCCCAATGGTTGAAACAAAGGGTGGAGATGAAGGGGTTAAAATTAAAGGTTGAGATAAAGAGACAAGATCAAGGGTGGAGATGAAGGGGTCGAAATTAAAGGTTGAGATGAAGAGGCAGGATCAAAGGTGGAGATTAAGAGGCAAAAAATTAAAGGTCAAGATGAAAAGTGTTGTTTATAAAATAATTTTGAGGAGCACGAGCTCCGCCTCTGCCTTGCTCCAAGTTCTTGGGATGGTGGCAGCCCTCCTTGAATCGATCAATGGCCCCTCCATGGTTCGTGACATGGAGGGACCCTCTTGTATTTGGAGTTTTATGCTTATATAAAAATTCTTTGGGCCCAAAATTATCTTTCCAAGTTTTTCTTCAAATCCTTTATTTTACACTCGATTTCATCAATGCAAGCTTTTGATTTCATATTGCAAAGATCAAAGTGATCCCGATTTCGCCTTTGAGGCCACCTTTGGGGATTGTGGGGAAAATCACCAACGAATGGAGGTCCTACCGAGATCCAAACTTCCCCGGATCATATTTTGATGTCAGCTTTGTATTTTCCATCATCCATTTTTTCTCTATGTTTTGAAAGTGCATCAAGAAGTGGATATTATGGATACCGCTTGCCTTTATTTCGGGAGAGCCAAAGAAGAAGCCAGCCCTCCAATATCTACCCAATGCTCCCATTCTTTATTTTCCTTGCCTTTTTTTTCCACTTGCTAACGATTCCATCCTCCTCAAGGAAAGAATTCATTTGCATCTCTCATATGCCTTGATCTTTGCTTATATCTACCCTTACTATGGTCTCCTTGGGTTGCCTTCCTCAAAACTCCGTGAAATCTCCGCTTCTTTCCATCCGCAAAAAAAAAAAAAAAGGGAGAAGGTTTTGAGATCTAATCCAAAGACATTCTGCTGAGATCGAAGCTTCAAGGTGCAAAAGCCATCGCCCATACCGCAGAGCAAAGAAAAAAGAAAGGGAATAGAAGAGGATGCTGTGCAGCCGCCATACCTGCCCACAATTCCGTCTTCATCAATCTTCTCTATTCCATTCACCCTAAGCAAGAAAGAAGGGAAGCTAAGAAAAAACGGCGTTATGAAGGCACTGAAAGATGCCAGCAGATGGAAGCAGACCCAGCAGATCCGGCTTCAGAAGCCGCCACCGCCATCGCCTCAACAAAAAAAAAAAAAAAAAAATAGCTAATACCCTTTTTTTTTTTTCCCCTTCACGTTTCATTCCTTTTTTTGTCTCTCTTTTTTTTTTTTTTGGCTAACCTCTTGCTTTTCATGTTTTTTTGCCTTTCATTCCTTTTTTCTAACCTTGCTTTCCATGTTTTTAATTTTTGCCTTTCATCACCTTTGCTTTCCATGTTTTTTATTTTTTGCCTTTCATTCATTTTCTAACATTTTCTCTCTTTCATTCTAGTTTCTAACCATTGCTTTCATTCATCATTATTTTTGCCCTTATTATTACACCATTGCCACAATTTTTTGTTTGGGCGCCACCCTCCTTCCGTATACCATTTTTTTCCAAAAAATATAGCCATCTTGTCCCAAGCATTACATGTGTCTTTCCCCAAAGCCCGAAATTACCATTGATTTTCTATTATCATGGCACTCACTATTATTATCATCATTCTATCGAGTTCGAAGTCTCGGATATCAAAATTTCGGTTATTATCACCAAATTATTATCATCATTCTATCAAAAATTTGATTATTATATGGTGTTGGAGTACACCTTAAAACCTCCAAATTATTATTATCATCATTTTTTCGAGTTCAAGTCTTGATATCAAAACTTCGGTTGTGTTCCTTATTGAGTCTAAGGGACCAACTATTGTACTAAATATATGAAAACTTTGAAGTAAGAGGGCCGAGGGGCCGCCCATTTTTGTTTTGATGAGATGTTGACCGGTTTTTGGCACCCTACAACATGAAAAACGAGAAAAGAAAACCATTGGAAGGGGGGAGGTGTGAAGAAGATTAATTTTATGATCTAAGGCATTGGTGAGATAAATTTTAAATGTAATGGGCTCAATATATAAAGGCCCAATGGTTGAAACAAAGGGTGGAGATGAAGGGGTTAAAATTAAAGGTTGAGATAAAGAGACAAGATCAAGGGTGGAGATGAAGGGGTCGAAATTAAAGGTTGAGATGAAGAGGCAGGATCAAAGGTGGGGATTAAGAGGCAAAAAATTAAAGGTCAAGATGAAAAGTGTTGTTTATAAAATAATTTTGAGGAGCACGAGCTCCTCCTCTTGCCTTGCTCCAAGTTCTTGGGATGGTGGCAGCTCCTCCTTGAACTGGATCAATGGCCCCTCCATGGTTCAGAGACATGGAGGGACCCTCTTGTATTTGGAGTTTTATGCTTATATAAAAATTCTTTGGGCCCAAAGATTATCTTTCCAAGTTTTTCTTCAAATCCCTTATTTTACACTGATTTCATCAATGCAAGCTTTTGATTTCATATTGCAGCATCAAAGTGATCCTGATTTCTGCCTTTGAGGCCACCTGTTGGGGATTGTGGGGAAAATCCGCAACATTAACACACAAATGATCCAGCCTAACGCCAACTAAGAGAGTATAGATTTAGGTCCCTGGATGTAGCACATCTCTCCACATATTTATTCCTGATTCTCCAATCTTCAGCCCGCTATAGCAGTAACATAAAGCAAAAAAGGATCACATTGAGAGGGAAAAACCCGTACCTGCAGCCAAACAACATAGAATTAGCATTATAATGGTAAATCTATGAGGGCCAAAAGGTACATTGGGTTTTTCCGACGTATAGCCCTTCACCCAATGTAACCTTTTTACCCAAATTACTACTAAAGAAGGAATAGAGAAGATGAATATAATCAACAAAGAAATTGCATAGCAATCAGACATAGATCTCGGCCAGTATTACCATACGTAGGTATTTCCCCTGGTTAATATAATCAAATTACATAACTCATTTTTCCTTAGATTTAGTGTATGTAATTTTTTTAAAAGTCAAATCTGAGAGAGTATATCATAGATCACAATACTAACTAATATATTCAAAGATACCTGATAGATATCTGAGTCAGAATGATATTCTTCATCCTGCATTGTTTCAGGAACGAAAGATCTGTCATTGTCTCCATGATTGTAGTTAGTTCGTCCATATCCACCACCTCTCTTAGGAAATCTTGGGCCCTGATGTTGACCCTAAACCTGGCTTAAAGGTCAACCACAAGGAACCAATTCAAGTTTTCACTCAAATTGGGGTTAGAACCTCCAGATCACTTGAGGTGATCAGTCTATGCAAGGAAATCCCAAAAACAAGTTCAAAAAGTTTGAGTTCTATACCTTTCCCATTTCCAGAAAATGGTACCCTTGCCAAAACAGATGTGGTGTCGAGGTGCAGATCGATTTTTTAAGTCAGATGCAATAGACTTGGTCAAAAAAGTGGTAGTTAACCAACAGTAAAATTCCTGACCAAGTCAGAGACCTAATCTGTGAGTTATTCAAGCTCAAAGTGGGGTCAAATTTTGGTCAATAAAGGTCAAATGTAGAAAACAGTGATCAGAAATTGAGATTTGGAGTTGCCAATCATCTTTTTGAGAAATTCCAAAGTAGATAGGTTGCAATGGTGCTAGGGAAGAAGGGCAATCGATCAAATCTTCATTTGGAGGTGTAGAAGTATCTTTGTGACTAGATTTGGCAAAATACAGTCAAAACTGTCTAAACCCGAGAGCAATTTTTTTGAATTTGAGCTATACTTGGTATTTTTGAATGATTCCAACTCCTTTGGCTTGCACAGGCCCTAAGAATAGATGGCAAGTGGTCCAAAAGTATGGAGAAACACACTAGAATTTTCTGTAGAATATTTTGTAGCAAGAATTGTAGAATAACATATCAGAAATGGATTTGACAACTTGGCAATCGATTTGAATTGATATGGAGGTAAATATATCATGATAACAGAATATAAGGATGCTTCATAGCTTTTAATCACAGGAAAATAATATTCTCAAGTCAATAAATAATTTTTGAAGATAATGTCAACTAAATCTTGTGAATCCAGTTGAGGAGAGCTCAAGAACTTCAAGGATCGTCCCGATCTTGCTCAAAGAATGATCAATGTAGAATCAAATACTTCCGGGCCTTCGAAAATGTCGAGATTGTGTTCCCCTGCTTATAGTTTCAAATTTTGGTTCCAGTAGTTTCGGGTGATAAATTTAGGCTTAAATTGTTGCTTAAGTTCCGGAATCCAAGAATAGATTGGTTGCAGGGAGAATGGAGCGCGGGATGGCATGATTCGAGCTGGGTTTCCAAGTTTAGGGTTCTTCAAACCATTTTTCGCCATTTTGGCGCGATACTTGTTTCAGATTTCCTCAAGGAATATGCCCTATATATGCCGTATTTGGCCACTTAAAAAACTTGGCTAATGGTTTTAAGGCTTTTTCCATGGAATACCTAAAAAGGGTTATAACTTTTCAACCATGGGGAAGGATATCCACACGTGCAAAGGGATATAGAATCTTTAGAGCATCTTTTGACGAGGTTTAGGGTATACCAAAGAGAGCATGATAGGGTAGGAATGGAGATAAAAGAAATCATTAAAGGCTAGTAGGGAGATAAGAATAGGAATGCAAAAGAGGGAAATAATAACCTTGCAACAAGGACTTGAAGTTTTTGAATAGTGACATTTGGAGGAATTGACAAGGGTTTTGAGCAAAATGGTTGATATGGTAAGGTGAGCATGGCAAGGAAATAGGCAATAGGTATGAAGGAGCAAATGCAAGAGTGAACAAAAGGGGGCATAAATATAGGAAAGGAGGCTAGGAAATTCCAAGGAGCAAGTAAGAATGGCTAGAGAATGAAACAAAATACCATGGGGTCTTCCAAACTTTGAGCTTCCAATCTTCAAAAAAATGCCTTCCAAACTTCTTTACCCAGAATCTTCTAGAGCATATTCTTGACTAAGCACTTTGATCTTGAATAGAGTACTTCATGTGAGTTTTGAACCTTAAGCTCTTGTTGACTTGAAGAATGAACATCCTTTGACCTCCACATCAATATTGAATGCCAAGAATCTTCCAAACTTTGACCTGGTATTCCAAGATAAGTTGACCTAGTTTTGAATGCATGGATCACAATTAGCATGTTGCCCTTTGGGGGCAACATCTCGCCAAAACAAAAAAAGGTCGGTCCCCCTCACCATATAATGTCAAGAATAAATAACTAGAGGGGTCTTCAACTTTGTACCAATGTGTCTATGATAGAATAAGAGTGCAAATGTTGGTGGAGTGAGTGTAATTGTGATGATGAAATGATGTGGATGGAATATGGTGAGTGAGAAAGGCAGAAATGAGTGTAAAATGACAAGGTGATGATGGAATGATGGTGAAGGGAATATAATGAGTGAGAAGAGATAAAAGTGAATGTGAATATGACAAGATGATGATGAAATGGAGATGAAATGAGTGTACAAGTGTTTTGAAACTTCGCCAAAACAAGAAAATGTGTGTATCCTTCTTGATCTTCAACAAGTGCAACTCTGCTGTGATGGTAAAGATGAATTGCAGAGTGCTTTTCTTCTTTAGGGAATGAGAACAAGAATAAGGAGTTCAGATGGAAGGTAGGGCCACTTATGACAGATGAAAAATATGGAGGAAGAGTGCACCTGTCATGGAAACACATAAACCAATTAGTCTCAAAACCTTGTAACTCTGCTATGATGGTGAAGGTGATTTTGCAGAGTGCTGTTAAGGTATGGAAAAAACAAAAATAAAAGGTTGGATGGATGGTAGGAATGTTTAAGACAGGTGAATAAAAATGGAAGAAAGAATGCTCCTGCAAATGACACTTGGTAATCATTAGTATCAACCCTGTTCTTGAGATCACCCATCGCTATCCGGGTCAAATCAACCTAAGAACATGAAATCAATTCTATTAGAGTAAAGTGCTCAAAGTCGACCGTTTCTATCTACTGAAATAGTGTGCTTAAAGATCTAACTGATCTAACTACTTTAATCCTACCATAAATCTCCAAACTTTTTAATGAGAGAATAGGGACAAGCAAGCATGTTGGTCCCAATACCTTTCACAGTGCAAGATATTGATTGATTTGGCGCTGGTATTCCTCGAAGCAACCTCTTGTAGCCAATAAGAGTTAGTACCTGCAGGTCCCAATACTACAAAGGGTCCTTCCCAAATATTGTCAAATTTGCCAGCTGAGTCTTCCTTTGACTTGTTCCATTTGAGAACAAGCTCTCCTTGCTTAAAAGTGCCTTGTATTTTTTGTGGGCAGCCTTGAATGCAACCCAGATCCTTGGCCTTTTTCAGCAAATTGGTATTCTCACCTCCATCCTATATTCATCTAGGTGCAACAAGGCATCCAATCTCTCCTCGCAAGGCATGTTCAAAAGGTAAACATAATTTATAAGCTAACCTCGTGGGGAGGGCAACTCAAGTTCCACCGTAAGACCGCCTCTATGCCATAAACCAGGTTGAAGGGTGTATGATTTGTAGTAGCTGTTTTGATAGTGACTCTATAAGCCCAAAGTGCATCCACTATTTTGACATGCCAATCTCTCTTGTTGATCTCAACCGTCTTACGCAAGATATTTTTCAATACTTTGTTAGTGGCTTCACTTGTCCATTACCTTGGGGATAGTATGAGGAGCTCTTGGTATGCTTGACCTTCAAGATGTCCATCAAGTTAGTAATAACTTCATTAACAAAAGGCGTGCCCCCTATCAGAATGCAACCGAAAAAGGAATACCAAACCCGAACAAACATACTCATGTAAAAATCTTGCGGTTTGTGGCAAAAGATTAGCCTTCTCTCAAGGGTATAGCTTCTGCCCATTTAGTAAAATAATCTGTGGCCACAATGATATGCTGATGTTGACCTGCAGAAGAAGGATTAATAGGGCCAATATAATCTAATCCCCAAATTTGAAAGGGCCCTGGAAATATGATGGGATTAAGGGCAGCTGGAAGTAAAATTATTTTGCTAAAGATTTGGCATTGATGGCAAGTCTTTATAATATCATAACAATCTTTAAAAACAGTAGGCCAATAGTATCCAGACCTAAGAATCTTTTTTGCTGTAGTATCACCAGCAAAATGCCCTCCACAAATACCTTTGTGCATTTCCCTGATGATTAGAGCAGATTCACTTTCACTCACACATCTCAACAAGACTCCATCTCGGTTGACTTTGCACAAAACATTGTCTATCATCTTGAATTGTCTGCATTTATCCTTGAGTCTCCTTTTTTGGTTTGAAGTGAGGTTTGAAGAGATAATCCCATGTTGTAAGAAGTCTCTGATAGGTTGTTGCCACCCACCATCAGCTTGATCTTCTGAAGTTAACTCTACATGAGCTACTACAAGTGAAATGTCAGCAGTATCCAACTCATCCTCATGGTCAAAAAATATATAAGGCAAATAAAGGCTAGGACTTCGTACCAAATGTAATTCTTTTACAGAAATATCATAACTTTGCAACTTACAAGCCCACCTTTGGATTTTTGGCTTACTAGTTGCCTTACCAAATAGTAGACCCATTGGATTTTGCTTCATGTAGACTTGAACTTGACTTTTCAGGAGCAAGTGTCCTTGCCTATTGATAAGAAACATGAGGGCAGCAACACTTTTTTCTATTTTGGTATACCTCTCCTCTAGAGCAGACCATTGTTTACTTGCAAACGCTATGGTGTGCTTTTCCTGCAAAATGGCTAACCCTATAGCTTTTTTAGTGACAGTAATATAAACTTCAAATGGCATATTCAAATCTGGTTTCCTCAAAAGTGTGGCTTCACATATGGATTGAATGAGAAAGTCAAAAGCTTCTTGGCATTCTGAAGTCCATGTGATGGGTATATGCTTACTCTCAGACTTGGAAAACTTGCCTACCCTTGTCAATCTAGAAATAGGGCTCAAAATATGAGCAAAATTAGGAATATACATCCTGAGAAAACTTGTCATACCAACAAAACTTTTGACCTGTTTTAGATTTTTGGGAGGTGCTAATTTTTTGAGGGCTTCAATCTTGTCTTGAGCAACCTGAATGCCTCGGCTGGATACTTCATGCCCTAAGAGTTGTCCTTTTGATGCAAAAAAGATGCATTTCTTTGGATTTATATTGACTCCTGAGCTCCTGCACAAAGAACAAATTTTTGCAAGTAGCTCCACATGATTAGATGGATTAGAGCCTAAGCAAAGGTTATCTAAATACACCCTGAACTCTTCAGCAGACATTGATTTGAAAATAACATCCATTGCCCTTTGGAAGGTGGCTGGAGCATTCATCAAACCAAAAGGCATTCTTTTCATAGCATATGTACCCCAGGGGGTGATAAAGGAAGTTTTTGGCTGGTCTTCTTCTTTGATGCTGATCTGGTTGAACCCTGAGAATCCATCCAAAAATGAATACACTTCCTTACCTGCTACAACATATAGGATCTCCTCTAAAAAAGGCAAAGGGTAACAATCCTTGATGGTAGCTTTGTTGAGATCTCGATAGTCAATGCAAATTCTTAAAACACCACTTTTCTTTTCTACAGGAACAATGCAAGATACCCATTCAGGATTAATGATTTCAATAATCACACCTGCATCTAACATCTTATTCAATTCATCCTTGATTAGCCCCATAAGTGAAGTATTAATCCTCCTTAATTTTTGAAAAACAGGTTTACAACCTTCCTTGATTTTAATTTCAAATTGGCATACCTCAGTTTTGATATATCCGATAATTCCGAATAGTCCCGTGCAAATACATCTTTTCTTTCTTCAAAAACATTTGTATGCTCTCCCCTGTTTTGGTATTCAATCAGATCTCCAACAAACAGAGTTCTAGGTGTACCATTTTTTGTGATCACAATCTCCTCAATATCCTTTTTCTCTGATGCATCAATGGTCAAAATAGGACAGAGTGCTTTTACTTCATTGTCATCAAGATCATCTTCGAGAATGGCTCCCTCGGTTAAATGTGACATGAGGGTCTCCCCTACACAAAGCATCGCCTTCAAAATTCTTCCCTGGAATATGAGTGATTTTCCATGAAGCAAAACTTCGAGAGTACTCCCATTGCTTGATTCTTCAAGAGCTCCATATCTGCATTTTTGTTTGATACTCCCCAAACTTGTGCATATATTAATTGTGAATCACCATAAATGTGAATATTGGCAATATCCATAGATTTAGCTTCCTGGAGACCTGCAATCAAAGCCTTATATTCTGCCACATTAGAGGTGACTTGAGGAAAGATCCTTCCTACTTTAGCTAAGAGTTTGTGGGAAGAGTCTTTCAAAATGGCAGCAGATGATGCAACATTTAGTTTTTTAGAAATACCTCCATCAAACCATAAGAGCCCTGTTGGTCCTTGTATGCTGGGAGGTGCACTTTCCATAATAAGAGGAACCATTTCATATTTTCTTGGTTTTATATTTTTTACCCTGTAAGATCCCAAAGGTTCTTCAATTAGCATTTCTTTAATAAAATGTACCTCTTCTTTGGAGTCATAGGAGCCCTCTTGGTTATAAATTGTAGCAGTCTGAGAGCCATTGGAGATGGTACATCTCCCTTGAGACCGTGACCGCCCGCATCCACAAGGCTAACCATCTCCTCCCTAGAAGTAAGTCATAAATATCAGATTCATCTCCTATATCTTCAAAAGCCACCACAATAAAGTTAGCAGCTACAGTTATGCCTTCTGTATTAACAGGCACTTTAGTCACCACACCAATAGGAGAAATCTTAGCATTATAAAAAGATTTTAATAACATAGAAGCTTTCTTATCCACCTCGAAACCACACTTCTTCATAATATGATATGGCATGATATTTAGGGGAGAACCCCCATCAAGTAACACATTAGAAAAGGTATACCCTCCTAAAGCAGCTGAACATGTGAATGCTCCAGGGTCTTCTTCATGCTGTGCTAGAATAAGGTCATGGCATCGTAAAAATTCACACAAGCATTTAATACCTCACTATTGGTTTGTTGAAGTACCCTTTTCCTGTAACTAGGTGCAATCTTTAATAAAGTAAAGAGATCCACACTCACCTTGGAATTTTTAAGCAAAACATCCACCTCATCAAGGTCTTGATCTTTCTTACCATATTTTTGCTGAGGGGGTGGAGCTATGATCTGAGCTGGTGATTCCATTACAGGTGGCACAGGCCTGGCAGTAGAATGCCTACTTGGTTCAGCATGTACTTGAGCTTCATTCATGCTTCTAGTTTGCACCACCATAACTTCTTCAGATTTAGGAACTTCTGTAGCTTGAATAAATCTTATAGAGGTGCTTGGTTCAGCAAATCTCACAGGGGGTTTAGACTCTGGTCTCTTCTCCTTTTCCTGTTTAGCAAAATATTCCTTAACAGCACACCTAGCATCAGTATGGCCAACCTCTTTACAAAAAGAACAAACAGGACATTCCTTCCCAAAATGGCCTTTTCTATTACATTTGAGGCACACTTGCCAATAGCATATTTCTGATGGGTGAGAATTCCTATTGCAATGAATACATTCAGGGTAAGTTTTACCTGCTTTTGCAGCCTTGAGCTCAACCAATTGTTTAGTTATTTCTGCTAAGGCTTCAGTAACCTTGGACAGGTCTGACTTGACCTCTGCAACTTGAGAATTGGCTTCCTCCTCTTTAGATTTCTTTTTCTCTTTTTGTATGGCATAGACTGGAATAGAAGGGTGATGATCATAATGTGCATCAGTAACATCAGGGTAAAACGGGTCATGATTATGATGAGGAGCATGGTGTTTGTCAGGCAAAGTAGAAAGCATCTGGGTTAGATCAGTGGTTTTGGCAAAGACTTTATATATGGAATCAAACCCTTCAGCAGCTTGGATTTTGAGCAATTTTCTTTGGATATCTGGTCTTCTTTGCAGACCATTAATAAAAGCAGTAACTAAAAACAGAGTTGGAATGGTGATTTGTGCTTTTTGACACCTGCTCATGAATGTACTAAACCTTTCCTTGTACTGGTTTACACTTTCTCCTGCATGTATAGAAAAACCTTGCAATTCATTAACCAAATCTTGTGGGGCAGCTAACTTACCAAATCTATCTAGAAACTTCTTGACAAGTTCATCCCATGAGGTGGTACCCATCAACTTTTCATAAGTTAACCAAGCACCAGCTTCACTCTCATCTTGAAACATTTTTCAAATTCTGAAAGCTTGCATCCTTTCTTGAAACCATAATCCCTGTAATAGTCTTCAAATATTCTCAAAAAGTGGTTAGCACTCATACTGGAATCAAAGGTAGGCAAGGGAACAGGGACATTCAACTCAAACTGGTATGGCATGTTTTGAAGCAAGCTAGTTGAGAAACTTGAAGGCAATGGCCTTTCTCTGCAATGATCTGATACATCAACATCTTCCAATGGTTCTGATTCTGCTGGAAATTTTTGCTTTGGAGCCATGAGTTCTTAGATCCAGGAAGATCTCGGTAGAACCTCCAAAATGTTGACCCTAAACCTGGCTTAAAGGTCAACCACAAGGAACCAATTCAAGTTTTCACTCAAATTGGGGTTAGAACCTCCAGATCACTTGAGGTGATCAGTCTATGCAAGGAAATCCCAAAAACAAGTTCAAAAGGTTTGAGTTCTATACCTTTCCCATTTCCAGAAAATGGTACCCTTGCCAAAACAGATGTGGTGTCGAGGTGCAGATCGATTTTTTAAGTCAGATGCAATAGACTTGGTCAAAAAAGTGGTAGTTAACCAACAGTAAAATTCCTGACCAAGTCAGAGACCTAATCTGTGAGTTATTCAAGCTCAAAGTGGGGTCAAATTTTGGTCAATAAAGGTCAAATGTAGAAAACAGTGATCAGAAATTGAGATTTGGAGTTGCCAATCATCTTTTTGAGAAATTCCAAAGTAGATAGGTTGCAATGGTGCTAGGGAAGAAGGGCAATCCATCAAATCTTCATTTGGAGGTGTAGAAGTATTTTTTGTGACTAGATTTGGCAAAATACAGTCAAAACTGTCTAAACCCGAGAGCAATTTTTTTGAATTTGAGCTATACTTGGTATTTTTGAATGATTCCAACTCCTTTGGCTTGCACAGGCCCGAAGAATAGATGGCAAGTGGTCCAAAAGTATGGAGAAACACACTAGAATTTTCTGTAGAATATTTTGTAGCAAGAATTGTAGAATAACATATCAGAAATGGATTTGACAACTTGGCAATCGATTTGAATTGATATGGAGGTAAATATATCATGATAACAGAATATAAGGATGCTTCATAGCTTTTAATCACAGGAAAATAATATTCTCAAGTCAATAAATAATTTTTGAAGATAATGTCAACTAAATCTTGTGAATCCAGTTGAGGAGAGCTCAAGAACTTCAAGGATCGTCCAGATCTTGCTCAGCAATGATCAATGTAGAATCTGAATACTTCTGGGCCTTCGAAAATGTCGAGATTGTGTTCCCCCTGTTTATAGTTTCAAATTTCGGTTCCAGTAGTTTCGGATGATAAATTTAGGCTTAAATTGTTGCTTAAGTTCCGGAATCCAAGAATAGATTGGTTGCAGGGAGAATGGAGCGCGGGATGGCGTGATTCGAGCTGAGTTTCCAAGTTTAGGGTTCTTCAGCCGTATTTTCGCTCATTTTGCGCGATACGGTTTCGTATTTCTGAAGGAATATGCCCTGTATATGCCGTATTTGGCCACTTAAAAAACTTGGCTAATGGTTTTAAGGCTTTTTCCATGGAATACCTAAAAAGGGTTATAACTTTTCAACCATGGGGAAGGATATCCACACGTGCAAAGGGATATAGAATCTTTAGAGCATCTTTTGACGAGGTTTAGGGTATACCAAAGAGAGCATGATAGGGTAGGAATGGAGATAAAAGAAATCATTAAAGGCTAGTAGGGAGATAAGAATAGGAATGCAAAAGAGGGAAATAATAACCTTGCAACAAGGACTTGAAGTTTTTGAATAGTGACATTTGGAGGAATTGACAAGGGTTTTGAGCAAAATGGTAGGTATGGTAAGGTGAGCATGGCAAGGAAATAGGCAATAGGTATGAAGGAGCAAATGCAAGAGTGAACAAAAGGGGGCATAAATATAGGAAAGGAGGCTAGGAAATTCCAAGGAGCAAGTAAGAATGGCTAGAGAATGAAACAAAATACCATGGGTCTTCCAAACTTTGAGCTTCCAATCTTCAAAAAAATGCCTTCCAAACTTCTTTACCCAGAATCTTCTAGAGCATATTCTTGACTAAGCACTTTGATCTTGAATAGAGTACTTCATGTGAGTTTTGAACCTTAAGCTCTTGTTGACTTGAAGAATGAACATCCTTTGACCTCCACATCAATATTGAATGCCAAGAATCTTCCAAACTTTGACCTGGTATTCCAAGATAAGTTGACCTAGTTTTGAATGCATGGATCACAATTAGCATGTTGCCCTTTGGGGGCAACACCTGATAGCTATTGTAGCCTCTTTTCGATTCAGGGCCATTTCCTCTTCCAAATTTCTCCATGCTTTCAGCTTCAACACTAAGCTTGCAGAAACGGAGTTCCCTTTCCAGCACCAGACTATTCAATTTCTTTTCTATGGCACTGGAATGACCAGACCTGCTTACCATGCCTTAAGGTATTAAGGGTTTAGGTGGGAAGTAATGCTTACCCAATTCCTTTCCAGATAAGTTCGCTGCCATTCATAAATGCGCCGAAATGCGCCGAAAGCTTATCCCAGAACTCGATGCAGCTTATATTCATACCTAGGTTTAGAATTCTTATTACTTTATTCTAGGATTAAATCCAAAGAAAAGGGGAGCCACCATTAATTAAGTTAATGGTAGTAGTTCAATATCTAAATGGAAACCATGCTTTAGTATAGATAACCACATCATAAATACATTATGTACACATGTGCTATAAAGAACCAGTTTACATTATAGAAAAAAAATCCTACCTCCAACCGTAGTTAAAGGCAGATCCCTTTGTAAAGCTACAAACTGTAAATAAATAGGGAGGGCGTGACCCTACTTATCACAGTAAGGGTCACGTCCTTAACCTATATTTAATGTATCAAACCCAAAAGAAATTATAAAAATACTAAGAGTTTTTGAATGCTTACCAACACATAACTACCAATAACATTAATTAACACAACCATTGGGTCCAACACATTTAAATTAAAATCCCCCTTAAACCCCCTTTGGTTTGGGTGCATATTCACACGGGGTGTTGCCCCCAAAAGGGCATATTCACACTCACTTTCATCTCATCTCACTCATTATATTCCATTCACCATCATTTCATCACCATCTTGTCATTTTCATATTTACTTCTGCCTTTTCTCACTTACCATACTCCATTCACATTATTCCATCATCACATTCCTACTCATTTCATTAACATATACATTTCACACTCTTATAGACACCTTGGTACAAGTTGAAGACCCCTCTAGTTGTTCATCTTTGATATTATATGGCTGAGGGGACCAGCCTTTTTTCTTGTTTTGCCATAGAAAAGGGCAACATGCTAATTGTGGTCTATACATTCACACTAGGTCAACTTATCTTAAAAGACTAGGTCAAAGTTTGGAAGAATCTTGGTATTCAACATTGATGTGGAGGTCAAAAGGAATTCATTCTTCAAGTTAACAAGTGCTCAAGGTTCAAGACTCACATGAGGTACTTTATTTGAGGTCAAAATGCTTAGCCAAAGAATATGCTCTAGAAGATCCTGGGTTATGAAGTTTGGAAGATATTGCTCGAAGTTTGGAAGTTAAAGTTTGGAAGATTCCCTTATATGGTTCCATCCTTGTCACTTTGCTTTTTGCCTAGCCATTTTTCCCTTCTTACATCCCTAACCTATTTTGTTATCATTATTTGCTAATTTTTCCATGACACCTCTCTTATATGTCCACTTTTACACCATTACCTTCCAAATTTGCTTCTTCTTTGCCATAAACATTTACCCCATACTTTGCTTAACCATAGACCTTGTTTTTATATCCATATCTTATTATTTTCCATTTCCACCATCCACATGGACCCTTGTTGTCCCCCCTTGGCAAACATTTTTGCCTAGTACCTTATGGTCACACCCTTCTCGGTTCCCTATTCTTTCAAATCATTTTCATGGCCCTAGAGCTTAAAATTTGAATACAATTGCTTGATAGCATGTCCTAGGCTTGCAAAGACCTTAAGAAAATATGAGCCTTGAGTATTAAACCATGGAGGAACTTCGAAAAAACCCAAAATACAGGAATATTCCCAGCATATACAAAGGAAATACGTGAACCGTATCGCGGGAGTTTCACGAATTATACGGTTATGAACCCTAAATCCCAGGAATTGCTGAAATCATGCCGGAATTGATTCTACCACCCTCCTAACCCTGCTATTTCTGGATTCCCGCTGCTCCTAAACTTAATGAACCACAAATCAAGCCCTAAGATGCCGGAACCACTAAATTTGAAAATATATATGGGAAATTAGATCCGAGAAAATTTTGAAGGCCCAGAAGCGTACAAACCTTACTGTGATCATTGCTGAGCATGACTAGAAGGATTTTGGAAGACTCTGAGTACTCCCCGATTAAGTCACACAAGAGATTTGGTTGGAAAATTATCTATTGAAATTTTCTATTGACCTGAAGTTTATTTTGAAGTACTGAAGTATTATTACCCAACATTATTATGATTGATTTACATTCCTATCAATGAAATTCGATGCCTACTTGAAGAAATTATCTCTGTTATGATTCTTTGCAATTTTTCTCTGTTCAAAATTCTACAGAAAATTCCCAAGCACTTTTGATTTCTTTTGGCCCATTTGCCATCAATCCTTGAGGCACCTGAGACCTATATGTCTTGAAAAATCAAAAAAATCCCACTCACAACTCGAGTTAGAAATTTCTGCACTCTGTTTTGACTATTCTTGACTGTATTTTGCCAAATCCAGCCACAAAAATTACTTTTGCTTATCCAAATGACAATCTGACCAATTGCCCATATTCCTTATCATCATTACAGTACATTTGCTTTGGAAATTCTCAAAAACTCGTTTGGCAACTCCAAAATCTTAAACTCTGATCACTGTTTTCAGATTTGACTACTATTGACCAAATTTTGACTGCACTTTGAGCTCGAATAACTCACAAACTATATTTCTGACTTGGTCATAAGCTTTACCATTGGTTACCTACAACTTGTTTGACCAAGTCTACAGTGATTGACTCAAAAAATCGATCTGCATATCAATACCACAAATGTTTTGGCAAAGGTGCCAATTTCTGGAAATGGGAAAGGTATAAAACTTCAAATTTTTGAACTTGTCTTTGAAATTAGCTTGCATAGATTGATCACCTTAAGTGATCTGGAGGTTCTAACCCCAATTTGAGTGAAAACTCAAGTTGGTTCCTTGTGGTTGATCCTTAAGCCAGGTTTAGGGTCAACATTTTGGAGGTTCTACCGAGATCTCTACCTGGATTTTCGAACTCATGGCTCCAAAACAAAAGTTTCCAGCAGAGCAAGAACCAATGGAAGATCAGGAGACTTGAGCCTTTCGTAGATAGATCTCTTCCCCTAATTTTGCAAGTGGATTACTTCAAAGCCTACCTTATCGGCCGAGTTGAATATGCCTACTCCATTGCCTACTTTTGATTCCAGCATGAGTGCTAATACTTTTCTAAGAGTCTTTGAAGATTATTACAGGGATTTTGGCTTCAAAAAAGGATGCAAGCTATCACAATTTGAAAAGTGCTTTAAAGAGGAAAGTGAAGCTGGTGCTTGGCTGACTTATGAGAAGCTTATGGGAACCACTTCTTGGGATGACCTTGTCACCAAGTTTTTGGACAGGTTTGGAAAACGTGCTGCTCCTAAAGACCTTGTTAATGAGTTGCAAAATTTCTCCATTTATGCAGGTGAAAGTGTGAGCCAGTATAAGGAGAGATTCAACACCTTCATGAACAGATGCCAAAAAGTTCAAGTCACTGTTCCCACACTCTTTTTGGTGTCCTCCTTTATTAAAGGCTTGTCTTCTAGACCAGAAATTCACAGGAAGCTTATCAAGATTCAAGCTGCAGAAGGTTTTGATTCCATCTACAAAGTTTTTGCCAAGACCCTTTGAATTGACCAAAATGTTTTCTATCCTACCGAAAAACACCATAGCTTTCATCATGATCCTTTTTACCCTGATGCCACTGATGGTCCTTATGAATCTCATCATTCTGTCCCTATTTATGCTGTGCATAAAGAAAAGAAAAAGAAGAAGCTGATTCTCGATTTTAGAAGTCAAGGCGCAGACTGACAAAAAGTGACCAAGCTTTAGCGTAAAGTGACCAAACAACTTGTGGAGCTCAAGGCAAGCAGGGCAGGTAGAACTTACCCCCAATGTATTCATTGCAATAGAACTTCACATCCAAATGACATTTGTTATTGGCAAATATGTCCTAAATGTAAAAAAGAAAGGTCACTTTGGTAGAGAATGTCCACCAGTGCTTTTTGCAATGAAATTGGCCATACCGACCTCGGATGCAATCGTTAAAGAATATTTTGCCAAGCAAGAGAGGGAAAAGAAGTCCGAGGCAACTCCTCATGTAAGATTTGCAGAGCTACTAGCTCTATAAGGTTTGTACAAGCTACAGAGATGCCAAAGACTGAAGAAGTGATGGTGGTACAAACCAGAAGTATGGGAGATTCCCATAAACTTGCTGAGCCTACCAAGTTTGTTCCAGAGCATTTTAGGAGATCAGCACTGCCACCACCACCTTTTATGGAAGCTCCTCCTCAAGAAATAGCTCCACCTCCCCAACAAAAATATGGTAAGAAAGATCATGACTTTGATGAGTTGGATGTTTTACTAAAAAATTCCAAAGTAAGTGTGGACTTATTTACATTGTTAAAGATTGCACCTGGTTATAGGAAAAAGTTACTACAATGAACTACTTTTAGTGAAGCAGTAGCTTGTGTAGGTGTTGCAAATGCCACTAATCTTATTCTGGCCCAAAATGAGGAGGATCCAGGTGCCTTTATGTGCTCAGTAACTCTAGGAGGTTATTCTTTTTCCAATGTGTTGTTAGATGGAGGCTCACCTTTAAATATCATGCCATATCATGTTATGAAAAAATGTGGGCTCGAGATAGATAAAAGGTCATCTGTTTTGTTAAAATCTTTTTCTAATGCTAAGATAGCACCAGTTGGAATTGTGACCAAGGTCCCTGTTAACACTGAAGGCATTGTTGTAGCTGCCAATTTTGTTGTTGTTGCTTTTGAAGATCTAGGAGAAGATGCAGACATATATGATCTCTTGCTGGGAAGGAGGTGGATGGCTACAGTTGATGCTAGGCCAATCTGGTCTGAAGGGAGATGCACCATTTCAAATGGCACTCAAGTGGCCACAATCTACAATCAAGATGGCTCTTATGGCTTTAATGACGAGGTACATTTTATCAAAGAAATGCTTATAGAAGAACCACTAGGATCCTACAGTCTAGCAACTCCTAATACAAAGAAACTTGAGTTGATTCCTTTAATTAGAGAGTGTGCACTACCTTCTGAAGATGGCAGAAGAGGTTGTTTATGGTTTGATGGAGGAATATCAAAGAAATTGAATGTAGCTTCATCTGCAGCTATATTAAAAGATACTGCCAATAAACTTTTGGCTAAGGTAGGAAGGATTTTTCCCCAAATAACTTCTAATGTAGCAGAATACAAGGCTTTGATTGCAGGTCTCCAGGAAGCTAGAGCTATGGATATTTCAATTATACATATCTATGGGGATTCACAGTTAGTCTGCAGACAGGTAAATGGTGAATATCAAGCCAAGAATGCTGATATGGAGCTCCAGAGAAACCAGGTAATGGGAATGCTTGCTCATTTTACCTCTTGGGAAATTACTCATATCCCAAGGGAGCAGAATTGGGAAGCTGATGCTTTGTGCAGAGACACTTTGATGACTTATTTATCTGAGGGAGCTATACCAGAGGAAGATTTCGATGAGGATGAGGCTAAGGAGCTCTGTCCCATACTAGTTATAAATGCATCCCAGGAAAAGGCAATCAATGAAGTTATAATCAACAAGCATGGCCAGGAAAGAACTCTGTTTGTGGGAGATCTTTTTGACACACAAAATAAGGAAGAGATCAATAAATTCTTTGAAGAGAGAAGTGATGTGTTTGCTTGGGATTATTCTGAGCTTATTGGTATCAAAGAGGAGGTATGTCAATTTGAAATTAAAATTAAGGAAGGGTGTAAGCCTGTCTTCCAGAAGTTAAGAAGAATAAATGCTTCACTTTTAGATCTAATCAAAGATGAGGTGTCATTGTAGAGATCATCAACCCTGAATGGGTATCCTGCATTGTTCCAGTGGAAAAAAAGAATGGAAATTTGAGAATTTGCATAGATTATCGAGATTTGAACAAAGCCACTATAAAAGACTAGAAAAAGTGCCCAGCATTGCTGGGCTTCTGTTGGGATTAAATTAAAAAATTAATAACATTAAATGGGAATTTTACTATTGGCAAGAAAAGCATATATCATTAATGGGAATTTTATTATTGGCAACAAATGGATGAACCATAAATGTTGCTGGAGAGGTTTATGGTTATATTGCTTGAAAAACTGGAACAGAAGATCCCCAAACCAAGTGAATTCAGACGGTAACAAATGTGGTTGTATTCAAAGTTAGCACTTCATGTTGCATTAGCGAGAAGAGTCCCAAGGTTTCCTTGAGATCTCTTTGCTGGGCATATGTACCAATCATGGAATTCCAGGAGATCACATTTTGTTCTAGCGTTCCTGGGCTTTCATTGGGATTATGTTCAAAAGTTATAAAAGACATAATTGATAAATTCAAGGGGTGCCAATTCATATCTATTGTTATGTCACAAATTTGTAAACAATGAGCCATGTTTTCAATGAGCCATGTTTTCAAAGGTTTGTAAAAAAGAAGGGAAAGAAAACTTTGTATTACGTTTGAATGACATTTTGGCCTTATTGCCAGGCGTGCATTAAGCCCTTCTTACAAATAATGGAGCATTTGATAGACATAGATTGATAGATGATGTCAAAGCACAAGATACAACAAGGTCATATCCACATGCTTTATAAAGACAAATTATTGTTCTAAACTCTACCTCTTGCCGTTGTGTTTCGATAAGTTTAAGCTGGCACTCCAAGTCCTAAACCTGGCTAAAGTGGACATTTTACATAGGCCTAGAAATGATGGTGTCTTCAGCAGAGCTATGGCATGGCATCTGTAGGTAAGTTTGAATCTTAGTCGTCGTAAGAAAATTGCAGACAGTATCACAAACCACTTGAAGCTAAGGGAAGAGAGGGAGAAGACAACAGTTTGAGCTCCATCATAAGTCCTGTTCCAGGCGAAGACTTGTGTATATTTATGAAACTGAACCAAACAAATAACTTTGTATTAAAGTTTAGCTGGTATAACTCATTATTTTGATCAGGGCTGTCTGCTTTAATGCTCCATTATGGAGGACTTTTATTATCACATTCTAGCTTCTTACTTCAAAAAACAAACAGCCCAACATTAGTATTTACAAGTTGCAGAGTATCCTAATTGGGCTGGATCCTTCTGAAGGATGCTGCATAAAAATTCCATGTTCACATGGGTGCCTAGAAGTTAGTTGGCACCCATGTGCAAAACCTTTTGATCAAGACTTGCAGCACTCATTGGGCCCTCGATAGTGGAGGTCAAAGGAAAAAAAACTAAAAGGGTCTGTTGTTCTTTGGAGTTCTGGGTCTAGATTTCAGATGCTATTGTGTGAAGATGTTGAAAAGCTCATCCTGGAGAATGATTGCACAATGATGGATCTTCTGCGAGGGCTGCTAGAGCTGGGCATTCTACTACCTTAGGGATGCGTTTGTGGAATCCTGACCATAATAGCTTGCAAGAAAAACCTGCAAAAAAGAAAATGAAAATGAAATACTGTTTACTTTCCAATGTAAATGAAATGAAAAATGAAATACTGTGCTTGCTCAAAGGATTATGTTGTCTTACCTATTTGGTCTCCTTTTTTGCATGCAACCAGCAATAATTGCTGACCAAGAGACCACATTATGCTCAGGCATATGCTCAAACAGCAGCATTGCATCTACAAGTTTAGAAAATGGTATAGCAGGACCACCATGTAGGTTTGTTACAAAAGATTGGTTGCTCATAAGTACGGATATGCTCAAGCAAATTTGATTCTGCTTGCAAAATGCCTTCAAAACATCTCTTTATTTACCACAAAATTGCCTGCAGTCAGCTAGCATGAAAAGGGGAAGCCCTATTGAAATATAAGCATGCCTGAGCTGTTTGGGTAGCAAAATCAGGAAATCAAACTTGAACTGCCTGTGGTGATACCCTTCCCTCTGAATCCAGCTGGCCAGGATCAACAGGTGTAAGCTGAAAGATGGAGCATTGTGTAGCGGCAGGAACTTGGTTTTTAAATGGCCATAATTCGCTGAAGCTAGAGTGCAATTATGGATGTGCTGAGTCAGGAAGCAGAAGAAGAACCTGTATGGCTTTGGAAATGGATGTGAACAGGCTAGAGCAAGGAAGACAAGTGAGTTGTTCTGTTTATGCTAATCTATTGACACAGTGCAGCAAATTAAATGCTTTGTTTTTAGGCAAAAGAATTCTTGCCCACTTGAAATACAGACCTCATGTGAACAATGTCCTTTTAAGAAATCTTGTTGTTCAAATGTAAAGCAGTTGTAGGGCTTTAGATGAGGCTCATTCGATTTTTAAGGAAATCTACAATAAGAATGTGTTTTCATGGAATATCATGAATAATCTGGCTTTGTATGTCGAGTAAGCATTACTCAAGTAAGCCATTTTCCTTTGAGCAAAACTAATATGGTTATTGTTATGCCTACTATTGGGGGATTCACATGGAAAGAGAAGAAAACTTGGGCTTAGTTCTATCAGAGCAAGCACTGACTCAAGCATTCAGCCATAGACCATTTGAAAGCTGAGGCACTGAAACAACGCTGAGAATTTTTTTTATCAGCACAAATTTAGCAGCTGATAAGCTGCCCCTTTGCAAATCATCCATGGTAAATCCCCATATATATGTCTTTTTTGGTTCTTTCCTTTTCCTTTTGGATGTGGTATTTATTAGACATCTCAGTAGACTTCTGTCATAGCTGAAGCATCCGGTGCCTTCTATGTCTTTTTTGGTTCTTTCCTTTTCCTACCACTTTCAGAGACATGATACCAATTCTTTTATAGGTGGGCTTTCTTTCTCAACAGCAGATTTGGTAGGATGACCGGATTTTATCATTATCTACTCAAGACTCCATAATTTCATACTGTTGTCTACATAATATTATACCTCTGTCTGCAAAAGCTTATTTGGGAAAAATAGATGGTGAGAATCTCATACCTCTTTCTATAGAAGCTTGTTTGGAAAAAATAGATGGCGATGTAAGCTCATAACAATTTCGGCAAGCTTCCAATGGATCTCCAGCTTGACTGTTTTGGGAGAGGTAAGAAGGTTCAACATCGAGTTTGATAGACCTTATGCCAGCATGCATATAAGGTTATTCTAAGAATGAGTTAGAAAAGAAAGAAGTATTATGAGAAATATCTAAGTTGATCTGCCTAGATTTGATCGAGCACTTGCAATCAAGCGTACCCATCTTATAAAGCGACACCCTACTGGTGGTGAATCTCAATCCAAAGAGGAAAAGAAGGATGCATAGAACGAAATAGAAGGATGCATAGAACAGAAGTGAAGAGCCAGAAAAGGACCGACCTAGAATAGAAGAACCAGAAAGGGGACCTAGCCTTCAAGACCCCATCTTCACAGCAGATGGTGGAAACTACTTCAAACTAACTGCAATACCCAAGTAAAAACTTGCCTATTAGGAAATATGATGCATATACAAAATAGAGGGATGGTTCATGATCAGAATCAGAATGAAGATCCAAAGTCTTCAATACTTTATGGATGCCTTAACTACCATCGTTAGTCGCTGGATCATAGTATGTCACACAATTTACATGTTGCCTCAGGATTGGCAGCCATAACTGCTCACGCAGCTAGTTCTTCTACTTTAGAATTCAATAATCATATTTCCTTTCAATATCATATATCAGAATACATTCACGAAGAAAGAAATCCTGGAGGTACCATGAAATGCACTTAATCCTTTAAGAAAATACAAAAATAAGATTCAAGGTCTGAATGTCAAACACCACTCACTTTGTTTGCTCTGCCATTATGTCTGCCTAAAGACTTATGATGTGCGGCCGCATTTCTATCTTCAACAGACTATGTCTCTGCAACCAGATTTCCCTGTTTTAGAAGGGTACGTTCCTCTGCAACAATAATAAGTTTTAGAAGCCCTGAAAGGAAACACAGGCATGGCATTCAGTGCACAACAATTTTAACCAAGTAAAGATCATTCAGGAAATATGATGCACGAACTTCAATTTAAAAAAAACAACCAAGGCTATCGATTCTGTTATGGTGAGAATCTCATACCTCTTTCTATAGAAGCTTGTTTGGAAAAAATAAATGGCGATGTAAGCTCATAACAATTTCGGCAAGCTTTCAACGGATCTCTCATCTTCCCTATTGTCGAATTCCAAAATTGGGCAGCAAAAAAACTTACCATGATAACAAATCATGCCAAAGGAGTCTGGGATGGAGCTTGGACGCTATCCCAAGGAGTCTGGGATGGAAGTCTGGGCCGAAGGAGTCTGGGCCGGCTATCATCAAGAGATATATGATGATTTAAAGATGATTTAAAGAATCCGGCTCCTCCTTTTTTGCCAAAACAAAAAACAATATGAATGTTTCGTAATGTTCCGTATGAAGGAAAGAAGAAGTGGAAGAGCCAGCCGCCATTGGAAAAGGGAAGGAACGCACCACATCCGGAGGCCCAACTGCTCATGGAAAAAAAGAAAACGCATCTCGACCATCTATTCAATCCAATGGCCAAAAATGCGCACAAACTATCATAAAACGCCATTATTATTATATATAGATTGTTATCCCTTGCCTTTTTTGGAAGAAATTCTATATGCTGTTGCAGGGAAAGACATGTACTCATTTTTGGATGGCTTTTCAGGGTTCAACCAGATTAGTATCAAAGAGGAAGACCAGCCAAAGACCTCATTTATCACTCCATGGGGTACTTATGCTATGAAAAGAATGCCATTTGGCCTAATGAATGCCCCAGCTACCTTCCAAAGAGCAATGGATGTCATTTTCAAAACTATGGCTGCTGAAGAATTTAGAGTGTATCTGGATGACCTTTGCTTGGGTTCTCATGCTAATAACCATGTGGAATTGCTTGCAAAAATCTGTTCTTTATGCAGGACTTCAGGAGTCAATCTAAATCCAAAAAAATGCATCTTTTTTGCATCCAAAGGACAACTCTTGGGACATGAGGTATCCAGCCAAGGTATTCAAGTTGCTCAAGATAAAGTTGAAGCTCTCAAGAAACTGGTACCTCCCAAGAATTTGAAGCAGGTTAAGAGTTTCATTGGTATGACAAGTTTCCTTAGGATGTATATTCCAAATTTTGCTCATATCTTAAGTCCTATCTCTAGGTTGACCAGGATAGGGAAGTTTTCTAAATCTGAAAGCAAGCACATACCTATCACATGGACTCCAGAGTGCCAAGAAGCTTTTGACTTTCTTATTTTATCCATATGTGAAGCTACTCTTTTAAAAAAACCAGATTTGAGCCTGCCATTTGAGGTTTATATCACTGTTACTAAAAAGGCTATAGGTTTAGCCATTTTGCAGGATAAGCACACCATAGTTTTTGCAAGCAAGCAATGGTCTGCTCTTGAAGAAAGATATACCAGAATAGAAAAAAGTGCTGATGCTCTCATGTTCCTCATCAATAGGCAGGGGCACCTACTTCTAAAAAGCCAAGTTCAAGTTCATATGAAGCAAAATCCAATGGGATTGCTATTTGGTAAAGCAACTAATAAACCAAAGATCCAAAGGTGGGCTTGTAAGTTGCAAAGTTATGATATCTCTGTAAAAGAGTTGCACTTGACACGAAATCCTAGCCTCTACTTGCCTTATATATTTTTTGATCATGAGGATGAATTGAATACTACTGACACTTCATTTGCAGTAGCACATTTAGAAGCAACTCAGGGAGATCAAGCCCAAGGAGGATGGCAGCAACCTATTAGGGATTTTTTGCAACATGGATTCACTTCTCCAAACCTCACTCCAAATCAGAAAAGAAGACTTAAGGACAAATGCAGACAATTCAAGCTGATAGAGAATATCCTATGCAAAGTTAACAAACAGGGATGGCATCTTGCTGAGGTGTGTAAGTGAAGAAGAATCTGCCTTGATCATTAAAGAGATGCATAAAGGTATCTGTGGGGGACATTTTGCTGGGGATACCACTGCAAAAAAGATTCTCAGGTCTGGATATTATTGGCCTACTGTTTTTAGGGATTGCTATGAAGTTATAAAGACTTGCCATCAATGTCAAATTTTTAGTAAAAGAATTTTATTGCCAGCTGCCTTAAATCCTATTATATCTCCAGAACCTTTTCAAATCTGGGGGCTAGATTATATTGGCCCTATTAATCCTTCCTCTACAGGTCAGCATCAACATATTATTGTGGCTACAGATTATTTCACTAAGTGGGCAGAGGCTATACCTTTGAGACAAGCTAATGCCCTTACAACTGCAAGGTTCTTACATGAATTTATTTGCTCCAGATTTGGTATTCCTTTCCAGATACATTCTGATAGGGGTACCCCCTTTGTTAATGAAGTCATTGCTAACTTGTTGAGCATTTTGAAGGTCAAGCACACCAAAAGTTCTTCTTATTATCCTCAGGGTAATGGACAAGTTGAAGCTACTAATAAAGTGTTGAAAAATATCTTGCGTAAAAACAAAGGGAGATTAACAAAAGGATTGGCATATCAAAATAGTGGATGCCCTTTGGGCTTATAGAGTCATTATCAAGACAAATACAAATCATACACCTTTCAATTTGGTTTATGGCATAGAGGCGCTTCTACCAAAGAGAACTCGAATTACCTTCCTTGAGATTAGCTCACAAATTGTGCTTACCTTTTGAACATGCTTTACAGGAAAGACTGGATGCCCTGTTACATTTGGATGAGTACAGAATGGAAGCTGAGAACACAAACTTGTTGAAAAAGGCTAAAGATCTGGCTGCATTCAAGGCTGCACACAAAATACAAGGCATCTTTAAAAAAGGGGAGCTTGTTCTCAAATGAAACAAGTCAAAGGAGGATTCAGCTGGCAAATTTGATAACATTTGGGAAGGGCCCTTTGTAGGGTCCTGCAGGTACTAATTCTTATTGGTTACAGGAAGTTGCTTCAGGGATGCCACTGCCAAATCCTATCAACATCTTGCACCTGAAAAGGTATTGGGACCAGCATGCTTGCTTGTCCCTCTTCTTTCATTAAAAGGTTTAGAGATTTATAGTAGGCTTAAAGTAGTTAAATCAATTTGATTTTTAAGCACATTACTTCAGTAGATAGAACAGTTTGACTTTGAGCACATTACTCTAATAGAATCTGTTTCATGTTCCTAGGTTGATCTGATCAGGTAATAGTGCAAATGATCTCAAGAACAGGGTTGATACTGTTGACCCGATTTTTGGCAAAATCGGGGTCAACATAGAAGAACACTATCAAGGTCTAAGGGGGGGTGAAGACCAAGGGTCCAGATTCATTTGTGCTTGTTGTTAGAATCCAAGGGCCCATATTAAGTTGTGTTAGTTGTTAAACAAAAAGACAAATTTGGTTATGGAGAAGAAGAAGACAAAAAACAAAGGATTGATGAGGTGTAAAAAAGGAGTGCCAAGATGATGACAAGTGGATGGCCAAGATTTGTTCAAAAAATTATAAATATCTTGAGGGGACTTGTTCTCCTCCTCTTTGACTCATGGAAGTCCCATGGAGAGAGGGTAGTGGCAGGCCCTGGGAAGAGAGGTGAGAGACCTCTTCCTCCATGGTGATGACCTGGGTAACACTCCCTTGAGGAGTTTCTTGTATTCTCATTTTTGAATAAAAAATGGGTGCCCCATATTACTTTCTCCATCTTCCACATTTCTTCAATTTCCATATTGCCTTCTTTTTTTTTTAATTCTTTATATCTTTATTTTTCAACACCCTTTATGCATCTCGATTTTCTCATTCATTCTTGCTTTCTCATTTTGTCTCACATCTTTTGCTCTATCAGATTTGATTGCCTTACATCTTTTGCTCTATCAGATTTGATTATCTTGCATCTGTTGCTCTATCAGAGCACAAATCTGCCACATGCCACACTATCTGAATGATGGAGGGAGTTGGGAAATCCCTCATCATTATGGTTCCGTTGCCGGGACCCTGATTTAGTCTCTGATCTTCATATCAGGGACCCAAAAAGATCAGGGTGTTCTTTCCCATGACCTGGGAAGAAAAGAAGATTGTTTTGTTCTGATCAAGAAAGATGTGACTATGTTTGAAGATGTTGCAGAAAGAGGAAAACGAAGATGCTACAAAAAAAGAAGACTTCTTGGTTTATTTTTGGAGAGCCAGCAAGGCCGGCCCTCCACAAACCAGTGTTGGTCTGTGCCCTGC
This sequence comes from Isoetes taiwanensis, assembly GCA_021234155.1. Taxonomy (NCBI): domain Eukaryota; kingdom Viridiplantae; phylum Streptophyta; class Lycopodiopsida; order Isoetales; family Isoetaceae; genus Isoetes; species Isoetes taiwanensis. Next base: position 3,469,681 of record JAJEKV010000091.1, read on the forward strand.
TCCTGTTCTGTGCTTTCTTTCTGCTCTGATCTGTCACTCCATCTCTGCTGTACTTTAAAAGCTTTATGCAAAGGAAAAATTGTTGGAAAAAAGGGAGCCCTGCCGTGTGCCTATTCAAGAAGCAGCCAGATATTCTCTGCAATCGCCAAGCGTTATAAATACAAGAAGAAGGATGTAAGCACAAGCAATGTGCCATCCCCATACCTGCTGCCATTTTCTTTTGCCAGATTCCTTACCAAGCCTCTGCTCTCTGTTCTAAATCGCCCGACCTGCAAAAGAAAGTAGAAAGGAGAAAAAATGAGAAAATATGATCTCGGAAGGCAACAGGAAATTGTTCTTGGAAATCTGAATGTGATGTAAGAAGAAGAGAAAAGGAGGATGAATCTGCCGCCATACTCGCTGCCATTCCGCCCGCCATAGCTTCTGCCTGTGCCGAACCTACAAGAGAATGAAGAGAGAAGAGGAGAAGCCGCCATTCTGTCCACCGTTGCCATAGAAAGAAAATTTTGCCCTTTCTCTCAATTTTTGCCAGGTTGCCTTTTGTCATTTTTTTAGCCATTGCTTTTTCGTCTCCCACTTTGTTTTTTTCCCCACCTATATTTATGACTACATTCCTTCTTTATTATTTTTGTTATCTTGCCCACGTTCCTTTATGCCATACCATCATTGTCTTCCCATATTATTTTATAGCCTCCCCACATCTTATCCTGCTATTTCATTTGCCTCATAAGTACTTACCTATTGTGAAAACATTCATCAATTTTGCCCTTATTGCACACCTTGTTGGACACTTTGGCTAGCAACACATCTTTTTGTTTGTGCGACTCTATCTCACCATCCCCAATATCTTGATGACATAGCCCATTTGCGTTTTAAGCCCTACCCCAAGGCCAAATACTACCATCATTTTTCAAAATCTTTCCTATGGCACAAAGGTATTGGAGTTACACCTGAATCAAAACTCCGGTGCCTAGGAGGCACCTTAAAAACTCACATTGTGTTAGAATACACGTTAAACCTTCTAGTGCCTTGGAGGCACTTTAAAAACTCACATTACTTTTTTTTTTTTGTGCCAAGATGATGGCCCGAGGGGGCCGGCTCCATCTTTTTGTTTGTGCGTGATGTTGACCCGATTTTTGGCAAAATCGGGGTCAACATAGAAGAACACTATCAAGGTCTAAGGGGGGGTGAAGACCAAGGGTCCAGATTCATTTGTGCTTGTTGTTAGAATCCAAGGGCCCATATTAAGTTGTGTTAGTTGTTAAACAAAAAGACAAATTTGGTTATGGAGAAGAAGAAGACAAAAAACAAAGGATTGATGAGGTGTAAAAAAGGAGTGCCAAGATGATGACAAGTGGATGGCCAAGATTTGTTCAAAAAATTATAAATATCTTGAGGGGACTTGTTCTCCTCCTCTTTGACTCATGGAAGTCCCATGGAGAGAGGGTAGTGGCAGGCCCTGGGAAGAGAGGTGAGAGACCTCTTCCTCCATGGTGATGACCTGGGTAACACTCCCTTGAGGAGTTTCTTGTATTCTCATTTTTGAATAAAAAATGGGTGCCCCATATTACTTTCTCCATCTTCCACATTTCTTCAATTTCCATATTGCCTTCTTTTTTTTTTAATTCTTTATATCTTTATTTTTCAACACCCTTTATGCATCTCGATTTTCTCATTCATTCTTGCTTTCTCATTTTGTCTCACATCTTTTGCTCTATCAGATTTGATTGCCTTACATCTTTTGCTCTATCAGATTTGATTATCTTGCATCTGTTGCTCTATCAGAGCACAAATCTGCCACATGCCACACTATCTGAATGATGGAGGGAGTTGGGAAATCCCTCATCAGATACTAATGATTACCAAGTGTCATATGCAGGAGCATCCTTCTTCCATTGTTATTCACTTGTCCCTAAGCATTCCTACCATCCATCCAGCCTCTTATTCTTGTTTTTCCATACCTTAACAGCACTCTGCAAAATCACCTTCACCATCATGGCAGAGTTGCAAGGGTTTGAGACTAATTGGTTTATGTGTTTCCATGGCAGGTGCATTCTTCTTCCATATTTTTCATTTGTCTTAAGTAGCCCTACCTCCCATTTGAACTCCTTATTCTTATTCTCATTCCCTAAAGAAGAAAAGCACTCTGCAATTCATCTTTACCATCACAGCAGAGTTGCACTTGTTGAAGACTAGCAGGAAGACATACATTTTCTTGTTTTGGCGAAGTTTCAAGCACTTGCACACATACTTTACCCCCATTTCATCATCACTTTGTCATATTCACACTCACTTTCATCTCATCTCACTCATTATATTCCATTCACCATCATTTCATCACCATCTTGTCATTTTCATATTTACTTCTGCCTTTTCTCACTTACCATACTCCATTCACATTATTCCATCATCACATTCCTACTCATTTCATTAACATATACATTTCACACTCTTATAGACACCTTGGTACAAGTTGAAGACCCCTCTAGTTGTTCATCTTTGATATTATATGGCTGAGGGGACCAGCCTTTTTCTTGTTTTGGCGAGATGTTGCCCCCAAAAGGGCAACATGCTAATTGTGGTCTATACATTCACACTAGGTCAACTTATCTTAAAAGACTAGGTCAAAGTTTGGAAGAATCTTGGTATTCAACATTGATGTGGAGGTCAAAAGGAATTCATTCTTCAAGTTAACAAGTGCTCAAGGTTCAAGACTCACATGAGGTACTTTATTTGAGGTCAAAATGCTTAGCCAAAGAATATGCTCTAGAAGATCCTGGGTTATGAAGTTTGGAAGATATTGCTCGAAGTTTGGAAGTTAAAGTTTGGAAGATTCCCTTATATGGTTCCATCCTTGTCACTTTGCTTTTTGCCTAGCCATTTTTCCCTTCTTACATCCCTAACCTATTTTGTTATCATTATTTGCTAATTTTTCCATGACACCTCTCTTATATGTCCACTTTTACACCACTACCTTCCAAATTTGCTTCTTCTTTGCCATAAACATTTACCCCATACTTTGCTTAACCATAGACCTTGTTTTTATATCCATATCTTATTATTTTCCATTTCCACCATCCACATGGACCCTTGTTGCCCCCCTTGGCAAACATTTTTGCCTAGTACCTTATGGTCACACCCTATTCTTTCAAATCATTTTCATGGCCCTAGAGCTTAAAATTTGAATACAATTGCTTGATAGCATGGCCTAGGCTTGCAAAGACCTTAAGAAAATATGAGCCTTGAGTATTAAACCATGGAGGAACTTCAAAAAACCCAAAATACAGGAATATTCCCAATATACAAAGGAAATCACGTGAACCAGTATCGGGAGTTTCACGAATTATACGGTTATGAACCCTAAATCCCAGGAATTGCTGAAATCATGCCGGAATTGATTCTACCGCCCTCCTAACCCTGCTATTTCTGGATTCCCGCTGCTCCTAAACTTAATGAACCACAAATCAAGCCCTAAGATGCCGGAACCACTAAATTTGAAAATATATATGGGAAATTAGATCCGAGAAAATTTTGAAGGCCCAGAAGCGTACAAACTTTCATGTGATCATTCTTTGAGCATGACTAGAAGGATTTTGGAAGACTCTGAGTACTCCCCGATCAAGTCACAAGAGATTTGGTTGGAAAATTATCTATTGAAATTTTATATTGACCTGAAGTTGATTTTGAAGTACTGAAGTATTATTACCCAACATTATTATGATTGATTTACATTCCTATCAATGAAATTCGATGCCTACTTGAAGAAATTATCTCTGTTATGATTCTTTGCAATTTTTCTCTGTTCAAAATTCTACAGAAAATTCCCAAGCACTTTTGATTTCTTTTGGCCCATTTGCCATCAATCCTTGAGGCACCTGGGACCTATATGTCTTGAAAAATCAAAAAAATCCCACTCACAACTCGAGTTAGAAATTTCTGCACTCTGTTTTGACTATTCTTGACTGTATTTTGCCAAATCCAGCCACAAAAATTACTTTTGCTTATCCAAATGACAATCTGATCAATTGCCCATATTCCTTATCATCATTACAGTACATTTGCTTTGGAAATTCTCAAAAACTCGTCTGGCAACTCCAAAGTCCCAATCTCTGATCACTGTTTTCAGATTTGAAAACTATTGACCAAATTTTGACCGCACTTTGAGCTCGAATAACTCACAAACTATATTTCTGACTTGGTCAGAAGCTTTACCATTGGTTACCTACAACTTTTTTGACCAAGTCTACAGTGATTGACTCAAAAAATCGATCTGCATATCAATACCACAAATGTTTTGGCAAAGGTGCCAATTTCTGGAAATGGGAAAGGTATAAAACTTCAAGTTTTTGAACTTGTCTTTGAAATTAGCTTGCATAGATTGATCACCTTAAGTGATCTGGAGGTTCTAACCCCAATTTGAGTGAAAACTCAAGTTGGTTCCTTGTGGTTGATCCTTAAGCCAGGTTTAGGGTCAACACGGGGGGTGACTCCGGGCAACGAGAGCTGTTGGATAGGCATATTCACCCCTTATTCCTTAATCTACACCGTACGTAAAGCTCCTCGTTTGTGGGGTATGCAAGTACAAATTTTACTGTATAATAAGGTATGCAAAATACTATAAGATTTCAAGCAAAATACTATATGGTGTTGATTTTGTACGTGCAAAATATAATTATAAGGGCTCTCGCTGCCCTACGTCACCCCCCGTGTGAATATGCACCCAAACCAAAGGGGGTTTAAGGGGGATTTTAATTTAAATGTGTTGGACCCAATGGTTGTGTTAATTAATGTTAATGGTAGTTATGTGTTGGTTGTTATACTAAAAAAAATTTTGGGCCCTTCGGGCCCTAAAAAAAGCAAACATACCTAAAAACATGTAAAACATGCAAAACTCGTATGATGTTCTTTCTATACATCTATGGCAATGTTCCTTTATCCGCATTTACATGATTATGTATCATTATATGCCAGTTACCACAACATACCACTCATATTCATAAGGCTATCCAATTCATAAGGCTATCCAAGGTGCCTGAGCAAAAGTAAATTCTCGGATGAACTAGAAGCACAAATACAAAGCCTACTTCTACAAGGAAAAAGTTGCAGCAGGATATGCCTCAATTTCCATACATCTATGGTAATATTAGTTTACCACATTTACATTATGATAATATTAGTTTACCACATTTACATGATTATGTATATCATTCTCTGCACGAGACAACTAAAGGCTTTGGCAGAAGGAATTCCTGACAACATTGTCAACATTGGCTGCAGAAGGAATTCCTGTCAACATTGGCTGTGGGCCGATGTTTATGTGCATGAGCAATGGCAAGCTGCTAGAAGAAGAAACCATCTGCAATCACAAATACTATCCATGATATTTTGATATTTGATAGAACGAGCTGTAATCCATCATATAAGCTACAGAATAACATCATGTCCAAAAATAAGAAGAGAGAGCCTCTCACAGGTACTTCTAATAATAACAACCAGCAACATTTACTCACTGTGGCCTGATATGCAACAGAAGTTATTCCATTTTACAACGTTTGCTACAAGCTTCCTGTCAACATTGGCTGTGGGCCGACATTTTATGTGCATGAGAAATAGTAAGCTGCTAGAAGAAGAAACCACCTGCAATTGTTAGAACATGGATTTCGAATAAAACAACCACAATCTTGAATCAAGATTTCAATAAGTCCTTACCATATAAGATTGCCACAACAATTCAACTTCAACCAAAATCGTCAGCAACAAGCTTAAAATGGCAACCAGATTTGTAAATAGCTACTGCCTCAAACTTAGACTTACAGATATAATATTACTGCCTCAGACTCAAACTCACAGCCACGCTTTGTGATCACGGCTCTTACTGCCAGCACCCTCAGAAATAACCCAACAACAGCAACAGGGAGATTTACTAGTCACTGCCCATTGTGACAGGACAACCATTGCTTTCAATCCATTGTTTTCATATGGCAGGACACACCAACCGCAATCGAGCCTGTAATCCATCATATAAGCCCCTCACAAGTTTTTTACTGGAAACAAGCAACAAGTCTCAAATCCGTCTGGAACTGTCTGGACTCGCCCAAATCGAACTGCAATTGTTTGGACTCGTCCAAATCCATCTGGAATGGGGCGGAACGGCCTGGCAACAGAAATGCAAAAATTAAATACCTTTGTGGAAGCTAGTTCACCGTATAACAAGGACGAAATCTCCATTCTGTCGGATTAGCTTCCACCTTCATAGCCTGTGCTTCCACCTTCTGCCTCTGTTTCATCTGCCAAAATCGTTATCTGCTTGAAAAAACCTGTAATGCAAAAACACAGAGGAGAGGAGACGTAACCTTCATTTCCTTATTCCACCTCTTGTGTACCATATCCAAAACGACCGCCAGATCCACCCTTGTTTGCATTCCACAATGCCCTGAAGGCTCTCTGCTTCTGTTCCGGAATGAACACCGCCCTAATCCGCCATACCCTAACGGATCTTGCTAGCCCATACTAGGCACGGCTTGGGGCATCAAATCCAACATTTCAGGGGCATTTTCACTATATGCGATCACCTTAAAACTGCCCTACTGCTGAAGCAAGCATCCGGCATCATCACTCCAAATCTGTTTACACTCTGATCACAAGAACATTAATTTTTTGCAAGAATGCCCTGAAATGCTATCCACGAGGCTTGCATGTTCAGCCCCTAAAATAAAAAGAGGGCTTTTGTTGTGAGCCCTTGGATGTTGGACCATTGAAAAAAAAAACTAAATCAATGACTAAGAAATGGTGCACTCTAGATGTACGCATTAGTACATCCATTCGAATACGCCATGAAATCTTAGGAAAACTTTTCTGAAAAGCGTACAAAAACACAAAGAAAACCCCCTGTTATTATGCTACATATTTAAGTTGTATAACTCTTGCAGAAGAATATTCTTGTCATATTTCAGTCCTGGAAATGTGCCATCTCCAATGTATTTGGTAATTCTTTTCATGATACCTCTAAAGTCAAACCCATTGTCAACAAAAACTGTTATCAGGTCATGGATTTCTGTAGCAGCAGCACTGGGGTTGGAGTTAACATACATATATGGTAATAGTTGTGAGATGATCACATTTCTGGCCTGGTAGTATGGTCTGCAGCCACTGGCGTGTATGAATTTGATGGTCTGAAAAGGTAATTTATCTCTTTTATCATATCTAGATGTGGAAAATATGCCTAGATCTCGGTTGATAATTTCAATCCTCATATTCAGAAAGTTGATCATAGAACCTGTTGACCCTAAACCTGGCTTAAAGGTCAACCACAAGAAACCAATTCGAGTTTTCACTCAAATTGGGGTTAGGACCTCCAGATCACTTAAGGTGATCAGTCTATGCAAGAAAATTCCAAAGATAAGTTCAGAAAGTTTGAGTTCTATACCTTTCCCATTTCCAGAAAATGGCACCTTTGCCAAAACAATTGTGGTGTTGAGATGCAAATCGAATTTTTTTAAGTCGGAATGCTGTGTAGACTTGGTCAAAAAAGTTGTAGGTAACCAACAGTAAAGCCTCTGACCAAGTCAGAAACTTAATCTGTGAGTTATTCGAGCTCAAAGTGAGGTCAAATTTTGGTCAATAGAGGTCAAATGTAGAAAACAGTGATCAGAGATTGAGATTTGGAGTTGCCAATCATCTTTTTGAGAATTTCCAAAGCAGATAGGTTGCAATGGTGCTAGGGAAGAGAGGCAAGCAGTCAAATCCTCATTTGGATGTGTAGAGGTATTTTTGTGACTAGATTTGGCAAAATACTGATCAAAAGCTGTTCAAACCCGAGAGCAATTTTTTTTGAATTTGAGCTATACTTGGTATTTTTTAATGATTCCAACTCCTTTGGCTCTCATAACACCCAAGGATAGGTGGCAGATAGGCCAAAGGTGCTAAAAGCACTCAGGGATTTTTTTGTAGAATTTTTTGTGGCAATAATTGCTAAGGAAAATATCAGAGACGAATTCAACAACTTGACAGTCAATTTGGATTGATATGAAGGTAAATATATCAAGATAACAACAGATAAGGATGCTTCATGGTCTCAAGTACAAGAAAATAATCATCAAAAGTCATAAGGTAATTTAAAAAGTAATGTCAACTAAATCTTGTAGATCCAGTTGAGGAGAGCTCAAGAACTTCAAGGATCGTCCGGATCTTGCTCAAAATGATCAATGTATGATCTGAATACTTCGGGCCTTGAAAAATGTCGTGATTGTGGTTCCTCGTATATAGTTTCAATTAAGGGTTCCAAAGTTTTTAGGTAATAAATTTAGGCTTAATTTGTTGCTTAGATTCCTGAATTCAAAGATAGAGTGATTTCAGCAAGGATGGAGCGCGGGAAGGCGTGATTTGAGCCATTCTTCTATTTTTAGAGTTCTTCAATTTTGTATTTACGAGGATTTCACGATCTGGTTCCGTATTTTTTTAAAGGAATATGCCCGAATATGTTGTATTTGGCCATTTTTAAAAGCTTGGCCAATGGTTTGGAGGTTTTTACCCATAGAATATTAGAAGAGATCATAGCCCATTGACCATAGAGAAGAATGTCTACACATGTAGAATAATAGGGAATCTTTGGGGCATCTTTGGACAAGGTCGGGAATATGCCACTATGAATGTGATGACACAAGAATGGAAGCAAAAGAAATCATGAAGGAACGTTCGAGGAGGGGCAGGGGAAATAATAGGGAATGTCATTTTTGGAATTTATAGCAAAACAAGCATGGCAAAAGAGTGAACAATGGGTAGGAAAACAATATTGAGCCAAGGGTGCAAAAATGGGGGGTAGTGGGGTAAATGTTTATGACAAGAAAAAGCAATTTTTGAAGGCAATGGTGTAAAGTGGTCAAGAAGAGTAAATGGGGGAAATGTCATGGGGTAGTTGGCAAATAAGTTGTGGATATGAAAAAAAAGGCTAGGCAAGGTGGATGACAAGGATGGAACCATATACAAAGGAGTCTTCCAAACTTTCAACTTCCAAACTTCAAATAATATCTTCCAAACTTCATAACCCAGAATCTTCTAGAGCATATTCCTGACTCAGCATTTAACTTCAAATAAAGTACCTCTTGTGAAGTTTGAACCTTGAGCACCTTTTGACTTGAAGCATGAACATCTTTTGACCTCCATAACAATGTTGAATGACAAGAATCTTCCAAGCTTTGACCTAGTCTTCTAAAATGAGTTGACCTAGTTTGAATAAATAGATCTCCATTAGCATGTTGCCCTTTGGGGGCAACATCTCGCCAAAACAAAAGAATGGCTGGTCCCCTCAACCATAAGGAGTCTTCAACCTTGTGCCAAGGTGCTTGAGTGAGAATCATGGAGTGTAATGTGCAAGTGTTAATGGAATAGATGTGAATGTGGTGGAGGGAGGATGTGAGTGGAATATGATAAGTGAAAAAGAATGAGAATGAGTGAAAATGTTGAGGTCTCGCCAAAACAAAAGAATGTGTGTCTCCTTAATATCTTTAAGAGCAACTCTGCTAGGATGGTGAAGCTGAATTGCAGAGTGCTTTCTTCATGGGGAAATGAAAAACAAGAATAAGAGGTTTAAATGGATGGCAGGGCTACTTATGGCAGATGAATAAAAATGGGAAAAGGGTGCACCTGTCATGGAAACACACAAACTAGTTAGTCTTAATACCTTGCAACTCTGCTATGGTGGTGAAGCTGATTTGCAGAGTGCCTTTATGGGAATGAAAATAGGAGTAAGAAGTCTAGATGAATAGCAGGACCACTTATGGCAGGTGGTTGAAGATGGAAAAAAGGATGCTCCTGCATATGGCACTTGGTAAAGCATTAGTAATCACTCTTTCTCTTGAGATCATTCATACTGTCCTCAAGTCAGCCCAACCTACAATCATAAAGTTAACTCATTAAAATAACATGCTCAAAGAATTAAATAAATCTAACTATACTAATTCTACCATAGATTTTTAAAATTCTCTAATGCAAAAAGAGGGACAAGCAAGCATGCTGGTCCCAATACCTCTTCAGATGCAGGACATTAATAGGATTTGGTAACAACATTCCTGAGGCAACTTCTTGTAACCAATATGAATTGGTACCTGCAGATTTCTGCACCACAAAAGGTCCCTCCCAAATATTATCAAATTTGCCAGCTGAGTCTTCTTTTGACTTGTTCCACTTGAGGACGAGTTCTCCTTCTCTAAAAGTGCCCTGTATTCTATGTGCAGCTTTGAATGCAGCCAGATCTTTGGCCTTTTTTAGCAAATTAGTATTCTCAGCCTCCATCCTATATTCATCTAGGTGCAGCAAGGCATCCAATCTTTCCTGCAAGGCATGTTCAAAAGGTAAGCATAATTTATAAGCTAACCTCAGGGAAGGCCACTCAAGTTCCACTGGTATGACTGCCTCTATGCCATAGACCAAATTGAAGGGTGTATGATTTGTAGCTGTTTTGATAGTGACTCTATAAGCCCAAAGTGCATCCACTATTTTGACATGCCAATTCCTCTTGTTGACCTCAATTGTCTTCTGCAAGATATTTTTCAACACTTTGTTAGTGGCTTCAGCTTGTCCATTACCTTGGGGATAGTATGAGGAACTTTTGGTATGCTTGACCTTCAAGATGTCCAACAAGTTAGCAATAACTTCATTAACAAAAGGCGTGCCCCTATCAGAATGCAACTGAAAAGGAATACCAAACCTAGAACAAACATACTCATGTAAAAATCTTGCAGTTGTGGCAGCATTAGCCTGCCTCAAAGGTATAGCTTCTGCCCATTTAGTAAAATAATCTGTGGCCACAATAATATGTTGATATTGACCTGCAGAAGAAGGATTAATGGGACCAATATAATCTAATCCCCAAATTTGGAAGGGCCCTGGAGATATGATGGGATTAAGGGCAGCTGGAAGTAAAATTCTTTTGCCAAAGATTTGGCATTGATGGCAAGTTTTTATAATCTCATAACAATCTTTAAAAAAAAGAGGCCAATAGTATCCAGACACGAGAATCTTTTTTCTTGTAGTATCACCAGCAAAATGCCCTCCACAAATACCTTTGTGCATTTCCCGATGATTAGAAGCGGACTCATTTTCATCTACACACCTCAACAAGACTCCATCTCGGTTGATTTTGCACAAGACATTGTCTATCATCTTGAATTGTCTGCATTTATCCTTGAGTCTCCTTTTTTGGTTTGAAGTGAGGCTTGAAGAGATGATTCCATGTTGTAAAAAGTTTCTAATAGGTTGTTGCCACCCACCATCAGCTTGATCTTCTAGAGTTACCTCTACATGAGCTCTTTGCCAAGTGAAATGTCGTGCAGTATCCAACTCATCTTCATGGTCAAAAAATATATAAGGCAAATAAAGGCTAGGACTTCGTACCAAATGTAATTCTTTTACAGTAATATCATAGCTTTGCAACTTACAAGCCCATCTTTGGATTTTTGGCTTACTGGTTGCCTTACCAAACAGTAGTCCCATTGGATTTTGCTTCATGTAGACTTGGACTTGACTCTTCAGAAGCAAGTGTCCTTGCCTATTGATAAGAAACATGAGGGCAGCAGCACTTTTTTCTATTCTAGTATATCTCTCCTCTAGAAGCGGACCATTGTTTACTTATGAACACTATGGTATGCTTATCCTGCAAAAATGGCTAACCCTATAGCTTTTTTAGTAACAGTAATATAAACTTCAAATGGCATATCCAAATCTGGTTTTCTCAAAAGTGTGGCTTCACATATGGATAGGATGAGGAAGTCAAAAGCCTCTTGGCATTCTGAAGTCCATGTGATAGATGCTTACTTTCAGACTTGGAAAACTTACCTACCCTTGTCAACCTAGAAATGGGACTCAAAATATGAGCAAAATTAGGAATATACATTCTGAGAAAACTTGTCATACCAACAAAACTTTTGACCTGTTTTAGATTCTTGGGAGGTGCTAATTTTTTGAGAGCTTCAATTTTGTCTTGAGCAACTTGAATGCCTTGGCTGGATATTTCATGCCCTAAGAGTTGTCCTTTTGATGCAAAAAGGATGCATTTCTTTGGATTTAGATTGACTCCTGAACTCCTGCACAAAGAACAAATTTTTTCAAGTAGCTCCACATGATTAGATGGATGAGAGCCTAAGCAAAGGTCATCTAAGTACACCCTGAACTCTTCAGCAGACATGGATTTGAAAATAACATCCATTGCCCTTTGGAAGGTAGCTGGAGCATTCATCAAACCAAAAGGCATTCTTTTCATAGCATATGTACCCCAGGGAGTGATAAAAGAAGTTTTTGGCTGGTCTTCTTCTTTGATGCTGATCTGATTGAATCCTGAGAATCCATCCAAAAATGAATACACTTCCTTACCTGCTACAGCATATAGGATCTCTTCTAAAAAAGGCAAAGGGTAACAATCCTTGATGGTGGCTTTGTTGAGATCTCGGTAATCAATGCAAATTCTTAAGGTACCACTTTTCTTCTCTACAGGAACAATGCAAGATACCCATTCTGGATTAATGATTTCAATAATCACACCTGCATCTAACATCTTATTCAATTCATCCTTTATTAATCCCATAAGTGAAGCATTAATCCTCCTTAATTTTTTAAAAACAAGTTTACAACCTTCCTTGATTTTAATTTCAAATTGGCATACCTCAGCTTTGATACCTGATAGTTCTGAATAGTCCCAAGCAAATACATCTTTTCTTTCTTCAAAAAACATTTGTATGCTCTCCCTGTTTTGATATTCAATCAGATCTCCAACAAACAGAGTTCTAGGTGTACCATTTTTTGTGATCACAATCTCTTCAGTATCTTTTTTTTCTGATGCATCAATGGTCAAAATAGGACAGAGTGCTTTTACTTCATTGTCATCAAGGTCATCTTCAGGAATAGCTCCCTCAGTCAAATGTGACATGAGAGTTTCCCTACACAGGGCATCAGCCTCAAATTTTTTTTCTCTTGGGATATGAGTGATTCTCCATGAAGCAAAACTTGAGAGCACTCCCATTGCCTGATTCTTCAAAAGCTCCATATCTGTATTTTTTGTTTGATAATCTCCTGAAACTTGTCTGCAAATTAATTGTGAATCACCATAAATATGGATATTGGCAATATCCATAGCTTTGGCTTCTTGAAGACCTGCAATCAAAGCTTTATATTCTGCCACATTAGAAGTGACTTGAGGAAAAATTCTTCCTACCTTAGCTAAGAGTTTGTGAGAAGAATCTTTCAAAATAGCAGCAGATGATGCAACATTTAGTTTTTTAGAGATACCTCCATCAAACCATAAAAAACCTGTTGGTCCTTGTTTGCTGGGAAGTGCACACTCCATAATAAGGGGAACCATTTCATATTTTCTTGGTCTTGTGTTTTTTAACCTGTAAGATCCCAAAGACTCCTCAATTAGCATTTCTTTAATAAAGTTTACCTCTTCTTTGGAGTCATAGGAGCCTTCTTGGTTGTAAATAGTAGCAGTTTGAGAGCCATTGGAGATGATACATCTCCCTTGAGACCAAACTGGCCTAGCATCCACAGTAGCTAACCACCTCCTCCCTAAAAGTAGGTCATAGATATCAGATTCATCTCCTATATCTTCAAAAGCCACCACAATAAAGTTAGCAGCTACAGTTATGCCTTCTGTATTAACAGGCACTTTAGTCACCACACCAATAGGAGTAATTTTAGCATTATAAAAAGATCTTAGTAATATAGAAGCTCTCTTGTCCACCTCGAAACCACACTTCTTCATAATGTGATATGGCATGATGTTTAGAGGAGATCCCCCATCAAGTAATACATTGGAAAAGGTAAAACCTCCTAGGGCAGCTGAACATGTAAATGATCCAGGATCTTCTTCATTCTGTGCTAGAATAAGATCAGTGGCATCAGTAAAGTTTATACAAGCATTTAATTGTTCACCACTAGTTTGCTGGAGCACCCTTTTTCTGTAGCTGGGTGCAATCTTTAACAATGTGAAAAGATCCACACTCACCTTAGAATTTTTGAGCAAGATATCCACTTCATCAAGGTCCTGGTCTTTCTTACCAAATTTTTGCTGTGGAGGTGGAGCTATCACTTGAGCAGGTGTTTCCATTGTAGGTGAGGGAGACCTAGCTGTGGGATGTCTACTCGATTCAGCATGTGTATTGACTTCATTCATGGCATAAACTGGAATGGAAGGGTGATGATCATAATGTGCATCAGTAGCATCAGGGTAAAAAGGATCATGGCCATGGTGGGAGATATGGTGCTTATCAGGCAAGGTAGAGAGCATTTGAGTCAGATCAGTAGTTTTGGCAAAAACTTTGTATATGGAATCGAATCCTTCAGCAGCTTGGATCTTAAGCAATTTCCTTTGGATATCTGGTCTCCTTTCCAGACCATTGATGAAAGCAGTTACTAAAAAAAGTGTGGGAATTGTGACCTGTGCTCTTTGACACCTGCTCATAAATGTGCTAAATCTTTCTTTGTACTGATTCACACTCTCTCCTGCATGTATAGAAAAACTTTGCAATTCATTAACCAAATCTTTGGGAGTAGCTAACTTACCAAACCTGTCCAGGAATTTCTTGATGAGTTCATCCCATGAGGTGGTACCCATTAACTTCTCATAAGTTAACCAAGCACCAGCTTCACTCTCATCTTTGAAACATTTTTCAAATTCTGAAAGCTTGCATCCTTTCTTGAAACCATAATCCCTGTAATAGTCTTCAAATATTCTCAAAAAGTTGTTAGCACTCATGCTGGAATCAAAGGTAGGCAAAGGAACAGGGACATTCAACTCAAACTGGTATGGCATGTTTTGAAGTAAGCTAGCTGAGAAACTTGAAGGCAATGGCCTTTCTCTGCAATGATCTGATACATCAACATCTTCCAATGGTTCTGATTCTGCTGGAAATTTTTGCTTTGGAGCCATGAGTTCTGAGATCCAGGAAGATCTCGGTAGGACCTCCAAAATGTTGACCCTAAACCTGGCTTAAAGGTCAACCACAAGAAACCAATTCGAGTTTTCACTCAAATTGGGGTTAGGACCTCCAGATCACTTAAGGTGATCAGTCTATGCAAGAAAATTCCAAAGATAAGTTCAGAAAGTTTGAGTTCTATACCTTTCCCATTTCCAGAAAATGGCACCTTTGCCAAAACAATTGTGGTGTTGAGATGCAAATCGATTTTTTAAGTCAGACGCTGTAGACTTGGTCAAAAAAGTTGTAGGTAACCAACAGTAAAGCCTCTGACCAAGTCAGAAACTTAATCTGTGAGTTATTCGAGCTCAAAGTGAGGTCAAATTTTGGTCAATAGAGGTCAAATGTAGAAAACAGTGATCAGAGATTGAGATTTGGAGTTGCCAATCATCTTTTTGAGAATTTCCAAAGCAGATAGGTTGCAATGGTGCTAGGGAAGAGAGGCAAGTAGTCAAATCCTCATTTGGATGTGTAGACGTATTTTTTGTGACTAGATTTGGCAAAATACAGTCAAAGCTGTTCAAACCCGAGAGCAATTTTTTTGAATTTGAGCTATACTTGGTATTTTTGAATGATTCCAACTCCTTTGGCTCTCATAACACCCAAGGATAGGTGGCAGATAGGCCAAAGGTGCTAAAAGCACTCAGGGATTTTTCTGTAGAATTTTTTGTGGCAATAATTGCTAAGAAAAATATCAGAGACGAATTCAACAACTTGACAGTCAATTTGGATTGATATGAAGGTAAATATATCAAGATAACAACAGATAAGGATGCTTCATGGTCTCAAGTACAAGAAAATAATCATCAAAAGTCATAAGGTAATTTCTGAAAGTAATGTCAACTAAATCTTGTAGATCCAGTTGAGGAGAGCTCAAGAACTTCAAGGATCGTCCAGATCTTGCTCAGCAATGATCAATGTATGATCTGAATACTTCTGGGCCTTCGAAAAATGTCGTGATTGTGGTTCCTCTGTATATAGTTTCGAATTGCGGTTCCAGTGATTTTAGGTAATAAATTTAGGCTTAATTTGTTGCTTAGATTCCGGAATTCAAAGATAGAGTGATTTCAGCAAGGATGGAGCGCGGGAAGGCGTGATTCGAGCCATTCTTCTATTTTTAGGGTTCTTCAGCTGTATTTCTGAGGATTTCGCGCGATACGGTTCCGTATTTTTAAAGGAATATGCCTGGAATATGCCGTATTTGGCCATTTTTAAAAGCTTGGCCAATGGTTTGGAGGTTTTTACCCATAGAATATTAGAAGAGATCATAGCCCATTGACCATAGAGAAGAATGTCTACACATGTAGAAGAATAAGGAATCTTTGGGGCATCTTTGGACAAAGTCAGGAATATGCCACTATGAATGTGATGACACAAGAATGGAAGCAAAATAAATCATGAAGGAACATTCGAGGAGGGGCAAGGGAAATAATAGGGAATGGCATTTTTGGAATTTATAGCAAAACAAGCATGGCAAAAGAGTGAACAATGGGTAGGAAAACAATATTGAGCCAAGGGTGCAAAAATGGGGGGTAGTGGGGTAAATGTTTATGACAAGAAAAAGCAATTTTTGAAGGCAATGGTGTAAAGTGGTCAAGAAGAGTAAATGGGGGAAATGTCATGGGGTAGTTGGCAAATAAGTTGTGGATATGAAAAAAAAGGCTAGGCA
Source organism: Isoetes taiwanensis (assembly GCA_021234155.1). Taxonomy (NCBI): domain Eukaryota; kingdom Viridiplantae; phylum Streptophyta; class Lycopodiopsida; order Isoetales; family Isoetaceae; genus Isoetes; species Isoetes taiwanensis. Next base: position 3,486,316 of record JAJEKV010000091.1, read on the forward strand.
AGGTGGATGACAAGGATGGAACCATATACAAAGGAGTCTTCCAAACTTTCAACTTCCAAACTTCAAATAATATCTTCCAAACTTCATAACCCAGAATCTTCTAGAGCATATTCCTGACTCAGCATTTAACTTCAAATAAAGTACCTCTTGTGAAGTTTGAACCTTGAGCACCTTTTGACTTGAAGCATGAACATCTTTTGACCTCCATAACAATGTTGAATGACAAGAATCTTCCAAGCTTTGACCTAGTCTTCTAAAATGAGTTGACCTAGTTTGAATAAATAGATCTCCATTAGCATGTTGCCCTTTGGGGGCAACAGAACCAAATGCAAAGTTTGGGTTTTCAGTATGGGTCCAGATTGTTTCCTCTTTGATGCCTAGTCTGCTCAGATCGTACACCCATAGTCCTTTATTTACATCATTATCATCCTTTTGTAGAAATTTCCTGATTTCAGGGCAGTTTATGGATGCAAGGTCATCCATGTATCTGAATGTGAACTTGAGCTTTTGGATAATGTCATCTCTTCCTTGTATGGCCAGATTCTTGATAAAGTTAAGCTCATACCAAGCTAAATACAAGTTACACCAGCAGGGGCTACATGCGAACCCCATGGGAATGCCACTTATCTGTTTCCAAAATCTTCCACCCATTTTAATGAAGCAATTGGTAAGCAGCCACTTATTCATATTACAGAATTTTTCCTTGCTCATGTAAGACCAACATTTACCTGTGGGATCCTGATTGAACCATTTGACTGTGAAGTCATCCATTGTGCCCTTCTTTAGCCATAACTTAAATCTTTTATTTTTGGACTGCATGTATTTCCAAGTAGCGCCAGCTAGCATATCCATGGTGTGGCATATGCCTTCATTTCCGTCCAACGGTATACTTTCATAACATTTGGTTATGTCAGCCACAAATAAATCTGTAATCTTAAGAGGCATGAGTACACCTCTTTCCCTGCTACAGCATATAAGATTTCTTCTAAAAAAGGCAAGGGATAGCAGTCCTTGATGGTGGCTTTGTTGAGGTCTCGATAATCAATACAGATCCTTAAGGCACCACTTTTTTTCTCTACAGGTACAATGCAAGACACCCATTCTGGATTAATGATCTCAATAATAACACCTGCATCTAGCATTTTATCCAACTCATCTTTAATCAGTCCCATCAATGAAGCATTAATTCTTCTCAGTTTTTGAAAAACAGGTTTACAACCTTCCTTAATCTTGATTTCAAATTGGCATACCTCAGCTTTAATTCCAGTAAGCTCAGAATAATCCCAAGCAAACACATCCTTCCTTTCTTCAAAGAACATTTGTATATTCTCCCTATTTTGGTATTCAATTAGATCTCCAACAAACAGGGTTCTAGTTTTACCATTTTTTGTAATGGTAATCTCTTCAGTATCCTTTTCTTCTGATGCATTAATGGTTAGAATAGGACAAAGAGCTTTTACCTCACTAGCATCAAGGTCTTCCTCTGGAATAGCTCCCTCAGTTAGGTGTGCCATGAGAGTTTCCCTGCATAGGGTATCAGCTTCCACATTTTATTCTCTTGGTATGTGAGTAATCTCCCATGAAGCAAAACTCGAAAGCACTCCCATTACTTGGTTTTTTAAGAGCTCCATGTCTGCATTTTTTGTTTGGTAATCTCCTGAAACTTGTCTACAAATTAATTGTGAGTCACCAAAAATGTGAATGTTGGCAATATCCATAGCTTTGGCTTCCTGAAGACCTGCAATCAAAGCCTTATATTCTGCTACATTAGATGTAATTTGGGGGAATATCCTCCCTACTTTAGCTAAAAGTTTATGAGAGGAATCTTTTAGAATAGCAGCAGATGATGCAATATTTAGTTTTTTAGAAATACCTCCATCAAACCATAAGAATCCTGATGGCCCTTGTTTGCTGGGAAGTGCACATTCCATGATGAGAGGGACTGTTTCATATTTCCTTGGTCTTGTATTTTGTATTCTGTAAAATCCCAAAGGTTCTTCAATTAGCATTTCCTTAATAAAATTTACCTCCTCACTGGAACCATAGGAGCCATCTTGATTATAGATTGTAGCAGTCTGAGAGCCATTGGAGATGGTACATCTCCCTTGAGACCAAACTGGTCTAGCATCCACAGTGGCTAACCACCTCCTTCCTAAAAGTAAATCATAGATATCAGACTCATCCCCTATGTCTTCAAAAGCCACCACAATAAAGTTGGCAGCCACAGTTATACCCTTTGTATTAACCGGCACTTTAGTTACCACACCAATGGGAGTGATCTTAGCATTATAAAAGGATCTCAATAGTATAGAAGCTTTCTTGTCCACCTCGAAACCACATTTCTTCATAATGTGATATGGCATAATATTTAGGGGAGATCCCCCATCAAGTAAGACATTTGAGAAGGTATAACCTCCTAAAGTAGCTGAACATGTGAATGCACCAGGGTCTTCTTCATTCTGTGCTAGAACAAGGTTAGTGGCAACAAGGTTAGAACAAGGTTAGTGGCAACACGTAGCATCAGTATGGCCAACCTCTTTGCAAAAAGAACAAACAGAACATTCTTTTCCAAAGTGGCCTTTTCTATTACATTTGGGGCACACTTGCCAATAGCAAATTTCTGATGGGTGAGAATTCCTATTGCAATGAATACATTCAGGGTAAGTTTTACCTGTCCTTGCAGCCTTGAGTTCAACCAATTGTTTAGTTATTTCTGCTAGAGCTTCAGTAACCTTAGATAGATCTGACTTCACCTCTGCAACCTGAGAACTTGCTTCCTCATCTTTAGATTTCTTCTTTTCTTTCTGTATGGCATAAACTGGAATAGAAGGGTGGTGATCATAATGTGCATCAGTAGCATCAGGGTAAAACGGGTCATGATTATGGTGAGGAGCATAGTGCTTGTCAGGCAAAGTAGAGAGCATCTGAGTTAGATCAGTGGTTTTGGCAAAGACTTTGTATATAGAATCAAACCCTTCAGCAGCTTGGAACTTGAGCAACTTCCTTTGGATATCTGGTCTTCTTTCCAGACCATTAATAAAAGCAGTAACTAAAAACAGAGTTGGGATGGTGACTTGTGCTCTTTGACACCTGCTCATAAATGTACTAAACCTTTCCTTGTACTGATTCACACTCTCTCCTGCATGTATAGAGAAACCTTGCAGTTCATTAACCAAATCTTTTGGATCAGCTAACTTACCAAATCTATCCAGAAACTTCTTGACAAGTTCATCCCATGAAGTGGTACCCATTAACTTTTCATAAGTTAACCAAGCACCAGCTTCACTTTCTTCTTTGAAACATTTTTCGAACTCTGAGAGCTTGCAGCCCTTCTTGAAGCCATAATCCCTGTAATAATCCTCAAATATTCTCAAGAAGTTGTTAGCACTCATACTGGAGTCAAAAGTAGGCAAAGGAACAGGGACATTCAACTCAAATTGGTACGGCATGTTTTGAAGCAGGCTAGTTGAAAAACTTGAATTCAATGGCCTTTCTCTGCAATGATCTGATGCATCAATATCTTCTAATGGCTCTTGTTCTGCTGGAAATTTTTGTTTTGGAGCCATGAGTTCTGAAATCCAGGAAGGTCTCGATAGAACCTCCAAGATGTTGACCCCCAACCTGGCTAGAGAGTCAAACACAAAAAGCCAACTTGAGTTTTCACTCAAGTTGGGGTTAGAACCTCCAGATCACTTAAGGTGATCAATCTACACAAGAATTTCTCAAAGAAAAAGCTCAGTTACAGAGTTCTCATACCTTTCCCAATTCTGGAATATGGACCTCTTAATCAAATCGATGCAGATCTCATAGGCAGATTGATTTTCAAGGTCAGATGACTGTGACTTGTTCAGAAAAGTTGTAGGCAAGCAAGGGTGAAAATCTTGACCAAGTCTGAGTTTTAATTTGTAAGATATTCGGTCTCAAAGTTGGGTCAAATTTTGGTCAATATCAGTCAAAACTACAAACAGAGCCCAGAGTTTTATAACTTGAGTTGTAGGTTAAGTTTTGAAGAAATTCCAAAACTAAGATGCAATATAGATCTCAAAGGTAAGGGGCATGATGTCAAATCATAATTTGAATCACTAAAACTATTTTTTTGGCACTGTTTTGTGAATATCAGTCTAAATTTGTATCAGACAGAATGCAAAAAATGGTAACTTGAGTTTGGAATGGGATTATTTCGAAATTTTTGTGCACACAGGTGCAAATAAGATGGGAGAGGAAGTGCAGATGGTCATATGCAGGAAAAAATGAAGGAATTCTTCACTGTAGAAATGTTTGTGATGCAAAAATACTAAAGGATCATGACAGTCAACTTTTTGAATATTTGGCAGTCAATTTTCATTGATATGAGGGTAATACAAGGTAAATAAGAGTCTTAGAAACGTAGATCAATCATCAAAATAGCTTAGAAGGTCAATAAATAATATCAAATCAAGAATATCAGTCCAATTTTCTCAGATCAGACTGTGGAACACTCAGATACTTCATGAATGTCTTCAGATCATGCTCAACATGTATCAATGTCGACGTTTGATGCGTCTGGGCCTTCAAAAAACTCTGTCATTGTTTTCCCCGGTATATAGATTTAGATTTAATGATTCCGGCATCTTAGGGCTTGATTATAGGCTTAATGGGATGCTGATGAGCGGGAATCCAAGAATAGGTAAATTTTCTAGTTTAAGATCCCAGTTCCGGCGTGATTCGAGCAAGTTTCTAAGTTTAGGGTTCTTCACTGTATTTTTCCAGAGTTTGCGCAATACGGTGGCCATATTTTTGGAAGTATAAATCAAGAATATGCTGTATTCAGCCATTTAGAAAAGCTAGGCCATGGTTTCAAAAGGTGCCTTATAAAATAGTTAGGTAATTTGATCATTTGAGGAGATGGCAACCCTAATTTTTTGGGGAATATGCTAGGTCTAGATACCATGCATTGGGATATTCCATGGGTAACATGAATATTTAAGGCACAATGGTGGGCAAAGAAAAATGGTCATAAAATTCCAAACAAGAAATGGACTAGGGGTGGAACACCTACTTGCTTCATCATCCACTAGTTCAAAAGTGACTTGACTTGGGCATAATCTTGCTCATGAAGTCAACATCCCATGCAACTTGAGCAAAGAAAAAAGTTTACAAAAATTCCTAAGGGAAGTGCTCAAATTTCGAATGTGCCCAAAGAGGTACTTAAAAGTTGCATCATGAAATCTTTGGCTTCTAAAATGAACACTTGATGTGCCAAGTCACTTCACACCTCACTTCACACGCCAAGTCATCACACCCATCTTCATTCTAGCCATTTCATGTCAAACTCTCACTTTCAAATCAAAATTCATATCAAAGTTAAAATAGCATCATTGTTGCCACATCACCATTGACACCTCATCACTCACACATATCATCTCCATATCATTCAAAATTTTGACTAGAAAGAATTTTCAAATTCAAGATGGCTAACACGTCATCATTTCTATTTGCCACATCATACCACCTAGCCTTGTCATCATTTCCAAATCCCACTTCATCCACTCCTTAGCTCATTATTTGCCAAAATCCAAAGAGCTCCTTTGTGAGAAGAGATTCTAGAATCTTATAGGGTATGAAAAAAGATTCCCCTAGGAAAAAAGAATTTTGAAAAAAGGCTTTGTTTTGGGCATTATATGTGCTTCCTAGGGAATCGTGCCATAGGGTTTAGGGGGTGCAAAAATTTTCCTATCTACCCCCAAGCCTAATTTCTCTTTCCAGCCAATCTCCCCATGCCGCGTGGAACATCCGGGCGTGTGGGGCGGTGGAGGTACCGGATCCCACGTGGATATTGCACGCAATAATCAGAAATATTGAATTTTCTTCTCGTTATATACCGTGGCCGCCAAGTCCATTTAAGCACATTGGGATATTTAAATGCGAACCATTATGAACCCTAAATTTGGAAAACGCCAAGATCCGGTTAATTCGCCCAACAAACTAATAAATCATGACCTAAACCGGCCGAATCACCATGTTTAATGCCAAGAATGATAATTGCGAGCTAAAAGACAGGAGGATTGAGGGGGGTATGATCAAGATCCCAACGACGAGCATTTACAAAAGGGTTTTTTGCCTGAAAAGAAAATCGAGGGCTTTGAGGCAAAGAAGCGATTCGGCTTTGAAGAAGGACCGGCTTGATGATCCTGAGCTTGATTCTGACCTCCAATGTTTACCTATGATCTAGATTATTGACTCAATTTTCTGGATTTGTTGAATGTGTACCTATTTGATCCTGTGCCCAAGACCACGAGCTTGGGATATTACTTTGTATCTTTTGAGTGTTTGATTAAATTGAAAATCCGACCTTTGTAGCAATCTGTTTGAGTTGCATTGAAACTCTTTTTCAAAAGCAAACAATTGTTAGAGGCTAGGCATCTTGTGCCTGTACAGACTATTAGATATGTGTGGTCTGCCTATGTAGCAACTCATTAGAGAGTATAAAAGCCAAATTCCTGTCAAAGCAAATTTACAATACCAATTCAAGCCAACATTTTTAGATCCAATGGTATTGCACAACAGGCATGGTGCATAGGAGAGCAATTGTTTGAGCATCAATCTTGCCAAACTAAATATGTTGAACAAGGCAATGCTAGACACGCGTGCAATCCTTCATTAGAAAATATTTTCTTTCAAGATTATTCATTTCTCATAGTCTTAGGTAAAGAATTGTCAAAAAAAGAAAAATAGGTTCCTCTTTGTCAAAAAGAAAACTTGGCCCCTGTTGTGCAGACAAATCTGAGCAAAATAGAGTTGGTAGCTCAAAAAAATTCCTTGCCAATATCGAGTTTCAAATTCTAGCTTTCTGCCAGGGATATTGACCAAAAATTGACTGGGTCAGTGATCTAATTTTGGCCTATCTAACCTATTCAGACCTCGCTGAGTTTTTGCAGTCTGTTGGTGTCAAGTGTTAAGCATCTTGAGGAGAGATATCCATATCCATAGCTTGATAGATCATATTCTGCAGGGTACTTAGTGAAGCAAACTTTTTTGCCTTCAGGGAAACATACTCATAGTGACCTTTTGTGCACTTTTCTGGAATCTTTGCACTCAGAGTGGTTGCCTCAAGCAACCTGGAGGTTCTAAACCACTGAGGTTGAAGGTTTTGCCAGGAACACCTTCAACATTTTGGAGGTTCTACCGAGATATCTTCCTGGAATCTGAACTCATGGCACCCAGAAGCACAGGATAATCATGAAGCTACGGCAACACCTACTGTCACTATACAAGCAACTGCAGGTATGCCTTATCAATACTTTGAGCTAAATGTGCCTACTCCAGTCCCTGTTTTTTATCCAAGCATGAATGCCAACAATTTCCTCAAGACTTTTGAAGAATACTATCAAGAATATGGTCACAAAAAGGGCTGTAAGTTCTCTGAGTTTAAAAAATGTTTCAAGAATGATGAAGTCAGGGCTTGGTTAGAGTATGTTGTAAGTTTAGGCACCAATTCTTGGAAGAACTGGTAAAAACGTTTTTAGCAAGGTTTGGAAGAGTCTTGGACCCCCAAGATTTAATATTTGAGTTGCAAACTTTTCGCATCAAACATGGTGAGAGTGTGCACCAGTATGTTGAAAGATTCAATCACTATCTTGTCAAATGCCAAATCAATCATGTTCCTAACCATACCTTGCATCTAGTGGCTTCTTTTATCAGGGTATTAAGCAGCAGACCGAGGATACACAGAAAGCTTTTGAAGATCCAAAAACAAGAGGGATTTGATACAATACACAAGGCTTTCACCAAGGCTACTGAAATTGCAGATATGATATCTTACTTACCAGATGACATGCACTCACCAAGTGATCCTTTTTTTCCAGATTATGAGCAAGAGTATATGGGAGCAGCACCCTGTACTGTCTATGCTATCCAAAAAGAAAAGAAAAAGGCTAAGATGGAAGATGATGAGGCTCCTGCAGCAGATGTAAGAGCAGAGATTGCCAAAGTATCTGAGGCACTGGTTGAGGTAACCAAACAACTGCAAGAGCTGAAAAGCTCAAAATTTGAGAAGAAAACTTACCCTCCATGTGTGCATTGCTTTAGAGACACTCATTCTTCTGATTATTGCTGGTATAGGCCATGCACTAAGTGTGGAAAAAGAGGTCATTTTGGTAAAGAATGCCCTGTGTGTGAATTTTGTAAGTTCAAGAGTTGGCCTCATTACATCTGGAAACCCCTACATCTTCATAAATTCCCAAGCTGCTGACATACCACCATCCTGCAGCTTTTCATAGCTAAAGAGTTTTATTTTCCATGCAGGTTCATCTGAAAGGAACATCATTCATATATACATTCATAATGCCAAATCTGTCACTTTCAAATCCATATGCAGGTCATTGAGTTGCCAACCATATTCTCACATTGGCAACTGGCTGGAGCTATGTCAGAAGTACAAACAGCTAGTCAAAGGGGCTGGTAGACCAGCCTTCTCTTTTAGTTTGGCATAATGCTGCCATGCCATGGCAGCATGGAAGAGCCAAGCACGTGTTTGCACTAATCCTCTCAGCTTGATTTGGTTTGCAAGACAATAGGGAAATGCTTCACTAGGATACATCAAAGTTTGAAGAGCAAAGGAAGGACAATTGACTCAAGTCACTCAAGAGATACAAAAGGTCAAACAAGCAAAGGAAGTGAAGGGAAGAGGAGAAAGAAGACCCCTTGAAGAACATTCCATGGTATGTAGCTATTTGTGATCTTGGCATCTTTGGCATTTTGATTTCCTTCCTCATTTACTCCACCATCCCAAGATACCATTGAACTTTGACCCCTTGCTCATACACCTCCCAAAGTCAAGCTTGACCTTGAAGATTCTTTCTAGTCAAAATACACTTTCATGGAACACATACTTGCTTCATCATCCACTAGTTCAAAAGTGACTTGACTTTGGCATAATCCTGCTCATGAAGTCAACATCCCATGCAACTTGAGCAAAGAAAAAAGTTTACAAAAATTCCTAAGGGAAGTGCTCAAATTTCGAATGTGCCCAAAGAGGTACTTAAAAGTTGCATCATGAAATCTTTGGCTCCTAAAATGAACACTTGATGTGCCAAGTCACTTCACACCTCACTTCACACGCCAAGTCATCACACCCATCTTCATTCTAGCCATTTCATGTCAAACTCTCACTTTCAAATCAAAATTCATATCAAAGTTAAAATAGCATCATTGTTGCCACATCACCATTGACACCTCATCACTCACACACATCATCTCCATAGCATTCAAAATTTTGACTAGAAAGAATTTTCAAATTCAAGATGGCTAACACGTCATCATTTCTATTTGCCACATCATACCACCTAGCCTTGTCATCATTTCCAAATCCCACTTCATCCACTCCTTAGCTCATTATTTGCCAAAATCCAAAGAGCTCCTTTGTGAGAAGAGATTCCAGAATCTTATAGGGTATGAAAAAAGATTCCCCTAGGAAAAAAGAATTTTGAAAAAAGGCTTTGTTTTGGGCATTATATGTGCTTCCTAGGGAATCGTGCCATAGGGTTTAGGGGGTGCAAAAATTTTCCTATCTACCCCCCCAGCCTAATTTCTCTTTCCAGCCAATCTCCCCATGCCGCGTGGAACATCCGAGGCGTGGGGGCGGTGGAGGTACCGGATCCCACGTGGATATTGCCTTGCAATAATCAAAAATATTGAATTTTCTTCTCGTTATATACCGTGGCCGCCAAGTCCATTTAAGCCTGTGGGATATTTCGTCTGAACCCGTATGAACCCTAAATTTGGAAAACGCCAAGATCCGGTTAATTCGGCCCAACAAACTAATAAATCATGACCTAAACTGGCCGAATCACTATGTTTAATGCCAAGAATGATAATTGCGAGCTAAAAGACAGAGGATTGAGGGGGTATGATCAAGATCCCAACGGAACAGAGCATTTACAAAAGGGGTTTTTTGGCACAGAAGAAAATCGAGGGCTTTGAGGCAAAGAGGCGATTTCTGGCTTTGAAGAAGGACCGGCTTGATGATCCTGAGCTTGATTCTGACCTCCAATGTTTACCTATGATCTAGATTATTGACTCAATTTTCTGGATTTGTTGAATGTGTACCTATTTGATCCTGTGCCCAAGACCACGAGCTTGGGATATTACTTTGTATCTTTTGAGTGTTTGATTAAATTGAAAATCCGACCTTTGTAGCAATCTGTTTGAGTTGCATTGAAACTCTTTCCCAAAAGCAAACAATTGTTAGAGGCTAGGCATCTTGTGCCTGTACAGACTGTTAGATATGTGTGGTCTGCCTATGTAGCAACTCATTAGAGAGTATAAAAGCCAAATTCCTGTCAAAGCAAATTTACAATACCAATTCAAGCCAACATTTTTAGATCCAATGGTATTGCTGCTTGGGGCATGGTGCATAGGAGAGCAATTGTTTGAGCATCAATCTTGCCAAACTAAATATGTTGAACAAGGCAATGCTAGACACGCGTGCAATCCTTCATTAGAAAATATTTTCTTTCAAGATTATTCATTTCTCATAGTCTTAGGTAAAGAATTGTCAAAAAAAGAAAAATAGGTTCCTCTTTGTCAAAAAGAAAACTTGGCCCCTGTTGTGCAGACAAATCTGAGCAAAATAGAGTTGGTAGCTCAAAAAAATTCCTTGCCAATATCGAGTTTCAAATTTTAGCTTTCTGCGAGGGATATTGACCAAAAAAAATTGGGGGTCGATGATCTAATTTTGGCCTATCTAACCTATTCAGACCTCGCTGAGTTTTTGCAGTCTGTTGGTGTCAAGTGTTAAGCATCTTGAGGAGAGATATCCATATCCATAGCTTGATAGATCATATTCTGCAGGGTACTTAGTGAAGCAGACTTTTTTGCCTTCAGGGAAACATACTCATAGTGAACTTTTGTGCACTTTTCTGGAATCTTTGCACTCAGAGTGGTTGCCTCAAGCAACCTGGAGGTTCTAAACCACTGAGGTTGAAGGTTTTGCCAGGAACACCTTCAACAATGGAGTAGGCATATTCAACTCAAACTGATAAGGCAGGCTTTGAAGTAATCCACTTGCAAAATTAGGGGGAAGAGATCTATCTCTGAAAGGTTATGAAGTCTTCTGATCTTCCATTGGTTCTTGCTCTGCTGGAAACTTTTGTTTTGGAGCCATGAGTTCGAAAATCCAGGTAGAAATCTCGGTAGAACCTCCAAAATGTTGACCCTAAACCTGGCTTTAAGGTCAACCACAAGGAACCAACTTGAGTTTTCACTCAAATTGGGGTTAAAACCTCCAGATCACTTAAGGTGATCAATCTATGCAAGGTAATTTCAAAGACAAGTTCAAAAATTTGAAGTTTTATACCTTTCCCATTTCCAGAAATTGATACCTTTGCCAAAACAGTTGTGATGTTGATATGCAGATCGATTTTTTGAGTCAATCACTATAGACTTGGTCAAAAAAGTTGTAGGTAACCAATAGTAAAGCCTCTGACCAAGTCAGGAACTTGGTTTGTGAGTTGTTCGAGCTCAAAGTGCAGTCAAAATTTGGTCAATAGTCAAATCTGAAAACAGTGATCAGAGTTTGGAGTTTTGGAGTTGCCAAACGAATTTTTGAGAATTTCCAAAGCAAATATGCTGTAATGATGATGAGGAATATAGACAAGTGGTCAGATTTCCATTTGGAAATGCAAAAGTATTTTTTGTGGCTGGATTTGGCAAAATACAGTCAAGAACAGTCAAAACAGAATGCAAAAATTTCTAACTCGAGTTGTGAGTGGAATTTTTTGGATTTTTCAAAACATATGGGCTCCAGATGTCTCAAGGGTTGATGGCAAATGGGCCAAAAGCAATCAAAAGTGCATGGGGATTTTCTGTAGAATTTTGAATAAACAGAAATTGTAAAGAATCATAACAGAGATAATTTCTTCAAGTAGGCATCAAATTTCATTGATATGGAGGTAGATCAATCATAAAAACGTTGGGTAATAATACTTCAGTACTTCAAAATCAACTTCAGGTCAATAAATAATTTCAATAGATTCTTGGGACTTGATCGGGGATACTTTCGAGTTTTCCAAAAATTCTAGTCATGCTTTCGGCAATGATCACCCGATAAAGGTTTGTACGCCACGGGCCTTCAAGAAAACTCTTTTGTCGAATCCCATGTATATATCTTAGTTTTCAAATGTTTGCTTAATCTTAGCCTTGATTGATGGGTTTATTCGGTTCTTAAAGAGCGGGAAGGTTAAAATAGGTAGGTTCCGAGGGCTCTGGTGCCAAATCCGGCGAGATTCGAGGTGGAAGCAGAAATTTAGGGTTCTTGGCTGTATTTTCTCAGAAATAGCGCGATACGATTCCGTATTTTTGCCCGTATATCCATGGAATATGCTGTATTCTTTAATTTTGCAAAGCTAAACCATGGTTTTAGAAGGCCACTTATAGAAAATTGAAGGGATGGATCACTTTAGCAATGGCAACCCTAATTTTTCTTGGGAATATGCTAAGTCCTTGGGCATAATGATCAAGAATATTCCATAAGGTATACAAGTGGCATGGCATAATGGTAAGGATTTGCAAAAGGATTTTGGCTAGGGAAGTTTGCAAAAAACAAATGTCATAAGAAGTGAGAAGATATAGAGGCAATGGGGGGATGTGGATGTAATAGAAAAAAAGAGAAATTTGGGCAAAACAAAATAAAGTATGCAAGGGTAAACAAAAGGGGTATGGGTGTGGGAAAAGTGGCTAGAAAATCTCAATGGATAGAAATAGAATATGAATAATGATTAGATGAGGATGGCTAAGAGATAAAATCAAGCACCATGGGGTCTTCCAAACTTTTGACTTCCAATCTTCAAAAAATATCTTCCAAACTTCATAACCCGGGAATCTTCTAGAGCATATTTTTGACTAAGCATTTTGACTTAAAATAAAGTACCTCCGCGTGAATTTGAACCTTGAGCACTTGTTGACCTGAAGAATGAACATCTTTTGACCTCCACATCAATATTGAATACCAAGAATCTTCCAAACTTTGACCTAGTCTTTTAAGATAAATTGACCTAGTTTGAATGCATAGACCACAATTAGCATGTTGCCCTTTGGGGGCAACAATTCCCCGACTAAGACCAAAAGATGCCTTAGAATATTCTATGATCCCCTCAAATGTGTAAAATTTCCCATGGTCTCAAAAGTCTCCAAGGATTCCTTGATCATTTTTAGAAGGATCTTTGAAACCATGCTTTCGACAATCTCTAAAAGGCCAAAATACAACATATTCTAGAATATACCCTCAAAAATACGGAAAACCGTGTCATCGCCATTTTCACAAAAATACGGCCAAGAACCCTAAAACTGAGTTTTTCAGCTCGAATCATGCCGGATTGGGCTCAATGACTCATAACCTATCTATTTTTATCTTCCGCCCTCTAAGCATCGAATGAACCCATAAATTAAGGTTAAGATTGAAAATCATTTGAAAACTAAGCTATATACAGGGATTCGACTGAGACACTTTTTGAAGGCCCGACGCATCAAACATCGACATTGATACATCTTGAGCATGATCTAAAGAAGTTTTGAAGTTCTGAGCATTCCACGGTTTGATTTGAAAAGAATTAGATTGATTATCCTATTCTGATGTTTACATGACCACCTAATATCTTCTGATGATTGATTTATATTCTTATGACCTATATTCACCTTGTATTATCCTCACATCAATGAAAATTATGCAAGTATTGAAAAGTTTGACCGTCATGATTTTTTAGCATTCTCACCATCCTAATATTTTTACAATGAAAACATTCTGCAATCCATTTTTTGCATATGACCAATGCCCCTCATTCCCAACTATATTTGCACCTATGTGCACAAAAGTTCGAAAAAACCCTTCCAAACTCAAGTTACAATTTTTTACATTCATGCGACATGATTATTGGTATCACTCACAAAACGATTAGCCAAAAAAGTAGTTTTAGTGATCCAAAATAAGATTTGATTGTTTGCCTCACATCCCCGAAACATATACATCACCTTAGTTTTGGAATTTCCCAAAAATTCCCTCTGCAACTCAAGTTCCAAAATTCGAGATCCTATGGTTTTGGTGGTATTGACCAAAAATTGACCTAACTTTGAGCTTGAATATCTCACATTTGAGTTCAGACTTGGTCAAGATTTTTCCATTGCATGCCTACAACTTTTCTACACCAGTCCCAATCATCGACCTCAAAATCAATCCACCTATGCCATGCTACATCGATTTTAGTAAAGCCTCCTTATTTACGAATTGGGAAAGGTATGAACATTTGATATTTGAGCTTTTTCTAAAAATTCTTATAGAGACTGATCACCTTAAGTGATCTGGGGTTCTAACCCCAACTTGAACATAATTTCAAGTTGGCTTCTTGTGTTTGACTCTCTAGCCAGGTTGAGGGTCAACATCTTGGAGGTTCTACCGAGATCTTCCTGGATCTCATAACTCATGGATCCAAAACAAAAATTTTCAGCAGAGCAAGAACCATCATAAGTCCTGTTCCAGGCGAAGACTTGTGTATATTTATGAAACTGAACCAAACAAATAACTTTGTATTAAAGTTTAGCTGGTATAACTCATTATTTTGATCAGGGCTGTCTGCTTTAATGCTCCATTATGGAGGACTTTTATTATCACATTCTAGCTTCTTACTTCAAAAAACAAACAGCCCAACATTAGTATTTACAAGTTGCAGAGTATCCTAATTGGGCTGGATCCTTCTGAAGGATGCTGCATAAAAATTCCATGTTCACATGGGTGCCTAGAAGTTAGTTGGCACCCATGTGCAAAACCTTTTGATCAAGACTTGCAGCACTCATTGGGCCCTCGATAGTGGAGGTCAAAGGAAAAAAACTAAAAGGGTCTCATTGTTCTTTGGAGTTCGGGTCTAGATTTCAGATGCTATTGTGTGAAGATGTTGAAAAGCTCATCCCGAGAATGATTGCACAATGATGGATCTTCTGCGAGGGCTGCTAGAGCTGAGCATTCTACTACCTTAGGGATGCGTTTGTGGAATCCTGACCATAATAGCTTGCAAGAAAAACCTGCAAAAAAGAAAATGAAAATGAAATACTGTTTACTTTCCAATGTAAATGAAATGAAAAATGAAATACTGTGCTTGCTCAAAGGATTATGTTGTCTTACCTATTTGGTCTCCTTTTTTGCATGCAACCAGCAATAATTGCTGACCAAGAGACCACATTATGCTCAGGCATATGCTCAAACAGCAGCATTGCATCTACAAGTTTAGAAAATGGTATAGCAGGACCACCATGTAGGTTTGTTACAAAAGATTGGTTGCTCATAAGTACGGATATGCTCAAGCAAATTTGATTCTGCTTGCAAAATGCCTTCAAAACATCTCTTTGTTTACCACAAAATTGCCTGCAGTCAGCCAGCATGAAAAGGGGAAGCCCTATTGAAATATAAGCATGCCTGAGCTGTCTGGGTAGCAAAATCAGGAAATCAAACTTGAACTGCCTGTGGTGATACCCTTCCCTCTGAATCCAGCTGGCCTTGCTGACCAAGAGACCACATTATGCTCAGGCATATGCTCAAACAGCAGCATTGCATCTACAAGTTTAGAAAAATGGTATAGCAGGACCACCATGTAGGTTTATTACAAAAGATTGGTTGCTCATAAGTACGGATATGCTCAAGCAAATTTGATTCTGCTTGCAAAATGCCTTCAAAACATCTCTTTATTTACCACAAAATTGCCTGCAGTCAGCTAGCATGAAAAGGGGAAGCCCTATTGAAATATAAGCATGCCCGGAAATGTTTGGGTAGCAAAATCGTGAAATCAAACTTGAACTGCGCGTGGTGATACCCTTCCCTCCTCAATCCATCCGCCGGCCATCAATCAACAGTGTAAGGCGAAAGATGGAGCATTGTGTAGCGGCAGAACTTGGTTTTAAATGGCCATAATTCGCTGAAGCTAGAGTGCAATTATGGATGTGCTGAGTCAGGAAGCAGAAGAAGAACCTGTATGGCTTTGGAAATGGATGTGAACAGGCTAGAGCAAGGAAGACAAGTGAGTTGTTCTGTTTATGCTAATCTATTGACACAGTGCAGCAAATTAAATGCTTTGTTTTTAGGCAAAAGAATTCTTGCCCACTTGAAATACTGCACCTCATGTGAACAATGTCCTTTAAAGAAATCTTGTTGTTCAAATGTAAAGCAGTTGTAGGGCTTTAGATGAGGCTCATTCGATTTTTAAGGAAATCTACAATAAGAATGTGTTTTCATGGAATATCATGAATAATCTGGCTTTGTATGTCGAGTAAGCATTACTCAAGTAAGCCATTTTCCTTTGAGCAAAACTAATATGGTTATTGTTATGCCTACTATTGGGGGATTCACATGGAAAGAGAAGAAAACTGGGCTTAGTTCTATCAGAGCAAGCACTGACTCAAGCATTCAGCCATAGACCATTTGAAAGCTGAGGCACTGAAACAACGCTGAGAATTTTTTTTTATCAAAGACAAATTTAGTAAACCGATAAGCTGCCTTTTGCAAATCATCCATGGTAAATCCCCATATATATGTCTTTTTTGGTTCTTTCCTTTTCCTTTTGGATGTGGTATTTATTAGACATCTCAGTAGACTTCTGTCATAGCTGAAGCATCCGGTGCCTTCTATGTCTTTTTTGGTTCTTTCCTTTTCCTACCACTTTCAGAGACATGATACCAATTCTTTTATAGGTGGGCTTTCTTTCTCAACAGCAGATTTGGTAGGATGACCGGATTTTATCATTATCTACTCAAGACTCCATAATTTCATTGTCTACACATAATATTATACCTCCGTCTGCAAAAAGCTTATTTGGGAAAAATAGATGGTGAGAATCTCATACCTCTTTCTATAGAAGCTTGTTTGGAAAAAATAGATGGCGATGTAAGCTCATAACAATTTCGGCAAGCTTCCAACGGATCTCCAGCTTGACTGTTTTGGGAGAGGTAAGAAGGTTCAACATCGAGTTTGATAGACCTTATGCCAGCATGCATATAAGGTTATTCTAAGAATGAGTTAGAAAAGAAAGAAGTATTATGAGAAATATCTAAGTTGATCTGCCTAGATTTGATCGAGCACTTGCAATCAAAAGCACCCATCTTATAAAGCGACACCCTACTACCGTGGTGAATCTCAATCCAAAGAGGAAAAGAAGGATGCATAGAACGAAATAGAAGGATGCATAGAACAGTAGTGAAGAGCCGTAAAAGGACCGACCTAGAATAGAAGAACCGAGAAGGGGACCTAGCCTTCAAGACCCCATCTTCCACAAAGATGGTGGAAACTACTTCAAACTAATCGCAATACCCAAGTAAAACTTGCCTATTAGGAAATATGATGCATATACAAAATAGAGGGATGGTTCATGATCGAGAATCGAATGAAGATCCAAAGTCTTCAATACTTTATGGATGCCTTAACTACCATCGTTAGTCGCTGGATCATAGTATGTCACACAATTTACATGTTGCCTCAGGATTGGCAGCCATAATCTCCTCACGCAGCTAGTTCTTCTACTTTAGAATTCAATAATCATATTTCCTTTCAATATCATATATCAGAATACATTCACGAAGAAAGAAATCCTGGAGGTACCATGAAATGCACTTAATCCTTTAAGAAAATACAAAAATAAGATTCAAGGTCTGAATGTCAAACACCACTCACTTTGTTTGCTCTGCCATTATGTCTGCCTAAAGACTTATGATGTGCGGCCGCATTTCTATCTTCAACAGACTATGTCTCTGCAACCAGATTTCCCTGTTTTAGAAGGGTACGTTCCTCTGCAACAATAATAAGTTTTAGAAGCCCTGAAAGGAAACACAGGCATGGCATTCAGTGCACAACAATTTTAACCAAGTAAAGATCATTCAGGAAATATGATGCACGAACTTCAATTTAAAAAAAACAACCAAGGCTATCGATTCTGTTATGGTGAGAATCTCATACCTCTTTCTATAGAAGCTTGTTTGGAAAAAATAAATGGCGATGTAAGCTCATAACAATTTCGGCAAGCTTTCAACGGATCTCTCATCTTCCCTATTGTCGAATTCCAAAATTGGGCAGCAAAAAAACTTACCATGATAACAAATCATGCCAAAGGAGTCCGGATGGAGCTTGGACGCTATCCCAAGGAGTCCGGATGGAAGTCTGGGCGAAGGAGTTCCGGGCGGCTATCATCAAGAGATATATGATGATTTAAAGATGATTTAAAGAATCCGGCTCCTCCTTTTTGCCAAAACAAAAACAATATGAATGTTTCAGAATGTTCCGTATGAAGGAAAGAAGAAGTGGAAGAGCCACCGCCATTGAAAAAGGAAGGAACGCACCACATCCTGAGGCCCAACTGCTCATGGAAAAAAAAACGATCTCGACCATCTATTCAATCCAATGGCCAAAAATGCGCACAAACTATCATAAAACGCCATTATTATTATATATAGATTGTTATCCCTTGCCTTTTTTGGAAGAAATTCTATATGCTGTTGCAGGGAAAGACATGTACTCATTTTTGGATGGCTTTTCAGGGTTCAACCAGATTAGTATCAAAGAGGAAGACCAGCCAAAGACCTCATTTATCACTCCATGGGGTACTTATGCTATGAAAAGAATGCCATTTGGCCTAATGAATGCCCCAGCTACCTTCCAAAGAGCAATGGATGTCATTTTCAAAACTATGGCTGCAAAGAATTTAGAGTGTATCCGATGACCTTTGCTTGGGTTCTCATGCTAATAACCATGTGGAATTGCTTGCAAAAATCTGTTCTTTATGCAGGACTTCAGGAGTCAATCTAAATCCAAAAAAATGCATCTTTTTTGCATCCAAAGGACAACTCTTGGGACATGAGGTATCCAAACAAAGGTATTCAAGTTGCTCAAGATAAAGTTGAAGCTCTCAAGAAACTGGTACCTCCCAAGAATTTGAAGCAGGTTAAGAGTTTCATTGGTATGACAAGTTTCCTTAGGATGTATATTCCAAATTTTGCTCATATCTTAAGTCCTATCTCTAGGTTGACCAGGATAGGGAAGTTTTCTAAATCTGAAAGCAAGCACATACCTATCACATGGACTCCGTGAGTGCCAAGAAGCTTTTGACTTTCTTATTTTATCCATATGTGAAGCTACTCTTTTAAAAAACCAGATTTGAGCCCTGCCATTTGAGGTTTATATCATCATTACTAAAAAGGCTATAGGTTTAGCTTATTTTGCGGGATAAGCACACCATAGTTTTGCAAGCAAGCAATGGTCAAGAAAGATATACCCGCAATAGAAAAAAAGTGCTCTTGCTCTCATGTTCCTCATCAATAGGCAGGGGCACCTACTTCTAAAAAGCCAAGTTCAAGTTCATATGAAGCAAAATCCAATGGGATTGCTATTTGGTAAAGCAACTAATAAACCAAAGATCCAAAGGTGGGCTTGTAAGTTGCAAAGTTATGATATTTCTGTAAAAGAGTTGCACTTGACACGAAAATCCTAGCCTCTACTTGCCTTATATATTTTTTGATCATGAGGATGAATTGAATACTACTGACACTTCATTTGCGGAGAGCACATTTAGAAGCAACTCAGGAGATCAAGCCCAAGGAGGATGGCAAAGAACCTATTAGGGGATTTTTTGCAACATGGATTCACTTCTCCAAACCTCACTCCAAATCAGAAAAGAAGACTTAAGGACAAATGCGCATAATTCAAGTTGATAGAGAATATCCTATGCAAAGTTAACAAACAGGGGATGGCATCTTGTTGAGGTGTGTAAGAAGAAGAATCTGCCTTGATCATTAAAGAGATGCATAAAGGTATATGTGGGGACATTTTGGTTTGGGGATACCACCGCTGAAAAAGATTCTCGTGTCCGGATATTATTGGCCTACTGCTTTTAGGGATTGCTATGAAGTTATAAAGACTTGCCATCAATGTCAAATTTTTAGTAAAAGAATTTTATTGCCACCGCCTTTAAATCCTATTATATCTCCGTGACCTTTTTCAAATCTGGGGGCTAGATTATATTGGCCCTATTAATCCTTCCTCTACAGGTCAAAGATCAACATATTATTGTGGCTACAGATTATTTCACTAAGTGGGCGAGGCTATACCTTTGAGACAAGCTAATGCCCTTACAACCGCAAGGTTCTTACATGAATTTATTTGCTCCAGATTTGGTATTCCTTTCCAGATACATTCGATAGGGGTACCCCTTTGTTAATGAAGTCATTGCTAACTTGTTGAGCATTTTGAAGGTCAAGCACACCAAAAGTTCTTCTTATTATCCTCGTGGTAATGGACAAGTTGAAGCTACTAATAAAGTGTTGAAAAATATCTTGCGTAAAAAAAAGGAGATTAACAAAAAGGATTGGCATATCAAAATAGTGGATGCCCTTTGGGCTTATAGAGTCATTATCAAGACAAACTACAAATCATACACCTTTCAATTTGGTTTATGGCATAGAGGCAGCTTCTACCAAGAGAACTCGAATTACCTTCCTTGAGATTAGCTCACAAATTGTGCTTACCTTTTGAACATGCTTTACAGAAAGACCGGATGCCCCGTTACATTTGGATGAGTACGTAATGGAAGCCGAGAACACAAACTTGTTGAAAAAAGGCTAAAGATCCGGCCGCATTCAAGGTCGCACACAAAATACAAGGCATCTTTAAAAAGGGGAGCTTGTTCTCAAATGAAACAAGTCAAAGGAGGATTCAGCTGGCAAATTTGATAACATTTGGGAAGGGCCCTTTGTAGGGTCCTGCAGGTACTAATTCTTATTGGTTACAGGAAGTTGCTTCAGGGATGCCACTGCCAAATCCTATCAACATCTTGCACCTGAAAGGTATTGGGACCAAAGATGCTTGCTTGTCCCTCTTTTCATTAAAAGGTTTAGAGATTTATAGTAGGCTTAAAGTAGTTAAATCAATTTGATTTTTAAGCACATTACTTCAGTAGATAGAACAGTTTGACTTTGAGCACATTACTCTAATAGAATCTGTTTCATGTTCCTAGGTTGATCTGATCAGGTAATAGTGCAAATGATCTCAAGAACAGGGTTGATACTAATGATTACCAAGTGTCATATGCAGGAGCATCCTTCTTCCATTGTTATTCACTTGTCCCTAAGCATTCCTACCATCCATCCAAAATTCTTATTCTTGTTTTTCCATACCTTAACAGCACTCTGCAAAATCACCTTCACCATCATGGCAGAGTTGCAAGGGTTTGAGACTAATTGGTTTATGTGTTTCCATGGCAGGTGCATTCTTCTTCCATATTTTTCATTTGTCTTAAGTAGCCCTACCTCCCATTTGAACTCCTTATTCTTATTCTCATTCCCTAAAGAAGAAAAGCACTCTGCACATCATCTTTACCATCACAAAGAAGTTGCACTTGTTGAAGACTAGGAGGAAGACATACATTTTTCTTGTTTTGGCGGTTTCAAGCACTTGCACACATACTTTACCCCCATTTCATCATCACTTTGTCATATTCACACTCACTTTCATCTCATCTCACTCATTATATTCCATTCACCATCATTTCATCACCATCTTGTCATTTTCATATTTATTTACTCCTTTTCTCACTTACCATACTCCATTCACATTATTCCATCATCACATTCCTACTCATTTCATTAACATATACATTTCACACTCTTATAGACACCTTGGTACAAGTTGAAGACCCTCTAGTTGTTCATCTTTGATATTATATGGCTGAGGGGACCAGCCTTTTCTTTGTTTTTTTGAGATGTTGCCCCCAAAAGGGCAACATGCTAATTGTGGTCTATACATTCACACTAGGTCAACTTATCTTAAAAAGACTAGGTCAAAGTTTGGAAGAATCTTGGTATTCAACATTGATGTGGAGGTCAAAAGGAATTCATTCTTCAAGTTAACAAGTGCTCAAGGTTCAAGACTCACATGAGGTACTTTATTTGAGGTCAAAATGCTTAGCCAAAGAATATGCTCTAGAAGATCCTGGGTTATGAAGTTTGGAAGATATTGCTCGAAGTTTGGAAGTTAAAGTTTGGAAGATTCCCTTATATGGTTCCATCCTTGTCACTTTGCTTTTTGCCTAGCCATTTTTCCCTTCTTACATCCCTAACCTATTTTGTTATCATTATTTGCTAATTTTTCCATGACACCTCTCTTATATGTCCACTTTTACACCACTACCTTCCAAATTTGCTTCTTCTTTGCCATAAACATTTACCCCATACTTTGCTTAACCATAGACCTTGTTTTTATATCCATATCTTATTATTTTCCATTTCCACCATCCACATGGACCCTTGTTGCCCCCCTTGGCAAACATTTTTGCCTAGTACCTTATGGTCACACCCTTACTGGTTCCCTATTCTTTCAAATCATTTTCATGGCCCTAGAGCTTAAAATTTGAATACAATTGCTTGATAGCATGGCCTAGGCTTGCAAAGACCTTAAGAAAATATGAGCCTTGAGTATTAAACCATGGAGGAACTTCGAAAAACCCAAAATACAGTGAATATTCCCAAAGATATACAAAGGAAATACGTGAACCGTGATCGCGGGAGTTTCACGAATTATACTATTATGAACCCTAAATCCCGTGAATTGCTGAAATCATGCCGAATTGATTCTACCGCCCTCCTAACCCCTCGCTATTTCGGATTCCCGCTGCTCCTAAACTTAATGAACCACAAATCAAGCCCTAAGATGCCTAACCACTAAATTTGAAAATATATATGGGAAATTAGATCCGAGAAAATTTTGAAGGCCCGTAAGCGCATAAACCTTATCATGGATCATTGCCGAGCATGACTAGAAGGATTTTGGAAGACTCGAAAGTACTCCCGATCAAGTCACAAGAGATTTGGTTGGAAAATTATCTATTGAAATTTTATATTGACCTGAAGTTGATTTTGAAGTAATCAAGTATTATTACCCAACATTATTATGATTGATTTACATTCCTATCAATGAAATTCGATGCCTACTTGAAGAAATTATCTCTCAAGTATGATTCTTTGCAATTTTTCTCTGCTCAAAATTCTACGTAAAATTCCCAAGCACTTTTGATTTCTTTTGGCCCATTTGCCATCAATCCTTGAGGCACATGGGACCTATATGTCTTGAAAAATCAAAAAATCCCACTCACAACTCGAGTTAGAAATTTCTCGCACTGCTTTTGACTATTCTTGACTGTATTTTGCCAAATCCAGCCACAAAAAATTACTTTTGCTTATCCAAATGACAATCTGACCAATTGCCCATATTCCTTATCATCATTACAAGACATTTGCTTTGAAATTCTCAAAAAAACTCGTCCGGCAACTCCAAAATCCCAATCTCGATCACATTTTTCAGATTTGACTACTATTGACCAAATTTTGACCGCACTTTGAGCTCGAAATAACTCACAAACTATATTTCCGACTTGGTCGTAAGCTTTACCATTGGTTACCTACAACTTTTTGACCAAGTCTACAAAGATTGACTCAAAAAATCGATCTGCATATCAATACCACAAATGTTTTGGCAAAGGTGCCAATTTCTCGAAATGGGAAGGTATAAAACTTCAAGTTTTTGAACTTGTCTTTGAAATTAGCTTGTATAGATTGATCACCTTAAGTGATCTGAGGTTCTAACCCCAATTTGAGTGAAAACTCAAGTTGGTTCCTTGTGGTTGATCCTTAAGCCAGCTTAGGGTCAACACGGGGTGACTTCCGCAACGAGAGTCGCTGGATAGGCATATTCACCCCTTATTCCTTAATCTACACCGCACGTAAAGCTCCTCGCTTTTGTGGGGTATGCAAGTACAAATTTTATCAGATAATAAGGTATGCAAAATACTATAAGATTTCAAGCAAAATACTATATGGTGTTGATTTTGTACGTGCAAAATATAATTATAAGGGGCTCGCCGCCCCTACGCCACCCCCGTGTGAATATGCACCCAAACCAAAGGGGTTTAAGGGGATTTTAATTTAAATGTGTTGGACCCAATGGTTGTGTTAATTAATGTTAATGGTAGTTATGTGTTGGTTGTTATACTAAAAAATTTTTGGACCTTCGGCCCTAAAAAAGCAAACATACCTAAAAACATGTAAAACATGCAAAACTCATGATGATGTTCTTTCTATACATCTATGGCAATGTTCCTTTATCCGCATTTACATGATTATGTATCATTATATGCCGCTTACCACAACATACCACTCATATTCATAAGGCTATCCAATTCATAAGACTATCCAAGGTGCCGAAAGCAAAAGTAAATTCTGATGAACTAGAAGCACAAATACAAAGCCTACTTCTACAAGGAAAAAGTTGCAGCAGGATATGCCTCAATTTCCATACATCTATGGTAATATTGGTTTACCACATTTACATTATGATAATATTAGTTTACCACATTTACATGATTATGTATATCATTCTCTGCACGAGACAACTAAAGGCTTTGGCAGAAGGAATTCCTGACAACATTGTCAACATTGGCTGCAGAAGGAATTCCTGTCAACATTGGCTGTGGGCCGATGTTTATGTGCATGAGCAATGGCAAGCTGCTAGAAGAAGAAACCATCTGCAATCACAAATACTATCCATGATATTTTGATATTTGATAGAACGAGCTGTAATCCATCATATAAGCTATAGAATAACATCATGTGGTTACTTCCAAAAATAAGAAGAGAGAGCCTCTCACAGGTACTTCTAATAATAACAACCAGCAACATTTACTCACTGTGGCCTGATATGCAACAGAAGTTATTCCATTTTACAACGTTTGCTACAAGCTTCCCACAACATTGGTCGTGGGCCATTTTTATGTGCATGAGAAATAGTAAGCTGCTAGAAGAAGAAACCACCTGCAATTGTTAGAACATGGATTTCGAATAAAACAACCACAATCTTGAATCAAGATTTCAATAAGTCCTTACCATATAAGATTGCCACAACAATTCAACTTCAACCAAAATCGTCAGCAACAAGCTTAAAATGGCAACCAGATTTGTAAATAGCTACTGCCTCAAACTTAGACTTACAGATATAATATTACTGCCTCAGACTCAAACTCACAGCCACGCTTTGTGATCACGGCTCTTACCGCCAAAGACCCTCGAAATAACCCAACAACAAAGAAATGGGGAGATTTACTAGTCACCTATCATTGTGACAGGACAACCATTGCTTTCAATCCATTGTTTTCATATGGCAGGACACACCAACCGCAATCGAGCCTGTAATCCATCATATAAGCCCCTCACAAGTTTTTTACTGGAAACAAGCAACAAGTCTCAAATCCGTCTGGAACTGTCTGGACTCGCCCAAATCGAATCGCAATTGTTTGACTCGGCCCAAATCCATCCGAATGGGGCGAACGGCCGGCAAATGTAAATGCAAAAATTAAATACCTTTGTGGAAGCTAGTTCACCGTATAACAAGGACGAAATCTTCATTCTCGGCTCGGATTAGCTTCCACCTTCATAGCCCGTGGCTTCCATCTTCCTTCTCGTTTCATCCGCCAAAACCGTTATCCCGCTTGAAAAACCTCAGAATGCAAAAACACGAGGAGAGGAGACGAAACCTTCATTTCCTTATTCCACCTCTTGTGTACCATATCCAAAACGACCGCCCCAGATCCACCCTTGTTTGCATTCCACAATGCCTCAAGGCTCTCGCTTCGTTCCTAATGAACACCGCCTCTAATCCGCCATACCCTAACGGATCTTGCTGGCCCATACTAGGCACGGCTTGGGGCATCAAATCCAACATTTCAGGGGCATTTTCACTATATGCGATCACCTTAAAACTGCCCTACTGCTGAAGCAAGCATCCGGCATCATCACTCCAAATCTGTTTACACTCTGATCACAAGAACATTAATTTTTTGCAAGAATGCCCTGAAATGCTATCCACGAGGCTTGCATGTTCAGCCCCTAAAATAAAAAGAGGGCTTTTGTTGTGAGCCCTTGGATGTTGGACCATTGGAAAAAAAAAAACTAAATCAATGACTAAGAAATGGTGCACTCTAGATGTACGCATTAGTACATCCATTCGAATACGCCATGAAATCTTAGGAAAACCTTTGTGAAAAGCGTACAAAAACACAAAGAAAACCCCCTGTTATTATGCTACATATTTAAGTTGTATAACTCTTGCAGAAGAATATTCTTGTCATATTTCAGTCCTGGAAATGTGCCATCTCCAATGTATTTGGTAATTCTTTTCATGATACCTCTAAAGTCAAACCCATTGTCAACAAAAACTGTTATCAGGTCATGGATTTCTCAGAAAGCGGCAAAGATCGGGTTGGAGTTAACATACATATATGGTAATAGTTGTGAGATGATCACATTTCGCCCCCGGTAGTATGGTCTCCGGCAGCCAATCGGGCGCGTATGAATTTGATGGCCTGAAAAGGTAATTTATCTCTTTTATCATATCTAGATGTGGAAAATATGCCTAGATCTCGGTTGATAATTTCAATCCTCATATTCAGAAAGTTGATCATAGAACCTGTTGACCCTAAACCTGGCTTAAAGGTCAACCACAAGAAACCAATTCGAGTTTTCACTCAAATTGGGGTTAGGACCTCCAGATCACTTAAGGTGATCAGTCTATGCAAGAAAATTCCAAAGATAAGTTCAGAAAGTTTGAGTTCTATACCTTTCCCATTTCCAGAAAATGGCACCTTTGCCAAAACAATTGTGGTGTTGAGATGCAAATCGATTTTTTAAGTCAGACGCTGTAGACTTGGTCAAAAAAGTTGTAGGTAACCAACAAGAAAGCCTCCACCAAGTCGAAACTTAATCTGCGAGTTATTCGAGCTCAAAGTGAGGTCAAATTTTGGTCAATAGAGGTCAAATGTAGAAAACAGTGATCAGAGATTGAGATTTGGAGTTGCCAATCATCTTTTTGAGAATTTCCAAAGCAGATAGGTTGCAATGGTGCTAGGGAAGAGAGGCAAGCAGTCAAATCCTCATTTGGATGTGTAGAGGTATTTTTTGTGACTAGATTTGGCAAAATACACCAAAACCGCTCAAACCCGAGAGCAATTTTTTTTGAATTTGAGCTATACTTGGTATTTTTAATGATTCCAACTCCTTTGGCTCTCATAACACCCAAGGATAGGTGGCAGATAGGGCCAAAGGTGCTAAAAGCACTCGGATTTTTTGTAGAATTTTTGTGGCAATAATTGCTAAGGAAAATATCGAGACGAATTCAACAACTTGATAAATAATTTGGATTGATATGAAGGTAAATATATCAAGATAACAACAGATAAGGATGCTTCATGGTCTCAAGTACAAGAAAATAATCATCAAAAGTCATAAGGTAATTTCTGAAAGTAATGTCAACTAAATCTTGTAGATCCAGTTGAGGAGAGCTCAAGAACTTCAAGGATCGTCCCAGATCTTGCTCAAAGAATGATCAATGTATGATCTGAATACTTCTGGGCCTTCAAAAAATGTCGTGATTGTGGTTCCTCCTCAGATATAGTTTCAATTAAGGTTCCAAAGTTTTTTAGGTAATAAATTTAGGCTTAATTTGTTGCTTAGATTCCGGAATTCAAAGATAGAGTGATTTCAGCAAGGATGGAGCGCGGGAAGGCGTGATTTGAGCCATTCTTCTATTTTTAGAGTTCTTCAGCTGTATTTCTGAGGATTTCGCGCGATACGGTTCCGTATTTTTAAAGGAATATGCCTGGAATATGTTGTATTTGGCCATTTTTAAAAGCTTGGCCAATGGTTTGGAGGTTTTTACCCATAGAATATTAGAAGAGATCATAGCCCATTGACCATAGAGAAGAATGTCTACACATGTAGAATAATAGGGAATCTTTGGGGCATCTTTGGACAAGGTCGGGAATATGCCACTATGAATGTGATGACACAAGAATGGAAGCAAAAGAAATCATGAAGGAACGTTCGAGGAGGGGCAGGGGAAATAATAGGGAATGGCATTTTTGGAATTTATAGCAAAACAAGCATGGCAAAAGAGTGAACAATGGGTAGGAAAACAATATTGAGCCAAGGGTGCAAAAATGGGGGGTAGTGGGGTAAATGTTTATGACAAGAAAAAGCAATTTTTGAAGGCAATGGTGTAAAGTGGTCAAGAAGAGTAAATGGGGGAAATGTCATGGGGTAGTTGGCAAATAAGTTGTGGATATGAAAAAAAAGGCTAGGCAAGGTGGATGACAAGGATGGAACCATATACAAAGGAGTCTTCCAAACTTTCAACTTCCAAACTTCAAATAATATCTTCCAAACTTCATAACCCAGAATCTTCTAGAGCATATTCCTGACTGCATTTAACTTCAAATAAAGTACCTCTTGTGAAGTTTGAACCTTGAGCACCTTTTGACTTGAAGCATGAACATCTTTTGACCTCCATAACAATGTTGAATGACAAGAATCTTCCAAGCTTTGACCTAGTCTTCTAAAATGAGTTGACCTAGTTTGAATAAATAGATCTCCATTAGCATGTTGCCCTTTGGGGGCAACATCTCGCCAAAACAAAAGAATGGCTGGTCCCCTCAACCATAAGGAGTCTTCAACCTTGTGCCAAGGTGCTTGAGTGAGAATCATGGAGTGTAATGTGCAAGTGTTAATGGAATAGATGTGAATGTGGTGGAGGGAGGATGTGAGTGGAATATGATAAGTGAAAAAGAATGAGAATGAGTGAAAATGTTGAGGTCTCGCCAAAACAAAAGAATGTGTGTCTCCTTAATATCTTTAAGAGCAACTCTGCTAGGATGGTGAAGCTGAATTGCAGAGTGCTTTCTTCATGGGGAAATGAAAAACAAGAATAAGAGGTTTAAATGGATGGCGTGGCTACTTATGGCGGCGATGAATAAAAATGGGAAAAGGGTGCACCCGTCATGGAAACACACAAACTAGTTAGTCTTAATACCTTGCAACTCTGCTATGGTGGTGAAGCTGATTTGCAGAGTGCCTTTTATGGGAATGAAAATAGGAGTAAGAAGTCTAGATGAATAGCAGGACCACTTATGGCAGGTGGTTGAAGATGGAAAAAAGGATGCTCCTGCATATGGCACTTGGTAAAGCATTAGTAATCACTCTTTCTCTTGAGATCATTCATACTGTCCTCAAGTCAGCCCAACCTACAATCATAAAGTTAACTCATTAAAATAACATGCTCAAAGAATTAAATAAATCTAACTATACTAATTCTACCATAGATTTTTAAAATTCTCTAATGCAAAAAGAGGGACAAGCATGCATGCTGGTCCCAATACCTCTTCAGATGCAGGACATTAATAGGATTTGGTAACAACATTCCTGAGGCAACTTCTTGTAACCAATATGAATTGGTACCGCAGATTTTCACCACAAAAGGTCCCTCCCAAATATTATCAAATTTGCCACCGAGTCTTCTTTTGACTTGTTCCACTTGAGGACGAGTTCTCCTTCTCTAAAAGTGCCCTCAGATTCTATGTGCAAAATTTGAATGCAGCCAGATCTTTGGCCTTTTTAGCAAATTAGTATTCTCAGCCTCCATCCTATATTCATCTAGGTGCAGCAAGGCATCCAATCTTTCCTGCAAGGCATGTTCAAAAGGTAAGCATAATTTATAAGCTAACCTCAGGGAAGGCCACTCAAGTTCCACTGGTATGACTGCCTCTATGCCATAGACCAAATTGAAGGGTGTATGATTTGTAGCTGTTTTGATAGTGACTCTATAAGCCCAAAGTGCATCCACTATTTTGACATGCCAATTCCTCTTGTTGACCTCAATTGTCTTCTCTCGAAGATATTTTTCAACACTTTGTTAGTGGCTTCAAATTGTCCATTACCTTGGGGATAGTATGAGGAACTTTTGGTATGCTTGACCTTCAAGATGTCCAACAAGTTAGCAATAACTTCATTAACAAAAGGCGTGCCCCTATCAGAATGCAACTGAAAAGGAATACCAAACCTAGAACAAACATACTCATGTAAAAATCTTGCAGTTGTGGCAGCATTAGCCTGCCTCAAAGGTATAGCTTCTGCCCATTTAGTAAAATAATCTGTGGCCACAATAATATGTTGATATTGACCTGCAGAAGAAGGATTAATGGGACCAATATAATCTAATCCCCAAATTTGGAAGGGCCCTGGAGATATGATGGGATTAAGGGCAGCTGGAAGTAAAATTCTTTTGCCAAAGATTTGGCATTGATGGCAAGTTTTTATAATCTCATAACAATCTTTAAAAACAGTAGGCCAATAGTATCCAGACCTGAGAATCTTTTTTTGCTGTAGTATCACCAGCAAAATGCCCTCCACAAATACCTTTGTGCATTTCCCTGATGATTAGAGCAGACTCATTTTCATCTACACACCTCAACAAGACTCCATCTCGGTTGATTTTGCACAAGACATTGTCTATCATCTTGAATTGTCTGCATTTATCCTTGAGTCTCCTTTTTTGGTTTGAAGTGAGGCTTGAAGAGATGATTCCATGTTGTAAAAAGTTTCTAATAGGTTGTTGCCACCCACCATCAGCTTGATCTTCTAGAGTTACCTCTACATGAGCTACTGCAAGTGAAATGTCAGCAGTATCCAACTCATCTTCATGGTCAAAAAATATATAAGGCAAATAAAGGCTAGGACTTCGTACCAAATGTAATTCTTTTACAGTAATATCATAGCTTTGCAACTTACAAGCCCATCTTTGATTTTTTGGCTTATCGTTGCCTTACCAAACAAGAGTCCCATTGGATTTTGCTTCATGTAGACTTGACTTGACTCTTCGTAAGCAAGTGTCCTTGCCTATTGATAAGAAACATGAGGGCAGCAAAGACTTTTTTCTATTCTAGTATATCTCTCCTCTAGAGCGCAATCCATTGTTTACTTGCGAACACTATGGTATGCTTATCCCGCAAAAATGGCTAACCCTATAGCTTTTTAGTAACAAAGAATATAAACTTCAAATGGCATATCCAAATGGTTTTCTCAAAAGTGTGGCTTCACATATGGATAGGATGAGGAAGTCAAAAGCCTCTTGGCATTCTGAAGTCCATGTGATAGATGCTTACTTTCAGACTTGGAAAACTTACCTACCCTTGTCAACCTAGAAATGGGACTCAAAATATGAGCAAAATTAGGAATATACATTCTGAGAAAACTTGTCATACCAACAAAACTTTTGACCTGTTTTAGATTCTTGGGAGGTGCTAATTTTTTGAGAGCTTCAATTTTGTCTTGAGCAACTTGAATGCCTTGGCTGGATATTTCATGCCCTAAGAGTTGTCCTTTTGATGCAAAAAGGATGCATTTCTTTGGATTTAGATTGACTCCTAACTCCCCTGCACACAAAGAACAAATTTTTTCAAGTAGCTCCACATGATTAGATGGATGAGAGCCTAAGCAAAGGTCATCTAAGTACACCCGAACTCTTCAGCAGACATGGATTTGAAAATAACATCCATTGCCCTTTGGAAGGTAGCTGGAGCATTCATCAAACCAAAAGGCATTCTTTTTCATAGCATATGTACCCCAGGGAGTGATAAAAGAAGTTTTTGGCTGGTCTTCTTCTTTGATGCTGATCCGATTGAATCCTCGAGAATCCATCCAAAAAATGAATACACTTCCTTACCGCTACAAAGATATAGGATCTCTTCTAAAAAGGCAAAGGGTAACAATCCTTGATGGTGGCTTTGTTGAGATCTCTAAATCAATGCAAATTCTTAAGGTACCACTTTTCTTCTCTACAGAACAATGCAAGATACCCATTCTGGATTAATGATTTCAATAATCACACCTGCATCTAACATCTTATTCAATTCATCCTTTATTAATCCCATAAGTGAAGCATTAATCCTCCTTAATTTTTGAAAAACAGGTTTACAACCTTCCTTGATTTTAATTTCAAATTGGCATACCTCAGTTTTGATACCTGATAGTTCTGAATAGTCCCAAGCAAATACATCTTTTCTTTCTTCAAAAAACATTTGTATGCTCTCCCCTGCTTTTGATATTCAATCAGATCTCCAACAAACAGAGTTCTAGGTGTACCATTTTTTGTGATCACAATCTCTTCAGTATCTTTTTTTTCTGATGCATCAATGGTCAAAATAGGACAGAGTGCTTTTACTTCATTGTCATCAAGGTCATCTTCAGGAATAGCTCCCTCAGTCAAATGTGACATGAGAGTTTCCCTACACAGGGCATCAGCCTCAAATTTTTTTTCTCTTGGGATATGAGTGATTCTCCATGAAGCAAAACTTGAGAGCACTCCCATTGCCTGATTCTTCAAAAGCTCCATATCTGTATTTTTGTTTGATAATCTCCCGAAACTTGTCTCAAAATTAATTGTGAATCACCATAAATATGGATATTGGCAATATCCATAGCTTTGGCTTCTTTTGAGACCCGCAATCAAAGCTTTATATTCTGCCACATTAGAAGTGACTTGAGGAAAAATTCTTCCTACCTTAGCTAAGAGTTTGTGAGAAGAATCTTTCAAAATAGCAGCAG
The DNA here is from genome assembly GCA_021234155.1 of Isoetes taiwanensis. Classification (NCBI taxonomy): domain Eukaryota; kingdom Viridiplantae; phylum Streptophyta; class Lycopodiopsida; order Isoetales; family Isoetaceae; genus Isoetes; species Isoetes taiwanensis. The sequence continues at coordinate 3,518,794 of JAJEKV010000091.1, forward strand.
ATGATGCAACATTTAGTTTTTTAGAGATACCTCCATCAAACCATAAAAAACCTGTTGGTCCTTGTTTGCTGGGAAGTGCACACTCCATAATAAGGGGAACCATTTCATATTTTCTTGGTCTTGTGTTTTTTAACCTGTAAGATCCCAAAGACTCCTCAATTAGCATTTCTTTAATAAAGTTTACCTCTTCTTTGGAGTCATAGGAGCCTTCTTGGTTGTAAATAGTAGCAGCTTTGAGAGCCATTGAGATGATACATCTCCCTTGAGACCAAACTGGCCTAGCATCCACAAGTAGCTAACCACCTCCTCCCTAAAAGTAGGTCATAGATATCGATTCATCTCCTATATCTTCAAAAGCCACCACAATAAAAGTTAGCAGCTTGGCAGCTATGCCTTCAGATAATGTGCACTTTTTAGTCACCACACCAATAGGAGTAATTTTAGCATTATAAAAAGATCTTAGTAATATAGAAGCTCTCTTGTCCACCTCGAAACCACACTTCTTCATAATGTGATATGGCATGATGTTTAGAGGAGATCCCCATCAAGTAATACATTGGAAAAGGTAAAACCTCCTAGGGCAAAATTAACATGTAAATGATCCAGATCTTCTTCATTCTGTGCTAGAATAAGATCAAGTGGCATCAAGAAAAGTTTATACAAGCATTTAATTGTTCACCACTAGTTTGCTTGGAGCACCCTTTTTCTCAGAGCTCATGCAATCTTTAACAATGTGAAAAGATCCACACTCACCTTAGAATTTTTGAGCAAGATATCCACTTCATCAAGGTCCCGGTCTTTCTTACCAAATTTTTCTTAGGTGGAGCTATCACTTGAGTGTTTTCCATTGTAGGTGAGGGAGACCTAGTCAACATGTCTACTCATTCAAAGATGTGTATTGACTTCATTCATGGCATAAACCGGAATGGAAGGGTGATGATCATAATGTGCATCAAGAGCATCGGTGGTAAAAAGGATCATGGCCATGGTGGGAGATATGGTGCTTATCGTGCAAGGTAGAGAGCATTTGAGTCGACCGGTTTTGGCAAAAACTTTGTATATGGAATCGAATCCTTCAAGCAGCTTGGATCTTAAGCAATTTCCTTTGGATATCTGGTCTCCTTTCCGCACATTGATGAAAGCAAGAAAAAAAGTGTGGGAATTGTGACTGTGCTCTTTGACACCTGCTCATAAATGTGCTAAATCTTTCTTTGTAAAAATTCACACTCTCTCCCATGCATGTATAGAAAAACTTTGCAATTCATTAACCAAATCTTTGGGAGTAGCTAACTTACCAAACCTGTCCAGGAATTTCTTGATGAGTTCATCCCATGAGGTGGTACCCATTAACTTCTCATAAGTTAACCAAGCACCAGCTTCACTCTCATCTTTGAAACATTTTTCAAATTCTGAAAGCTTGCATCCTTTCTTGAAACCATAATCCCTGTAATAGTCTTCAAATATTCTCAAAAAGTTGTTAGCACTCATGCTGGAATCAAAGGTAGGCAAAGGAACAGGGACATTCAACTCAAACTGGTATGGCATGTTTTGAAGTAAGCTAGCTGAGAAACTTGAAGGCAATGGCCTTTCTCTGCAATGATCTGATACATCAACATCTTCCAATGGTTCTAATTCTGCTGGAAATTTTTGCTTTGGAGCCATGAGAGTTCGAGATCCGTGAAGATCTCAAAGGACCTCCAAAATGTTGACCCTAAACCTGGCTTAAAGGTCAACCACAAGAAACCAATTCGAGTTTTCACTCAAATTGGGGTTAGGACCTCCAGATCACTTAAGGTGATCAGTCTATGCAAGAAAATTCCAAAGATAAGTTCAGAAAGTTTGAGTTCTATACCTTTCCCATTTCCAGAAAATGGCACCTTTGCCAAAACAATTGTGGTGTTGAGATGCAAATTGATTTTTTTAAGTCGACGCCATAGACTTGGTCAAAAAGTTGTAGGTAACCAACAAGAAAGCCTCGACCAAGTCGAAACTTAATCTGGAGTTATTCGAGCTCAAAGTGAGGTCAAATTTTGGTCAATAGAGGTCAAATATAGAAAACAGTGATCAGAGATTGAGATTTGGAGTTGCCAATCATCTTTTTGAGAATTTCCAAAGCAGATAGGTTGCAATGGTGCTAGGGAAGAGAGGCAAGCAGTCAAATCCTCATTTGGATGTGTAGACGTATTTTTGTGACTAGATTTGGCAAAAATACATCAAAACCTGCTCAAACCCGAGAGCAATTTTTTGAATTTGAGCTATACTTGGTATTTTTGAATGATTCCAACTCCTTTGGCTCTCATAACACCCAAGGATAGGTGGCAGATAGGCCAAAGGTGCTAAAAGCACTCAGGGATTTTTCTGTAGAATTTTTTGTGGCAATAATTGCTAAGAAAAATATCAGAGACGAATTCAACAACTTGACAAATCAATTTGGATTGATATGAAGGTAAATATATCAAGATAACAAATGTATAAGGATGCTTCATGGTCTCAAGTACAAGAAAATAATCATCAAAAGTCATAAGGTAATTTCTGAAAGTAATGTCAACTAAATCTTGTAGATCCAAATTGAGGAGAGCTCAAGAACTTCAAGGATCGCCCGTGATCTTGCTCAAGAATGATCAATGTATGATCCTGAATACTTCTGGGCCTTCAAAAATGTCGTGATTGTGGTTCCTCTCGTATATAGTTTCAATTGCGGTTCCAAAGATTTTTAGGTAATAAATTTAGGCTTAATTTGTTGCTTAGATTCCTAATTCAAAGATAGAGTGATTTCAGCAAGGATGGAGCGCGAAGGCGTGATTCGAGCCATTCTTCTATTTTAGGGTTCTTCACCAGTATTTCGAGGATTTCATGTGATATGGTTCCAGATTTTTAAAGGAATATGCCTGAATATGCCGTATTTGGCCATTTTAAAAGCTTGGCCAATGGTTTGGAGGTTTTACCCATAGAATATTAGAAGAGATCATAGCCCATTGACCATAGAGAAGAATGTCTACACATGTAGAAGAATAAGGAATCTTTGGGGCATCTTTGGACAAAGTCGAATATGCCACTATGAATGTGATGACACAAGAATGGAAGCAAAATAAATCATGAAGGAACATTCGAGGAGGGGCAAGGGAAATAATAGGGAATGGCATTTTTGGAATTTATAGCAAAACAAGCATGGCAAAAGAGTGAACAATGGGTAGGAAAACAATATTGAGCCAAGGGTGCAAAAATGGGGGGTAGTGGGGTAAATGTTTATGACAAGAAAAAGCAATTTTTGAAGGCAATGGTGTAAAGTGGTCAAGAAGAGTAAATGGGGGAAATGTCATGGGGTAGTTGGCAAATAAGTTGTGGATATGAAAAAAAAGGCTAGGCAAGGTGGATGACAAGGATGGAACCATATACAAAGGAGTCTTCCAAACTTTCAACTTCCAAACTTCAAATAATATCTTCCAAACTTCATAACCCAGAATCTTCTAGAGCATATTCCTGACTCAGCATTTAACTTCAAATAAAGTACCTCTTGTGAAGTTTGAACCTTGAGCACCTTTTGACTTGAAGCATGAACATCTTTTGACCTCCATAACAATGTTGAATGACAAGAATCTTCCAAGCTTTGACCTAGTCTTCTAAAATGAGTTGACCTAGTTTGAATAAATAGATCTCCATTAGCATGTTGCCCTTTGGGGGCAACAGAACCAAATGCAAAGTTTGGGTTTTCAAGATGGGTCCGTGATTGTTTCCTCTTTGATGCCTAGTCTGCTCAGATCGTACACCCATAGTCCTTTATTTACATCATTATCATCCTTTTGTAGAAATTTCCTGATTTCAGGGCAGTTTATGGATGCAAGGTCATCCATGTATCTGAATGTGAACTTGAGCTTTTGGATAATGTCATCTCTTCCTTGTATGGCCAGATTCTTGATAAAGTTAAGCTCATACCAAGCTAAATACAAGTTACACCAGCAGGGGCTACATGCGAACCCCATGGGAATGCCACTTATCTGTTTCCAAAATCTTCCACCCATTTTAATGAAGCAATTGGTAAGCAGCCACTTATTCATATTACAGAATTTTTCCTTGCTCATGTAAGACCAACATTTACCTGTGGGATCCTGATTGAACCATTTGACTGTGAAGTCATCCATTGTGCCCTTCTTTAGCCATAACTTAAATCTTTTATTTTTGGACTGCATGTATTTCCAAGTAGCGCCAGCTAGCATATCCATGGTGTGGCATATGCCTTCATTTCCGTCCAACGGTATACTTTCATAACATTTGGTTATGTCAGCCACAAATAAATCTGTAATCTTAAGAGGCATGAGTACACCTCTTTCCTCGCTACAAAGATATAAAGATTTCTTCTAAAAAGGCAAGGGATAGCAGTCCTTGATGGTGGCTTTGTTGAGGTCTCGATAATCAATACTGATCCTTAAGGCACCACTTTTTCTCTACGTACAATGCAAGACACCCATTCGGATTAATGATCTCAATAATAACACCGTGCATCTAGCATTTTATCCAACTCATCTTTAATCAGTCCATCAATGAAGCATTAATTCTTCTCGGTTTTTTGAAAAAGGTTTTACAACCTTCCTTAATCTTGATTTCAAATTGGCATACCTCAGCTTTAATTCCAGTAAGCTCAGAATAATCCCAAGCAAACACATCCTTCCTTTCTTCAAAGAACATTTGTATATTCTCCCTATTTTGGTATTCAATTAGATCTCCAACAAACAGGGTTCTAGTTTTACCATTTTTTGTAATGGTAATCTCTTCAAGATCCTTTTCTTCTCGATGCATTAATGGTTAGAATAGGACAAAGAGCTTTTACCTCACTAGCATCAAGGTCTTCCTCCTGAATAGCTCCCTCGCTTAGGTGTGCCATGAGAGTTTCCCCAGATAGGGTATCAGCTTCCACATTTTATTCTCTTGGTATGTGAGTAATCTCCCATGAAGCAAAACTCGAAAGCACTCCCATTACTTGGTTTTAAGAGCTCCATGTCTGCATTTTTGTTTGGTAATCTCCTGAAACTTGTCTACAAATTAATTGTGAGTCACCAAAATGTGAATGTTGGCAATATCCATAGCTTTGGCTTCCTCAAGACCTGCAATCAAAGCCTTATATTCTGCTACATTAGATGTAATTTGGGGAATATCCTCCCTACTTTAGCTAAAAGTTTATGAGAGGAATCTTTTAGAATAGCAAAGCAGATGATGCAATATTTAGTTTTTTAGAAATACCTCCATCAAACCATAAGAATCTCGATGGCCCTTGTTTGCCGGGGAAGTGCACATTCCATGATGAGAGGGACTGTTTCATATTTCCTTGGTCTTGTATTTTGTATTCTCAGAAATCCCAAAGGTTCTTCAATTAGCATTTCCTTAATAAAATTTACCTCCTCACTTTGGAACCATAGGAGCCATCTTGATTATAGATTGTAGCAAATCTGAGAGCCATTGGAGATGGTACATCTCCCTTGAGACCAAACTGGTCTAGCATCCACAATGGCTAACCACCTCCTTCCTAAAAAGTAAATCATAGATATCAGACTCATCCCCTATGTCTTCAAAAAGCCACCACAATAAAGTTGGCAGCCACGCTATACCCTTTGTATTAACCGGCACTTTAGTTACCACACCAATGGGAGTGATCTTAGCATTATAAAAGGATCTCAATAGTATAGAAGCTTTCTTGTCCACCTCGAAACCACATTTCTTCATAATGTGATATGGCATAATATTTAGGGGAGATCCCCATCAAGTAAGACATTTGAGAAGGTATAACCTCCTAAAGTAGCTGAACATGTGAATGCACCAGGGTCTTCTTCATTCTGTGCTAGAACAAGGTTAGTGGCAACAAGGTTAGAACAAGGTTAGTGGCAACACGTAGCATCAGTATGGCCAACCTCTTTGCAAAAAGAACAAACAGAACATTCTTTTCCAAAGTGGCCTTTTCTATTACATTTGGGGCACAAATCATAACAACAGATAAGGATGCTTCATGGTCTCAAGTACAAGAAAATAATCATCAAAAGTCATAAGGTAATTTCTGAAAGTAATGTCAACTAAATCTTGTAGATCCAGTTGAGGAGAGCTCAAGAACTTCAAGGATCGTCCCGTATCTTGCTCAAAGAATGATCAATGTATGATCTGAATACTTCCGGCCTTCAAAAATGTCGTGATTGTGGTTCCTCTCAGATATAGTTTCAATTGCGGTTCCAAAGGATTTTAGGTAATAAATTTAGGCTTAATTTGTTGCTTAGATTCCGGAATTCAAAGATAGAGTGATTTCAGCAAGGATGGAGCGCGGGAAGGCGTGATTCGAGCCATTCTTCTATTTTTAGGGTTCTTCAGCTGTATTTCTGAGGATTTCGCGCGATATGGTTCCGTATTTTTAAAGGAATATGCCCGAATATGTCAGATTTGGCCATTTTTAAAAGCTTGGCCAATGGTTTGGAGGTTTTTACCCATAGAATATTAGAAGAGATCATAGCCCATTGACCATAGAGAAGAATGTCTACACATGTAGAAGAATAAGGAATCTTTGGGGCATCTTTGGACAAAGTCAGGAATATGCCACTATGAATGTGATGACACAAGAATGGAAGCAAAATAAATCATGAAGGAACATTCGAGGAGGGGCAAGGGAAATAATAGGGAATGGCATTTTTGGAATTTATAGCAAAACAAGCATGGCAAAAGAGTGAACAATGGGTAGGAAAACAATATTGAGCCAAGGGTGCAAAAATGGGGGGTAGTGGGGTAAATGTTTATGACAAGAAAAAGCAATTTTTGAAGGCAATGGTGTAAAGTGGTCAAGAAGAGTAAATGGGGGAAATGTCATGGGGTAGTTGGCAAATAAGTTGTGGATATGAAAAAAAGGCTAGGCAAGGTGGATGACAAGGATGGAACCATATACAAAGGAGTCTTCCAAACTTTCAACTTCCAAACTTCAAATAATATCTTCCAAACTTCATAACCCGGAATCTTCTAGAGCATATTCTCGACTTCGAAGATTTAACTTCAAATAAAGTACCTCTTGTGAAGTTTGAACCTTGAGCACCTTTTGACTTGAAGCATGAACATCTTTTGACCTCCATAACAATGTTGAATGACAAGAATCTTCCAAGCTTTGACCTAGTCTTCTAAAATGAGTTGACCTAGTTTGAATAAATAGATCTCCATTAGCATGTTGCCCTTTGGGGCAAATGAGAACCAAATGCAAAGTTTGGGTTTTCAAGATGGGTCCAGATTGTTTCCTCTTTGATGCCTAGTCTGCTCGGATCATCGTACACCCATAGTCCTTTATTTACATCATTATCATCCTTTTGTAGAAATTTCCTGATTTGGTGGCTTTATGGATGCAAGGTCATCCATGTATCCGAATGTGAACTTGAGCTTTTTGGATAATGTCATCTCTTCCTTGTATGGCCAGATTCTTGATAAAGTTAAGCTCATACCAAGCTAAATACAAGTTACACCAGCAGGGGGCTACATGCTAACCCCATGGGAATGCCACTTATCTGTTTCCAAAATCTTCCACCCATTTTAATGAAGCAATTGGTAAGCAGCCACTTATTCATATTACAGAATTTTTCCTTGCTCATGTAAGACCAACATTTACCTGTGGGATCCTGATTGAACCATTTGACTGTGAAGTCATCCATTGTGCCCTTCTTTAGCCATAACTTAAATCTTTTTATTTTGACCGCATGTATTTCCAAGTAGCGCCAGCTAGCATATCCATGGTGTGGCATATGCCTTCATTTCCGTCCAACGGTATACTTTCATAACATTTGGTTATGTCAGCCACAAATAAATCTGTAATCTTAAGAGGCATGAGTACACCTCTTTCCCTGCTACAGCATATAAGATTTCTTCTAAAAAAGGCAAGGGATAGCAGTCCTTGATGGTGGCTTTGTTGAGGTCTCGATAATCAATACAGATCCTTAAGGCACCACTTTTTTTTCTCTACAGTACAATGCAAGACACCCATTCGGATTAATGATCTCAATAATAACACCGTGATCTAGCATTTTATCCAACTCATCTTTAATCAGGTCCATCAATGAAGCATTAATTCTTCTCGCTTTTTGAAAAACAGGTTTACAACCTTCCTTAATCTTGATTTCAAATTGGCATACCTCAGCTTTAATTCCAAAGAAGCTCGAATAATCCCAAGCAAACACATCCTTCCTTTCTTCAAAGAACATTTGTATATTCTCCCTATTTTGGTATTCAATTAGATCTCCAACAAACAGGGTTCTAGTTTTACCATTTTTTGTAATGGTAATCTCTTCAGTATCCTTTTCTTCTGATGCATTAATGGTTAGAATAGGACAAAGAGCTTTTACCTCACTAGCATCAAGGTCTTCCTCCCTGAATAGCTCCCTCGCTTAGGTGTGCCATGAGAGTTTCCCCTGCATAGGGTATCAGCTTCCACATTTTATTCTCTTGGTATGTGAGTAATCTCCCATGAAGCAAAACTCAAAGCACTCCCATTACTTGGTTTTTAAGAGCTCCATGTCTGCATTTTTTGTTTGGTAATCTCCTGAAACTTGTCTACAAATTAATTGTGAGTCACCAAAAATGTGAATGTTGGCAATATCCATAGCTTTGGCTTCCTGAAGACCTGCAATCAAAGCCTTATATTCTGCTACATTAGATGTAATTTGGGGGAATATCCTCCCTACTTTAGCTAAAAGTTTATGAGAGGAATCTTTTAGAATAGCAGCAGATGATGCAATATTTAGTTTTTTAGAAATACCTCCATCAAACCATAAGAATCCTGATGGCCCTTGTTTGCTGGGAAGTGCACATTCCATGATGAGAGGGACTGTTTCATATTTCCTTGGTCTTGTATTTTGTATTCTGTAAAATCCCAAAGGTTCTTCAATTAGCATTTCCTTAATAAAATTTACCTCCTCACTGGAACCATAGGAGCCATCTTGATTATAGATTGTAGCAGCCTCGAGAGCCATTGGAGATGGTACATCTCCCTTGAGACCAAACCGGTCTAGCATCCACAATGGCTAACCACCTCCTTCCTAAAAGTAAATCATAGATATCAGACTCATCCCTATGTCTTCAAAAAGCCACCACAATAAAGTTGGCAGCCACAGCTTATACCCTCTGATTAATCCCACTTTAGTTACCACACCAATGGGAGTGATCTTAGCATTATAAAAGGATCTCAATAGTATAGAAGCTTTCTTGTCCACCTCGAAACCACATTTCTTCATAATGTGATATGGCATAATATTTAGGGGAGATCCCCCATCAAGTAAGACATTTGAGAAGGTATAACCTCCTAAAGTAGCTGAACATGTGAATGCACCAGGGTCTTCTTCATTCTGTGCTAGAACAAGGTTAGTGGCAACAAGGTTAGAACAAGGTTAGTGGCAACACGTAGCATCAGTATGGCCAACCTCTTTGCAAAAGAACAAATGTAACATTCTTTTCCAAAGTGGCCTTTTCTATTACATTTGGGGCACACTTGCCAATAGCAAATTTCTGATGGGTGAGAATTCCTATTGCAATGAATACATTCAGGGTAAGTTTTACCTGTCCTTGCAGCCTTGAGTTCAACCAATTGTTTAGTTATTTCTGCTAGAGCTTCAGTAACCTTAGATAGATCTGACTTCACCTCTGCAACCTGAGAACTTGCTTCCTCATCTTTAGATTTCTTCTTTTCTTTCTGTATGGCATAAAAACCGGAATAGAAGGGTGGTGATCATAATGTGCATCAGTAGCATCAGGGTAAAACGGGTCATGATTATGGTGAGGAGCATAGTGCTTGTCAGGCAAAGTAGAGAGCATCTGAGTTAGATCAGTGGTTTTGGCAAAGACTTTGTATATAGAATCAAACCCTTCAGCAGCTTGGATCTTGAGCAACTTCCTTTGGATATCTGGTCTTCTTTCCAGACCATTAATAAAAGCAGTAACTAAAAACAGAGTTGGGATGGTGACTTGTGCTCTTTGACACCTGCTCATAAATGTACTAAACCTTTCCTTGTACTGATTCACACTCTCTCCTGCATGTATAGAGAAACCTTGCAGTTCATTAACCAAATCTTTTGGAGCAGCTAACTTACCAAATCTATCCAGAAACTTCTTGACAAGTTCACCCCATGAAGTGGTACCCATTAACTTTTCATAAGTTAACCAAGCACCAGCTTCACTTTCTTCTTTGAAACATTTTTCTAACTCGAGAGCTTGCAGCCCTTCTTGAAGCCATAATCCCCGTAAATAATCCTCAAATATTCTCAAGAAGTTGTTAGCACTCATACTGGAGTCAAAAGTAGGCAAAGGAACAGGGACATTCAACTCAAATTGGTACGGCATGTTTTGAAGCAGGCTAGTTGAAAAACTTGAATTCAATGGCCTTTCTCTGCAATGATCTGATGCATCAATATCTTCTAATGGCTCTTGTTCTGCTGGAAATTTTTGTTTTGGAGCCATGAGTTCTGAAATCCAGGAAGGTCTCGATAGAACCTCCAAGATGTTGACCCCAACCCGCTAGAGAGTCAAACACAAAAAGCCAACTTGAGTTTTCACTCAAGTTGGGGTTAGAACCTCCAGATCACTTAAGGTGATCAATCTACACAAGAATTTCTCAAAGAAAAAGCTCAGTTACAGAGTTCTCATACCTTTCCCAATTCTGGAATATGGACCTCTTAATCAAATCGATGCAGATCTCATAGGCAGATTGATTTTCAAGGTCAGATGACTGTGACTTGTTCAGAAAAGTTGTAGGCAAGCAAGGGTGAAAATCTTGACCAAGTCTGAGTTTTAATTTGTAAGATATTCGGTCTCAAAGTTGGGTCAAATTTTGGTCAATATCGAGTCAAAACTACAAACAGAGCCCAGTTTTATAACTTGAGTTGTAGGTTAAGTTTTGAAGAAATTCCAAAACTAAGATGCAATATAGATCTCAAAGGTAAGGGCATGATGTCAAATCATAATTTGAATCACTAAAACTATTTTTTTTTTTTTTTTTTTGTGAATATCGGGCCTAAATTTGTATCGCATTGCATGCAAAAATGGTAACTTGAGTTTGGAATGGGATTATTTCGAAATTTTTGTGCACACAGTGCAAATAAGATGGGAGAGGAAGTGCGATGGTCATATGCAGGAAAAAAATGAAGGAATTCTTCAATTGTAGAAAATGTTTGTGATGCAAAAATACTAAAGGATCATGATGAAATAACTTTTTGAATATTTGGCGCCAATTTTCATTGATATGAGGGTAATACAAGGTAAATAAGAGTCTTAGAAACGTAGATCAATCATCAAAATAGCTTAGAAGGTCAATAAATAATATCAAATCAAGAATATCAGTCCAATTTTCGGATCGGTATGGAACACTCGATACTTCATGAATGTCTTCGATCATGCTCAACATGTATCAATGTCGACGCTTGATGCGTCTGGGCCTTCAAAAACTCATGTCATTGTTTTCCCGGTATATAGATTTAGATTTAATGATTCCGGCATCTTAGGGCTTGATTATAGGCTTAATGGGATGCTGATGAGCGGGAATCCAAGAATAGGTAAATTTTCTAGTTTAAGATCCCACTTCCGGCGTGATTCGAGCAAGTTTCTAAGTTTAGGGTTCTTCACTGTATTTTTCCAGAGTTTGCGCAATACGGTGGCCATATTTTTGGAAGTATAAATCAAGAATATGCGGTATTCAGCCATTTAGAAAAGCTAGGCCATGGTTTCAAAAGGTGCCTTATAAAATAGTTAGGTAATTTGATCATTTGAGGAGATGGCAACCCTAATTTTTGGGGAATATGCTAGGTCTAGATACCATGCATTGGGATATTCCATGGGTAACATGAATATTTAAGGCACAATGGTGGGCAAAGAAAAATGGTCATAAAATTCCAAAAAGAAATGGACTAGGGGTGGAACACCTACTTGCTTCATCATCCACTAGTTCAAAAGTGACTTGACTTGGGCATAATCTTGCTCATGAAGTCAACATCCCATGCAATTTGAGCAAAGAAAAAAGTTTACAAAAATTCCTAAGGGAAGTGCTCAAATTTCGAATGTGCCCAAAGAGGTACTTAAAAGTTGCATCATGAAATCTTTGGCTTCTAAAATGAACACTTGATGTGCCAAGTCACTTCACACCTCACTTCACACGCCAAGTCATCACACCCATCTTCATTCTAGCCATTTCATGTCAAACTCTCACTTTCAAATCAAAATTCATATCAAAGTTAAAATAGCATCATTGTTGCCACATCACCATTGACACCTCATCACTCACACATATCATCTCCATATCATTCAAAATTTTTGACTAGAAAGAATTTTCAAATTCAAGATGGCTAACACGCCATCATTTCTATTTGCCACATCATACCACCTAGCCTTGTCATCATTTCCAAATCCCACTTCATCCACTCCTTAGCTCATTATTTGCCAAAATCCAAAGAGCTCCTTTGTGAGAAGAGATTCTAGAATCTTATAGGGTATGAAAAAAGATTCCCCTAGGAAAAAAGAATTTTGAAAAAAGGCTTTGTTTTGGGCATTATATGTGCTTCCTAGGGAATCGTGCCATAGGGTTTAGGGGTGCAAAAATTTTCCTATCTATCCCCAAGCCTAATTTCTTTTCCAGCCAATCTCCCCATGCCGCGGGAACATCCCAGGCGCAGGGGGGCTGGAGGTACCGGATCCCACGGGATATTGCACGCAATAATCAGAAATATTGAATTTTCTTCTCGTTATACCGCGGGCCGCCAAGTCCATTTAAGCTCGTGGATATTTCTGTCCGAACCCGTATGAACCCTAAATTTGGAAAACGCCAAGATCCGGGTTAATTCGCCCAACAAACTAATAAATCATGACCTAAACCGCCAATCACCATGTTTAATGCCAAGAATGATAATTATGAGCTAAAAGACAGGAGGATTGAGGGGGGTATGATCAAGATCCCAACGGAAATGAGCATTTACAAAAGGGGTTTTTTAAGTACGTAAGAAAATCGAGGGCTTTGAGGCAAAGAAGCGATTTCTGGCTTTGAAGAAGGACCGGCTTGATGATCCTGAGCTTGATTCTGACCTCCAATGTTTACCTATGATCTAGATTATTGACTCAATTTTCTGGATTTGTTGAATGTGTACCTATTTGATCCTGTGCCCAAGACCACGAGCTTGGGATATTACTTTGTATCTTTTGAGTGTTTGATTAAATTGAAAATCCGACCTTTGTAGCAATCTGTTTGAGTTGCATTGAAACTCTTTTTCAAAAGCAAACAATTGTTAGAGGCTAGGCGTCTTGTGCCTGTACAGACTGTTAGATATGTGTGGTCTGCCTATGTAGCAACTCATTAGAGAGTATAAAAGCCAAATTCCTGTCAAAGCAAATTTACAATACCAATTCAAGCCAACATTTTTAGATCCAATGGTATTGCACAACAGGCATGGTGCATAGGAGAGCAATTGTTTGAGCATCAATCTTGCCAAACTAAATATGTTGAACAAGGCAATGCTAGACACGCGTGCAATCCTTCATTAGAAAATATTTTCTTTCAAGATTATTCATTTCTCATAGTCTTAGGTAAAGAATTGTCAAAAAAAGAAAAATAGGTTCCTCTTTGTCAAAAAAAAAACTTGGCCCAAGTTGTGCATACAAATTTGAGCAAAATAGAGTTGGTAGCTCAAAAAAAATTCCTTGCCAATATCGAAGTTTCAAATTCTAGCTTTCTACGCCGGGATATTGACCAAAAATTGACCGGGTCGTTGATCTAATTTTGGCCTATCTAACCTATTCAGCACCTCATTGAGTTTTTGCAAATTGTTGGTGTCAAGTGTTAAGCATCTTGAGGAGAGATATCCATATCCATAGCTTGATAGATCATATTCTCGCAGGTACTTAGTGAAGCCGACTTTTTTTTTTTCAGGAAACATACTCATAGTGACCTTTTGTGCACTTTTTTGGAATCTTTGCACTCGTGAGTGGTTGCCTCAAGCAACCCGGAGGTTCTAAACCACCGAGGTTGAAGGTTTTGCCAGGAACACCTTCAACATTTTGGAGGTTCTACCGAGATATCTTCCTGGAATCTGAACTCATGGCACCCAGAAGCACAGGATAATCATGAAGCTACTGCAACACCTACTGTCACTATACAAGCAACTGCAGGTATGCCTTATCAATACTTTGAGCTAAATGTGCCTACTCCAGGTCCCTCGCTTTTTATCCAAGCATGAATGCCAACAATTTCCTCAAGACTTTTGAAGAATACTATCAAGAATATGGTCACAAAAAGGGCTGTAAGTTCTCTGAGTTTAAAAAATGTTTCAAGAATGATGAAGTCAGGGCTTGGTTAGAGTATGTTGTAAGTTTAGGCACCAATTCTTGGAAGAACTGGTAAAAAAGTTTTTAGCAAGGTTTGGAAGAGTCTTGGACCCCCAAGATTTAATATTTGAGTTGCAAACTTTTCAAGATCAAACATGGTGAGAGTGTGCACCAGTATGTTGAAAGATTCAATCACTATCTTGTCAAATGCCAAATCAATCATGTTCCTAACCATACCTTGCATCTAGTGGCTTCTTTTATCAGGGTATTAAGCAGCAGACCGAGGATACACAGAAAGCTTTTGAAGATCCAAAAACAAGAGGGATTTGATACAATACACAAGGCTTTCACCAAGGCTACTGAAATTGCAGATATGATATCTTACTTACCAGATGACATGCACTCACCAAGTGATCCTTTTTTTCCAGATTATGAGCAAGAGTATATGGGAGCAGCACCTGTACCTGTCTATGCTATCCAAAAAGAAAAGAAAAAGGCTAAGATGGAAGATGATGAGGCTCCTGCAGCAGATGTAAGAGCAGAGATTGCCAAAGTATCTGAGGCACTGGTTGAGGTAACCAAACAACTGCAAGAGCTGAAAAGCTCAAAATTTGAGAAGAAAACTTACCCTCCATGTGTGCATTGCTTTAGAGACACTCATTCTTCTGATTATTGCTGGTATAGGCCATGCACTAAGTGTGGAAAAAGAGGTCATTTTGGTAAAGAATGCCCTGTGTGTGAATTTTGTAAGTTCAAGAGTTGGCCTCATTACATCTGGAAACCCCTACATCTTCATAAATTCCCAAGCTGCTGACATACCACCATCCTGCAGCTTTTCATAGCTAAAGAGTTTTATTTTCCATGCAGGTTCATCTGAAAGGAACATCATTCATATATACATTCATAATGCCAAATCTGTCACTTTCAAATCCATATGCAGGTCATTGAGTTGCCAACCATATTCTCACATTGGCAATCGGCCGGAGCTATGTCAAGTACAAACAGCTTAGTCAAAGGGGCTGGTAGACCAGCCTTCTCTTTAGTTTGGCATAATGTTTGCCATGCCATGGCAAAGATGGAAGAGCCAAGCACGTGTTTGCACTAATCCTCTCAGCGATTTGGTTTGCAAGACAATAGGGAAATGCTTCACTAGGATACATCAAAGTTTGAAGAGCAAAGGAAGGACAATTGACTCAAGTCACTCAAGAGATACAAAAGGTCAAACAAGCAAAGGAAGTGAAGGGAAGAGGAGAAAGAAGACCCTTGAAGAACATTCCATGGTATGTAGCTATTTGTGATCTTGGCATCTTTGGCATTTTGATTTCCTTCCTCATTTACTCCACCATCCCAAGATACCATTGAACTTTGACCCTTGCTCATACACCTCCCAAAGTCAAGCTTGACCTTGAAGATTCTTTTTCTAGTCAAAATACACTTTCATGGAACACATACTTGCTTCATCATCCACTAGTTCAAAAGTGACTTGACTTTGGCATAATCCTGCTCATGAAGTCAACATCCCATGCAACTTGAGCAAAGAAAAAGTTTACAAAATTCCTAAGGGAAGTGCTCAAATTTCGAATGTGCCCAAAGAGGTACTTAAAAGTTGCATCATGAAATCTTTGGCTCCTAAAATGAACACTTGATGTGCCAAGTCACTTCACACCTCACTTCACACGCCAAGTCATCACACCCATCTTCATTCTAGCCATTTCATGTCAAACTCTCACTTTCAAATCAAAATTCATATCAAAGTTAAAATAGCATCATTGTTGCCACATCACCATTGACACCTCATCACTCACACACATCATCTCCATAGCATTCAAAAATTTTGACTAGAAAGAATTTTCAAATTCAAGATGGCTAACACGTCATCATTTCTATTTGCCACATCATACCACCTAGCCTTGTCATCATTTCCAAATCCCACTTCATCCACTCCTTAGCTCATTATTTGCCAAAATCCAAAGAGCTCCTTTGTGAGAAGAGATTCCTTAATCTTATAGGGTATGAAAAAAGATTCCCTAGGAAAAAGAATTTTGAAAAAAGGCTTTGTTTTGGGCATTATATGTGCTTCCTAGGGAATCGTGCCATAGGGTTTAGGGGGTGCAAAAATTTTCCTATCTACCCCCCAAATTTAATTTCTCTTTCCAGCCAATCTCCCCATGCCGCGTGGAACATCCGGGCGTGTGGGGCGGTGGAGGTACCGGATCCCACGTGGATATTGCACGCAATAATCAGAAATATTGAATTTTCTTCTCGTTATATACCGTGGCCGCCAAGTCCATTTAAGCCTGTGGGATATTTCGTCTGAACCCGTATGAACCCTAAATTTGGAAAACGCCAAGATCCGGTTAATTCGGCCCAACAAACTAATAAATCATGACCTAAACTGGCCGAATCACCATGTTTAATGCCAAGAATGATAATTGCGAGCTAAAAGACAGAGGATTGAGGGGGTATGATCAAGATCCCAACGGAACAGAGCATTTACAAAAGGGGTTTTTTGGCACAGAAGAAAATCGAGGGCTTTGAGGCAAAGAAGCGATTTCTGGCTTTGAAGAAGGACCGGCTTGATGATCCTGAGCTTGATTCTGACCTCCAATGTTTACCTATGATCTAGATTATTGACTCAATTTTCTGGATTTGTTGAATGTGTACCTATTTGATCCTGTGCCCAAGACCACGAGCTTGGGATATTACTTTGTATCTTTTGAGTGTTTGATTAAATTGAAAATCCGACCTTTGTAGCAATCTGTTTGAGTTGCATTGAAACTCTTTCCCAAAAGCAAACAATTGTTAGAGGCTAGGCGTCTTGTGCCTGTACAGACTGTTAGATATGTGTGGTCTGCCTATGTAGCAACTCATTAGAGAGTATAAAAGCCAAATTCCTGTCAAAGCAAATTTACAATGCCAATTCAAGCCAACATTTTTAGATCCAATGGTATTGCACAACAGGCATGGTGCATAGGAGAGCAATTGTTTGAGCATCAATCTTGCCAAACTAAATATGTTGAACAAGGCAATGCTAGACACGCGTGCAATCCTTCATTAGAAAATATTTTCTTTCAAGATTATTCATTTCTCATAGTCTTAGGTAAAGAATTGTCAAAAAAAGAAAAATAGGTTCCTCTTTGTCAAAAAGAAAACTTGGCCCCTGTTGTGCAGACAAATCTGAGCAAAATAGAGTTGGTAGCTCAAAAAAATTCCTTGCCAATATCGAGTTTCAAATTTTAGCTTTCTGCCAGGGATATTGACCAAAAATTGACTGGGTCAGTGATCTAATTTTGGCCTATCTAACCTATTCAGACCTCGCTGAGTTTTTGCAGTCTGTTGGTGTCAAGTGTTAAGCATCTTGAGGAGAGATATCCATATCCATAGCTTCATAGATCATATTCTGCAGGGTACTTAGTGAAGCAGACTTTTTTGCCTTCAGGGAAACATACTCATAGTGAACTTTTGTGCACTTTTCTGGAATCTTTGCACTCAGAGTGGTTGCCTCAAGCAACCTGGAGGTTCTAAACCACTGAGGTTGAAGGTTTTGCCAGGAACACCTTCAACAATGGAGTAGGCATATTCAACTCAAACTGATAAGGCAGGCTTTGAAGTAATCCACTTGCAAAATTAGGGGGAAGAGATCTATCTCTGAAAGGTTATGAAGTCTTCTGATCTTCCATTGGTTCTTGCTCTGCTGGAAACTTTTGTTTTGGAGCCATGAGTTCGAAAATCCAGGTAGAAATCTCGGTAGAACCTCCAAAATGTTGACCCTAAACCTGGCTTTAAGGTCAACCACAAGGAACCAACTTGAGTTTTCACTCAAATTGGGGTTAAAACCTCCAGATCACTTAAGGTGATCAATCTATGCAAGGTAATTTCAAAGACAAGTTCAAAAATTTGAAGTTTTATACCTTTCCCATTTCCAGAAATTGATACCTTTGCCAAAACAGTTGTGATGTTGATATGCAGATCGATTTTTTGAGTCAATCACTATAGACTTGGTCAAAAAAGTTGTAGGTAACCAATAGTAAAGCCTCTGACCAAGTCAGAACTTGGTTTGTGAGTTATTCGAGCTCAAAGTGCAAATCAAAATTTGGTCAATAGCAGTCAAATCAAAACAAAGGATCGAGTTTGGAGTTTTGGAGTTGCCAAACGAATTTTTGAGAATTTCCAAAGCAAATATGCTGTAATGATGATGAGGAATATAGACAAGTGGTCAGATTTCCATTTGGAAATGCAAAAGTATTTTTTGTGGCTGGATTTGGCAAAATACAGTCAAGAACAGTCAAAACAGAATGCAAAAATTTCTAACTCGAGTTGTGAGTGGAATTTTTTGGATTTTTCAAAACATATGGGCTCCAGATGTCTCAAGGGTTGATGGCAAATGGGCCAAAAGCAATCAAAAGTGCATGGGGATTTTCTGTAGAATTTTGAATAAACAGAAATTGTAAAGAATCATAACAGAGATAATTTCTTCAAGTAGGCATCAAATTTCATTGATATGGAGGTAGATCAATCATAAAAACGTTGGGTAATAATACTTCAGTACTTCAAAATCAACTTCAGGTCAATAAATAATTTCAATAGATTCTTGGGACTTGATCGGGGAGTACTCAGAGTTTTCCAAAATCCTTCTAGTCATGCTCAGCAATGATCACAGTAAGGTTTGTACGCTTCTGGGCCTTCAAGAAAACTCTTTTGTCGAATCCCATGTATATATCTTAGTTTTCAAATGTTTGCTTAATCTTAGCCTTGATTGATGGGTTTATTCGGTTCTTAAAGAGCGGGAAGGTTAAAATAGGTAGGTTCCGAGGGCTCTGGTGCCAAATCCGGCGAGATTCGAGGTGGAAGCAGAAATTTAGGGTTCTTGGCTGTATTTTCTCAGAAATAGCGCGATACGATTCCGTATTTTTGCCCGTATATCCATGGAATATGCTGTATTCTTTAATTTTGCAAAGCTAAACCATGGTTTTAGAAGGCCACTTATAGAAAATTGAAGGGATGGATCACTTTAGCAATGGCAACCCTAATTTTTCTTGGGAATATGCTAAGTCCTTGGGCATAATGATCAAGAATATTCCATAAGGTATACAAGTGGCATGGCATAATGGTAAGGATTTGCAAAAGGATTTTGGCTAGGGAAGTTTGCAAAAAACAAATGTCATAAGAAGTGAGAAGATATAGAGGCAATGGGGGGGATGTGGATGTAATAGAGAAAGAGAAATTTGGGCAAAGCAAAATAAAGTATGCAAGGGTAAACAAAAGGGGGTATGGGTGTGGGAAAAGTGGCTAGAAAATCTCAATGGATAGAAATAGAATATGAATAATGATTAGATGAGGATGGCTAAGAGATAAAATCAAGCACCATGGGGTCTTCCAAACTTTTTGACTTCCAATCTTCAAAAAATATCTTCCAAACTTCATAACCCAGAATCTTCTAGAGCATATTTTTGACTAAGCATTTTGACTTAAAATAAAGTACCTCACGTGAATTTGAACCTTGAGCACTTGTTGACCTGAAGAATGAACATCTTTTGACCTCCACATCAATATTGAATACCAAGAATCTTCCAAACTTTGACCTAGTCTTTTAAGATAAATTGACCTAGTTTGAATGCATAGACCACAATTAGCATGTTGCCCTTTGGGGGCAACAATTCCTACCTTAAGACCAAAAGATGCCTTAGAATATTCTATGATCCCCTCCAAATGTGTAAAATTTCCCATGGTCTCAAAAGTCTCCAAGGATTCCTTGATCATTTTTAGAAGGATCTTTGAAACCATGCTCGACAATCTCTAAAAGGCCAAAATACAACATATTCTAGAATATACCCTCAAAAATACGGAAACCGTATCGCGCCATTTTCACAAAAATACGGCCAAGAACCCTAAAACTGAGTTTTTCAGCTCGAATCATGCCGGATTGGGCTCCAATGACTCGCAACCTATCTATTTTTATCTTCCCGCCCTCTAAGCATCGAATGAACCCATAAATTAAGGTTAAGATTGAGAAATCATTTGAAAACTAAGCTATATACAGGGGATTCGACTGAGACACTTTTTGAAGGCCCAGACGCATCAAACATCGACATTGATACATGCTGAGCATGATCTAAAGAAGTTTTGAAGTTCCTGAGCATTCCACAGTTTGATTTGAAAGAATTAGATTGATTATCCTATTCTGATGTTTACATGACCACCTAATATCTTCTGATGATTGATTTATATTCTTATGACCTATATTCACCTTGTATTATCCTCACATCAATGAAAATTGTCTGCCAAGTATTGAAAAGTTTGACTGTCATGATTTTTTAGCATTCTCACCATCCTAATATTTTTACAGTAAAACATTCTGCAATCCATTTTTGCATATGACCAATGCCCCTCATTCCCAACTATATTTGCACCTGTGTGCACAAAAAGTTCGAAAAAACCCCTTCCAAACTCAAGTTACAATTTTTTACATTCTGTCTGACATGATTATTGACTGTCACTCACAAAACAGTGCCAAAAAAGTAGTTTTAGTGATCCAAAATAAGATTTGATTGTTTGCCTCACATCCCTGAAACATATACATCACCCTAGTTTTGGAATTTCCCAAAAATTCCCTCTGCAACTCAAGTTCCAAAATTCTGAGATCTGTCTATGGTTTTGACTGGTATTGACCAAAAATTGACCTAACTTTGAGCTTGAATATCTCACAGATTTGAGTTCAGACTTGGTCAAGATTTTTTCCATTGCATGCCTACAACTTTTCTACACCAGTCCCAATCATCTGACCTCAGAAATCAATCCACCTATGCCAGCTACATCGATTTTAGTAAAGCCTCCTTATTTCTGAATTGGGAAAGGTATGAACATTTGATATTTGAGCTTTTTCTCTAAAAAATTCTTATAGAGACTGATCACCTTAAGTGATCTGGAGGTTCTAACCCCAACTTGAACATAATTTCAAGTTGGCTTCTTGTGTTTGACTCTCTAGCCAGGTTGAGGGTCAACATCTTGGAGGTTCTACCGAGATCTTCCTGGATCTCAGAACTCATGGCTCCAAAACAAAAATTTCCAGCAGAGCAAGAACCATTAGAGGATATTGATGCACCAGATCATTGCAGGGAAAGGCCATTGCCCTCAAGTTTCTCAACTAGTCTGCTTCAGAACCTGCCATATCAATTTGAATTGAATGTCCATGTTCCCTTGCCTACTTTTGATTCCAGCATGAGTGCTAACAACTTTTTGAGAATATTTGAAGATTATTACAGGGACTATGGTTTTAAAAAAGGATGCAAGCTTTCAGAATTTGAAAAATGTTTTAAAGAGGAGAGTGAGGCTGGTGTTTGGTTAACTTATGAAAAGTTAATGGGGACCACCTCATGGGATGAGCTCGTCAAGAAGTTTTTAGATAGGTTTGGTAAGTTGGCTGCTCCAAAAGATTTGGTCAATGAGTTGCAAAGTTTTTCTATACATGCAGGGGAAAGTGTGAATCCGTACAAAGAAAGATTTAGTACATACATGAGCAGGTGCCAAAGAGCTCAAGTCACAATTCCAACCCTTTTTCTAGTCACTGCTTTTATTAATGGTTTGGAAAGGAGACCAGAGATCCAAAGGAAACTGCTCAAGATCCAAGCTGCTGAAGGATTTGATTCTATATACAAA
The DNA here is from genome assembly GCA_021234155.1 of Isoetes taiwanensis. Lineage (NCBI taxonomy): Eukaryota > Viridiplantae > Streptophyta > Lycopodiopsida > Isoetales > Isoetaceae > Isoetes > Isoetes taiwanensis. The sequence goes on from JAJEKV010000091.1 coordinate 3,540,751, forward strand.
GTTTTTGCCAAAACCACTGACCTGACTCAGATGCTCTCTACTTTGCCTGACAAGCATCATGTCTCTCACCATAACCCTGATCCTTTTTATCCTGCTGCTACTGATGCACATTATGACCATCACCCTTCCATTCCAGTTTATGCCATACAGAAAGAAAAGAAGAAATCTAAAGAGGAGGAAGCTAATTCTCAAGTTGCAAAGGTCAAGGCAGACCTATCTAAAGTTACTGAGGCTTTAGCAGAACTAACCAAATAATTGGTTGAACTCAAGGCTACAAGAACAGGTAAAACTTACCCTGAATGTATTCACTGCAATAGGAATTCTCATCCATCAGAAATTTGCTATTGGCAAGGCCACTTTGGAAAGGAATGTCCTATTTGTTCTTTTTGTAAAGAAATTGGCCATACTGATACCAAGTGTGCTGTTAAGGAATACTTTGCTAAGCAGGAAAAAGAAAAGAGACCAGAACCTAAACCTCATGTGAGATTTGCTGAACCAAGTACTTCTATAAGGTTTATTCAGGCTACAGAAGTTCCCAAAGCTGAAGAAGTTATGGTGGTGCAAACTAGAAGCATGAATGAAGCTCATGTACATGCTGAATCAAGTAGACATCCCACTGCCAGGTCTTCACTGCTGCCATGCCATGGCAGCATGGAAGAGCTAAGCACATCTTTGCACTAATCCTCTCATCTTGATCTGGTTTGCAAGACAATAGGGAAATGCTTCACTAGCATACATCAAGAATTTGAAGAGCAAAGGAAGGACAATTGACTCAAGTCACTCAAGAGATACAAGAGGTCAAACAAGCAAAGGAAATGAAGAAAGGAGGAGAAAGAAGACCCCTTGAAGAATATTCCATGGTATGTAGCTATTTGTGATCTTGGCATCTTTGGCATTTTGATCCCCTTCTCCATTCACTCCACCATCCTAAAATACCATTGTTGACCCCCAACCTGGCTAGAGAGTCAAACACAAAAAGCCAACTTGAGTTTTCACTCAAGTTGGGGTTAGAACCTCCAGATCACTTAAGGTGATCAATCTACACAAGAATTTCTCAAAGAAAAAACTCAGTTACAGAGTTCTCATACCTTTCCCAATTCTGGAATATGGACCTCTTACTCAAATCGATGCAGATCTCATAGGCAGATTGATTTTCAAGGTCAGATGACTGTGACTTGTTCAGAAAAGTTGTAGGCAAGCAAGGGTGAAAATCTTGACCAAGTCTGAGTTTTAATTTGTAAGATATTCGGTCTCAAAGTTGGGTCAATATCAGTCAAAACTACAAACAGAGACCAGAGTTTTATAACTTGAGTTGTAGGTTAAGTTTTGAAGAAATTCCAAAACCTAAGATGCAATCCTGTCAAATCGTGATTTGAATCACTAAAACTATTTTTTTGGCACTGTTTTGTGAATATCAGTCTAAACTTGTATCAGACAGAATGCAAAAAATGGTAACTTGAGTTTGGAATGGGATTATTTCGAAATTTTTGTGCACACAAGTGCAAATAAGATGGGAGAGGAAGTGCAGATGGTCATATGCAGGAAAAAATGAAGGAATTCTTCACTGTAGAAATGTTTGTGATGCAAAAATACTAAAGGATCATGACAGTCAACTTTTTGAATATTTGGCAGTCAATTTTCATTGATATGAGGGTAATACAAGGTAAATAAGAGTCTTAGGAACATAGATCAATCATCAAAATAGCTTAGAAGGTCAATAAATAATATCAAATCAAGAATATCAGTCCAATTTTCTCAGATCAGACTGTGGAACACTAAGATACTTCATGAATGTCTTCAGATCATGCTCAACATGTATCAATGTCGATGTTTGATGCGTCTGGGCCTTCAAAAAACTCTGTCATTGTTTTCCCCGGTATATAGATTTAGATTTAATGATTCCGGCATCTTAGGGCTTGATTATAGGCTTAATGGGATGCTGATGAGCGGGAATCCAAGAATAGGTAATTTTTGTAGTTTAAGATCCCAGTTCCGGCGTGATTCGAGCAAGTTTCTAAGTTTAGGGTTCTTCACTGTATTTTTCCAGAGTTTGCGCGATACGGTGGCCATATTTTTGGAAGTATAAACCAAGAATATGCTGTATTCAGCCATTTAGAAAAGCTAGGCCATGGTTTCAAAAGGTGCCTTATAAAATAGTTAGGTAATTTGATCATTTGAGGAGATGGCAACCCTAATTTTTTGGGGAATATGCTAGGTCTAGATACCATGCATTGGGATATTCCATGGGTAACATGAATATTTAAGGCACAATGGTGGGCAAAGCAAAATGGTCATAAAATTCCAAACAAGAAATGGACTAGGGGTATTTATAAAGGTGTGATAAGAATGGGAAAAGGGGTATGAAATGGAAAGGCAAAAGGCATTAGAGAAAAGGAATTAGGCAAACAAGGTGTGATTTGGCAAAAAGGTGAGCAAGGGAGAATATAAGCATAAGGGGAATATGACTAGGAAAATGGGGGTAAGAATATGGATAAAAATGACTAGGGGGTGGAATCTAATACCATGGGGTCTTCCAAACTTCAAAAAGCATCTTCCAATCTTCACAACCCAGAATAGTATAGAGCATCCTTTGAAAACCTTTGACTTCTGATAGAGCATTTTCCATGGGAGTTGACCTTTGAAGATTGATATTGTTCGACCTTCATATCAATGTTGACTACCAAGCTCCTTTTGATTTAATTCTTCCACAATAACTTGACCTACTTCAACACATGAGCTAACAGTTAGTATGTTGCCCTTTGGGGGCAACATCTCGCAAAAACAAGAAAATGGTTGGTCCCCTCAGCCATAAAGGGTCTTCACATCTGCTCCAAAGTGTATGAATGAGGATTATGGTAAAAAGAGGGTGTAAAGTGTAAGTGTTGGTGGGATAAAAGTGAGTGTATTGGTAAGAGGATGTAAGTGAGTAAAAAAGGTAGTGTGAATATGACAAGGTAGTGATGGAAATGTAGTGTATGAGATGAGATGAGTGTGCAAATATTGGAATTCCGCCAAAACAAGAAAAATGTGTGAAAAAAAAGGTAAGAATGAGCGTGAATATGGTCAGGTGGTGATGGAAATATAGTGTAAAAGGGTGGAGTGGATGTGCAAAAGTTGAGATCTCGCCAAAACAAGAAAATGTGTGCCTCCCTGATCCTTAAAAATGCAACTCTGCTATGATGGTGAAGCTGAATTGCAGAGTGCTTTCTTTTGGGAATGAGAACAAGAATAAGGAGTTTAAATGGATAGCAGGACCGCTTATGGCAGATGAATAAAGATGGATAAAGGATGCACCTGTCATGGAAACATACAAACAAGTTAATCTTGATCCTTGCAACTCTGCTATGATGGTGAAGCTGAATTGCAGAGTGCACATTTAGGGAGATAAAATGAGAGTACATGGCTGAATGGAGGGCAGGACCACAATGAGACAGATGAATGAAGATGGAAAAAGGGTGCTCCTGCAAATGACACTTGGCAATTAATAAAAATCCCTGTTCTGAAGCTATTTGATAGCTCATCCTTCATACTGGCTAATCTGCAAATATAAACTCAATGAAGACATTAGTTCTAAATTTAAGACAAAGTGAAATCTAATCCAGCCTATTCTAATTTTTAACTTTAATTCTAACTTGTCTAAGTTCTAGAAAATAAAAAGAGACAAACATATATGCTGATCCCAGTACCTTTTCAGGTGAATAGTGTTGATAGGATTTGGAAGTGGCATCCCTGAAGTTAGTTCCTTTAACCAATAGGAATTGGTACCTGCAGGTTCCAACACCTCATAGGGGCCCTCCCAAAGGTTTTCAAACTTACCAGCCAAGTCTTCCCTTGATTTATTCCATTTTAGGACTAGCTCTCCAGTCTTGAAAGTCCCTTGTATTTTATGAGCAACTTTGAAAGCAGCCAAATCCTTGGCTTTTTTTAGCAAATTAGCATTCTCAGCTCCCATTCTATATTCTTCTAAATGCAGAAGGGTATCCAATCTTTCCTGCAAAGCATACTCAAAAGGTAAACACAACTTATGAGCTAACCTCAGAGATGGAAGCTCAAGCTCTACTGGAAGCACAGCTTCAATGCCATAAACTAAGTTAAAGGGTGTATGAGTGGTTGCTGCTTTAATGGTGACTCTATAAGCCCATAGAGCATCCACCAGTTTGACATGCCAATCCTTTTGATTATCATCCACTGTTTTCTGTAAAATGCCCTTCGAAACTTTATTAGTAGCTTCTGCTTGACCATTACCTTGGGGATAGTAGGAGGAACTCTTGGTATGCTTGACTTTAAGAATGGTCAATAAATTAGCAATAACTTCATTCACAAAAGGAGTACCTCTATCAGAATGTAATTGTAGAGGAATACCAAACCGTGCACAAATATACTCATGTAAGAACTTTGCTGTTGTAATGGCATTAGCTTGTCTTAAAGGAATTGCCTCTGCCCATTTGGTAAAATAATCTGTAGCTACAATAATGTGCTGATGTTGCCCTGCAGAAGGGGGGTTAATAGGACCAATATAATCTAATCCCTATATTTGGAAAGGTCCTGGAGAAATGATGGGGTTTAGTGCAGCTGGGAGAATCCTTTTGCCAAATATTTGGCACTTGTGGCAAGATTTTATAGCAGTATAACAATCTTTAAATATTGTAGGCCAATAATAACCTGACCTAAGAATTTTTTTGGCAGTAGTATCTCCAGCAAAATGGCCTCCTGTTGCCCCCAAAGGGCAACATGCTAATTGTGATCTATGCATTCAAAACTAGGTCAACTTATCTTGGAATACTAGATCAAAGTTTGGAAGATTCTTGGCATTCAACATTGATATGGAGGTCAAAGGGTGTTCATTCTTCAAGTCAACAAGTGCTCAAGGTTGAAAACTCACATGAGGTACTTTATTTAAGGTCAAGATGCTTAGTCAAGAATATGCTCTAGAAGATTCTGGGTTAAGAAGTTTGGAAGGCATTTTTTTGAAGATTGGAAGTTAAAAGTTTGGAAGACCCCATGGTACTTGATTCCATTCCCTAGCCATTCTTATCCATTTCTATTCTTACCCCTTGAAATTTCCTAGCCATTTTTCCCTATACTTATATTCTCTTTTGTTCACTCTTGCATACCCTATCATATCTTGCCTAATTTTTCTTTCCCAATACATCCTTATTCTCCCATAATTTATTCCCACCATTGCTCCCATAGCTTTTGCCCTTTTACCTCCTATGCCATGTTCTTGCAAATTCCCCCATACCTATTTACCATTGTGCCATAAGAAGCCATGTTATGTGGAATATTCTCCTTCATAATGCTCAAAATCTGGTATATTCCCCCAAATATTAGGGTTGCCTTTGCTCAAATGGCTCACTCCTTCAATGTTTTTCATGGGTAGTCCCTTAAAACCATGGTTTAACTCTTCAAAAATACAAAATACGAAATATTCCTGGTTTATACTTCAAGAAATATGGTGACCGTATCGCGCAGATCTTCAGAAAATACAGCTGTTGTAAACCTAAAACTAGAAACAAGCTCGAATCACGCCGGAACCGAGTTTTTAAACCATAAGACCTACCTAAACCTGGATCCCTGCTCTTAAGCATCATATTAAGCCTAAATCTAAGCCCTAAGATGCCGGAATCATTAAATTCAAACTTATATACCAGGGGATCAACAAATGAAGTTTTTTCAAGGCCCGTATATTCAGATCCCACATTGATCATTGCTGAGTAAGATCTGGACGATCCTTGAAGTTCTTGAGCTCTCCTCAATTGGATGTACAAGATCTAGTTGACATTACTTTCGAAAATTATTTATTGACTTGTGATGATTATTTGCCTGTGATTAAAGCTATGAAGCATCCTTATATTCTATTATCATGATATATTTACCCTCATATCAATTCAAATTGATTGCCAAGTTGTCAAACCCATCTCTGATATTTTTTCTTAACAATTCTTGCCACAAAATATCTTATAGAAAATTTTCGTGTGTTTCCCAATTCCTTTGGCCCACTTGCCAGCTATTCTTAGGACTTGTGTAAGCCCAGGGAGTTGAAATCATCCAAAAATACCACGTATAGCTCAAATTCAAAAAAATTGCTCTCGGGTTTACCTGGTTTTGATCAGATTTTGCCAAATCCAGCCATAAAAAATACCTTTATACCTCCAAATGATGATTTGACTATTTGCCTTTCTTCTTTATCACCACTGCAACCTATTTGCTTTGGAAATTTCAAAAAACATGATTGGTAGCTCCAAATGTCATTTTCTGATCACTGTTTTCCACATTTGACCTCTATTGACCAAATTTTGACCACACTTTGAGCTCGAATAACTCACAAATTAAGTTTCGACCACTCGGGGCAAAGGTGAGACTATAGAACTTCACCGAACTTGGTTACCCACAACTTTTTGACCAAGTCTACCGGGACCTCTTGCTTGCAAGCCAAGTACTCTACCACTGTTCGACTCAATAAATCGATCTACATCTCAACACCACAACTGCATTCCCCATGGCAAAGGTGCACATTTTGGAAATGGGAAAGGTATAGAACTTCAAAATTTTGAACTTGTCTTCACCATGGGGAAATTATCTTGGGACCATAGATCGTTGATCACCTTAAATTGTGGTCCGGAGGTTCTAACCCCCTCTTTGAGTGAAAACTCTAATTGGTTCCTTTGTGGTTGACCTTTAATTCTTCATGTGTGCCCATTTTAGGGTCAACATTTTGGAGGTCCTACCGGTTGATTCTACCCGGATTTTGAGAAGTCATGGCTCCAAAGCATGTAAATTTCCAAAAATTTCCAGAGCAAGATCCAATATCAATGGAAGAACATGAGACTTCAGAACCCTCAAGCAGAGATAGATCTCTTCCCCAAGTTTTTCAACCGGATTACTTCAAGGCTTACCTTACCAGCTTGAATTGAATGTGCCCACCCCATTGCCTACTTTTTGATTCCAGATGAGTGCTAATACTTTTCTAAGAATTTTTGAAGATTACTACAGGGATTATGGCTTTAAGAAAGGATGCAAGTTCTCACAATTTGAAAAGTGTTTTAAAGAGGAGAGTGAAGCTGGTGCTTGGCTGACTTATGAGAAGCTTATGGGAACCACTTCTTGGGATGATCTTGTTACCAAGTTTTTAGATAGGTTTTGAAAAGCTTGTTGCTCCTAAGGACCTTGTTAATGAATTGCAAAATTTCTCCATTTATGCAGGAAAGTGTTAGTCAAGATAAGGAAAGATTCAGCACCTTCATGAGTAGATGTCAGAAATGCCAAGTTACTGTCCCCACGCTCTTTTTGGTGTCCTCTTTTATCAAAGGCCTATCTTCTAGACCAGAAATTCATAGAAAGCTTATCAAGATACAAGCTGCAGAAGGTTTTGATTCCATCTACAAAGTTTTTGCTAAAACTACTGAATTGACCAAAATGCTCTCTATCCTACCAGAAAAACATCATAGCTTTCAGCATGATCCCTTTTACCCTGATGCCACTGATGGCCCTTATGAACCTCACCATTCTGTTCCTATCTATGCTGTGCATAAAGAAAAGAAGAAAACCAAAGATGAAGAGGCTGATTCTCAAATCTCAGAGGTCAAAGCTGACTTGACAAAGGTAACTGAGGCTTTATCAGAAGTAACTAAACAACTTGTGGAGTGTTGACTCTAAACCTGGCTTATAGGTCAACCACAAGAAACCAATTCGAGTTTTCACTCAAATTGGGGTTAGGACCTCCAGATCACTTAAGGTGATCAGTCTATGCAAGAAAATTCCAAAGATAAGTTCAAAAAGTTTGAGTTCTATACCTTTCCCATTTTCAAAAAATGGCACCTTTGCCAAAACAATTGTGGTGTTGAAATGCAGATCGATTTTTTGAGTCAGATGCTGCAGACTTGGTCAAAAAAGTTGTAGGTAACCAACAGTAAAGCCTCTGACCAAGTCAGAGATTTAATCTGTGAGTTATTCGAGCTCAAAGTGAGGTCAAATTTTGGTCAATAGAGGTCAAATGTAGAAACAGTGATCAGAAATCGAGATTTAGAGTTGCCAATCACTTTTTTGAGAATTTCCAAAGCAGATAGGTTGCAATGATGCTAGGGAAGAGAGGCAAACAGTCAAATCCTCGTTTGGAGGTGTAGGGGTATTTTTTGTGACTGGATTTGGCAAAATACAGTCAAAACTGTTCAAACCCGAGAGCAATTTTTTTGAATTTGAGCTATACTTGGTATTTTCGAATGATTCCAACTCCTTTGGCTTTCTTAACACCCAAGGATAGGTGGCAGATAGGCCAAAGGTGCTAAAAACACTCAGGGATTTTTCTATAGAATTTTTTTGTGGCAAGAATTGCTAAGGAGAATATCAGAGACAAATTCAACAACTTGACAGTCAATTTGGATTGATATGAGGGTAAATATATCAAGATAACAACAGATAAGGATGCTTCATAGCTTCAAGTACAAGAAAATAATCATCAAAAGTCATAAGGTAATTTCTGAAAGTAATGTCAACTAAATCTTGTAGATCCAGTTGAGGAGAGCTCAAGAACTTCAAGGATCGTCCAGATCTTGCTCAACAATGATCAATGTATGATCTGAATACTTCTGGGCCTTCAAAATTTTCTCGGATCCAATTTTCCCATATATATTTTCAAATTTAGTGGTTCCAGTATCTTAGGGCTTGATTTGTGGTTCATTAAGTTTAGGAGCAGCGGGAATCCAGTAATAGCAGGGTTAGGAAGGCGGTAGAGTCGATTCCGGCGTGATTTCAGCAGTTCCAGAGAATTAGGGTTCATGGCCGTAGATTTCGTGAAGTTCCCGCGATACGGTTCGCGTATTTCCCTTAGATATGCTGGGAATATTCCCGTATTTTGGATTTTTTGAAAGTTTTACCATGGTTCGAACTCAAGGCTTATATTTTCTTGAGGTTTGATGCAAGCTTAGACCATGGTATCAAGCACCCATATCCACATTTGAAGTTCTTAGGGCCATGGGACCAATTTGAGGGAGTTGGGAACCAATAAGGGCGTAACCATAAGGCAAGAGGTGAAAAAATAAAGGTTGGCCATGGGGGCAACAAGGACTCATGTGGATGATGGAGATGGAAGATAATAAGATATGGATGTAGAAAAAACAAGGTCCATGACTTAAGCAAAGTGTGGAGTAAGTGTTTATGGCAAGGAAAAAGCAAATGTGGGGGGCAATGGTGCAAAAGTGGTTATGAAGAATGAATAAGGAAGATGTCATGGGAAAATTAACAAATGATGGTAATAAGATAGGTTGGGGATGTAAGAAGGGAAAAATGGCTAAGCAAGGTGACAAGGATGGAACCATATAAGGGAATCTTCCAAACTTTAACTTCCAAACTTCGAGCAATGTCTTCCAAACTTCATAACCCAGAATCTTCTAGAGCATATTCCTGACTAAGCATTTGACTTCAAATAAAATACCTCTTGTGAAGTTTGAACCTTGAGCATTGTTTGACTTGAAGCATGAACATCTTTTGACCTCCATAACAATGTTGAATGACAAGAATCTTCCAAGCTTTGACCTAGTCTTCTAAAATGAATTGACCTAGTTTGAACATATAGATCTCCATTAGCATGTTGCCCTTTGGGGGCAACATCTCGCCAAAACAAAAGAATGGCTGGTCCCCTCAGCCATAAAGGGTCTTCAATCTTGTACCAAGGTGCTTGAGTGAGAATTATGGTAGAGAGAGAGTGTAATGTGCAAGTGTTAATGGAATAGAAATGAATGTGGTGGAGGGGGAATGTGAATGGAATATGATAAGTGAAAAAGAATGAGAATGAGTGTGAATATGATAGGATAGTGATGGAAAAGGAGTGTATGGGGGGGAAGAAAAATGTGAAAATGTTGATCTCGCCAAAACAAAAGAATGTGTGTCTTCTTAATGTCTTCAAGAGCAACTCTACTAGGATGGTGAAGCTGAATTGCAGAGTGCTTTCTTCCTGGGAAATGAACAACAAGAATAAGAGGTTTAAATGGATGGCAGGGCTACTTATGGCAGATGAATAAAAATGGGAAAAGGGTGCACCTGTCATGGAAACACACAAACTAGTTAATCTTAATACCTTGCAACTCTGCTATGGTGGTGAAGCTGATTTGCAGAGTGCCTTTATGGGAATGAGAATAGGAGTAAGAAGTCTAGATGAATAACAGGACCACTTATGGCAGGTGGATGAAGATGGAAAAAAAAAGGTGCTCCTGCATATGGCACTTGGTAAAGCATTAGTAATCACTATTTTTCTTGAGATCATTCATACTGTCTTCAAGTCAGCCCAACCTACAATCATAAAATTAACCCATTAAAATAACATGCTCAAAGAATTAAATAAATCTAACTATGCTAATTCTACCATGGATTTTTTTTTTTTTTTTTTTTTAATTCTCTAATGCAAAAAGAGGGACAAGCAAGCATGCTGGTCCCAATACCTCTTCAGATGCAAGACATTAATAGGATTTGGTAACAGCATTCCTGAGGCAACTTCTTGTAGCCAATATGAGTTGGTACCTGCAGCTTTCTGCACCACAAAAGGTCCCTCCCAAATATTATCAAATTTGCCTGCTGAGTCTTCTTTTGACTTATTCCACTTGAGGACAAGTTCTCCTTGTCTAAAAGTGCCTTGTATCCTATGTGCAGCTTTTTAAAAGCAGCCATATCTTTGGCTTTTTTCAAAGAAATTAGTATTCTCAAAATTTCCATCCTATATTCATCTAGGTGTAGCAAGGCATCCAATCTTTCCCTGCAAGGCATGTTCAAAAGGTAAACATAGTTTATAAGCTAACCTCGGGAAGGCAACTCAAGTTCCACCGGGTAAGATCGCCTCTATGCCATAAACCAAATTGAAGGGTGTATGATTTGTAGCTGCTTTGATAGTGACTCTATAAGCCCAAAGTGCATCCACTATTTTGACATGCCAATCTCTTATTGATCTCAACCGCCTTCTCGAAGATACTTTTCAACACTTTATTAGTGGCTTCACTTTTGTCCATTACCTTGGGGATAATATGAGGAGCTCTTGGTATGCTTAACCTTTAAGATGTCCAACAAGTTAGCAATAACTTCATTAACAAAAGGTGTGCCCCTATCGTAATGCAAATCAAAAGGAATACCAAACCCGGAGCAAACATACTCATGTAAAAATCTCGCTTGTAGCAAAGATTAGCCCCACCTCAAAGGTATAGCTTCCGCCCATTTAGTAAAATAACTCGTGCCACAATGATATCTTGATGTTGACCTCGCGAAGAAGGATTAATAGGGCCAATATAATCTAATCCCCAAATTTGAAAGGGCCCCGAGATATGATGGGATTAAGGGCAGTGAAGTAAAATTCTTTTCCTAAAGATTTGGCATTGATGGCAAGTCTTTATAATATCATAACAATCTTTAAAAACAAAAGGCCAATAATATCCGCACACGAGAATCTTTTTTTCTGTAGTATCACCAGCAAAATGCCCTCCACAAATACCTTTGTGCATTTCCCTGATGATTAGAGCAGACTCACTTTCATTCACACACCTCAACAGGACTCCATCTCTCAAGAGTGTGGCTTCACATATGGATAGGATGAGAAAGTCAAAAGCCTCTTGGCATTCTGAAGTCCATGTGATAGGTATATGCTTACTTTCAGACTTGGAGAACTTACCTACCCTTGTCAGTCTAGAGATGGGGCTTAAAATATGGGCAAAATTAGGAATATACATCATAAGAAAACTTGTCATACCAACAAAACTTTTGACCTGTTTTAGATTCTTGGGAGGTGCTAATTTTTTGAGAGCTTCAATCTTGTCTTGAGCAACTTGAATGCCTTGGCTGGATACTTCATGCCCTAAGAGTTGTCCTTTTGATGCAAAAAAAAAAATGCATTTCTTTGGATTTAGATTGACTCTGAACTCCCCGCACAAAGAACAAATTTTTGCAAGTAACTCCACATGATTAGATGGATGAGAGCCTAAGCAAAGGTCATCTAAATACACCCCCGAACTCCTCAAAGAGACATGGATTTGAAAATAACATCCATTGCCCTTTGGAAGGTGGCTGGAGCATTCATCAAACCAAAAGGCATTCTTTTCATAGCATATGTACCCTGTGGAGTGATAAAAGAAGTTTTTGGCTGGTCTTCTTCTTTGATGCTGATCTGGTTGAATCCTCGAGAATCCATCCAAAATGAATACACTTCCTTACCTCGCTACAAAGATATAAGATTTCTTCTAAAAAAGGCAAAGGGTAACAATCCTTGATGGTGAGATCTCGATAATCAATGCAAATTTTAAAGCACCACTTTTCTTCTCTACAGAACAATGCAAGATACCCATTCTCGATTAATGATTTCAATAATCACACCCGCATCTAACATCTTGTTCAATTCATCCTTTATTAGCCCCATAAGGGAAGCATTAATCCTCCTTAGTTTTTGAAAACAGGTTTACAACCTTCCTTGATTTTAATTTCAAATTGACATACCTCAGCTTTTGATACCCGATAGTTCAATAGTCCCAAGCAAATACATCTTTTCTTTCTTCAAAAACATTTGTATGCTCTCCCTGTTTTGATATTCAATCAAATCTCCAACAAACAGAGTTCTAGGTGTACCATTTTTTGTGATCACAATCTCTTCAATCTCCTTCTTTTCTGATGCATCAATGATCAAAATAGGACAGAATGCTTTCACTTCATTGTCATCAAGGTCATCCTCGTGAATAGTTCCTCACCCAATGTGACATGAGAGTTTCCCTACAGGGCATCAGCCTCAAAATTTTTTTCTCTTGGGATGTGAGTGATCCTCCATGAAGCAAAAACTTGAGAGCACTCCCATTGCCTGATTCTTCAAAAGCTCCATATCCAGTATTTTTGTTTGATAATCCCCAAACTTGTCTACAAATTAATTGTGAATCACCATAAATATGGATATTGGCAATATCCATAGCTTTGGCTTCTTGAAGACCTGCAATCAAAGCTTTATATTCTGCCACATTAGAAGTGACTTGAGGAAAAATTCTTCCTACCTTAGCTAAGAGTTTGTGAGAAGAATCTTTCAAAATAGCAGCAGATGATGCAACATTTAGTTTTTTAGAGATACCCCCATCAAACCATAGAAAACCTGTTGGTCCTTGTTTGCTGGGAAGTGCACACTCCATAATAAGGGGAACCATTTCATATTTTCTTGTTTTTGTGTTTTTTAAGCTGTAAGATCCCAAAGGCTCCTCAATTAGCATTTCTTTAATAAAGTTTACCTCTTATTTGGAGTCATAGGAGCCTTCTTGGTTGTAAATAGTAGAAGTTTGAGAGCCATTGGAGATGGTGCATCTCCCTTGAGACCAGACCGCCTAGCATCCACAAAGAGCTAACCATCTCCTCCCTAAAAGTAGGTCATAGATATCAGATTCATCTCCTATATCTTCAAAAGCCACCACAATAAAGTTAGCGTATTAACAGGCACTTTAGTCACCACACCAATAGGAGTAATTTTAGCATTATAAAAAGATCTTAGCAATATAGAAGCTCTCTTGTCCATCTCGAGTCCACACTTCTTCATAATGTGATATGGCATGATGTTTAGGGAGATCCCCATCAAGTAATACATTAGAAAAGGTAAAACCTCCTAGAGCAAATAACATGTAAATGCCCCCTGTGGTCTTCTTCATTCCGCAGGCTAAAATGAGATCGGGCATCAGTAAAGTTTATACATGCATTTAATTGTTCACCACTAGTTTGCTGGAGCACCCTTTTTCTGTAGCTGGGTGCAATCTTTAACAATGTGAAAAGATCCACACTCACCTTAGAATTTTTGAGCAAAATATCCACTTCATCAAAGTCTTGGTCTTTCTTACCAAATTTTTGCTGTGGAGGTGGAGCTATCATTTGAGCAGGTGTTTCCATTGTAGGTGAGGGAGATCTAGTTGTGAGATGTCTGCTCGATTCAGCATGGGTATTGACTTCATTCATTCTTCTAGTTTGCACTGCCATAACTTCTTCAGTCTTGGGAGCTTCTGTAGCCTGGATAAATCTTATTGAAGCACTTGGTTCAGTAAATCTCACAGAGGGCTTAGGTTCTGATTTCTTTTCTTGTTCCTGCTTGGCAAAGTATTCTTTAACAGCACATTTAACATCAGTATGACCAACTTCTTTACAGAAAGAACAAACAGGACATTCTTTTCCAAAGTGGCCTTTCCTATTGCATTTGGAACACACTTGCCAATAGCAAATTTCTGATGGATGAGTATTCCTATTGCAATGGATACATTCAGGGTAAGTTTTACCTGTTTTTGCAGTTTTGAGCTCAACTAGTTGCTTGGTTAATTCTGCTAAAGCCTCAGTAACTTTAGATAGGTCTGATTGAACCTCTGCAACTTGAGAACTAGCTTCCTCCTCCTTAGACTTCTTCTTTTCTTTCTGTATGGCATAAACTGGAATGGAAGGGTGATGATCATACTGTGCATCAGTGGCATCAGGGTAAAAAGGATCATGGCCATGGTGGGAGATATGGTGCGTATCAGGCAAGGTAGAAAGCATTTGAGTCAGATCAGTAGTTTTGGCAAAAACTTTGTATATGGAATCAAATCCTTCAGCAGCTTGGATCTTAAGCAATTTCCTTTGGATATCTGGTCTCCTTTCTAGACCATTGATGAAGGCAGTTACTAAAAAAAGTGTGGGAATTGTGACCTGTGCTCTTTGGCACCTGCTCATAAATGTGCTAAATCTTTCTTTATACTGATTCACACTCTCCCCTGCATGTATAGAAAAACTTTGCAATTCATTAACCAAATCTATGGGAGTAACTAACTTACCAAACCTGTCCAGGAATTTCTTGATGAGTTCATCCCATGAGGTGGTACCCATTAACTTCTCATAAGTTAACCAAGCACCAGCTTCACTCTCATCTTTGAAACATTTCTCAAATTTTGAAAGCTTGCATCATTTCTTGAAACCGTAATCCCTGTAATAGTCTTCAAATGTTCTCAAAAAGTTGTTAGCACTCATGCTGGAATCAAAGGTAGGCAAGGGAACAGGGACATTCAACTCAAACTGGTATGGCATGTTTTGAAGTAAGTTGGCTGAGAAACTTGAAGGCAATGGCCTTTCTCTCATAGCTAGATATGATACATCAACATCTTCCAATGGTTCCGATTCTGCTGGAAATTTTTGCTTTGGAGCCATTGAGTTCTCGAGATCCGTGAAGATCTCGGTAGGACCTCCAAAATGTTGACCCTAAACCTGGCTTATAGGTCAACTGATAAGAAACCAATTCGAAGTTTTCACTCAAATTGGGGTTAGACCTCCAGATCACTTAAGGTGATCAGTCTATGCAAGAAAATTCCAAAGATAAGTTCAAAAAGTTTGAGTTCTATACCTTTCCCATTTTCAAAAAATGGCACCTTTGCCAAAACAATTGTGGTGTTGAAATGCAGATCGATTTTTGAGTCGATGTCGCAGACTTGGTCAAAAAGTTGTAGGTAACCAACAAGAAAGCCTCCCACCAAGTCGAGATTTAATCAGGAGTTATTCGAGCTCAAAGTGAGGTCAAATTTTGGTCAATAGAGGTCAAATGTAGAAACAAAGGATCGTAAATCGAGATTTGGAGTTGCCAATCACTTTTTGAGAATTTCCAAAGCAGATAGGTTGCAATGATGCTAGGGAAGAGAGGCAAACAAATAAATCCTCGTTTGGAGGTGTAGGGGTATTTTTTGTGACTGGATTTGGCAAAATACAGTCAAAACTGTTCAAACCCGAGAGCAATTTTTTTGAATTTGAGCTATACTTGGTATTTTCGAATGATTCCAACTCCTTTGGCTTTCTTAACACCCAAGGATAGGTGGCAGATAGGCCAAAGGTGCTAAAAACACTCGTGGATTTTTCTATAGAATTTTTTTTGTGGCAAGAATTGCTAAGGAGAATATCGTAGACAAATTCAACAACTTGACAAATAATTTGGATTGATATGAGGGTAAATATATCAAGATAACAACAGATAAGGATGCTTCATAGCTTCAAGTACAAGAAAATAATCATCAAAAGTCATAAGGTAATTTCTCGAAAGTAATGTCAACTAAATCTTGTAGATCCAGTTTGAGGAGAGCTCAAGAACTTCAAGGATCGTCCAGATCTTGCTCAACAATGATCAATGTATGATCCGAATACTTCGGCCTTCAAAATTTTCTCGATCCAATTTTCCCATATATATTTTCAAATTTAGTGGTTCCAAATCTTAGGGCTTGATTTGTGGTTCATTAAGTTTAGGAGCAGCGGAATCCAAAGAATAGCAGTGGTTAGGAAGGCTGTAGAGTCGATTCCCAAGATTTCAGCAGTTCCAAGAGAATTAGGGTTCATGGTCAGAGATTTCGGTGAAGTTCCCGCCATACGGTTCGCAGATTTCCTTTAGATATGCCGGGAATATTCCCGTGATTTTGGATTTTTGAAAGTTTTACCATGGTTCAACTCAAGGCTTATATTTTCTTGAGGTTTGATGCAAGCTTAGTCCATGGTATCAAGCACCCATATCCACATTTGAAGTTCTTAGGGCCATGGGACCAATTTGAGGGAGTTGGGAACCAATAAGGGCGTAACCATAAGGCAAGAGGTGAAAAAATAAAGGTTGGCCATGGGGGCAACAAGGACTCATGTGGATGATGGAGATGGAAGATAATAAGATATGGATGTAGAAAAAACAAGGTCCATGACTTAAGCAAAGTGTGGAGTAAGTGTTTATGGCAAGGAAAAAGCAAATGTGGGGGGCAATGGTGCAAAAGTGGTTATGAAGAATGAATAAGGAAGATGTCATGGGAAAATTAACAAATGATGGTAATAAGATAGGTTGGGGATGTAAGAAGGGAAAAATGGCTAAGCAAGGTGACAAGGATGGAACCATATAAGGGAATCTTCCAAACTTCGAGCAATGTCTTCCAAACTTCATAACCCAGAATCTTCTAGAGCATATTCCTGACTAAGCATTTGACTTCAAATAAAATACCTCTTGTGAAGTTTGAACCTTGAGCATTGTTTGACTTGAAGCATGAACATCTTTTGACCTCCATAACAATGTTGAATGACAAGAAAAATTTCAAGTTTTGACCTAGTCTTCTAAAATGAATTGACCTAGTTTGAGTATGTTGCCCTTTGGGGGCAACATGGAGCTCAAAGCAAGCAGAACAGGTAGAACTTATCCTGAACGTATTCATTGTAACAGAACTTCACACCCAGCTGATATTTGTTATTGGCAAATATGCCCTAAATGTAAAAAGAAAGGTCATTTTGGTAGGGAATGTCCAGTTTGTGCTTTTTGCAAGGAGATTGGTCATACTGACCTTAGGTGCTCTGTCAAAGAATATTTTGCCAAGCAAGAGAGGGAAAAGAAACCTGAGGCAACTCCACATGTAAGGTTTGCTGAATCTACTAGTTCTATAAGGTTTGTGCAGGCTACAGAAATGCCAAAGACTGAGGAAGTGATGGTAGTACAAACCAGGAGTATGGGAGATACCCATAGACTTGCTGAGCCTAACAAATTTGTTCCAGAGTGTTCCAGGAAATCAACATTGCCCCTACCCCCTGTCATGGAAGCTCCTCCCCAAGAAATAGCTCCACCTCCTCAACAAAAGTATGGTAAGAAAGATCAAGATCTTGATGAGTTGGATGTTTTACTGAAAAATTCCAAAGTAAGTGTGGACTTATTTACCTTATTAAAAATTGCCCCTGGCTATAGGAAAAAGTTATTACAACAAACTACTTTTAGTGAGGCAGTGGCTTGTGTAGGTGTTGCAAATGCTACTAATCTTATTTTAGCTCAAAATGAAGAAGATCCAGGTGCATTTATGTGTTCAGCCACCCTAGGAGGTTATTCTTTTTCCAATGTGTTGCTGGATGGAGGTTCACCTCTAAATATCATGCCTTATCATGTTATAAAAAAAATGTGGGCTCGAGATAGATAAAAGGTCATCTGTTTTGTTAAAATCCTTTTCGAATGCTAAAATAGCACCAGTTGGAATTGTGACTAAAGTTCCCTGCAATATCAAGGCATTGTTGTAGCTGCCAATTTTGTTGTTGTTGCCTTTGAAGATTTAGGAGAAGATGCAGATATATATGATCTCCTGCTAGGGAGAAGGTGGATGGCTACAGTTGATGCTAGGCCAATCTGGACTGAAGGGAGATGCACCATTTCAAATGGTACTCAAGTAGCTACAATTTACAACCAGGATGGTTCTTATGGCTTCAGGAAAGAGGTACACTTTGTTAAAGAAATGCTTATAGAAGAGCCCCTAGGATTTTATAGTCTAGCAACCCCTAGCACAAAGAAAACTGATCTGATTCCTTTGATTAGAGAGTGTGCACTACCCCCTGAGAATGGAAAAAAAGGCTGTTTATGGTTTGATGGAGGGATTTCAAAGAAACTGAATGTAGCTTCATCTGCAGCTATACTGAAAGATACCTCCAATAAACTCTTGGCTAAGGTAGGAAGGATTTTTCCCCAAATCACTTCTAATGTAGCAGAGTATAAGGCTTTGATTGCAGGTCTTCAAGAAGCCAAGGCTATGGATATTTCAATCATACACATCTATGGAGATTCTCGCTAGTTTGCGCATTGTGTTAGTGGTGAGTATCGTGCCAAGAATGCCGACATGGAATCCTTTGAGAAATCAGTAATGGGAATGCTTGTTTACTTTACTTGGGAAATTACTCATATCCCAAGGGAGCAGAATTGGGAAGCCGATGCTTTGTGCGTAGATACTTTAATGACTTATTTATCCGAGGGAGCTATCCCGTAAGAAGATCTTGATGAGGATGAGGCTAAGGAATTCTGTCCTATATTAGTTATAAATGCATCACAAGAAGAAGCAACCAATGAGGTTATAATTAATAAAAATGGCCAAAGAAAGAACTCGCTTTGTGGGAGATCTCTTTGACACACAAAACAAGGAAGAAATTACCAAATTCTTTGAAGAGAGAAGTGATGTGTTTGCTTGGGATTATTCTCGAGCTCATTGGTATTAAGGAAGAGGTATGTCGGGGCTTGAGATTAAAATTAAAGAAGGGTGTAAGCCTGTTTTCCGTGGTTAAGGAGGATCAATGCCTCACTTTTAGATCTAATTAAGGAAGAGTTGCATAAAATGTTGGATGCAGGTGTTATTGTGGAAATTATTAATCCTGAATGGGTGTCATGCATTGTTCCAGTGGAAAAAAAGAATGGTGCTTTGAGAATTTGTATAGATTATCGAGACTTGAATAAAGCCACCATAAAAGATTGTTATCCTTTTTACCCTTTTAGAGGAAATTTTATATGTCAAGGTGGAAAGACATGTACTAATTTTTTGATGGTTTTTCAGGGTTTAATCAGATCAGCATCAAGGAGGAGGATCAGCCAAAGACTTCATTTATCACTCCTTGGGGCACATATGCTATGAAGAGAATGCCATTTGGCCTAATGAATGCCCCAGCCACTTTTCAAAGAGCAATGGATGTTATTTTCAAAACCATGTCTGCTGAAGAGTTTAGGGTCTACTTAGATGATCTTTGCTTGGGCTCTCATTCTTCTAACCATGTGGAATTACTTGCAAAAATTTGCTCTTTATGCAGGACTTCAGGAGTTAATCTAAATCCAAAAAAATATATCTTTTTTGCATCTAAAGGGCAACTCCTAGGACATGAAGTATCCAGCCAGGGCATTCAAGTTGCTGAGGATAAGATTGAAGCTCTCAAAAAGTTAGCACCTCCCAAGAATCTGAAGCAGGTTAAGATTTTTATTGGTATGACGAGTTTTCTTAGAATGTATATCCCAAATTTTGCTCATATTTTAAGTCCCATCTCTAAGTTGACCAGGGTAGGTAAATTTTCTAAATCTGAAAGCAAGCACATACCTATTACATGGACTTCAGAATGCCAAGAGGCTTTTGACTTTCTTATTTCATCTATATGTG
Organism: Isoetes taiwanensis; assembly: GCA_021234155.1. NCBI lineage: Eukaryota > Viridiplantae > Streptophyta > Lycopodiopsida > Isoetales > Isoetaceae > Isoetes > Isoetes taiwanensis. Next base: position 3,560,658 of record JAJEKV010000091.1, read on the forward strand.
AAGCTACTCTTTTGAAAAAACCAGATCTGAGCATGCCATTTGAAGTTTATATCACTGTTACCAAAAAGGCTATAGGTTTAGCCATTTTGCAGGACAAGCATACTATAGTCTTTGTAAGCAAACAATGGTCTGCTCTTGAAGAAAGATACACCAGAATAGAAAAAAGTGCTGCTGCTCTCATGTTTCTTATCAATAGGCAAGGACATTTGCTTCTGAAGAGCCAAGTTCAAGTTCATATGAAGCAAAACCCAATGGGCTTGCTATTTGGTAAGGCAATTAATAAACCAAAGATCCAGAGATGGGCTTGTAAGTTACAAAGTTATGATATTTCTGTAAAAGAGTTGCACTTGACACGAAATCCTAGCATCTACTTGCCTTGTATATTTTTTGATCATGAAGATGAATTGAATACTACTGACACTTCACTTGCAGTAGCACACTTAGAAGTAACTCAGGGAGATCAAGCCAAAGGAGGGTGGCAGCAACCTATTAGAGATTTTTTACAACATGGGATCATCTCTCCAAACCTCACCCAAGTCGAGAAGAAGACTTAAGGACAAGTGCATATAATTCAAGCCGATAGACAATGTCTTGTGCAAAGTTAATGGGATGGAATCTTGCCGAGGTGTGTGTAAGTGAAGAAGAATCTTTTGATTATTAGGAGATGCATAAAGGTATCTCAGGGAGGACATTTTGCCGGGATACCACCGCAAAAAAGATTCTCGTGTCCGATATTATTGGCCTACATGCTTTTAGAGATTGTTATGAGGTTATAAAAACTTGCCATCAATGTCAAATTTTTAGTAAAAGAATTTTATTGCCACCGCCTTGAATCCTACCATATCTCCAGGACCCTTTCAAATCTGGGGGCTAGATTATATTGGTCCCATTAATCCTTCTTCTACAGGTCAACATCAGCATATTATTGTGGCTACAGATTATTTTACTAAGTGGGCAGAGGCTATACCTTTGAGGCAAGCTAATGCCCTCACAACCGCAAGGTTTTTACATGAATTTGTTTGTTCCGATTTGGTATTCCTTTCCGTCCGATACATTCTCGATAGAGGTACCCCTTTGTTAATGAAGTCATTGCTAATTTGTTGAGCATTTTGAAGGTCAAACACACCAAAAGTTCTTCATATTATCCTCGTGGTAATGGACAAGTCAAGCTACTAACAAAGTGTTGAAAAATATCTTGCGTAAGACAAAGGAGATTAACAAAAAGGATTGGTATATCAAAATAGTGGATGCACTTTGGGCTTATAGAGTCACTATCAAAATAGCTACAAATCATACACCTTTTCAATTTGGTTTATGGTATAGAAGCAGCTCTACCAAAAGAGAACTTGAATTACCTTCCTTGAGATTAGCTCACAAATTGTGCTTACCTTTTGAACATGCCTTACAGAAAGATTGAATGCCCCGCTACATTTGGATGAATACGCATGGAAGCCGAGAACACTAACTTGCTGAAAAGGCTAAAGATCCGGCTGCATTCAAGGCTGCACACAAAATACAAGGCACCTTTAAGAAAGGAGAGCTTGTTCTCAAATGGAACAAGTCAAAGGAAGACTCAGCTGGCAAATTTGATAATATTTGGGAAGGACCCTTTGTAGTGCTGGATCCTGCAGGTACTAATTCTTATTGGTTACAAGAGGTTGCTTCAGGAATGCCACTGCCAAATCCTATCAATATCTTGCACCTGAAGGTATTGGGACCAAAGATGCTTGCTTGTCCCTCTTTTTACATTAAAAGCTTAGAGATTTATAGTAGGTTTAGTGTAGTTAAATCAGTTTGACTTTTTTAGATTAGCTTGACTTTGAGCACATTACTATAATAGAATTGGTTTCATGTTTTAGGGTGATCTGTCCAGATAAGAGTATACATGATCTCAAGAACAGGATTGATACCAATGATTACCAAGCAGGAGCATCCTTCTTCCATTTTCTCATCTGTCTTAGAATATTCCTACCATCCATTCATCCTCCTATTCTCTTTTTCATACCTTACAGCACTCTGCAAAGTCACCTTTACCATCATAGCAGAGTTGCAAAGATTTGAGACTAATTGGTTTGTGTGTTTCCACGACAGGTGCACTCTTCCTCCATTCTTTTTCATCTGTCATAAGTAGTCCTACCTTCCATTTAGACTCTTTATTCTTGCTTTCATTCCCAAGAGAAGAAAAGCACTCTGCAATTCATCTCTACCATCATAGCAGAGTTGCAAACTTTTTGAAGATCAAGTAGAAGACATGCATTTTCTTGTTTTGGCGAGATCCCAAGCAATTGCACAATTACTTCATCTCCATTGCACCATCATCCCATCATATTCACACTCATTTCTGCCTTTTCTCACTCATCATATTCCATCCACATCATTTCATCATCACATTCTCACTCATTTCATCAACATTTGCATTTCACACTCTTATTTTATCATGTTCCCACTTAGACACCTTGGTACAAAGTTGAAGACCCCTCTAGTTATTCATTTTTGATATCATATGCTGAGGGGACCAGCCTTTTTCTTGTTTTGGCGAGATGTTGCCCCCAAAGGGAAACATGCTAATTGTGATCTATGCATTCAAAACTAGGTCAACTTATCTTGGAATACTAGGTCAAAGTTTGGAAGATTCTTGGCATTCAACATTGATATGGAGGTCAAAGGGTGTTCATTCTTCAAGTCAACAAGTGCTCAAGGTTGAAAACTCACATGAGGTACTTTATTTAAGGTCAAGATGCTTAGTCAAGAATATGCTCTAGAAGATTCTGGGTTAAGAAGTTTGGAAGGCATTTTTTTGAAGATTGGAAGTTAAAAGTTTGGAAGACCCCATGGTACTTGATTCCATTCCCTAGCCATTCTTATCCATTTCTATTCTTACCCCTTGAAATTTCCTAGCCATTTTTCCCTATACTTATATTCTCTTTTGTTCACTCTTGCATACCCTATCATATCTTGCCTAATTTTTCTTTCCCAATACATCCTTATTCTCCCATAATTTATTCCCACCATTGCTCCCATAGCTTTTGCCCTTTTACCTCCTATGCCATGTTCTTGCAAATTCCCCCATACCTATTTACCATTGTGCCATAAAAAGCCATGTTATGTGGAATATTCTCCTTCATAATGCTCAAAATCTGGTATATTCCCCCAAATATTAGGGTTGCCTTTGCTCAAATGGCTCACTCCTTCAATGTTTTTCATGGGTAGTCCCTTAAAACCATGGTTTAACTCTTCAAAAATACAAAATACGGAATATTCCTGGTTTATACTTCAAGAAATACTTGACCGTGATCGCAGCATCTTCTTCGTAAAAATACAGTCAAAAAAACCTAAAACTAGAAACAAGCTCGAATCACGCCGAACCGAGTTTTTAAAACCATAAGACCTACCTAAACCTGGATCCTCGCTTTAAGCATCATATTAAGCCTAAATCTAAGCCCTAAGATGCCTAAATCATTAAATTCAAACTTATATACCGGGGATCAACAATGAAGTTTTTCAAGGCCCGTAAGTATTCAGATCCCACATTGATCATTGCTAAGCAAGATCTGGACGATCCTTGAAGTTCTTGAGCTCTCCTCAATTGGATGTACAAGATCTAGTTGACATTACTTTCGAAAATTATTTATTGACTTGTGATGATTATTTGCCTGTGATTAAAGCTATGAAGCATCCTTATATTCTATTATCATGATATATTTACCCTCATATCAATTCAAATTGATTGCCAAGTTGTCAAACCCATCTCTGATATTTTTTCTTAACAATTCTTGCCACAAAATATCTTATAGAAAATTTTCGTGTGTTTCCCAATTCCTTTGGCCCACTTGCCAGCTATTCTTAGGACTTGTGTAAGCCCAGGGAGTTGAAATCATCCAAAAATACCACGTATAGCTCAAATTCAAAAAAATTGCTCTCGGATTTGCACAGTTTTGACTGTATTTTGCCAAATCCAGCCATAAAAAATACCTTTATACCTCCAAATGATGATTTGACTATTTGCCTTTCTTCTTTATCACCACTGCAACCTATTTGCTTTGGAAATTTCAAAAAACATGATTGGTAGCTCCAAATGTCATTTTCTGATCACTGTTTTCCACATTTGACCTCTATTGACCAAATTTTGACCACACTTTGAGCTCGAATAACTCACAAATTAAGTTTCTGACTCGGTCAGAGACTCTACTGTTGGTTACCCACAACTTTTTTGACCAAGTCTACAGTGCCTGACTCAACAAATCGATCTACATCTCAACACCACAACTGTTTTGGCAAAGCTGCCAGTTTTTGGAAATGGGAAAGGTATAGAACTTCAAAATTTTGAACTTGTCTTCGAAATTATCTTGCATAGACTGATCACCTTAAGTGATCTGGAGGTTCTAACCCCAATTTGAGTGAAAACTCGAATTGGTTCCTTGTGGTTGATCTTTAAGCCAGGTTTAGGGTCAACACCTCCACATACTCCTTCATGCATTTCTCTAATGATCAAAGCAGATTCCTCTTCATTGACACACCTCAGTAATAGTCCATCCCTGTTGACTTTATATAAAACATCATTAATCATTTTAAATTGCCTGCACTTTTCTTTAAATCTCCTTTGCTGGCTCGAGGTCGGCATTTTTTTATAGGTAGCCGCCAATCCCGCTGGTTCTCGTCTTCATCATCCGCCTCGCAAATAAGCTAAGGCATCCACAAAGTCAACAACTTCTACTACATCCTCATGATCAAAGAAAATGTAAGGTAAATAAAGACTAGGACTCTTCACCGATGTAACTCTTTTTATGGAAATATCAAAGGTCTCAGAGTTTGCAAGCCCACCTTTGAATTTTTGGTTTAGAGGTAGCTTTACCAAATAACAAACCTGTTGGATTTTGTTTCATATAAACTTGGACTGAACTCTTCAATAGTAAATGACCTTGTCTGTCAATGAGGAACATGAGAGCAGCAGCACTCTTCTCCATTCTGGTGTATTTCTCTCAGCTTGAACTCCACCGCTTATCGGGCAAAAGCTATGGTGTGCTTGTCCTGCAGAATAGCTAGGCCTATGGCCTTTTTAGTGATGGTAATGTAGACCTCAAATGGCTTGTTCAAATCAGGTTTTTTAGAAGAGTTGCCTCACAAATGGACTTACTCAAAAGACTCTTGGCAATCTGATGGCCATGTGACAGGGACATACTTGCTCTCAGATTTGGAAATCCTGCCTATCCTTGTCAGTTTAGAAATAGGACTTATAATGTGAGCAAAATTGGGAATATACATCCTAAGAAAACTAGTCATGCCAATAAAACTTTTGACCTGCTTCAAATTTTTGGGGGGTACCAGTTTTTTGAGGGCTTCAACTTTTTCTTGTGCCACTTGTATACCATTGTTGGATACCTCATGTCCCAGAAGTTGCCCTTTGGATGCAAAGAAAATACATTTCTTTGGGTTAAGGTTGACTCCACTCCCTCGCAAGACAAAGAACATATTTTGCCAAAGAATTCCAAATGATTAGTAGGGTGAGATCTTAAGCAAAGGTCATCCAAATAGACTCTGAATTCTTGAGGAGACATAGGCCTAAAAATAACATCCATAGCTCTCTGAAAAGTAGCAGGTGCATTCATTAGTCCAAAAGGCATTCTTTTCATTGCATAAGTTCCCCAAGGGGTAATAAAAGAGGTCTTAGGTTGGTCTTCTTTGATTAAACCCTGAAAATCCATCTAGGAATGAGTACACCTCTTTCCCTGCTACAGCATATAAGATTTCTTCTAAAAAAAGGCAAGGGATAGCAGTCCTTGATGGTGGCTTTGTTGAGGTCTCGATAATCAATACAGATCCTTAAGGCACCACTTTTTTTCTCTACAGGTACAATGCAAGACACCCATTCTGGATTAATGATCTCAATAATAACACCTGCATCTAGCATTTTATCCAACTCATCTTTAATCAGTCCCATCAATGAAGCATTAATTCTTCTCGCTTTTTGAAAACAGGTTTACAACCTTCCTTAATCTTGATTTCAAATTGGCATACCTCAGCTTTAATTCCAAAGAAGCTCGTAATAATCCCAAGCAAACACATCCTTCCTTTCTTCAAAGAACATTTGTATATTCTCCCTATTTTGGTATTCAATTAGATCTCCAACAAACAGGTTCTAGTTTTACCATTTTTTTTGTAATGGTAATCTCTTCAAGATCCTTTTCTTCTGATGCATTAATGGTTGGAATAGGACAAAGAGCTTTTACCTCACTAGCATCAAGGTCTTCCTCCGAATAGCTCCCCGCTTAGGTGTGCCATGAGAGTTTCCCCCGCATAGGGTATCGCCTTCCACATTTTCTTCTCTTGGTATGTGAGTAATCTTCCATGAAGCAAAACTCAAAGCACTCCCATTACTTGGTTTTTCAAGAGCTCCATGTCCAGATTTTTGTTTGGTAATCTCCTGAAACTTGTCTACAAATTAATTGTGAGTCACCAAAATGTGAATGTTGGCAATATCCATAGCTTTGGCTTCCTCAAGACCTGCAATCAAAACCTTATATTCTGCTACATTAGATGTAATTTGGGGGAAGATCCTCCCTACTTTAGCTAAAAGTTTATGAGAGGAATCTTTCAGAATAGCAGCAGATGATGCAATATTTAGTTTTTAGAAATACCTCCATCAAACCATAAGAATCCCGATGGCCCTTATTTGTTTGGGAAGTGCACATTCCATGATGAGAGGGACTGTTTCATATTTCCTTGGTCTTGTATTTTGTATTCTCAGAAAATCCCAAAGGTTCTTCAATTAGCATTTCCTTAATAAAATTTACCTCCTCACTGGAACCATAGGAGCCATCTTGATTATAGATTGTAGCAGTCTGAGAGCCATTGGAGATGGTACATCTCCCTTGAGACCAAACTGGTCTAGCATCCACAGTGGCTAACCACCTCCTTCCTAAAAGTAAATCATAGATATCAGACTCATCCCCTATGTCTTCAAAAGCCACCACAATAAAGTTGGCGTACCACGCTTATGCCCTCTCAGATAATCAGCACTTTAGTTACCACACCAATGGGAGTGATCTTAGCATTATAAAAGGATCTCAATAGTATAGAAGCTTTCTTGTCCACCTCGAAACCACATTTCTTCATAATGTGATATGGCATAATATTTAGGGGAGATCCCCCATCAAGTAACACATTTGAGAAGGTATAACCTCCTAAAGTAGCTGAACATGTGAATGCACCAGGGTCTTCTTCATTCTGTGTTAGAACAAGGTTAGTGGCATCAGTAAAATTCACACAAGCATTTAATACCTCACCACTAGTTTGCTGAAGTACCCTTTTTCTGTAGCTAGGTGCAATCTTTAACAAGGTAAAAAGATCCACACTCACCTTGGAATTTTTAAGCAAAACATCAACCTCATCAAAGTCTTGATCTTTCTTACCATATTTTTGCTGAGGGAATGGGGCTATGGTTTGAGCAGGTGATTCCACTACAGGTGGTGAAGACCCCGGCAAAGAGAATGCCTACTTGGTTCAAAGATGTACTTGAGCTTCATTCATGCTTCTAGTTTGCACCACCATAACTTCTTCCCGATTTAGGAGTTTCAGAGCTTGAATAAATCTTATAGAGGTGCTTGGTTCAAAGAAATCTCACAGAGGTTTAGGCTCGGTCTCTTTTCTTTTTCCCCGCTTAGCAAAATATTCCTTAACAAAGACACCTAACATCAAGATGGCCAACCTCTTTGCAAAAAGAACAAACAGACATTCTTTTCCAAAGTGGCCTTTTCTATTACATTTGGGACACACTTGCCAATAGCAAATTTCTGATGGGTGAGAATTCCTATTGCAATGAATACATTCAGGGGTAAGTTTTACCCGCCCTTGCAGCCTTGAGTTCAACCAATTGTTTAGTTATTTCGCTAGAGCTTCAAAGAACCTTAGATAGATCTGACTTCACCTCTCGCAACCCGAGAACTTGCTTCCTCATCTTTAGATTTCTTCTTTTCTTTCAGTATGGCATAAACCGAATAGAAGGGTGGTGATCATAATGTGCATCAAGAGCATCGGGTAAAACGGGTCATGATTATGGTGCGAGCATAGTGCTTGTCGTGCAAAGTAGAGAGCATCCGAAAGTTAGATCGCTGGTTTTGGCAAAGACTTTGTATATAGAATCAAACCCTTCAGCAGCTTGGATCTTGAGCAACTTCCTTTGGATATCTGGTCTTCTTTCCAGACCATTAATAAAAGCAGTAACTAAAAACAGAGTTGGGATGGTGACTTGTGCTCTTTGACACCTGCTCATAAATGTACTAAACCTTTCCTTGTACTGATTCACACTCTCTCCTGCATGTATAGAGAAACCTTGCAGTTCATTAACCAAATCGTTTGGAGCAGCTAACTTACCAAATCTATCCAGAAACTTCTTGACAAGTTCATCCCATGAAGTGGTACCCATTAACTTTTCATAAGTTAACCAAGCACCAGCTTCACTTTCTTCTTTGAAACATTTTTCAAACTCTGAGAGCTTGCAGCCCTTCTTGAAGCCATAATCCCTGTAATAATCCTCAAATATTCTCAAGAAGTTGTTAGCACTCATACTGGAGTCAAAAGTAGGCAAAGGAACAGGGACATTCAACTCAAATTGGTATGGCATGTTTTGAAGCAGGCTAGTTGAAAAACTTGAATTCAATGGCCTTTCTCTGCAATGATCTGATGCATCAATATCTTCTAATGGCTCTTGTTCTGCTGGAAATTTTTGTTTTGGAGCCATGAGTTCTGAAATCCAGGAAGATCTCGGTAGAACCTCCAAGATGTTGACCCCCAACCTGGCTAGAGAGTCAAACACAAAAAGCCAACTTGAGTTTTCACTCAAGTTGGGGTTAGAACCTCCAGATCACTTAAGGTGATCAATCTACACAAGAATTTCTCAAAGAAAAAGCTCAGTTACAGAGTTCTCATACCTTTCCCAATTCTGGAATATGGACCTCTTACTCAAATCGATGCAGATCTCATAGGCAGATTGATTTTCAAGGTCAGATGACTGTGACTTGTTCAGAAAAGTTGTAGGCAAGCAAGGGTGAAAATCTTGACCAAGTCTGAGTTTTAATTTGTAAGATATTCGGTCTCAAAGTTGGGTCAAATTTTGGTCAATATCAGTCAAAACTACAAACAGAGCCCAGAGTTTTATAACTTGAGTTGTAGGTTAAGTTTTGAAGAAATTCCAAAACTAAGATGCAATATAGATCTCAAAGGTAAGGGGCATGCTGTCAAATCATGATTTGAATCACTAAAACTATCTTTTTGGCACTGTTTTGTGAATATCAGTCTAAACTTGTATCAGACAGACTGCAAAAAATGGTATTTTGAGTTTGGAATGGGATTATTTCGAAATTTTTGTGCACACAGGTGCAAATAAGATGGGAGAGGAAGTGCAGATGGTCATATGCAGGAAAAAATGAAGGAATTCTTCACTGTAGAAATGTTTGTGATGCAAAAATACTAAAGGATCATGACAGTCAACTTTTTGAATATTTGGCAGTCAATTTTCATTGATATGAGGGTAATACAAGGTAAATAAGAGTCTTAGGAACGTAGATCAATCATCAAAATAGCTTAGAAGGTCAATAAATAATATCAAATCAAGAATATCAGTCCAATTTTTCTCGTCGATCAGATCAGAACACTCGATACTTCATGAACGTCTTCGATCATGCTCAAGATGTATCAATGTCGAGGTTTGATGCGTCTGGGCCTTCAAAAACTCTCGCTATTGTTTTCCCCGGATATAGATTTAGATTTAATGATTCCGCATCTTAGGGCTTGATTATAGGCTTAATGGGATGTCATGAGCGGGAATCCAAGAATAGGTAATTTTGTAGTTTAAGATCCCGGCCCGTATGATTCGAAAGCAAGTTTCTAAGTTTAGGGTTCTTTTTGTATTTTTCCAGAGTTTGCGCGACACGGTGGGTCGTATTTTTGGAAGTATAAACCAAGAATATGTCAGATTCAACCATTTAGAAAAGCTAGCCATGGTTTCAAAAGGTGCCTTATAAAATAGTTAGGTAATTTGATCATTTGAGGAGATGGCAACCCTAATTTTTTGGGGAATATGCTAGGTCTAGATACCATGCATTGGGATATTCCATGGGTAACATGAATATTTAAGGCACAATGGTGGGCAAAGCAAAATGGTCATAAAATTCCAAACAAGAAATGGACTAGGGGTATTTATAAAGGTGTGATAAGAATGGGAAAAGGGGTATGAAATGGAAAGGCAAAAGGCATTAGAGAAAAGGAATTAGGCAAACAAGGTGTGATTTGGCAAAAAGGTGAGCAAGGGAGAATATAAGCATAAGGGGAATATGACTAGGAAAATGGGGGTAAGAATATGGATAAAAATGACTAGGGGGTGGAATCTAATACCATGGGGTCTTCCAAACTTTGTCTTCCAAACTTCAAAAAGCACCTTCCAATCTTCACAACCCAGAATAGTATAGAGCATCCTTTGAAAACCTTTGACTTCTGATAAAGCATTTTCCATGGGAGTTGACCTTTGAAGATTGATATAGTTCGACCTTCATATCAATGTTGACTACCAAGCTCCTTTTGATTTAATTCTTCCACAATAACTTGACCTACTTCAACACATGAGCTAACAGTTAGTATGTTGCCCTTTGGGGGCAACAACCATTGAACTTTGACTCCTTGCTCATATACCTCCCAAAGTCAAACTTGACCTTGAAAGTTTTTTCTAGTCAAAACACACCTTCATGGAATACCCACTTGCTCCATCATCCACTAGTTCAAAAGTGACTTGACTTGGTCATAATCTCGCTCAGAAGTCAATATCCCATGCAACTTGACCAAAGTTAAAAGAAAGTTGCAAAAATTCCTAAGGGAAGTGCTCAAAATTCAAGTGTGCCCTAGGAGGTGCTAAAAAATTGCTCCATAAAAAGAAATTGGCTCCTAAATGAGCACTTGATGGGCCAAGTCACTTTACACCTCACTTAATGTGCCAAGTCATCATACCCATCATCATTCTAGCCATCTCATGTCAAACTCCCATATTCAAATCAAAATCCATATCAAAGCATCAAACTAGCATCATTGTTGCCACATCACCATTGACACCTCATCACTCCTGTTGCCCCCAAAGGGCAACATACTAATTGAATGGTTTATTTGTTGAAGTTAGGAAGGCTAAGTCAAAAGAGGACTTGGTAGTCAACATTGATATGAAGGTCAAAGGATGTTCATTTTACAAGACAACAATGTGCTCAAGGTTCAAAACTCACATGAGGTACTTTATTTAAGGTCAAAGTGCTTGGTCAAGAATATGCTCTAGAAGATTCCGTTTATGAAGTTTGGAAGACAATTTTTGAAGATTGGAAGTTAAAAGTTTGGAAGATCCCATGGCATTAGATTCCACCTCCTAGTCATTTTTATCCATATTCTTACCCCCATTTCCCTAGTCATATTCCCCTTATGCTTATATTTTCCCTTGTTCATTTTTTTGCCAAATCAAACCTTGATTGCTTAATTCTTGTTAGTATAAAATACGTACGTATTTTAGTATAGATGACTCAAAGATAGTTTGTACGGTGTCTAGGTGTGTATATAAACACCTAAGCCACGTTAGTTGGTGGATTCACATTTTCTTAGAGTCTATCGCCAATGCTTTGGCGCCTTCATCCGCTCTTCTTACCTTCATAATATACATACGTTCTTCTAACATGGCATCGAGCCGGAATGGAGGGGAAGGAGTGTAGGCGGCCAAACATATGATAGCTGTGGTCGGATTGATACAAGGGGCTGAAAAAGCACTTGGTATAATCGATCGGGTGAATCAAGAGATCTATTTTGGCGTAGGGTCGCTTTTGCGTCCAAATTTGGTTCGTGTCTTTTGTTGACGTAAAGCTTTCTTTGGCCTCTACAATTGCTCAAGATTTGACGGTTTACATAATCTTTGCATCTTTTCGCGTCTACAATTGCTCAAAATTGACGGTTTACAAAAATCTTTGTGTCGATTGATGACTTTTTGGCGACTCTCTCAAAGATAGATCCGCTTTAGATCGGTGGTCCTTGTACGATATTTGTTTGCCAATCTTGATTACCCGAAAGTGCATCTTGATTACCGAAAGCGATGGCTGGTAGTACAGATCCTTTTAAATACTTTCAAAGATCCTATTCTTGATACACAGATAATTACTTCACTTGAGAGATGCCTTTCAGACCAATAACAGAATATCAAGGATCTCGGGAGAAGTTATGGCACCTAATTGGAAGCCTTCTACCATGAAGAGAACAAAAAGATTTTATGGTTTTTAAAAGATCTCGAAATTTGCATCATCCGCCGCTTTCTTAGGACATTAGAGATATCACAAGTTTCACAAAAAAGCTATAGAAGATATTACATTCAAATTGTGTAACTCATGGAGATGGTCAACTAGCCTTGCAAGGACGATGCAAAATCTAAAAACTAGAAGACTGCACCAATATGAGAGATTATTTGCAAAGCGCTTGAAAACATTGAAGGATAAGTATTTTGGAGCTGGAGGGGACATGGAAGATGTTAAGCTGATTCTTTATGCTTTGAATGGTTTGTCAAGTGATTATGAATCTATCAAGAAATATTATCAGTATCAGCCTGAAATCAAGGTGTCTTTTAGCAAGTTACAGCAACAATTGTTTGAAGAAGAACGTGACATCAAGAAGAAGAATGTGCAAGTGTCACCATTACTCTAAAAAACACAACAGCCTGGTTTGTCTCAAAGGAGAACTTCAGAGGTGAAGTCACAATCTAAAGAACCCTTTACTTGCTGGTATTGTGGTAAACAGGGTCATGCAAAGCGAGATTGCCATAAACTCAAGAAGGCATTCGCCCAATTTGTTAAAGATCAGCCAAATCTCAAGCCCCAAGAGCAGCCGAAGGACTAACATCGCTAAAAATATCAGAAATTACCCAATGTTTCTCATATTACAATTGAAGATATTGAGAAGCAAGATCTTAACTTTATGGCCGAGAATACTCTTGCATCGGACATGTGGTTGGTTGATTCCGAGCAACTAAGCATTTGACAGAAAAGAAGAGTTATTTGATCAGCTAAACCTTATGACCAAGTTTTGGTAAAAATGGCAGATGGGAATGTTACTAATTCCAAAGCTAAAGGTACAGTTCAAATTCCAGCAACAAATTGTCTTACATTGAAACTTGAGGAGGTTATTTTGGTGCTGGACTGTTAGTCAATCTTCTCGTCGTCGGCAATTTGACAAAAAAGTTGGGGTTCTCTCTTTGTTTATTTGTGGGTTTTGTGCATATTATGAAGAAAAAATCCATTGCTTTATGTTGATCTAGACCGGCTTTGGTCCCTGTAGCACAAGGATGTCTTAATGATGATGGACTTTACATTATTCAAAAGAATACTTCCAAATCTTTGATTCCAAAGAAAATATCCTCAATGACTCGGCCAGTTTAAATTATCTCCCCGAGGCATTATGGCATGCAAGGTATGGACATGTGGCTACTATTGTTTTAGCACAAGCATCTAATCTACGATGGTCAAAGGATTACCTTCCCTCCAAATTTCATGAGCCACACCGCCATGCATGTAGGTTGGGCAAGCAAGTCCAATTATCTTATCCATCCGAAGGTCGAATTTCATGCTCAATTTCCTCTTCAACTTGTACATTCTGATATTTGCTATTTAACGACCACTTCTCTTGAGGGAACAGGTATTTTCTTGTATTTGTTGATGACTTTTAGCGATATACTTGGGTATATCCACTTAAGGTTCGATCTCAAGCCTTTGAAATATATAAATGTTCAGTCATTGGTGGAAAAAACGAATTTTCCTCTACTATCAAAGGCTTAAGGACAGATAATGCTAAGGAATACCTATTCGCTGAATTTGAAGATTACCTTGGCAAGAAAGGGGGTACATAGGCAGCTTGATAGTCCCATATGCTCATCCTCAAAATGGAGTGGTCTGAGCCAAAAAATCGCATCTTGATGGATTTGGCACCCGAGCATGCTAAAACACAAAGGGCTACCTTCAAATTTTTGGGCTGAAGCGAAGGATGACAAAGCTGATGTGTCTAATAGAGCACCTACTAAAAACGCTTCACAATATTACTCCATTTGAAAAGCTTTATGGTGTAAAGCTCGGATATATCACATCTCAAGAAGATGTTAAGCTGATTCTTTATGCTTTGAATGGTTTGTCAAGTGATTATGAATCTATCAAGAAATATTATCAGTATCAGCCTGAAATCAAGGTGTCTTTTAGCAAGTTACAGCAACAATTGTTTGAAGAAGAACGTGACATCAAGAAGAAGAATGTGCAAGTGTCAGCTCATTACTCTAAAACACAACAGCCTGGTTTGTCTCAAAGGAGAACTTCAGAGGTGAAGTCACAATCTAAAGAACCCTTTACTTGCTGGTATTGTGGTAAACAGGGTCATGCAAAGCGAGATTGCCATAAACTCAAGAAGGCATTCGCCCAATTTGTTAAAGATCAGCCAAATCTCAAGCCCCAAGAGCAGCCAGAAGGGACTAACATCGCTAAAATATCAGAAATTACTGCCAATGTTTCTCATATTACAATTGAAGATATTGAGAAGCAGTATCTTAACTTTGCGGCTGAGAATACTCTTGCATCAGACATGTGGTTGGTTGATTCTGGAGCAACTAAGCATTTGACAGGAAAAGAAGAGTTATTTGATCAGCTTAAACCTTATGACCAAGTTTTGGTAAAAATGGCAGATGGGAATGTTACTAATTCCAAAGCTAAAGGTACAGTTCAAATTCCAGCAACAAATTGTCTTACATTGAAACTTGAGGAGGTTATTTTGGTGCCTGGACTGTTAGTCAATCTTCTCAGTGTCAGCGAATTTGACAAAAAGTTGGGGTTCTCTGTCTTGTTTACTGGTGGTTTTGTGCATATTATGAAGAAAAATCCATTGCTTTATGTTGATTTAGACCGGCTTGGTCCTGTAGCACAAGGATGTCTTAATGATGATGGACTTTACATTATTCAAAAGAATACTTCCAAATCTTTGGATTCCAGCAAAATATCCTCAATGACTGCTGCAGTTTCGCAAACTCCTGAGGCATTATGGCATGCAAGGTATGGACATGTGGCTACTATTGTTTTAGCACAAGCATCTAAGTTACAGATGGTCAAAGGATTACCTTCCCTCAAATTTCATGAGCCACACTGTCATGCATGTAGGTTGGACAAGCAAGTCCAATTATCTTATCCATCCGAAGCTGAATTTCATGCTCAATTTCCTCTTCAACTTGTACATTCTGATATTTGCTATTTACCGACCACTTCTCTTGGAGGGAACAGGTATTTTCTTGTATTTGTTGATGACTTTAGTCGATATACTTGGGTATATCCACTTAAGGTTCGATCTCAAGCCTTTGAAATATATAAAACGTTCAGCTCATTGGTGGAAAACGAATTTTCCTCTACTATCAAAGGCTTAAGGACAGATAATGCTAAGGAATACCTATCTGCTGAATTTGAAGATTACCTTGGCAAGAAAGGGGTACATAGGCAGTTGATAGTCCCATATGCTCATCCTCAAAATGGAGTGGCTGAGCGAAAAAATCGTACCTTGATGGATTTGGCACGGAGCATGCTAAAACACAAAGGGCTACCTTCAAATTTTTGGACTGAAGCAGTGATGACAGCAGCGTATGTGTCTAATAGAGCACCTACTAAAACGCTTCACAATATTACTCCATTTGAAAAGCTTTATGGTGTAAAGCCTGATATATCACATCTCAAAGTTTTTGGATGTTTGGCATATGCTACTTATCCGAGGGAGATATTGCAAAAGAACGGTAAGCTATCTGACCGTGCATTGAAAGTTATTTTTATAGGCTATCCGCCTAATATGAAGGCATGGAGGTGTTATGATCCAGTTCGCAAACAAGTATTCTCTTCAAGAAGTGTCCACTTTGTTGAAGATGCAGTCTATTCTCCAGAGTTTTATACTTCGAGTGGTATTGATTATCTTAAGACTGTTTGCAATCTTCTTGAAGATGATACCTACCGTGAAGAGCAGCAAGACTTATCGTCCATACCTTCTATGGCTAAAGTATCTAATTCTGCCATAAATATCAGTCATATCCCAATTGAAGTAACCCAACAAATGTGCTCTATTTCTTCATCATTGGCTCCCATCTCAAATCCTTACAAAGGCGTTGTCTCTGAGATTTCTGAAACATCTCAAACTTCAGTTTGCAAATCTGCCACCCCTGTTTTATCACCTGATTTATACATGATTGAGCGGCCTGAAGTTGCTGAAACTCACGATGCTTCATCTGTTCAAACTGAAGATGCTTCATCTGCTCCTCTTCGAAGGTCTTCACGAATAGCTGCTTTGCCTGCAGTAGATTATTCCTATACCAACATCCATTGCAATTATGCCTTAATGGCTAGGGTACTGGCTGACAAAGAACCTCTTAACTATTACCAGGCCGCAAAGCATCCGCATTGGAAAAAAGCTATGCATGAGGAGTTGGACATGCTGACTAAACAAGGAACATGGGAATTAGTCCCACCACCTAAAGACAAAAACATTATTGGTGCTAAATGGATTTTCAAGATCAAATATCATGCAGATGGCACTGTTTCCAGGTATAAAGCTAGATTAGTAGCTAAGGGTTATACTCAAGAAGAAGGATTCGATTATAGTGATGTGTTTGCACCAGTAGTACGGTTGGACACTCTACGAGCTGTCTTAGCGTTGGCTGCCAACAGGAAATGGCAAGTTTATCAGCTTGATTTCAAGTGTGCTTTTCTCAACGGTGAGTTAGAAGAAGAGCTTTTTATGCAGCAACCTCCTGGGTTCGCAGATACCACTCATCCTACATATGTCTGTCATCTTAAGAAAAGTATATATGGCCTCAAACAAGCACCTAGATGTTGGAATCACAAGATTAATTCCCATCTTCTTGATTTGGGATATGGCAGATCTCGAGCAGACCCAAATCTGTATTTTCAGTTTCAAGGAGATCTAGTTTCTATTCTCCTGCTATATGTGGACGATACGATAATCACAGGGGATGCATCAACTCTTATTGATAGCACAAAAACAGGCCTCAAAGCTAGTTTTGAAGTCACTGATTTAGGATTGATGCATTACTGTCTTGGCTTGGAAGTTTGGCAAACTTCTCAAGGAATATTTCTTACACAACAGAAATATATTTCTGAAATTTTGGATAAGTTTCATATGACGGACTGCAAGGCCTCTCCTATTCCTTGTGATCCAGGTTATCATTTCACACTTGCATTAGATGAAGAGGCTGTGGACCCGACTCTCTATAGACAATTAATTGGGGCCTTGCTGTATGCTGAAAATACTCGCCCTGATATCGTTTACATAGTAGGAGTTCTCTCAAGGTTCATGACTGATCCCAAAATGCCACACTGGAAAGCTGCTAAGAAAGTACTGCAGTATCTTAAAGGTACTATTCAAGAAGGTCTTCACTATTCTCATATGCATGATCCTAAGTTACTGTTGTACTCAGATTCTGATATGGCTTCATCAGATCTGCAAAAGAGAAAATGTCTTACAGGATATGTGTCTTTTTACGGAAACAATGCAGTTAGTTGGAAATCAAAGAAACAGGAATCCAATAGTATTAGTACTACAGAAGCTGAATTGAAGGCACTTACTATGACAGTTCAAGAGCTTCTCTGGCTCATACACTTGTATGAAGATGTGGGAGTGCTGATCAAGCCAGCACATTTATTTTGTGACAACAATGGAGCCATTTCACATGCCAAAGACTATAAAATGCATCTGCAGATCAAACATCTTGATATAAAGTTGTGTTTTGTTCGTGAACCTTTGGAGACTGGACTTATGGTGCTTCACTATTGCTCTACTAAAGATCAGTTGGCAGATGGTTTCACTAAACCTCTCTCCGGAGCAAGCTTTACTCACATGAAGCAAAGTCTTCATCTCTCAGAAGTTGTTCTCAAACAGGGGGGATGAGATTAATTTGTTTGTTTTCATGTTACTCATTCTATTTCAGTTTCTGTCATAAACAGCTATGCTGGTCATCAGGGGGGATGTTAGTATAAAATACGTACGTATTTTAGTATAGATGACTCAGCATAGTATTGTACGTGTCTAGGTGTGTATATAAACACCTAAGCCACGTTAGTTGGTTGATTCACATTTTCTTAGAGTCTATCAGCCACTGTTTGGCGTCTTCATCTGTCTTCTTACCTTCATAATATACATACGTTCTTCTAACAATTCTTTTTGCCTCCTTATTTCATATCCCTTTTCCCACTCTTATCACACCTTCATAATTACCCCTAGCCCATTTCTAGCTTGGAATTTTTATGACCACTTTGCTTTGTCCACCATTGTGCCTTAAATATTCATGCTACCCATGGAATATCCCAATGCATGGTATCTAAGCCTAGCATATTCCTCAAAAATTAGGGTTGCCATCTCCTCAATTGATCTATCTATCTAATTATTTTATAAGGCACCCTTTGAAACCATGGCCTAACATTTCTAAATGGCTAAATACAATATTCCCATTTATACTCCCAAAAATACGCCACCGTATCGCATAAATTCTGGAAAAATATACAAAGAAAGAACCCTAAAATTGGAAAACTGCTCGAATCACACCGAATGGAAGCCTTGGACTCTGAAAACTACCTACTTCCGTATTCCGCCCCTAAGCATCCAATCAAGCCTAAATTTAAGCTCTAAGATGCCTAACCGTTAAAATCTAAATCTATATACATGGGAAACGAAGATTGAGAAAAAAATTTGAAGGCCCATAAGTATTCAGGATCCTACATTGATCATTCTTTGGCAAGATTTGGACGATCCTTGAAGTTCTTGAGCTCTCCTCAATTGGATCCACAAGATCTGATTGACATTACCTTCAAAAATTATTTATTGACTTGAGAAGATTATTTTCCTGTGATTTAAAGCTATGAAGCATCCTTATATTATGTTATCATGATATATTTACTTCCATATCAATTCAAATCGATTGCCAAGTTGTTAAATCCATCTCTGATATATTATTCTACAATTCTTGCTACAAAATAGTCTACAGAAAATTCTAGTGTGTTTTTCTATTCCTTTGGACCACTTGCCATCTATCCTTAGGACCTGTGCAGTCCAAAGGAGTTGGAATCATTCAAAAATACCAAGTATAGCTCAAATTCAAAAAAATTGCTCTCGGGTTTGGACAGTTTTGACTGTATTTTGCCAAATCTAGCCACAAAAAATACTTTTACATATCCAAATGAAGATTTGATTGATTGCCCTCTTCCCTAGCATCATTGCAACCTATCTACTTTGGGAATTTCTCAAAAGATGATTGGCAACTCCAAATCTCAATTTCTCGACCTTCGCTCTACATTTGACCTCTATTGACCAAAATTTGACCCCACTTTGAGCTCGAATAACTCACAGATAAGTCTCCGACTTGGTCGCAGGTTTTACTTGTTGGTTAACTACCACTTTTTTTGACCAAGTCTATTGCATCCGACTTAAAAAAATCGATCCATCTCGACACCACATTTGTTTTGGCAAAGGTACTATTTTTTGGAAATGGGAAAGGTATAGAACTCGAACTTTTGAACTTGTTTTTGGGATTTTTGCATAGACTGATCACCTCAAGTGATCTGGAGGTTCTAACCCCAATTTGAGTGAAAACTTGAATTGGTTCCTTGTGGTTGACCTTTAAGCCGTTTTAGGGTCAACATCTTGGAGTTCTACCGGTGATCTTCCCCCGATCTCAGAACTCATGGCTCCAAAGCAAAAATTTCCAGCGAAAAACGTAACCATTAGAAGATGTTGATGTATCAGATCATTGCAGAGAAAGGCCATTGCCTTCAAGTTTCTCAACTAGCTTACTTCAAAACATGCCATACCGTTTGAGTTGAATGTCCCTGTTCCCTTGCCTACCTTTGATTCCAAAGATGAGTGCTAACCACTTTTTGAGAATATTTGAAGACTATTACAGGGGATTATGGTTTCAAGAAAGGATGCAAGCTTTCAGAATTTGAAAAATATTTCAAAGATGAGAGTGAAGATGGAGCTTGGTTAACTTATGAGAAGTTAATGGGTACCACTTCATGGGATGAACTTGTCAAGAAGTTTCTGGATAGATTTGGTAAGTTAGCTGCTCCACAAGATTTGGTTAATGAACTGCAAGGTTTTTCTATACATGCAGGAGAAAGTGTGAATCAGTACAAGGAGAGGTTTAGTACATTCATGAGCAGGTGTCAAAAGTTCAAGTTACCATCCCAACTCGCTTTTAGTTATTGCTTTATCAATGGTCTGCAAAGAAGACCAGATATCCAAAGAAAGTTGCTCAAAATCCAAGCTGCTGAAGGGTTTGATTCCATTTACAAAGTCTTTGCCAAAACCACTGATCTGACCCAGATGCTCTCTACTTTGCCTGATAAACATTATGCTTCTCATCATACTCCTGACCCGTTTTACCCTGATGCTACTGATGCACATTATGATCATCATCCTTCTATTCCAGTTTATGCCATACAAAAAGAAAAAAAGAAATCCAAAGAGGAGGAAGCCAATTCCCAAGTTGCAGAGGTCAAGTCAGACTTATCCAAGGTTACTGAAGCCTTAGCAGAAATAACTAAACAATTAGTTGAACTCAAGGCTGCAAGAGCAGGTAAAACTTATCCTGAATGTATTCATTGCAATAGGAATTCTCACCCATCCGAAATATGCTATTGGCAAGTGTGCTCCAAATGTAATAGAAAAGGCCATTTTGGAAAGGAATGTCCTGTTTGTTCTTTTTGTAAAGAGGTTGGCCATACTGATGCTAGGTGTGCTGTTAAGGAATATTTTGCTAAACAGGAAAAAGAGAAAAGACCAGAGTCTAAACCCCCTGTGAGATTTGCTGAACCAAGCACCTCTATAAGGTTTATTCAAGCTACAGAAGTTCCTAAATCTGAAGAAGTTATGGTGGTGCAAACTAGAAGCATGAATGAAGCTCAAGTACATGCT
Source organism: Isoetes taiwanensis (assembly GCA_021234155.1). Lineage (NCBI taxonomy): Eukaryota > Viridiplantae > Streptophyta > Lycopodiopsida > Isoetales > Isoetaceae > Isoetes > Isoetes taiwanensis. The sequence continues at coordinate 3,581,658 of JAJEKV010000091.1, forward strand.
GAACCAAGTAAGCATTCTACTGTCAGGCCTGTGCCACCTGTAATGGAATCACCTGTTCAGATCATAGCTCCACCCCCTCAGCAAAAATATGGTAAGAAAGATCAAGACTTTGATGAGGTTGATGTTTTGCTTAAAAATTCCAAGGTGAGTGTGGATCTCTTTACTTTATTAAAGATTGCACCTAGTTACAGGAAAAGGGTACTTCAACAAACTAATAATGAGATATTAAATGCTTGTGTGAATTTTACTGATGCCACTGAC